>JAYESA010000084.1:0-610451 GCA_036927795.1 Iris macrosiphon
GTCCATGTCAAGCGGGATCATCACTAATGCAACAAGTCATATGTATCTATGAAGATGTATCTCTGTCAAGTCATGTATCCTATACAGAATCACCACAAATATCTCGGGAATATCATGTCTCATGAACAGTGTCAAGTGTCCTGGGTCGTATGGTACTTGATAAGACAAGTAAGAGAACAACAAGTGTCACGAAAGTCCATCTCTAAATGACAGTACCCAACACTGCGTACAGTGTTGGCACCCGACTGATAATCGGACGCTAAGTACGTTACACAGTCCTAGGTTGAGCATGCACAGAAATATAATAAAGCAAGGAAAAATATATATAAAGACTGCAAAGTTTGGCAAGGTACACTTGCCTGGTGTCTGAATACCAACAACTGTCCCTGTATCAGTGGATCCGGTAGGTGCTACTCCAAAAGCTGTAATAAACATCACCAATAGTCTCAGAAGGTATCAAACTGCTAGAAATACATGTCCTTACGTCCAATTTGGACACAGGGGCAAAAAGGACATTTTCGGCCAAAGTGGGGTCCACATGTGGGCCACTTTGCCCCGAAAAGCGGGTCAGGGTCAAAGGTCTCCAAATTTCTCAAACTCAGTGTCTACAAGTCAGGAACGATGATACGAACCCAACGGAACTTCCAGAATTGGATTCCGATGAGCCGATCACAAAATCGCCCGTCAAGTGGAGCCTATGGGGCCCACGATACGCGATTTTGTCAACATTCTCAGAATCGGACCAAACTTGGGTCACAGGACCAGCGTATCGCTACGAGTCCGATGGCGCAAGTTTCGTCTCGATCCGACGTGTGTACACCAAGTTACAGCGTGTTCCAGAAAAGTCAGATACGGGGTGTTGTTCGCGGATACGCGTTAATTCCGGGGTGCACGCACCTCCGAATCGACTTCTGCGAAATCCCACACGACCGCATCGACGATGCGCATATATCTGTGAAGACTGCACGCGACCAAGTTGTCCCGTTTGGCGGGGCGCACTCAGTTCTGGGGTAAAATAGGGCATTATTTTTCCTATTTTGGATCGCGATGTGCGATCACCACAGGACGCGATGCACCGAGCGGGTTGCACGGGCACCGAGAGGGTTATACAGTCTACGCGTAAAAAACTGACGGAAACTAAAACAGAGTTGTGAGGTGAGAGAAAATGGTACCTGAACAGGGCCCCGTAAATATGTTTTTCATGTGTCCGAGAATCCAATTTGTGTCCTGGACACAGATTCCAATTTGGGCAGTGTTCTGCCGTGTCCGAGCTATGCTTCAGGCGGCCAGCGGCGGGCTTCGCCGGAGGGGCCGGGATCAGGGTCGGCAAGGTCGGGCTAGGGCGGCAGCACCGGGGGCTGACCGAAGTCGACGGGGAGACGTCGAGGGCTGCTTTGGAAGAGGGAGGGGAGTCGTGCTCGCTGGGGCAGCGGTCGGCGGGCTGCTGACTCACCGGAGGGGTTGGTCTCGGGGTCAGCGACGCTCGCGGGTGGCGACGGAGATGGGTTCAGCCGCGGCGGACTCTGGCGGCGGGGACTCAAGCAAGGAGGAGTTGGGGTTCTGCAGGCTGTTCGAGGAGGGGAACGCGTCGACGTGGGCGGCGGGTGGTGAGGTCGAGGGGCGACTCAGATGGGAGGGAGAGATGGGTTGGCGGCGGGGTCTTGGCCGGGCCTGGATCGAGCGGGGTGCGGTAGAGCTTGGTCGCTGCTCGAGGCAGGCTGATCGAAGGAGATGACGGCGCCGGCGGTGAGGGTTTCCAGAGGGCTTGGCACGGATGTCGAGACAGCCTTTTTATAGGCTGCTACAGGAACTCCGGCGGCTGCTAGGGTTTCCTATCTGATGTCGGGTCCGGGTCGGGTTTGGCTCGGATCCGACCCGACCCAATCCATTATTTTGGTTCAGCCTGGGTTGGTTCAGTGCAGGCTTGGTTCATGTTTGGTTCAGCTCGGGTTTATAATTCCCATAGCTTTTTAAGGATTTACACGCTACTCCGGAGCCCAATAAATTCACCAAAAAATACCACATGACCGATGTTCCATTTTACACCATAAAATATTATTTCCATAATATTTTAACACCACTTAGCCATACTTAAAATTCTTTAACTCACAATCACCTTCGTTTAAAATTCCAGAAAAATACCAAAAATTTGGAATAACTCTTTTTAAAATTATTCTAAAAAATCAGGGTGTTTACATATATGTATGTATCTATATATATGTATCTATAAATAATATATAAATATATCTTATATATACATTATTTTTATACTTAAGTTTTTATATAAATATTTGTCCCATCTATAAACCAGAAATAGCATAAAATTAACCTAAAAAACTAGTGGGTTAAATCTATATTTTTACCAATTATTATAAATTATTCATGATATAGGTTATCTGGACCTCGTCACACTCAGACTTGTTTCACCCGCTTTGGACCCCGGGCGAGTACAGTCACTGATGGTTTTCTTACTGATAATTTCTATAATACCTGTAGTATTGTTGTATTTGATTTCTGACACAAAGAAACACGGACTAGCATATCTTATGTTTTTAGACTTTGATCTTGTATAATACCTGATATTCGTGTGATTCTTGTATGCTAGTCGGGACGGAAAAATGCTAGTTTATATGTGATCATACCCTAATCCTGTGCAAATATAATTCATGTGCAAAGGGTAACTATATACTTCACGTATGATTAACCGGCTCCTATTGTGCAATCATAAGCCGATTACATAATCAAACTAGTATTTCAAAACACTTAGTGACTATAGATTTTCTTGTTGATACATGACATACTCTTTGTTTATTCATTTTCTCTGTTCATTTCTTACTATGCCTTGATGTCAGTTTATTTATCTATCATGTACTACTTTTCTATCACTGTTTTATAGTCCTTATCATGTATTGAAACTGTTATTAGAATTGTACTCGTTCAATCCTGATTGGATAATATTTCAAGTAGCACTTAGAAGGACCTGTGTCTCATCTATTATAGATTTTTAGGAAATAGCTTTGAGCCTGATTTTACCTCCTGGAGGATCGAGGAAGGCCGCAAGCAGGAGACCTAGTTATGACAATAATTAAAGTTTACGGACTTACTATAGTTGTTTGAGTTATGAATACAAGATTTTGTACTATAACCTTTGTATACATATATATACTACAGCATGTTTTCACCTACCTTAGTTTTGTGATTGAGTATAATATTTGTTCCCTTTATATTATGAGGTATTGGTTATACAGTACTAGTTCCAGACAGCGTTTTACCGTCGACACTGCGGCGTAGGCTGGGCGTACCCACGCACTCGTACCCAAACTCCCGGGTGCGGGTCGTGACACCACCAAAGGAAGATACGACCGCAATTGCGACTTCCGGACCTTTGGTGGTAAAATTATGCAGAAAACTACCAAAGCCTTCGTTTACACTGTAAGTAGCCAAGGAGAAGGCTGATCTGGAGGAATATATATCCGTCAGTGTAAACATCTCTTCCCCTGACGATGTAATTCCGCCGGAAGAGATACCTTATTTCCTCAATAAAGGACTATCTTTGAACTACTCGGAGCTTATACACATAAGTACACTCTACTCCCTGGAGCACGGTCTGGCCTTCACCTGCACACACAAGTGACCACTACCTGCACCTTGTACTGGCTTCGCTCTAGTCAGGATTCTTATTTTTTAGTCCCACCCAGGAAGAAGGAAGATAAGATCCTCATCTTCGGCAGAGTGGAATACCCCCGATCCTTCATCCCAAAGGAAGTAGAACCAGATTCTTAGGTAGGCAGAATACCACTCTACCGGTGCAGCTCGCAAGCCCTACATCTTATCCAAAAGCTGGGATACAACCTGGAGGTCACTGAAGGATTAAACTACGACAAAGGCCAAAGGTCGCCTTTACGACTTCCCTCCCCCGAGGGCAAGCCCGAGGATTGCTATCATAAGACTAAGCATGGCTTAGGATATGTAATGCCTCCTACAACCCCCGAGAGCTCAGATAAATAAGACGAGGAGCGCTCGCACTCTTCAGAATTATTAGCCTGTGACTCCGACGTCAGCATCGGAAATATGCTCAGACAACACTTTCTTCCAATATGGTGTATATCGACCTTGAGGAAGACAACGAGGATCCACCGAAGCTCTTTGAGATGGAACCTTGGGCCCAAAACCTAGGTTCACAATGGGAGATGCGATTTGAGCAGTGAGAACCTCCTACCGAGGACGAAGTCGTTCAAGTCGATATAGGTGACAAGACCTCCCCAAAACCTATCTTCGTCAGCAAAAGTCTGCCCGACGAAGATCAAGAATCCCTAATATAACTCATCAGGAAATACATCAATATCTTTGCCTGGAGTTACAAAGATATGTCAGGACTGGACCCCCAAATCGTGGTTCACAAACTCAATATTCGGCGAGACACCAAACCACTCAAACAACAACAGCGACGTTCCGGCCAGACGTGATGGATTCCATCAAAGCTGAAGTCAATAAGCTGATAGCTAGTGGCTTCATCCGCGAGGAACAATACCCCGACTGGGTAGCCAACATCGTTCATGTAGTTAAGAAGAATAGGAAGATCCGAGTCTGTATGGACTTCCGTGATCTAAACGCGACATGTCCCAAAGACGAATTCTTTCTTCCAATCACTGACGTAATGATCGACAATACTTGTGGCTTCAAGCACTCCTTCATGGATGGATTCTCAGGATATAACTAAATCAAGGTATTTCCCGACAATAAAAAACATACGTCATTCTGGACCCCGATAGGCGTATACTGCTATACGGTCATGCCTTTCGGCCTGAAGAATGCAAGTGCTACATATTAGCGAGCCATAAGTACCATTTTTCGTGAGCATCTGTGTAAGATGGTGGAATGCTACGTCGATGATATCACCGTCAAGAGTTGCTCCAAAGATAATCACCTCCAAGATCTAAGGACTGTGTTCGACTTAATGCGCGCACACCGCCTCAAGATGAACCCTACCAAGTCCTTCATGGGAGTCTCCAGCGGCAAATTCTTGGGTTTTGTTATCACTTCTCGGGGTATTCACATAGACCCCGACAAGACCAAGGTCATCCTGGAGATGAATCCGCCAAGAAACCTCCGGTTACTCCTCGGCCTTCAAGGAAGGTTGGCATATATCAGGAGGTTCATATCAAACCTCTCTAGACGTTGCCGACCATTCGTACAGCTTATGAAGAAAGGTGTCTCCTTTGTTTGGAATGAAGAGTGCCAACGAGCATTATACAACATCAAAGAATACCTATCGAACCCTCATGTGCTGGTAGCCCCGGTCATAGAAAAGCCATTCCTGCTCTAAGTACCCACGATGGATTACTCTCTCGGTGTCCTGTTATCCCAGAATAGTGATTCAAGTCACGAGAAGGCCATATACTACCTCAGCTGGATGATGGTCGTCCCAGAGCATAGATATACCGCCATCGAGAAAGAATGCCTTGCGCTTGTATTCGTCATCTAGAAAACTTGACACTACGTGACTGGACAGACCATTCATGTAATCTCGTGAGTCAACCCCCTCACGGTACTCATGACCAAACCTGGGGCACTCAGTTCCCATTTGGCTACCTGGACAATACTATTATCTCCATATAATATAGTATTCGTTCCACAGAAGTCCGTCAAGGGTCAAGCATTGGTCGACTTTCTGGCAGCCCACCCGGGGTGAGAAACCAAAAAGCATTATAAAGATATTTCAAACGAAGTGGTGGACGCCAATGTCACTTCACATAAAGTTGTTTGGTGAATGTTCTTCGATGGTGCTTCAAGAGCGGGGCCCAGAGGTAACATCATCGCTGGGGTCGGGATAGTGTCGATCTCCCCATACGACCTCGTCATCAATCGTGCATACTCTCTCACGGAGCCATGCTCCAATAATATGGCAGAATATGCCCTAATCGTCGGGCTCCAGCTCGCCAAGCAAGTCGGAGTAGAGTACTTGGAAGCCTACGACGATTCTCATCTTATCGTCAATCAAGTCCGGGGAGTATATAAAGTCCAAAACGAAGAATTGATCCCCTACCACCAAGATGCACACAGCATCATTGCAACTTTTAAGATATTCTTTATTGAGCATGTCCCTCGATTTCAAAATATTTAGACAGATGCTTTAGCCGGCCTTGCTGCTTCCTTGGCAGTCCCAGACAACACCCATTAGTTAATCACAGTGATCGGTCAAGAGCTGGTCTGTCCCAAAAGCTACCTATGCGTATGCCCTATACAGTGGAGGTCGACACTGATACTCAAGATTGGAGGCTTTTATTCATCGACTATGCAGTCTATGGAATTATTTCTGAAAATCCAAAGGAAGCTACTTCAATCAAAAAATGCTCCATCTATTTTTATTACGACACGGAGACCAAAATATTGTACCGTCAGTCCTACGACGGCCTTCTATTCTGATGCATGTCGAACACATAGGCAAAATAATCCCTCTGTGAAGCTCACGACAGCGTCTGCGGGGCGCATCAACCCGGTCCAAAGCTATAGGACCGTCTTCGAAGAATGGGCTACTATTGGCCGACGATGGTAGCAGATGTTGTCGATTACGCAAGAAAGTGCCAAGCATGCCAAATTTACGCGGACTTCATCCACCAGCCATCTGAGTTCCTACACCTAACGGTAGCATCTTGGCCTTTTGAGGCATGGGGAATAGACATCATCGGGCCAATCAGTCCACCTTCATCAAAAGGACATCGGTTTATCCTGGCGATCACCGACTACTTCTCCAAATGGGCGAAAGCTGTTCCGCTCACTGAAGTCAAAATAATAAACATGATTAACTTCATCAAGCATCACGTCATATATTGCTTCAGCTTATCGCGTAGGATCGTCCACGACAATGGTCTACAATTCGCAAGTCACGTCTTTTATCGGTTTTGTGACAAGAACTGAATTCAAAATATAGCCTCCACGACATACAACCCCACAGCAAACGGTTTGGCGAAAGCATTCAATAAAACCATCATCAAGCTCCTCAAGAAATTTATGTCTTCTAACAAACGCGACTGGAACGAGAAGCTGGGTGAATGTCTCTGGGACTACCGTACAACAGTCCGAACAGCTACTGGGAATACGCCATTCTCTTTGGTGTACGGAAGTGAGTTAAAAATCTCTTTAGAGATCCAAATTCCTTCAATACGAGTAGCTCTCTCCAACCAACTAAACACGGACGACAACTACCGCCGACGGTTACAGGAGTTGGAAACGCTCAACGAAAAATGACTCTTAGCTCAATAACGCATAGAGTTGTATCAAGCGCGTCTCTCTGGTGCGTTCAACAAATAGGTAAAATAGAGAACATTTTAAGTGGGTGACCTCGTCTTGACAGTAAGAAGACCGATAGTTATGAATCACAAAATGATCGACAAATTCTAACCTAAATGGAAAGGCCCGTTCATTGTGGAAACTGTATTTTCCAACGGCGCTTACTGGCTAGCAAAACCCAACAGCGACTTGCTCCTGATGCCTATCAACGACAAGTTCCTCAAAAAATATTACGTCTAAATTTGACTGGTACTCCTCTATTACCAAACTACATCGTATCTTCCTGGACGTTGATTCATGTTCACAAGACCTCTGGACTGTCGCTATAATATACTACTCCGGCAGAGTCTGCCATGTCCATATTACCTCTGAGAAAACTTTATGGCCTTGACCATCGATCATCATGTCCATATTACCTCTAATATTGATTATCTTCCAAATTATCACCCATACCCAATCCGGAGTATGCTCGCGGTGTTAAGTCCACAAAAACTGCCACGTTCATATTACCTCTGACAAGATTTGTCTCAAACCTATTACTTGCACTAACGTGCACAAAAAGTAATAAATTCACAAAACCTATCACGTCTATATTACCTTTGATAGAGTTTATTTCAAATCTATTACTCGCACCCCAAGTACGCAAAAGGGTAATAGGTCCACCAAAATCCCCTAACGGGATATCCTTAAAATCCATAAAACCTATCACGTCCATATTACCTATGATAGGGTTTGTTTTGAATTTATTACTCGCATCCTAAAGTGCGCAAAAAGGTAATAGGTCCACCAAAATTCTCCAATGGGATATCCTTTAAAAAGCTACGGTATGGTGCCACATCCATATTACCTCTAATACAATATCCAAAAGTCCACAACATACAAAATTCTGAAAAAGGAGAGATTTTATTAATTAATATTCAAGATCATGAGTACATATGATAGAAATCCATTATTCAAGGATTTTTATTAGTATTCAAGGTCATGAGTACATATGATGAAAACCTACTTTAAAGGGTTTTTTGTGAAGTCTCGCTGATATCTTTTTTCTAAGCGAGTGCGATTGGGCTCCCTCCTAAAGCCGTCAGTATTGGGATCCGTGTAAAAGGGTGGCTCATAATTCAACAAAATCTACCCAAGGGTGAAGGAAAAATCTGCCAGTTAATGAATAAGGGACAGTCTGGCAGTGTTCGCCCATGCGGCTCAATGTCCATGTGGTCCGGACGCACCCCATCCATGATCTTATTCAGAGTATTTCAAACTTATCTGTTTAAAAACTTTGAAGAAAAGCATGAAAAAGACGCATCCATGCAACCAACGTCCATGCATCCCAAAATAAAACTCAATAGATGATGGACCGCATGGACACCATGCGGCCCAAAAAAGGGACACACATGCGGTCCAAACAAGCATCCTGAAAATTGGCTGCAGGTTGACCTGACATGATGTCCTGACAACAAAGATGGCACCTGACACAGAATCCTGACAAAAAATTTTTTTGATCGCCTCGAAGGACGAGAACATACTAACAGGCAGAAGTCCCAAGGATAGTGTAGAGCCACATGGACAACACGAAAAAAAGAACCTATATGGCTCTGGACCATACGTCCCAAACTCCATGCGGTCTATGTGTATCTAGCCCACGTGTGTCACGCCCCGATCTCCCGCAGGCAAATCGGCCGTTCCCGCTAGGCAGGAATCACCCTCGCCAGCGCTCCCGCGGAACGATCGCTTAATCCATCCGGGCGTGATGCCGCACAAGCGTGATCCACGCCCGTGCAAGGCCATGGTTCATTGGCTGGCGGTTAGAGTTCTAAGCCACAGAGTCGCACAGATTGTCCGAGTGCAGCGGAGTCATGAACGCATAGGCGATCGATAACAGGTTCACTGAGTCGACAAATATAGCGGAAGCATTAAAACACAAGTTGAACTAAAGCAAGCTCTTTTATTTATATAAACTTGTGTTACAGGCGGCGTATAGCCGAGATTACAAGTCGCTCAAGCCTCTCTCTCTGAAACAGTAAAAGTGTGTCAAGTGGCTACAACTGTGGAATGAATGTACAGGCGATGGTCAGGCGATGTTCATAACTTATGTCTTGTATATGTGCTTCAGTCCCGGACGCACCGTTGCTTCGGAGTGTTGTCCACGCCTTAGCACGCACGTTGGAGGCGTCCGCACCGCACGAGGTTCTCTCGCACCCTGCATATCAAACTGGTGGATTATCAGTATATTGAATGCACTGGTGGGGAAGCTACTCGCCCGCTCAAAAAATCCAAACACGTAATACAGGTTTCGTGCACAACTATTAAGTTATCTTTCTAGTTGTCTTAGGATCAGTTTTATGCAAACATTGAATAGCTTATCGTGTCGGGCAGTGCGCCGTGCGATGTTTGAGAAAACACGGCGAGACTTACCAACTTACCATTTCTCCTTCCCTGTCCAAGGCAAACATGATTAATTCAAGCACGGCAAGTATAAACATTCAGGAGGCATAGCATATGCAAACAGGAGGGTTCTTATAACATGATCATTCAGGTATTAAGTTATTCATTGATGCTATGCAATGACTCGCACGCGGATAGCCGCTAAGCGAGGATGACTTGTTATCTTTTATTTCACAGGCAAGCACGCAACAGGTTAAATACACACGATAAACACACGATGCATTGCAAGCCATATTCACACGATAATCACACGAGGCATTGCAAGAATATACACACGATGATCACTGGCTGATGTCATAATGGACTAGTCAAGGACGTGAATAACATGCAACGAGAAAACACGAGGAGCTCATAAAACATGATACGTTGCAAGTTACCCAGTCCGCACACGATTGACTATAAACACGAAGTCTGCCCGGATTGGATCGGTACCAGTGCCCCAGCACCGTCCGCAGAACTTATATCCTTGTGCACAAGTTGTCCATGATCGAACACGATTGTTAATTTACACACGAGCACACGAGATTCATTTAGCTATTGGATATGCACAGTCTCCTGGGCTGCTGTAAGCCCGCACAGGAGGGAGACTTGCAGGGAGATCCAAATATCTGAATGAGTCTTGCCACTGGAGTATGATTCATTTAGCTATTGGATATGCACAGTCTCCTGGGCTGTTGTAAGCCCGCACAGGAGGGAGACTTGCAGGGAGATCTGAATACCTGAATGAGTCTTGCCACAGGAACATGATTCTTTTACTTGGCATGATACAGTCCCCTGGATCGGGAACTGCCTTGGTGACCTAACGGTCCCGAATACTTGCGGGTTCATTCAGGCACAGAACGACTACGTAGTAGTCTCCCGAGGTTTGGATGAAAATATGATAACTATCAAGCAGACAAGCATGCGTTTCTAGGAACATAAGCAGGCACGTTGCTCGGGCCCGAAGGTAGTCCGAGAGATAAAACCGTTAAGGGACTTAGCATACGAGGGTCTGAATATAAGCAGTATTTCCTTTTTCCATGTTCTAGCAAGCAATATGAGTTGGGATTATTCCCTTAGCTAGGTGCGTTGGATTTATTAGCATGCAGGGGGTGATTCACCTAGCGACTAGCATAAATATTCCAGATTTTATGTGTGCTGGCTAAGCAAAGACAGGTTCACCGTAGCCACCCACCTTAGCGATGATTTGCCTCGGTAGAGCGATACATCTGAGCGAGCCTCTGAAAGTTCAAGCCGGATTCTTGTAGGGACAAGTCTAGATATCCTTTGCTTCTTGATCGAGGTAAAGTGGGTCGGGACAGCTGCACGATTGCCGTTTGAGACGGCAGTCCGCTTGAGCGGAACGGGGTGTTACAACGCGTCCCAGACTCCATGCGTCCCATGCAACTCTGGGCCATGCGTTCCAGACTCCATGCAATCCATGCATCTCTGGCCCTGTGCGTTCCAGACTTCGTGCGTCCCGTGTCACTTTGGCCACATGTGTTCCAGATTCTACGTTGATCAAGTCTTACTATTAAAACTGAGTGGTCCTCTCCAACCAAATAGCGGCCACGTGTCCATTTAACCAAGTCGCACCTACACATTTGAGAATCGCCCAAATACTCAGCCCGCACCTTGCCTTTACCTTTGCTTATTCCAGCCCTCTCTTGCCTTAAATCTTGCTTCAGACAAACAACAAAATCCCAAAGAATGTTCATGTGGCAACGAAACCCATATTCCCGTGCATAGCTTTAGCACCCTTCCGTTAACAAGGGGTACGTGGTAAATCCCGACTTCCATGCGGCCCAAAATCCATACGGCCACAAATATGACTCTAAATAGTAGGATACCAGACCCGAACAAAAGGCTAGCTAGCTATCTGTGAATCAACACTTAAAGGGAGAGAGAAGAGCTTCCGCATCAGATCATCCATGGAGTAAAGAGAGTTGCTACACTCCTAACCCTCCATCGTTACCCCCCAGAAAATAAATTTGTACTTAGATTATCTTTTAGGAATCTTCTTTGTTCTTTTAGTTTGTTAAATCAAATATAGTTCTCCCAGTTCTCGTTTTGATATTAAATGGCAAACATGTTGCAATGATGCTAAGTGCAACTTGGTGGTAGGGGATCAAGTCTTCGTTTCGGACTTCATATACACACCGGACTTGATTGACGATAAGTTGAGAATCGTCGTAGGCTTCTAATTACTCTAATCCCACTTGTTTGGTGAGTTGGAGTCCGATGATTAGGGCATTGTACTCTGTCATATTATTAAATTATGGCTCCATAAGAGAGTATGCGCGATTAATGACGAGGACGTATGGGGAGACCAATATTATCCTGACCCCAGCGATGATATTGCCTTTGGGCCCTGCTCTTAAAGCACCATCAAAGAATATTTGCCAAATTATTTTGTGTGACATGACATTGGCGTCTGCCACTTCGTCTGAAATCTCTTCATAGAGCTTTAAGGTTTTTGACCCTGGGTGGGCTGCCAAAAAGTCGGCCAATGCCTGACCCTTGACGGCCTTCTGTGGGATGAATACAATATCATATGGAGATAATAGTATTGCCCAAGTAGATAAGCGGGAGCTGAGTGCCCCAGGTTTGGTCATGAGGACCCTGAGGGGGTTGACTTGCGAGATTACGTGAATGGTCTGTCCAGTCATGTAGTGTCGAGTTTTTTGGATGGCAATTACCAGCGCAAGGCACTCTTTCTCGATGGCGGTATATCTATGCTCTGGGACGACCATCATCCGGCTGAGGTAGTATATGGCATGCTCATAGACTGAATCACTATTCTGGACTAATAGGGCACCAAGAGAGTAATCCATTGCACGTACATAGAGCAGGAATAGCTTTTCCATGATCGGGGCCACCAGCATAGGAGGTTTTGATAGGTATTCTTTGATATTGTCGAATGCTCGTTGGCACTCTTTATTCCAAAAAAAGGAGACACCTTTCTTCATGAGCTATGTGAACGGTCGGCAACGACCAGAGAGGTTTGATATGAACCTCCTAATGTATGCCAACCTCCCTTGGAGGCCGCGGAGTTCCCGGAGGTTCCTTGGCGGGTGCATCTCCAGGATGGCCTTGGTCTTGTCAGGGTCTATATGAATACCCCAGAAAGTGATGACGAAACCCAAGAATTTGCCGCTAGAGACTCCCAGGAAAGACTTGGTAGGGTTCATCTGGAGGCGATGTGCACGCATTAAGTCGAACACAGTCCTCAGATCTTGGAGGTAATCATCTTGGAGTGACTCTTGACGATGATGTCATTGTCGTAGCATTCCACCATCTTTCACAGATATTCACAAAAAATGGTGCTCATAGCTCACTGATATATAGCATCTACGTTCTTCAAGCCGAAAGGCATGACCGTATAGCAGTATACGTCTATCGGGTCCGGAATAACGTATATTTCTCATTATCGGGAAATATCTTAATTTGGTTGTAGCCTGAGAAGCTATCCATGAAGAACATGCGCTCATAGCCACAAGTGTTGTCGATCATTATGTCGGTGATTGGAAGAGGGAATACGTCTTTGGGACATGCCGCATTTAGATTATGAAAGTCGATACAGACTCAAATCTTTCTATTCTTCTTAACGATAGGCATGATGTTGGCTACCCAGTCGGGGTGTTGGTTCTTACGGATGAAGCCACTATCTATCAGCTTGTTGACTTCAGCTTTGATAAAATCTATCATATCTGGCCGGAACTGTCGTTGCTGCTGCTTGACTGGTTTTGCGTCTGACCGAATATTGAGTTTGTGGACCACAATTTGGGGTCCAGTCCCGGCATATCTTTGTAACTCGAGATAAAGACATCGATGTATTCTTTGACAAGTTGTAATAGGGATTTTTTGTCTTCGTCGGGCAGACTTTTACTGACGAAGATAGGATTTAGGGAGGTCTCGTCACCTAGATCGATTTAAACAACTTCATCCTTGGTAGAAGGTTCTCGCTGCTCAAATCGTATCCATTGTGAACCCAAGTGTTGGGCCAAAGGTTCCATCTCAAAGAGCTCGGGTGGATCCTCGTTGTTTTCCTCAAGTTCGGCATATACCATATTGGAGGACAGCGTTTGTCTGAGTATATTCCCGATACTGACATCGGAGTCACAGGCTGACAATTTTGAATAGTGCGAGTACTCTTCATCTTCTTTATCTGAGCCCTCGGGGGTTGTAGGAGGCTTTACATATCCTAAGCCATGCTTAGTGTCACGCCCCAGTCCCAAAATATGTAGGACTAGGACATGTAAGCATGCCAGCTGCATGTATATGGCAACTCCAATATATAGAATCCATAACACATGCGTACGCTGTATAATAAACAATAATTCACAAGTGGTATAAACTATCTCAAGTCACAGGGTATATTCTAAATCTCATCCACAGAAAACATTTATAAATAATAACCAATATCTATGAAACTAGATCTCAATACAAAGTATCTAAAGATGATAGTTGGGTGGAAACAAATCCACTACCAAACTAGAATATATAAGTGCAACACAACAAACACATTATAAGAATATCAACTAACAATCATGGGCTCGAAGAGAAGACCTCCTCGCAAATATAAGTAACCAGTCCGGATATGCGCTCATGCGAATACTCATGAACATCTACACCTCGAAAGGGACCAGGTCCTCAGAGGGACATAACAAGATACATAGAAGCATGCCAATAAAGTACTGAAATAAATATCCAATGGAGTCGCCAAACCATCTAAGTGAATACAGTTTGAGAACAACTTTCCAACAAGTGGGCTATCTGGCTAAAATGAGATTGGCATGGTTCTCTTGGAGATCCAGGGGCCTACAAAGCATGTCGTCTTTTGAACAGCAGAGGCCGCCTGATAATATATAATATATAGTGGTCATCATGATCGCGCATCTTCGGTGGAGCGTACGGGTTACAAGAAAAAAGTGTAAAGGAGTCCAAATGCCTTATTTATTGTTCTCCCTACCCCATACTCTAAGCATGTCACATCTATGACACGAATTGGTTCATAGCCTATCTTTAGTACAATAGCCCAACCCTACAACCAAACAAGGACAAGGATTGGACCACCGTACTACAATGGACTACCGTACTATAATAGGCTATGTCTATGGACTACTAATAACTGCTAAGTCTTCTAGCATGCAAAGTTTCTAACAGCAGTTATCCCTAACGTACGGCACATACGTACAAGAGGCCAGACCTGTCACGCAGTCCTGGATCTACATGAGACTCACACTCATGTAACAACTATGTCACGGCTAATAAAACCTAATAATGCTATATGATAAAAGGGCAGTCTCATAAACAAGGTCAATGCATATACGTAAGAAAAATATATCACGACGACACCGTCGTTGCATCCAAGTTTTCTTGGACGCGCATTTTATATAGCAGTTAAAATATATGAACTAAAGACAAAAAATAAAGATCCATGCAACATATAGAATATGAATAACAGTACAATGGCAAGGTATACTTTCCTGGCAAGAGAGCTGCAAAATGTAACGTCCAGATGTCAAACACCAAGAGTCAGAAACTACGGCCTCAGAATGAAGTCTCTGAATGCTGAAATAAACATCACCAACGTTCCCAAAATAAGCAAATTAGCTAAAAAAAACTACCCTTTCGTCCAATTTGGACACAGGGGCAAATCGGTAATTTTGGGTCAAAGCGGACTCCATGTGTAGACCACTTTGCACCGAAAAGCGTGCCAGGGGTAAAGGTCTCTAAATAGGACAAATTATAGGTCAAACAAACTCTAAATGTCAGTATGAACTCAACAGTATGTCCAAATATGGATTCCGGTGAGCCGAATATAATTTTGTCCAAAAAGTCAACCGTGGGGCCCGCCAATAGGCGACTTGGTCAACTGTCTCATAATTGTATAAAAATTGGGTCACAGGACCAGCGCGATACCACGAGTCTAGTGACATAAGTTTCATCGTATTCTGACGAGCGTACACTAAATGGCACGGAGTTTTAGAAAAGTCACGATATGGAGAATTTCTGCAGATACGGGCTGATTCCGACGCGCACACGCCTCCGAATCAATTTTTGCGAAAGCCCACATGTCTGAGTATACCGTGCATGCCTTTCGGTGCACTTGGTATACGATGGGGCGGTCCCGTTTGGCGGGGCACTCTCCATATCACAAGTTTTGGAAGATTGAAAAAATAGGTTTTCAGGATATTTAACCTATTTTAATTTTACATACAGCAACAAATAAAATATTATAATTTATAGAAAATAATCTAGGTTAGGTGGTCTTCGCATACCAAAAAAAAAAACTAAATTTCTGAATTTAAAAGTAGTCATTTTTTCTCGACTTTGAGTCAATTTTCGCCTAGGTTTATGTGCTGAACGACGAAAACTAATCTACGGGATTTAGAGAGGGATAGGTGGAGATCATACCGATGAAGACGGGGTCAAGTTTTGTCGAGCGATGGCACGAAAAACGAGTTCTGAACAGAGGTACGTTGTTGTTCATTCTTTGTCGCATGCGCGGGGTCGCGATCACGGCGGCGAGCGACACTAGGGCTCCGACGGCAGCTCTGGTGGTCGACGGCGGTCTCGTGGCGGTGCGACGGTCTGGGGTCGAGAGGATAAAGAGGCGTTTAGGGTTAGGGTTTGCTCAATGAGGGATTTAATAGATATAGGAAGATTATAGAGGGGGGTTCGGCTCCACGCGGCGGGGTTGCTGAAGCTGTTGTTGTTTTGCTTCTTCGCGGGTAGGGTATGAAGCGGGTAGGGTTTATAATGTCCAAAGGGTTTGGTTTTACTCTAAGGTATATATAACGCGGGGGGGTCGAGGAATACAGCGCACGAATGAAATAAAGCTGTTGCTGCTGCTGATTTGTTAGCAACGCGGGTCGTGGGTTGCTAAGCAGGCTTAGCGTATGGGTAGCGGGTCTAGTTGTTTAGGTGGGTAGCGGGTCTAGGTGTTTAAGTATCCATTAAGTTTTTACTTATTTTTTTTCTTTTTCTTTTTCTTTTTGTTTTTCTTTTTCCTTTTTCCTTTTTCTTTTATTCTTTCATATTCCTTTATTCTCTTTCTATTTCTTATCTAATTAAATCTTATATATGTATATATATATATATATATATATATATAAAATTCTAAAATTTTATGTTGGTGCATACAATAAATTTATCACCCGTCCACAAGATTTTCTACATGAAAATAATTAAGAAAAATTTATAATTGCTCCATAAATCCTCTATTACATAAACACCTAAAAATAAAATCCCATAAATTCTATTTCTCCTAATGAGATAATAAATACTATAATTCAATTAAATATTTAATACAGTTTATTAGAATTAGGGGTTTTATAAAGCGGATCAAGATAGTGTCTCCAATTTTGATTGGAACGCACAACGATACAAAGTTAGAATTATTTGGAATTAAGAAATAACGTCTGTGACGATTATTGTGCGACTAAAATGTAGCACAAGAGAGCATAATTATAAGTCACGCAAATGTCAGAATAGATGACTGGCATGTCCAGAGCAAGGGTGTGAAGTTCGTAGGAGGACAATGGCTAGGGTAGTGCTCCAATTATCGAAGCAACAGTAAGGTGCACTAAGTGATATAATTATTATAAAATTAAATAAAAATATCGTGTCCTATTTCCAATTGGATATAAACTAGCCCTAGTTTCACTATCTAAGCCAAGTAGGCCTAATTTTGGGTGACGGGGTTTACACTTAAGTCTTATGATAGTAATCTGCGGGCTTGCCCGCGGGCTAGGAAAGTCGTAAAGGCGAACTTCGGCCTTTGTCGTAGTTTAATCCTTTAGTGACCTCCAGGTTGTATCTCATCTTTTGGATAATATGTAGGGCTTGCGAGCTATACTGATAGAGTGGCATTCTGCCTACCTCGGATTTAGGTTCTACTTTCTTTGGGATAAAAGACCGGGGGCATTCCACTCTTCCGAAGATGATGATCTTATCTCCCTTCTTCCTGGGTGGGACTAAGAAATAAGAATCCTAACTAGAGCAAAGTCGGTGCATGGTATAGGTAGTGGTCACTTGTGTGTGGAGATGGAGGCCCAGACTGTGCTCCAAGGAGTAGAATATACTTATATGCATATGCTCTGAGTAGTTCAAAGATAATCCTTTATTGAGGAAATAAGGTATCTCTTTCGACGGGATTACATCGTCAGGGGAAGGGGATATTGACATTGGCAGATACATATTCCTCCAGCCCATCCTTCTCCTCGACTACCCCTAGCGTAAGCAAAGCCGTTGGTAGTTTTCTGCATAATTTTACTACCAAAGGTCCGAAAGTTATAGTCTCGGTCGGGTCTTCCTTTGGTGGTCGACTCAGCCTGTGAAGGCGAACGACCATTGGTTCTGAGGGCATAGGTAGGGCAGAATCTCCTTTTGGAGGTTGATTTTTAGCCTACGAAGGCGGACAAGCATTAGTTCTGGCGACACCGAAGGTACCGGAGATTCAGGTACCTTCCCGATGAGGGGTACGGCCGCATCAGGAGTGCGAGCCTTGAGGCAGATTTTCATAGGCTCCTCGGCTGCTATTGTGGCCTAGGCTTCATCATCAGCCTCGTTGCCACCTTTATCTTGGTGGATTTCTTGTAGAGGATCGAGTCAGAGTAGTAAATCTTAATACCCTTAAATGGATCGACATCAGTGAACTCCGTTTTGACAAAATCGTATTTGTCTACATATTTTAGGTACTGGTGGAGGGTGGATGGCACGATCTTGTATTCATGTATCCACGGATGCCTTAACAAGATATTGTAGGACTTATCTACATCTATGACGTAGCAGGTGACTTTTATTTTTATGTCGCCGATCTGACATTTTAGGCAAATTTTACCCAGAGGGTAGCTCCTCCCCTTGTTGAAGCCGTTGATGGCGGTATTGGAGGCCGCCAGACGATGCATCAGGATCCCTAGGGTCTAAGGCAAACTTTTCGAGATGATGCAGATCGACGATCCTGGGTCAATATGCATTCAGTCCACCTTGATATCGTCGATATATCCTGTATAGTACAGGGGCCGGTCGTGCCTATTATTCTTGAGCAACATGTCATGTTACGAAAAGGTGATATTGGGTATCGTATCAATTGCGTTGTTGCAATATGGAAAAGCAGTAGGATCTTCGGTTGGCAGCTTGACTTACGCTAGGTAGATATCGGCATTCTGCAGTGCCTCACTCAGGGCAGCCCGCATATCTTTAGAGAGCCGTAAAAGCTCAAAGGGTGACAATTTTGCCGGAGTTTGGGCTAATTGTGCTAAGATGTTAAAATTATAGGGTCTTTCCAGCCCTTGTGGTGCATCCCTGCACAACAATTTATCGAAGTGCGTCACTTTCTGTTTGAACTTGTCCACCGGTGGGGGCTGAGATAGCCCGGGACCAGGGGTGGTAGGCCCGATAATCGGGGGCGTATCACCATGCATCGATTGGTATATTATGCATGACCTTGTCGCACCTTCTGCCAGCTCTTCAGCCGAGGAGAAAACTATATAACAGGTCTTAGATTTCCTGCCTTTGGACTTGGCGGTGGAGGATGCCGCCGGCTACGTCAAGTTTGGCACAAGGTCGGGATAGACCCATATGACCTTCCCGCGTGGTGTCGTAAGAGGTATTAGCTCGGCCTCCTGGTCTCAAGCTGGTAGAAGGTTGACAACTTCCATAGTCGCCTTAGGAACAAGGACTACTCCGTCTTGGGCTTCTGTCGGTGGAAAGTTGCCAAATTAGAGGGACACCATGTTGACAATGACCATCACGTCATCGAAGTCCAAGGAAAGAGCCTTGGTGTCTATCCGACGTTGGATGTACTGCTTCAGAGTATAGCACTACTGTATCGGGTGATGGACGTAGCGGTGGAAGTGACAATACTTTGGGTTGGCAATCTCTGCCGCCTCAGGCTTATGTCTGACATCGAGGAGCTAGATTTTGTAACAACATGTCAAAGATGGGTTTGACATCAGCATCTTCGAAAGAGTAAGTCTTCTTCAATTTTGGAGGCTCCGTCGGCTTTTGCTCAGGCTTCTTGGTCAAGGTAGCGACCATAGCCTGTTTTTCCTTTCTGTTACGGCTGCTATTGTAGCTATTATTATTATTATTATTATTGTTGTTGTTGTTGTTGCTGGGACACTTTTCCTTTTTCTCAGCAGTAGTGATATGGATCCCTAAGTGCTGAGCATCCTTGAGCTTTTTCTCAGTATTGATAGCACTTACAATGAACGTTATCCAGTCTTTGAACTAGCTCTCGTCCATCCAGAGGCTGACTCTCGGGAGCATGTTCTTCTGGTATATCTCCATTAGTGTGGCCTCAGGATTGCCAGGAGGTAACATTAGCACAGCCTATCGAAACTGTTAGATATAGTTTTGCATCAGTTCCTTCTCACCCTGGGCGACGTCCATCAGAGAAGACATTGCCATATCATTTCCTGCCTCATAGAATCTTCTAAGGAACTTGAGGTCATCGAATGATGAGATACAGTTATCTTCGAGACTGCAGATCCAATCGAAAGCTACCCCCGGCAATGATACGACGAAGATCCTAGTAAAGATAGCGTCGTTGTGGGGTAAGTGTCCTGTAGTGATCTCGAAGTAGCTCATGAAGAGGCGAGAGAAGGACTTCCCGTCGAACATATTAATGTTAAAGGGCTTATACTTGGGCAGATACGGTACATCCCTCCACTCTATCGGGTATGGTTGTCATAGCCCAAAATTACGGAGTGAGTCCCGATTACTCATGGAGTCTAGGCGAGCCCAAAGTTCTCGGACCTCCCTCCTTGCTTCCTTAGCTTTATCTCCTACCGAAGGCGTCGATGAGCCAGGTAGGAGAGGATCACAGCACGAAGATGGAGCGGTCGTATTTAAATCCTCGTTGGTCCCGGGGTCCAGATTTGCTTGCCCGGAGGCCCTTGTCGGCTGGGAGGCCATGTTTGCCTTAATTTCCAGTATTGTCTGGGTAAAAGCTTGCATTGATGCACTAATTGTATGCATCATGTCTTAGAGCATCTTGAGGCAATGTCGATCACTGGGGTCTTTATAGTCATCTTCGGCAATGTACACCATCCTTACGCAGGAAGAAATAGAGGGGGCAGTGGATGTCGTGCTCCCTGTTTCATACCCTTGTAGTAAGTAGTCTTCAAAGAGGGCGGGAGTCGTTGTGTCTTCTTTGGATTCGGAAAGGATACTACCCCCCGCGTAGAAGATTGTGTCATCTTGGTGGGAGTAACTACCCTCCGAGATCTCGAAGTTCGTTCCTTGAGAATCGTTATCTCCTCGGAATGCCGGGTTATCGCGTACGTCCAGGGGGACACTACCCCCAGCTTGGGTCACCCCCAGGGGTTCAGAGGAAGAACTACCCCCAGGGGCTGACAGCTTCTTCCTTGAGCGGGTGCCTTAGAAGATGTCTTTACGGGTGCCGTCGTCAGCCCTCCGGGTAATCACCTTCGTGATGTCGTGGTAGAGAGCATCGGACTGGAGGTATTTGACTTCTTTCTTCCCTTGGTGGCGGAAAGCTTTCCAGTTGAATAGAATGAGGCGAAGGAAAACTCCTCCTCTTCTGATACTTGCACATGATCTCCGGATTGCTGTTGGGTAGGTGCTTTCTGGTACAGTAACTGGAAGGCTGACTGCATGTCTGTGGCTGCTGCTTTAATGCAATAACAGTTGATAGGTGCAGCTATGACTTGAAGAGGGCACGTCGCATGCCATAGTTATTTTTCTTGCTTTGTGCTTGTGAGTAATCACGTCATGGAAATCATGCGAAGGGTATTTTACCTTTGCATCATCTTTGTGAGTTAGGGTATTCTGGGCACACGGATGCGTAGGTGCTGTGTTTGCTCCCTGGCCTGGGGTTCCTATACGAACTTGCCCTGAGGTACTGGTAGAAGACTTTTGAGACTGGCCCTGTCTATTGGTCCCTGTTGATGGACCGGATCAGAGTTGCACAGTTCGAGGATGAGTCTTTGAGGAGCATCAGAGCGCATGTCTCGATGAGATTGGCAGAGGATTCAGTATTGCAGATGATGGATCATTACGGCACGGTACCAGATTGTGTGTGCCGAGTGGAGCATTTCACGAGGAGGTTCTTTAGGAGGTGCATTAATCTCAGTACTATATGCATCTAGGTGCCAACAAGATATATAGGGATATGTGAGAGCATGTTTGGTGGTATGGTATAAAGCGGGATGTGGCTAACTTCATATCCAGATGTTTGGTATGCCAGCAGGTAAAGGAAGAGAGACAGGCCAGGTTGATTGCTTCAGCCTTTACCCATTCCAGAGTAAAAATGGGAGCATGTGACGATGGACTTTATTTTGGGGCTTCCGCGTTCTCCAGGAGGAAAAGACGCAATTTGGATCATCGTAGACAGGTTGACCAAATTTGCCCACTTTTTGCCATTTAAAGTGGGTACGTCTACGGAGAAGCTCGCGGAGATGTATGTGCGTCAGATAGTCAGATTGCATGGAGTTTCTGTGAACATAGTCTCATATCGGGATAGTTGCTTTATATCCCACTTCTGGAGGAGTTTGTAGGCTAGCTTGGGCACCCAGGTCAAGTTTAGTACCGCATATCATCCCCAGACAGACGGACAGTCGGAGAGGGTATCCAGACTCTCAAGGATATGTTATGCACCTGTATTTAGATTTTGGAGGCTCTTATGAGGATCACCTTCACTTGGTAGAGTTTGCTTATAATAACAACTACCAGGCCAGTATCAAGATGTCATCATTTGAGGCATTGTATGGACAGAGATGCCACACTCCGTTATCATGGGACGATGTTGGTGAGCGAGCTTTATTGAGACCGGAGATGGTCGTGGAGGCAGCTGAGAAGATGAAGCTTATCAGAGATAGACTTCAATTGGCATAGGACAGACAGCGACATTGGGATGATAGTCACCGAAGACCTTTGGAGTTTGAGGTATAAGTTTTGTTTGTGTTTGCCTTGTTTTAGATAGAGTGATAAGGTTGTATTTTGTTCTAGGTTGGCAGTCTGGTGATCTTGAGGATTTCTCTGACATGGGGCATGATTCGCTTTGGTGGAGGCAGAAAGCTTAGCCCACGGTACATCGTTTCCTTCGATGTTCTTGAGAGGGTCGGTGCAGTAACCTACAGACTAGACTTGCTACCTGCACTAGAGGGAGTGCACAACGTGCTCCATATATCGCAGCTAAGACGGTACGTGGTAGATCCTAGCCATGTATTGGATCACTCGGAGATAGAGGTTGGTCCTACTCTCAACTACCCAGAGCAGTCTGAGGAGATTTTGGATCATAGAGAGAAGGTGTTGTGGAACCAGACGATTCCTTTGGTATGCGTCGCATGGAGGCATAACTCGCCAGGGGAGTCTACCTGGGAGCGAGAGGCGAGATACTCGAGCGATATCCTTATATGTTTGAGCCGTGAGGTATAATTCTTTCTTGCTTGTTGTGATTGCTTTTGTAGATAGTTCTTCCTTAAATTTTGAGGACAAAATTTTTCTAAGGTAGGTAGGATTGTCACCCTCACTTTTTTGACTAGGGATAATTTAGTAATTTTTGGCCTAGTTATTATTTTAGGAATAATAATTAATTGGGGTGTTAATATATTTACTTATGATTTGTATAATTTATTATAGTTAGTAGGCT
Source organism: Iris macrosiphon (assembly GCA_036927795.1). Classification (NCBI taxonomy): domain Eukaryota; kingdom Viridiplantae; phylum Streptophyta; class Magnoliopsida; order Asparagales; family Iridaceae; genus Iris; species Iris macrosiphon. The sequence continues at coordinate 23,336 of JAYESA010000084.1, forward strand.
AGCTAATTAGTTAGACTTGACGCATGTGAGCCCAATTAGGCTTGTCATGACAATAGTTGAGCCCAACATGGACTAGGCCCATTAAACCCTTTCCCTCTAATTAATTAAGGAGTTTAGACTAATTAGCATTAGAGTAGAGACTTTCTACTTTAGCCCTCATTAATAATTATTCATAATTCTTTATGTAGGGACAACTTGGACCTTTTGATGTTGCTTGGGAAGGAGAAAAAGGGGGCCGGCCACTTTATGTGGATGGGTTTCTCTCTCCTCTCATTCTCTCCACTTATTTCTAGATCCTCAATTCATAGATCCCCAATTTACTCCACCCCTCCATCAATTGACCTTCAACTCACTCTCATTTCCCTCTTATTTTATCCCTCAAGGAGCTTTGGAGATTGGAGAAGCAAGGAGCACAAGGAGAAGGAACTTTGGTGGAGAGATCGTGTCCGGATCGTATCCAATTATATTTTTATTACAAATCCATCTCCCGATTGGTAAATCCTGAATTCCTCTTCATTCTAGCTCCTAAATTATGTATTTGACCAATAGGAATGACCCAATGGCATAGAGCTACCTATAGGAATAAGTTCTAGGCCAATTGGTTGTGTATAGAGAATTCTACATAGATTTTTGTATATGTTTTAGGAGAATTACGAGATAGACACATCAAGTGTATGTCATGAGACTAAATTAGTCTAATTAGACTTAGATCGGGGTTGTGGGACTAGGTATGTGTCCATAAATGGATACGTGTAGGCCGTATCACGGTATTTTACGATACGGTGTGATACGGAGCTCAATTTGGGTATTTTGTGCAATTAATTCTCATTACTCCTTGTAGCAAGTTGCATTAGTTATGTTATTGTATAATTGATAAGTAGAAATGTATACTTATGGTGAAATTTGGGTTTTGGCTTTTCATTTGAATGTATATATCGTGAATACTTAATTACGTACTCTAGATGTTTGTTTTAATGTCGCTAATATATAATATATATGTGTATATGATATTGAGTGTTTATATATATATATATATATATATATATATATATATATATATATATATATAGTGCATGTTCAGTTAGTGTACAGGTGAAGTGATGGTGTGGATTAAAGTGAATAAAGTGACTGTGAACTGAAACTCGAGAGCATTTGTGTACAGATGCCAGTGTCAGTGAAGTAAAATTCATATGTGATGCATGTGTCATGTGTATACATGTGTCTGTGTTGGCAGTGATTAATGTCACGACCCGATTCCGTAGAATCGTTGTTGTTGCGGCGGAATGGTTGGCAGCCAAAGTCTGAACGATCTGTTGCAGGGTATCTACTTGCTTCTGTTGGACTGAGAATCGGGTCTCTAAATTGCTTTCGAACTTGGCTTGGCGAGCATCATCTCTTTGTCGTTGCGATTCTAACATTTGCATTACCCGCTCAAGCGGGTCGACTTGAGATATGCCTCGCTGGCTCCGAGAGCTTCCCGAAGTGCCCGAACTGCTTTCTTGTGTTTCGTTCGGTGCTTGCGCTGCAGATTGCGCTAGTACCATTCCTTCAAAAGAAGGTAAATTATATTAGAATCATAATGTATTATGGACTTATTGCATGAACGTATCTCATTTTGGCCTAGCGAGTTCAAGAGTTCGCACAGGAATTTGATCGTTAAAGGAACTTTTCCAACACGAAGTCTAAGGAATTTGAATCTGTGCTCTGATACCACTATATCACGACCCGATTCTACGGAATCGGGTCATGACAATTAAGTGGGGGGAAATGGGCATATGGGTTCAATCGAGCACATGTGGGAGGAGTTGTGACTGTAGGGTATGCTATGCATAAATGTACAGCAATCGGGAGGGGGCAATGACTGAAGGTAGTGTGCCAGTCATTGCAGTGATATGTAGAGAGGGATAGTGTATCGGGTAGTGTCCAGACTTATGCACATTGGTGCAGGGCCAGTAAGTACTTAAGACTGATTTAGAGTACCAGTAGACAGATAGGTCTGTTTTAAGACATTAATAAAGAATAACAACTACAGTAGCAGCAGATGGGTGTTGGAGAAATCTGGTACACTGGAGGGTGAGATTGAAGTATCAGTTGGGGCTTTAGGTACAAGGCATATAGGGTATTCGAGTTTTGAATGTGCAATGAGGGGTGAATGAGATTAAGGGTAGCAGCAGCAGTCACTGCCTATGGCAGTGGACTGGAGAAGATAGCAGTAGCTACAGCAATAGGGTGACCTTGGAGGTAGCAAGAGCAACTGATGCCTTAGCAGCAGCAGCAACCTCGAGTTGTTTCAAAACAATAAGTAAGAGGGAGGCACAGATCTGTGCAGATATGATTTAGTATCATGGCAGTAGCAATAACATATATGGGAGAACTTGGAAGTTCAGTGGTATAACTAAACTGGAAGGATGAGTTGGTGTGATTGAGTGTGCACCAGGTGGTTTAAAGTATGGATACAGAGAGTGCATCCAGTGTGAGTATGTAGGACAAACATGAGTGTTGAGACTGATATATATATATTAGAGTGTATCAAAGAGCAAGTATAGACAGGTAAGTGAGGTAGTGTAGTGATAATGTAACAGTTAGGTATTCCCGTTAGTATAGTTGGTAGCAGGGGTGTTATTACAGTTAATTGAATTAGGTAGTATCAGTTACGTTGTCAGCTAGTATACTAGGTTAGTGATATGTTAGTATTAGTGTTATAGACTATAGTGTATCAGTTAGTCAGGGGTTGTTAGTCTAGTTTTGGTATCAATTAGTTATTAATTAGTTAGTTAATGTTATAGGTAAGTCAGTATCTAGGTTATAACTTAGTTAGCTTGTATTAATCAATTAGTGGCCTTATAGACCAAATGGCTTAGTATGAACCTAGTTAAACCTAGATTTTACCTAGAATTATACATTATTGCATTTTTAAACTATTTATCTTTTATTGCACCTTTTAACTTGATATTTTCTAAATAGGATTGTATGACAGCAGCTTGGGCATCGAGATACACCCTTTGCTCATAACCATAGGCGAGTACATCTTTCTGTTAGTTTTTATTTCATGATAGTGTATGTATTGCATGTTCTAGAACTGTATACTTGATTCTGATATAGTGGTTACACGGACTGGTACTATATGGATCCTGCCAGGAGATGTTATCCCCTACCGTATTCAGTGGGTACTCCTTCACATGTATTTCATCGTGTGTATCGGGTATTGATTATCGTGTACTTCGTGTTCACACATTGCTTGTGTTCAGTGTGCCCATATTTGTGTTCGTAACGTGTCATGATTGGATCCATAAGTATTGATTGGGGATAGGGGAGTAGGAGTTGGTTACGTGATCAAACCCAAGTGTATTTGTGTACATGTCGATTATATATCACACGTATAATCGAGTTACCATATTGCATTCATGTTCAACCCAAACCGATCACATAACGAACTTGTACTCTATGGCACATTATCTAGTTTTATATATTTTTATTTAAATTACAATTATTCATATTGCATGTTCTTCATTCTAGTACTTTACTTGTCACTCTAGTTCATTCCATTTTCTATTGCTAGTTATCTTGTATTCTTTTCTATTATCTGTTATATATTCTCTATTATGTATTTGGAACTGCTTTCAGAGGTATGTACTTCACTCCAATCCTGACTGGATATATTTTTCAGATGATTGGCTTGTGGATCAATATCCCACTTATTATGGGCCGCAAGACTGGGAGCCATTAGAGGATTCTCCACTAGAGTAGGAGGACCTAGTGCCAGTATCTCAGAAGGATTAGTTATATATATATATATATATATATATATATATATATATATATATATATATATATATATATATATATATATATATATATATATATATTTTGACTTTGTATAGTATCATTCTAGACTCATGGCATGTATATATTATTTTGGACTTGTGGATGTATTGTGACTCTTATTTCCTCTCTTTTATTCTATATCGTGCTTTCATACTCTTTCAGTTTTATATTGTGATTGAGTATAGTATACTGTTATCAGATACCATATTTTTTCTCCGTTTGGAGTTGAGATGACATTGACAAGTACCAAATATATATTGTGTGAGATATTTAGATAGTATGGTTGACCCAGACCACGTTCTACCGCCGATGCTGTGGCGTAGGCTGGGCGTTATTCACTACTCGTGCCCATGTTACGGGTGTGGGTCGTGACAAATGGGTAGGTATCCCAAACTATACCGGAATGGGTATATAATGGTAGGTGTCCCAAACTATATCGGGACTGGTGTATAATGGGTAGGTGTCCCAAACTATACCGGGACTGGTGTATATTGGGTATGTATCCCAAACTATACTAGGACGGATGTATAATGTGTAAGTATCCCCAAAACTATACATAAGGCTAAGCTAAGAAAGTATCACGGTCAATGAAATATCAAAAAAAGATAAGATAGGCAAAATCAGGGTCATTCGGATTATCCGTCGGATCTCCTCGAATCACCGTCGGATCATCCGATCTTTCACAGCAAGTAAATAGGCCACAAAATGGATCATTCGTCGAAATGCCACGGATCACTGTCGGATCATCTGATTGGTCATAGCAAGTTTATGGGCCAAAAATTGGATCACCCGTCGGACTACCGCGGATCACCGTCGGATCTTTCGATTGGTCACAGAAACCAGGACTTAAAATATTTTCGTAACTTGTTCGGACCGTAAAAACTCTGTTCTAACTCAGAATTTGGATTTTCAAAGGTCAAAATTGTATATGATCAAATTTCCAATAACCTGGGGATATTCGATTTTACCAACTTTGAGATTTGATAGATCAATTCTGAGAAATACCATATAAGTGATTTACGAGAAAAATTGAAACTTGTCCAGATCAACAAAACTCAAAACTACCAGAATAGAAACTAGGCACGGATCTCAGGTAGCACATAAAATGTCTCATGGCAATCACTCCGGTTATCGTTTCCGATACCGAGTTTTCTAACTGATAAATACCAGGATTTCTACAGGAAAAAGTCCAAACCAAGCCTAAACCATTTTCTTAAATATGTACTAGGATGAAAATCACTAGAGAAATATTTTTAACAAAACAAGTTTCATGAAATTCTAAGCATAAAATCTCAATGAAAGCAAAAACTGCAATAAAACTAGATCGTTCAGTATTTTGGCAATATATACTTGCCTAAAGCCAAGCTTCCAGCCTAAACCTTCAACTCCACCACCAAGAGGGGTTCAAAAACCACACTTTTAGGCCTCAAGACTAAGCTCCTAGCTCTCACAGGAAATGGAGAGGAAATGAAGAAGTGAAGAAAGAAAGAAAAGAGAGGAGAAAGAAAATAATTTCATATATATATAAGAGGTGATTTAATCATGACCGTCTGATCCGCCATGTCAGCGATCCAAGTCACGAGATTAAATCAATATCGACCGTATAATAAAAAACCAAGAAACCAATTGATAATAGAAAATATCGAACACTATTCACGAAAATATCTAAAAGAAAATATTTTAAAAATATCTCAAAATATCTCAAAAGTGAAAAGAATATCTGCCGGACGAAGTTTCCGTCAGTATGTCGCGGTATGCCGACGGTAATCCGATCAGGGAGAAAAGTTTCATTTCTAAGAGAAATTCGAGATTCTACGAGACCCAATAAAGCACAGTATAAATACAATATAAAACAAGTATCCATATACCAACATAGATACTGTGAGACGGGTCCCACAACTCTCTCCTTCTTAGAAAAATTTTGTCCTCAAAATTTTAATAAGGCTCCAATCCAACAAGAAAATCCAAGAAAGCATGCTATCAAGAACCAAGAAGAAAACTCATATAACTATGAAATCCAAACAATTAAAGGAAACATGGAATATAAAAGCAATTAACTATTGCAAACAACTACCACACACAAGCAAGATAGGATAAAGAGGACGCAGAATAAGTATACCTCCTGAGTCAAACAAATGCGGGTAAAGAGCACGAATATCATCCTCGCACTCCTACATCAACTCACCCGGGGAGTGAAGACCCCAAGAAACTCAAACTAGTTGGATAGTCGGGTTCTTGAGAACCTTCTCTCTCTAGTCTAAAATAGATACGGGCCTCTCCTCATATGATAGGTCAGTACCAACGACCAACTCTGAATGATCTAGGACATGGCTTCGATCCAAAATATACCGACATAACTAAGATACGTGAAAGACATCATGTACCTCGCGAAGCGACGATGGAAGATTTAATCTATAGGAGACATCCCCTATGCGCTCAAGAATATCGAACGGACCGATAAATCTAGGACTAAGCTTTTTTTGCACTCCGAATCTGATAACTCCATGGGTAGGTAAACTCCTAAGAAATACATGGTCACCGACAAAAAACTCAAGATATCGCCGATGCAAATTTTTCTAATGACGTTGATGCAAATTTGTCTAATGACGTTGACGATCCTGAGCTATTCTGAGATGCTCTCTGATCTGTCTAATAATCTCCACTGACTGAGTAATCATCTCGGGCTCAAGCATTTGTCTCTCGCCAATATCACCCAAGCTAAGGGTGATCTACATCTCCTACCATAAAATGCTTCGAATGATGCCATCTGAATGCTCCTCTGGAAGCTGATGTAGTAGAAGAACTCTACTAAGTGTAAGTGATCCTCCCACGGACCACCGAAGTCTAGTGTATATGATCAAAGCATATCCTCTAGGGTCTGAATCATATGCTCCAACTGACCATCTGTTTGCGGATGGTAAGCTGAACTAAACCTCAAATGGGTGCCTAAACTCTACTGAAGGCTCTGCCAGAAATGTGAAGTGAACCTAGAATCCCTGTCTGAGATGATGCTAACTGACACTCCATGTAGTCTGACAATCTGCCTCATATATACCTCGGCTAACTGCTCAGTAGGCTGATCAACTCGGAATGGTAGGAAGTGGACAACCTTCGTGAGTCGATCTACTATCACCCAAATGGCATCTCTACCAGCAGAGGATCTAGGAAGACCAGTCAGAAAGTCTATAGTAATGTGCTTCCATCTTTACTCCAGAATCGATAAAGGCTGAAGTAATCTGGTTGTTCTCTGATGCTCAACCTTAACCTACTGACAAACTAAACACCGAAAGACAAACTGTGATATCACCCTCTTCATCCCATTCCACCAGAAGTGCTGACGAATATCGTGGTACATCTTCCTCCTCATGGATGAATAAAATACTGAGAACTGTGGGCCTCTGACATAATCTTGTGCCGGATATCTCCACTCGGAACACAAAATTGACTCCCGAACCTGAGAGTCCCATCCTCGCAAATGCTTAACTCTGCTCGACATCTTACCTCACACTCTTCTCTTAGTCGTTGAATCCTAGCATTACCTGACTGTGCTGCCCTGATCCTCTCAACTATAGTAGACTAGACCTGCAATCCAGCCATCAAGCCCATATCACCAGGTAACACCACCTCGATACCCATCTCCTGAAGATCGTCTAGGATGTGACGCTGCTCCATCAAGAAGTAGGCTCCTGCTCTCCTGCTAAAGGCGTCTATAATGACTTTAGCCTTTCCTGGATGATATTGAAGATCAATATCATAATCTGTTAGTAACTCCAGCCATCTCCTCTGTCGTATATTGAGGTCCCTTTTGCGTGAACACATATCTCAAGCTCTTGTGATCGGTGAAGATCTCCACCCTCTCACCATACAGATAATGCCTCCAGAGTTTGAGTGCAAATACCACTGCGGCTAACTCCAAATCGTGGGTCGGGTAATTCTTCTCATGGTCTCAAAGCTGTCGAGAGGATAAGCACCTACCATGCTGCATAAGGACACACTCTAGCCCAATTCATGATGTATCATAGTAAACCATGAACCCACCTGGTCCGACGAAAAGTATCAAAATATGAGCCAAAATCAAACTTCGTTTGAGCTTCTCGAAAGAAACTTGACAAGCATCTGACCACTCGAAGCGCACGTCCTTATACGTCAGCCGTGTCAAGGGTACAAAAATTCTAGCAAAGTCTGCCATAAATTGCCTGTAGTAGCCTGCTAATCCCAGAAAATTATGCATCTCCGAGACTATAAGGTATTGGCCAACTCTCGATAGCCTCTACCTTCTTGGGATCCACCTCTACACCTCCACTGAAATTGATATGACCCAAGAATGAGATACAATCGAGCCAGAAATTGTACTTGCTAAACCTCGCATATAGATTATGTTCCCGAAGAGTCTGAAGTACTATACGAAGATGCCGCTCATGCTCTACTTCAACCCGACTGTAGACCAGGATATCATCACTAAATACCGCATTGGTCGCTCTAAATGGCATAACAAAGAACTTCCAATGACCATATCTAGATCTGAACGTCGTCTTGGGTATATCCTGCTATTTGACTATGATCTGATGATACCCAGACCGTAAATCGATCTTAAAAAATATAGCTGTCCCGCTGAGCTGATCAAATAATTTATCTATCATGGACAAGGGATACTTTTTTCTTAATGGTCACTGCATTTAAAGTACGATAATCAACACACAAACACGATAAACCATCTTTTTTTAACAAGAAGTAATGGGGCTCCTAAGGTGATCCACTAGCACGAATGAATCCCATGGTCCTCAACTCCTCTATCATCTGGTACAAAATCTCCAACTCTGATGGTAACATCCTGTAGACTCTCTCTGAAACTGGCTCTGCCCCTGGAATCAAATTGTTATAGAACTCTATGTCTTGAACTGGCGACATGCCTGGAAGCTCGTCAGAAAATACGTCCAGGAAGTCGTAGACAACTCTGGGAAACTGTACCTCCTTGTCTACTGTCATCCTCAGGATAACTGACGGAGACTCCATGTCACCTCTCAAAAAATAAGAACTCCTCCTCGCCAGGAACACGAAAGATAACTTTGTCAGCACGATAATCTTTCATCGTGTATCGAGCACTTAGCCAATCCATTCCTAGGACTAGATCATAATCGTCCATAGGAAACTCTATCAGCCTAGCATGATACTCTTTATTGCACACTATGACTCAACACGAGGCATAAACTCTATCTACTCCCATAAGACTTTTACTAGTAAGTATATTCAACCTTACAGGTAAGAACCTGGACTCCAAGCCAACTCGTGTCAAAAATCATACAGATATAAACAAGTGCAATGTACCAGAATCAAATAAAACTGAAGCTGAATGCGAATGAACGAGAATAGTACCTATAACCACCTCTCCAGCCGCTAGCGCCTCCTCGTAAGACATTCTGAAAGCCTATCATTGCCCTTTGGGCGCTGGTCCCCTCTATTGTTGGCCTCTCTGCCTAACCTGAGCCTGGGACTGTGCATATTGTTGTGGCCTCTGCCGTTGGAACATTTGGGACTGCGTTGGTAAAGACCTTGGGGCATGTTGCTGTTGTACCTACGATGGTGCCCTAAACTACGGAGCTGCTGATTGGACTGATGATGATCCAGCTAAAGCCCTCCGAGGATAAGTACTAACCATATGTCCTGCTCCACCATATGCCAGACACAAACCCTGTGCCCTATGATACTCTGCGAAGACGTGTCCTGGCTTCCCACAGTGGAAATATCCGACTGAAGATGACTCCCTCTGCTGCTGAGGACGAGTCTGGGAAGACTGCTGAGCGAAAGTTGTCCTCCTTGGAGACCCGATCGACAAAGCTTGAATTGCCAGAGCTGGTGCCGAAGACTGGGTAGAAGATCCCCTCTGAATATGAGGCCTCTTCTGGACCCCAACTCTTTCGACTATCCTCTGGGAGACATACTCGTGCCTCCTCACCGCTCTCATTATAGCATCAAAAGTCTGGAACTCATGCTACTATACTGCCAAAATGATCTCCAGATGAAGCCCCTGCTGGAACCTCCTCGCCCGGTCCAACTCGGTTGCCACCAAAGTGGGAGCAAACCGACTGAGCCTACAGAATCCGCCGCATAGCCATCGATGGTCCTACTCATCTACTTGAGGTTGTTAAACCTCTGTTACTGTAGTGCCCCACTCCGCAATAGAACTATATACAAGAGATATCAGTTTGCTGACTCAAAAAAAAACCTTCCTAAAGAGCTCATTGTCGAACCAGAAGACGATTGACTATGTGAGTAGGCAAAACTTCATTCTCTGGTTCTTGCACGCCTTAATAATAAATTCGAGTTTTTATAATACTTGTTGCTAAGTAGAGAATGTTCACATGGGAATGATAGAATGAGAACATGTATGCTTAACTAGAGAACTTGTAATGCTTGTCATTGAAAAGAACATTGCCAAATAAAGTAAAAGAATAGAATATTGCATGCTATGTTACACGGACACAGCTATCAAACGAACCATTTTCATGCTAATAAGAAGAGTAATAAGATGTCATAAACGTGTCCATTCTTGTATGCTAAAGTTAGAAAGAACCCCTGCCATGCTAAGGAGTAGAGTAGAAAGTTTGCTTAAATATGCTCTGTTTCATTGTTATGGTGAGGTAGAATTACATGCTTAGAATACAAGAGATAAAAATTGTATGCTAGATTTATATAATCATTATCGTGCTCGCTTATAATACGTTTCGCTTCACTACTAAAAATTATGGGATTAGCGATGTTTTTAGCGACGTCCAAATAAAACATCGCTAAATTATAGGTATTTAACGACATCCATATAAAATGTCGTAATATGTCGGTGATAGCGACGTGAAGCGACATTTAGCGACTATAATTATTATAAATATATAATATGTCGCTAGGTAGTCGCTAAACGTTGCTAACTTTTTAATTTTAGCGATGTTTAGCGACGTTTATGCATTTAAGTCACAGTATATTATTATATCCGCGATGTTTGGCGACGTATAGACCGACGTCGCTAATTTATTTCATATAGGGTTTGACGAATTTCTCTTTCCCCCATTTCCTTCGATCAAAATCTCAAAAAATTTAAACATCCCCCCATCCCGGTGCCCCACCTCGGCAAACCCCCTCCGGCCGTATCCTCCCCCCTCCGGCGGTGCTCCTCCCTCCGTCAGCTCCTCCTTCCTCCGGCTCCCCTCCTCCCTCCGGCGTCCTACCTCCTCCGGCGGCTCCTCCTCCCTTTGGCGTTCTCCTCTCTCCAGCTTCCCTCCTCTTCACTCGGTAAGCTCCTCTCTCTATCTCCTTTCTCTTTCTCTCTCTCTCTCTCTCTAACACGATACAACACAACACGACACGACATGACCTGACACACACTAACCCTAATCCTAACCCTAACTCGGACACACATACATGCACGCGGACACACTAACAAATCTGAAGGGCTGTATGAACACAACCATCCCAAGCCATACAAATAGATGTATAAACAAAATAATTCCCCAAATCAACCTAAACACATTAAAATAAGAAACACTGCTCAGCAGAATGTTAGCAAGAGCTAACCAAGATAACCATAACCGCTAAAAAAAAATCTAAAAAACTAATCCTAACAACTAGCTCGCAAATCAAGGAATTAGAAGGTAAAGATCATAGTAGAATTAGCCTAAAGAAAATATTAAAATTAACATAAATTATAAATTTGAAAGATCAAAAATTATTATCAATATGAAGTATGAACACGAACGAAGAAAGACAAAGCACAAGAATACAATATATCTTAGTAGAGCTCGAAAAGGTCAAATTAGGAAGAGAACCCGAGGAGTGAGGTTGAAGGCTATTTCTTGTTAAATATAGGAGAGTTACACCAAATATATGTGATGAACTTATTTGGTAATTATAGATTTTTTTTTCTTCTCATTGGTCGAGTCTAAATCAGCAGGAAGACCTTGCTACTCTCAAGAAAGGAATGCAACTTTTATCTTGCATTTTTATTTGAACTTACCTGGAAACATAACTTATGTCTATTAATTAAAAGAGGTGTACTCTGAACTTGTAGTCTATGAGTTATGTGGATATTTTTTAAATTTGATATCCTTAGATCCCATATAGAAGCTTGCTGGATTTAGGGTATTTTGTCCCTATTTACTGTGATTCATCTAGCCTCCGTAGGTATGTTTCATGCTTTTACACTTCATGCTTGAATTTCTAATGCCAATAATTAATCCAGTGTTTAGTAAAGTGAGCCAAAAGCTTGTAGAATGTACAAACATATATTATGTAAAAAGTAGTACATATATAAAGCTGAGGTAAATATTTTTATGAAAGTTCAAGATTATATATGATCCACAACCAAATTTAATTTAGTGGGTTCCTAAATCTGATTTCTAATGCTGAGACACGATATACGATATTAGCTTCTTCTAGAACTCGTATCCAACTTGGGCTGATGCTTCTTGCGGCACGAGCTGTTGCATTGGCTACTGCAGACTGCTAAACCTACTGTTGAAGGCTCTGCAGTGCACTGGCTCTGTTGCTACTTGTTGAGTTTACTTGTTGTTGTGTATCCTTCATGCTGTGTACTGCACAGTATTGTTGCACATTGATTCCTCACTATTGCACTGTGTAGTACAGCTAGTTGCTACTGCTATAAACTGTTGTATGCTTCCCCTTATAATATGATAGCACAGAGCTGCACACTGCTCAGTTGTGCTCCCCCTTGCTGTGCCAGCATAGAGCTGCACACTGCTCTCCCTTCAGTTGATCACTGCCAAATGATGCACACTAAAAACTGTAAACTGCTCTCCCTAGTGACCCGAGCTCACTCAATCACTCAAACAACCATACTTGAAGGTAGCAGTGAGTATCAGTGCATGTACTGTATTTAACGATGAGTATATATGCTAGGACTAGGAGTATTCAGTACATATACTGTATTTAACGATGAGTATATACTTGAAGGTAATTGTATATTTATTTTTGCTACAGAAGTATCTAAAAATAGATATGAATTACTATATGCGTCATCGTTCGTAGATGTACAACCGTCATCCTGATGACATGTGCGGTGTGCGGGATGAATTCATTGAGGGTGTACAGCAGTTCCTGCAGTTCGCCAAGGCATTCCCTCAGTACATGGACAGTACAAAAATTAAGTATCCGTGTGTGAGATGTCACAACATAAAATATTATCCAGAAGTAGAAGTCACATATCGAAGGGTTTCACGCCAAATTATAATCAGTGCACAGCGCACGGAGAACTTGTGTCTTTAGCATCGGAGTCGGAGCCTTATGTGGAGCCGTATATGGATGTCTACGACCACGCTGCTTACGACGACGGGTGGGTGAACATGGTTTTTGATGCGGCGGGGCCTGGTTTCAATCCAAATAATCATGATGCAGTTGAGGAGGCACCAAATACCGATGCTGCAAAGTTCATGGAGTTGCTGGAGAATGTAAGGACTCCATTATATCCTGGTTGTGAAGATCATTCACTGTTGGAGGTTGTTACAAGATTGTTGAGCATCAAGTCTGATTTTAACATGTCGCAAGAATGTTGTAACCGACTGATGGATTTGATTATAGAGATCTTATCAGAGGATACAAAGTTGCCTAAAGACTTCTACCGATCTAAGAGGATGGTGAGATTGCTCTGGATGGGATATGAGAAAATCGATGCATGTCACAACGAGTGCATGTTGTACTACAAAGACGACAACGATGAAGATGCGTACAGATTCTATGGTATTGAACGCTACAAGGCTATTGGAAGAGAAAAGTCTGTCGGTGGAAAGAAGCCTACTGATTCGATGCACTACTTATCTTTGATGCCGCAGTTGCAGAGGTTGTTTATGGTGAATGAGACTACAGAAAACATGAGTTGGCACAGGCAGAAACAGATCGAAGGAGTATTGGATCATCCATCTGATGGAGAAGTATGGAAGCACTTTGATCGAGAGTATCCAGATTTTGCTTCGGATCTGCGTAATGTCAGATTGGGGCTCTCCTCGGACGGTTTTACCCCATTCAGACTTTCGGGCTCCCAGTATTCGTGTTGGCATATGATCGTCACTCCGTATAATCTACCGCCTTAGATGTGCATGAAGACTCTGTATATGTTCCTAACCGTTATTATCCCGGGTCCGAACAATCCGAAGAGAAACATCGATGTATATTTACAGCCTTTGATAGATGAGTTGAATCAGTGTTGGAAAGTAGGTGCCAACACGTACGATGTTTCCAGAAAGCAGAATTTTCAGATGAAGGTGGCACTTATGTGGACCATCAACGACTTTTCGGCATATGAAATGTTATCGGGATAGAGTACTCATGGTCGTCTCTCATATACATATTGCATGGACCGTACAAAGGCTTTCCGTTTGAAACACGAAGGCAAATCGTACTTCTTCGATTGCCATCGATAATTTCTGCGAAGGATCATCCGTACCGGAGGAACAGGAATGCTTTTCGTGCGGGGGTTGTGGAGAAGGTCAATCCACCTCTAAGATGGCCCGGATACATGATATGGAAAGAGGTAAAAGTTTTACCAAGTGCTATCGAAGAGCCTTCTAAGGGGTATAAGTGTGACAGATTTGGTCGCACCCATAACTGGACAAAGATGAGTATATTCTGGGATCTGCCAATTGGAGCACCAATCTGATCAGACATAACCTTGATGTCATGCATATCGAGAAGAATGTGTTTGATAACATAATTAATACTGTAATGGAGGTAATGGGGAAGACAAAAGATAATCTGAAGGCCAGGTTGGACTTAAAAGAAATATGTAGACGTCCTGCGTTGCATTTGATAGAGTAGGGGAATGGAAAGTTAAAGCAACCTAAGTCAGTTTTCTCACTGGAGAAGGAGGATAAATGGAGACTTTGTAGGTGGATTCAGTGTCTAAAATTTCCAGACGGGTACGTGTCGAACTTGAGAAGATGCGTTGACCTCAAAAAGAACAAACTGGCGGGTATGAAGAGCCACGATTGTCACGTATTCATGGAGAGGTTAATTTTGATTATATTTTAGGAATTCTTACCGCAGGTCATTTGGGATCCATTAACAGAGCTCAGTATATTATTCAGAGATATTTGTTCTACTAAGTTGCTCGTCGATCGTCTAAAAAAGCAAGAGAAGGATATTGCGGTAATACTATGTAAGCTTGAGAAGGTATTTCCTCCTGGATTCTTTGACTCTATGGAGAATTTGTCAATGCATCTTTCCTATGAGGCACGTGTTGGTGGTCCTGTTAGTTATCGATGGATATACCCCTTCGAGCAGCATCTGAATCACCTAAAGAGAAAGATGAAAAATAAGGCACGGGTTGAGGGCTCTATTTGTGAAGCTTATGTTCTCGATGAGATTACAAACTTTTGCTCGACGTATTTCAAGCCTCATATTGCTACTAATAGAATGAGAGCTCCGAGAAACGACAACGGATATCAGGAATCTAATGGTACAATACTCAAAGTATTCAATGCGTCCGAAAAGCCATCGAGAAAAATGAATAAGAGATATTTGAATGACGACGAGCTAAGGGTTGCCCAGTTGTATATATTACTCAATTGCGACGAGGATGAAGTGGAGAAGCTAGAGGGGTAAGTAATTAATACGTCCACATTTACATCATCTCAATGTAAAAGTATAAGCTACTATTATGCTACTAATCAGCGGTTGCTTCGTTGTTTTTCAGCATATAATGATGAGTTGAGGTTGGTTAGACCCTACATAACAGACGAAGAAGTAGAACAAGAAATGAGATGCCATTTTCCTTCTTGGTTGAGTGCATATGTAAGGAGCTTGGTAATTACTTTTCTTTCTACACTTGCACAATAAATAACTTACTATCGCTACTTTGGTATTTAGGTCGATCGTCTAATAACACCCGAGACTGAATCTATTAGAAATCTAGCCAAGGGACCAATTACTGTCGTCAAAATATGGTCAAGTTTCTGTGTGAATGGGTTTAGATTCAAGTCAACAAATGCTCCCATCAGAGATAGCTTTTTGGATCTTGATTCCACGAAAAATATTTGTTTGTGTATCAAATCTTCGAACTATAAAGACGTCAATCCAGGCAATGATTTCTTTGGCATCTTACGAGAGATTGTGGAGTTGACATATAATTATGGCATAGAACCTGCTAAGATCATGCTATTCAAGGTGAATGGTTCGATCCGATCCAAGATCAAGGTTGGAAAATTGACAAGCATGGCCTTGTGGATATAAACTACAAGCGTAGATATCAAGGCTACGAACCATTTATCCTATCAAGTCAGGCTCAGCTCATGTACTTCATAACTTATCCTAGACGGGGGACAACGAGGTCGGATTGATGGGCATTATACAAGACTAAAGCTAGAAATACCTTTGACATTGACGAAATAGCTTATCAGGAGGACGAGCTACCTTTTATAACAAATATTATAGATATGGACTCAACGGAAGTTACTTATTACACGAGTAATAATGTAGAAGATATAGAATTATCCGAAGAGGAAGACGAAGACGAAGATGAAGTAGATGAAAGTGAAGATGAGAAGGAAGAGGAAGAGGAGGACGAGAAAGGAGAACAAGATAAATTTTTTGAAGATGATTCAAAATAAAATATTTTGCCCTGTAGAATGTACTATATTTTGCCCTGTAGAATATACTATTTTGATGAAGATATGTATATATTTTGACTGTAGAATGTACTATCCATTTAGACTTGTGACACCACTAGTTATTTACTGTATAATTCTATGAATGTTGTGAGATATGCATAACATTTTGACTGTATAATATATTATATATTTGTGTATTTTTTTATTCATCATATTTTGTTATCAGGTATGACAAGATGACGTGGAGGGTTCGGCAGGTCCCGAGGTAGACGGAGTACTCCTCCGGTACTGCCTATTGTTGGTTCTGGATCCTCGTCGCCTAGTACTCTAGTATATCGATTAGTTATATCTCCGATTGTGATGACGTTACGTGGCATCACTCCTGGGATGAGTAGTTCCAGGCCTGATAGTACTCCCTCGTCCAGCGTTCCTCCTGCTAACGAACCCATGAAGACAGATGAGCATATGGAGGAGGTCGAGCCAACGTTGTCCCAACATCAGCTAGATCCTCCATGCGCACCTCCGAAGGAGACGAGGACAGAGATTTGGGCCGACGATACAAAGTAAGTCAATTAGATAGTTTAGCATCATATATATCGTATATTTCTTTATTCATCATATATTGACTTTTTTGATCAAAATAATTATCTCTGTATAGATATCGTCCCTCGTCGGTACAGAGACGCCTGGGCCTCTTTCTGAGGAACAACTATGGTGGCCCTTAGATCAACTACTCTGAAGCTCCAGAGGAGAGAAAGGCGTTCTGGTTTGCGTACTTTAAGGTAAAAGTATATTATATAAATCCTCTAATTTATGCATATTATATAACTTACCAAATTATTTATTGTAGCAAACGTATTTCTATCCTCTGCACCGAGCCGAGTTGATCGAGCAGATATTTCCTGCCGTTGCCGCCAAGCTTATTCGTGATGCTCTGGATGACCAAAAGGCTCGTGATCGCGTTGGAAAATTGATCCAAGGTTGGATCACGCCTGAGCAGTGGACTGCGATGAGGGCTTGATTCGACGATCCGAGGTACAAGGAAAGGTCTGAGAAGGCCAAGGCGGAAGGTAGCAAAGTGATGTGGTGGCTCGATCCGGATAACGAAATATTTTCGTCGTTTGGTATGTTTTTTATTTCAGATATATTATTTTAATGCAAGTACGATAAAATGATAGTAGAAAAAAATATTTAATTTTAGTACTAAATAATATAATTTTTAACAAGTACAGAGGGGTGAGAATGCAAACATGGTGACCGTCTTCCTAGTCACCCATCGAAATGACGAAAATCTTATTGATGAGAGGGCCTCGCAGACCTATGCAAGTATTACTTTACTTTGTGTTAATTTTAATATAACTTAGACAATTATCGAGTATCCAAACTTTTCTAGGTCGAGTATCTTTGGCTGCGTGAGCGGCCGACTGCTAGTGCACCTACAGCGGGAGAGGCTGGTACTTCCTCGCATCCCTCTCTAGCTCCATCGGCGGACGAGCTGTGGGTGACCGCCCCTGGTGGGGTACGTACTACGGTATGGGATCCTATGGCGCCCTTGTTGTGATGCAGTCATCTAGGGCCTCCCTAACAAGTGCGCATTCTCCACAGCCCTCATAGTCGTCGGCTCGAGTCCAGGAGGTCGTTGACCGCCAGATTGCGTCTCTCCATGACGAGTTATTGAGAAGGATGGAGGAGCAGCCCCTGTCCCAGTCGCAGGCGGACGATGCGACGCTCATCGCACGATTTGATATGCTCGAACGCGGCATCATGGAGCTCCAAAATTTGACAGCTGATCTTAGAGCGTCGATAGAGCGCAGCATGATGGAGCTGCATGTATCACAGCTGTCCATGGGCAAGAGGCTGACGATAATACAGGATTTAATGGTTCATAGCAGTACGAGGCTGTTATCTACCATGGATTCATACAACCAGCGACTAGCAGAGTTGGAGCAGATACGTCCTCCTGGTGCGCCTATATCGACACAGACTCCACCGATGTCACTGCCTTCTCTATCGACATCGTTATCGATTTCATGGGAGCAGTATGATCTGTTCTTATCCCTCATGCGCGCCGGTGATCATCCTCCTGCAGATCCGCAGTAGTCCTAGTTAGGACCGTTTATTGATTGTTTGTGTTCAGACCTATGATATTTGGTCATTTATGAATATTTTTTATTTTTGAGGCATTCAGACATTATTTCTTGTATTCTTTAGGACGAGGCTTTCAGACTCAGTTGTGTGGATATTTGTTATATTTATTACGATGATATTTTCTCCTGATTCAGTTTGTAATCTCAATATTTTATTTTCTTCAAATTTTATTATATTATTCATATTAAATATATGTTAATTTATCGATGTTGAGTGTTCAACCGAAGGGGGTCGGCGAACCCAGCAAATTCAACGGAGGGTTGCTCCGGGTCTATTTGTACAAATTGTGAATTCATAAACTGCAGGAAGAATGGTTTGGAAACAATTCAATTTTATTTTTTTATTTTTCACTATATCTTTAGCGACGTTTTTAGCGATATTTTGCGACATTTAGCGACGTTTACTCACGTCGCTAATTACGTCGCTGAATACGTCGCTATATACGTCGCTACACACGTCGCTAAATAAGTCGCTGTCCGCCGCAAATTGCTAACATGGCAGTATTGCCAGGTCATAATAACGTCGCTAAATTAGTCGCACAACGTCGCTAAATAAGTCACACATATGTCGCTTTAAAAGTCGCTATTTACGTTACTATAAACGTCGCTATCTACGTCGCTAATATAGCGACATATAGTGACAAAAATACACGTCGCTAATTTAGCAACATTGCGTCGCTAAACGTCGCTAATATAGCGACGCATATACGTCGCTAGAAAATGTCGGAATAGCGACGTTTGGCAACATTTTTTCTGTCAACGACTAGTTTAAAGGCGACTTACGTCGCAAAAATTATTTAACGACATTTTTTGGCCATTTAGCAACGTTTCTTTACGTCGCTAATTTGACTTGTTCTGGTAGAGCTTGCCTATTTCCTTATATCGAATTGCTAAAGATAGAATTATATGAATAACTCGTATTGTGTGCTACTGAATCTATCGATCGATTGAAAAAAGATTGAACATATCGTTTGATTGAATAGAAAAGGATTTATGGTTACGTGCCCCGTACATAAATATAGACTGATGATAAAAAGAGTTAATATAGAAGAGTCTGCTTGATTATTACCTGCTTTCATTGTATATTATCTGATAGAAGTGCATTCATGCATCAGTTTGGAAAAACTTGTGCACAAGGATGTAACCTCTCGGTCGGTTCCTGGGGCACTGGAAATCGTTCGGCCTGGGAGCGAACAGGATACCCTAAAGCTTGAAGACCTCATGGTTAAGGAAGGGTGTCAGTCTATTAATGAGATGGACTTGAACGTCCTAAATGCTAATCATGGGTTTACATGTACCATCATATAGTTAGGTTGCATGCTAGGATAGCCTTCTTGCATACCTAACTGTTTGATGCAGAGACGAACAAGAAATAGTACTTAGATGTTTATGTAAATTATTGCTAACTTGTATGTCTGTTGCAGGGATAATCATCTGGCCGAGGATAAGAATCACTGTATAAGTGATCACAAGTTATTGTTTATGTTTCTTATCGAACTGCTCATAAGACTAGTATATTTTACGTGTAAAATATTACTGCTGCCTTGAATTGAGATAAATAGTCCACTAGAGATAGCTTATCTTCCTAAGAGTTATTTAATATGGCTCACGATACATGTTGCACACTGCACGATAGAACACGGTCCCTATAGCATGCTTGAATGTATTGAATATGCAAACTATTTTCAAAGATATGTTTTCGAAAGACGTAAACTGACTCTGATCCTGTACTGCATGAAATGAACCTAGGTAAAAAGTAGCAAGATCACTAATAATACAATATTTTATAACATGATTACTTAGTGTTGGTTTTAGAGAGTGTTGCTTATGTTCGTTGCATTAATACTCACCAGTACTTTCCCCAAAGTGTTGACCCCCCACCAGTTTGCTTGTTCACAGGTACTGGATAGTTTGAAGAAGCGATAGCATATCCTCATCCTTAGGAGTCGAAAATCTGGAGTCGATATCTTGAGAAGTATAGAGATGTTTTAAGATACTTTTGTATAAATGGATGTAATATATGGAACATTATCATTATAATCGAGAGAGAGAGAGAGAGAGATTGAGCGAATTATAATTTTGGTCAAGCACCGCTTGTAATACTTCTTGAATATCAATAAAGAGCTTTGTCATACCCCAGTTCCAAAATATGTGGGGCCAGATACGTGGCAATGGCCAGCTGGTACGACTTCATAAGACTTTATAATTTAATGGACCCGACGAAGGGCACTAACGCTGTCCACGATCAAGTGATCAAGCTAAATATCTATTTCTAACATCCAACAACTAAACTAAATCTTAATACATAGTAAATAAATCTTAAGAAAGAATGGTACGCATCATTAGTTTGTAGCCCTATAATACATCCGTTCGAATAGGCCAAGAGAATAATATAGGCCTATAAATACTAGGCTATAAAAGTATAATCATAATGGAAAGTAGAATATAATTTTAATAGATAAAAGATATAAAGATACCTGCAAAGATGTCCAATACACCACTAGATCAAGCATTATCCAACCAGCTCAAATAACCTCGAAGGGAACCAGATCCCGAGAGGGACGTAACAAGATACAAAAAGTACATGGCATAATATAAATACTGAGTAAAGTAAATCAGGGTAAACTATCAATCTACGTGAATATAATTTGAGGACAACTTAGTATGTATGGAAAGTAGGCTAGGCTAGACATATGCTGACGTAATTCACCAATCATCGGGACTGGCTAATATATGCCACATATGCCCCCCATAACCGAGGCCCTTGCGTATGTAATACCAGCCATAACGCTACGAAGAACACGGCACCGGAATATAGTAACGTCAGTATCGCTCCGAAGAATGCAGCATCTGCATAAATATAGAGGTGGGTGTCCCATATGCCTACTAGTTGTCCTCCCCGCCCAATGTCAATGTACAAGTCTCAAATTCAATGTATATATCTTATAACTATATGCAAGTCTCTAAGAATTAAACAACTACGCTAAGTACCATCACACGTGCTACTCGCACCGATGGCCAGTCAAGTGCGTAAGCCTGTATTCTTTCATGAACTCTCTCTGTGATGTAAAATAATACGTGCCAAGGACTCAGAGTTATAATGATAACTCCAAAACTTTAGGTACGTCCACTAGAAACTAGGTTAAACAAAAGACCTAACGTCAACGCCTTCATCAACTGCACCCAAGTCATTCTCAGACGCACACAGTTATATAATATTAAGTGCACAAAATATATAAACAATATTAATTAAATTTAAATAGTACAACAAGGAAAGGTATACTTGTCTGGATCTCCAAGCTGCAATATAACGAATC
The DNA here is from genome assembly GCA_036927795.1 of Iris macrosiphon. Taxonomy (NCBI): domain Eukaryota; kingdom Viridiplantae; phylum Streptophyta; class Magnoliopsida; order Asparagales; family Iridaceae; genus Iris; species Iris macrosiphon. The sequence continues at coordinate 45,230 of JAYESA010000084.1, forward strand.
TGCTCCGGCATCCAAGTCTAAACGATCCCAAGGGCCTATATAGTAATATCAAATCAGTCACTATGACACGGTTCACTAAGCATGCATAAGAGAATGACTATTCTACGTCATTAGTCATATAGGGTCTAAACCAAACAAGGGTTCTAATTAGGTGGGTTGACTAAGGTTGAGTAGTCAATGACTAAGAAAGAGTGCAAACACTAAGTCTACTAGTCACATAGCATCTACAAGTCCTCTAAATGTGTAATTTCTCATATTACATAATCACGGTCACAACTAGGATTTATGTATGCTCTAAGTTTGTCTCCAACACCTAGGTGCAAAGTGTTATCCCCTAGGTTCCATGCACAAATATATCAATATCGTCCTCAAATATTGGTACACAACTAGTCACTTACTACCTACAAGTAATTATCTACATCTTTAGTCATGTAACCTAAAGCATATTCATTTATAAATGGGTTAGGGCTTCTTCTTTACATATAAATATCATGAGTATCCTCTAATATATCTCGTTACCAAACCCTAATACTCATTAACTTGCACACAACAATATATATCAAGTCTACATTATTTTCCAATATGACACACTAATATAATAAACTTGTATCCTCATTCTATTCATGTGCACATATAAATATCGACAAGAATTAAACCTAAACATGGTAATGACACTCTAACATGGCACTTTTTATATATAACAGCTAGTATCAAAACATAGGCAACATACCCAATTACTAGTACGACACTAACAAACTAACTGATGCAACTCCATCTAACACATGCTCATCAATTATATTTACAAAAATTATATATTAAACACTATCTAGCATGTCACAAATTATTCTCTAATATGGTATCAAAATACTCTCTAATACATGGCACTTAATAATAAACAACTAGTCTAAAAACCTAGATACATTCACAACTGCTAGTATACACTAATCAAAACTAATTCATGCAATAATAACTTCACTAATCATCATTCTAAACAAATTATATAATCTAAAATTTATATAAAAGGAGTTATAAAGAGATGTTAAACAAGTGTTTAGATGAGAGGTTATCAAGCTAGCTTGTTAACACTCTAATCCCAATATATAACTTCAATGGAATAATTATCAACAAGTTAACATGTGATGATGAGCAAACAGTTCAGGGAAATAAAATAAAGAATATGAAGAAGAACATGATGAAGAAGAAATAGAATAAATATGAAGGAGGAGAAGATGTACCTAAAGTTCACTTGAAAGGGAGGGAGAACTTGGATGGAGGTTGTGTACTTGGGTCAGGGAGATGGTGCTTGGATTGGACTGGGGGTACAAGGGGGTTGTAGAAGCTTGGGGTTAATGAAAAGGATGAAGAAGATCAGGAAACACAGCAACATCAGTAGCATAAGCAACAGCAGCAACAGCAGATTTGAAGCAGTAGCAGCAGTTATGCAGCAGCAGTAGCAATGGAGATAGGAGCAGCAGTAGCAGTCGCATATGGGAGAAAGGGTAGAAGATTATGGTGGTGGAGGCTATGGAGGAGGCTCGGGTGAAGAGGGAGGGGAGGAGGAAGGAGGGTGGTCGGGTTGGTGAGGATGATGGTGATGGTGGTTAATGGTGGTGGTGATGTGTTAAGAAGAAGAAGAGTAAGGAGGAAGGAGATTAAGAAGAAGGAGAAGAAGATGGAGATAGAGTAGTAAACAAGAGAGGGGGGTGGTCGGCGGATGCAAGGGAGTAGGGTAGAGTGAATGAGTGAGCAAACAATAATGAGGGATGGGAGGGATGTGTGCATTAAATAAAAAAAATGGGTGTGAATGCATTTATTGCAAGGGAATGAAGGAAAGAGGTGGTGTGAATGCATTTATTACAAGGGGGTGACAGAAAGGGTAAGGAGGCTTGTCCATCCGGTCATAGGATGAGGGGATGAGGGAAAAAGCATGGTGAGGGCTTGTTTTATTAGGCCGTGAGGGGAAGACAATATTTAATCCATAAATTATAAGGTGGGAATGCATTTATTGTAAAGAGAATGAATGAAATATGTTTAAATTCAATTAATAAAATAGGGATGAGGGAAAAGAGGGCTTGGGCGGCCATGCAAAGGGGTGAGGGGGTTTATGCATTAAATGCAATGAAAGAGGTGGAGTATTTTAGAATTAATTGTCAAAGAGTAAAACCCTAATTTAATTACCATATAGGATTTAATATGTGTAATTAGTCATGAGGATTGTGTTTAGTATTGTGTATAGAGAGGAAATGGTGTTTGGTGTTTGGCATGAGCCATGTAAGGGTGTGTGAGGGTTTGGGTTAGGTTTGGATTAGTTTTGGGTTTGGTTGAGTCGGTTGCTCAAAAGGAGTAAAATTGGGTCATTAGTGTGTGTCAATAAATTGGAAGTGTATAGGGGTCAAATTGGGTGTGACACAAATATCATGGATGTAGTAGACTCAGAGTAGATTATCGTCATATATTGGGTTACAAGGAACAGGTCAAAGTTTCATCTCCAATTTCGATTGGAACGGACATAGGTACAAAGTTTATGATTGAATTAGATATTTTACGAAGAATGTTATGTGATTAAAATAAAGCACAAGAGAGTATAATTATAAGTGACACAATGGTTATGATTAAAAATGAGCTTATCTAGGTCAAGGGTACAAATTTTGTTGGAAGACAAAAGCTAGTGTAGTATTCTAAATATTGAAGCAATGATAAGGTGCAACAATCAAATCAAAAATCAAAGAGGTTAATTATAACCCCAATAATTATTCTAGAATAATTCTAAATAATTTCCTAAAATTAAATTTTGGCCAGGGGGTTTACAATCTATCCACCTTAGAAAATTTTGTCCTCGAAATTCAAAATTCATCTCCCCAACACGAACTCAACATATTTTTAAATATATAAACACAACTTGGTACTTAGTCCTACTCCACTCTCCTAACCTTAAACTACCACATACGTACAGTCTAATCATCTAAGGCATTTGGTCCTCTAAACATCTTGTCACCATCATGTATTATCTCATTATTGTTATCATGCTAATCATCATCTAAAAAAATTACCACATATAAGCCTAGTTTACTCAAGGATGTAGCAACACAATCTCTGTGAATCTTTCAATATCTATAAAGAAAATAATGTCATACCTTTACTCTCGAAGGAGTGCATGGGTTAGGCACTGAAATTCAACAAGCACAAAATTCTCAAGGCCACCTACATAGTATCTAAATCCCTTGTTCTGTAGCTAAGACAGTTACTATCTCATCATTCCTTCCTAGGTACAATGTTATTATCCTATGGTATCCACAATGAAATCATCCAGCCTAACTTCTTATAATCACTCTTAGCAACAATAAGTCTGATCTAGCTAGGCAGTCATACCTAGTCTAGAGCTCAACTCAAATAAATTTCTAGGAGAAATACATAAGCCTCTAATCAAATACATAGTAATATAAATATATAGAATTTATGTAATAAATATCTATTCAATCATTCTAAATACCCTAGAATAAAAATATGACCAATACAATAATAAGAATATTTTTCCTAAAATATAAAAATCTATCGGCTAGGATAATTTAGAAATTGGTTCCCATAACATCACCTACAACTAAGGATTAGGTCCAGTAAGCTCATACCCTATTAGTCAAAAATCTAATCCCTGGCCCTAAGAAGTTTATGTGTAATCCCCAATGTTCAGTTATCATTCCTATAGGACTTCTATATTCCATTTACACTCCCCTACCTATGTGTCAATCTGTAATCTAGGGGTGTTGTAGTAATTCTCCACAGAATGACCAATGAGTCAGTATGTGATCTGAACCTGTGTTTAGTTCTTTAAGATTTGTATCACTTCGAGGTTGATCAACAATTTTTACCCGTGCTAAATCCTCAAAATTTTAAAAGCATTACAATTCATAAATACTAAAATTATTATCCTTCAAGTCCATATCATAATTCCTACTCCATGGATTATGTGACCATAATATCTTTCCCTTATCATTTGTTTCCTATACACCTTCGTATCATTCTAGTAAGTTAATTTCATATTCAACGATATGCTTCGTCAATCTTGGACCAGTACTTTCCTCTTTGTAGTATCGATCTGCTAGGCGAATATCGAGTGACAAAATTTATAGTCCTTCCTAGATCCTTTTCTGAATTTAAAATGCTCATGGTCAAGTACTTCTCGTGAATCTCTTCATATTGCCATTCTACCTTCTTCACCTCGAACCTGAGGTTTCTCCGGTTTATTCCACATATACCCTTCATCCAAACTACACGGGTACCATCTTGTTATAACTTGTCATCCATTATAGGTATTTCACTACATCTAACTCAAGACTATAACATCTGTCAATACTCTCATCATTCAATCAAATTGCTCTACTGTAGATACTAACTCAATTATTCAAGTTATCAAAGTTGAAAACCACAAGCCCAATTAATATTGCTAACAAAGTAAGCAAGTATATCCAATCTGGTCCCAGAAGCTATACCCTTAGTACCCAAGTTATCAGATCACTCAAACAACAGATCTAGCAATCAACCTATCTATTTTAGCCTAGTTATATAATCATCATTAACTAAAGGGTGGAAAAATTTAGGTCTGATACTGCAAGTCATAAGGCAACTAGAGACTTAAACACTATGGTCTGCCATGTAAAGTTCTATTTTCTACCTCAGTTTCTTTGGTACCTGATAATCTTCTTCTAGGTGGGGGTCTAAAATTTTATCTTCTTAAGTTCATAATACTATTCCTTGTATAACTATCATGGGGCTACAACTAATCCCTAGCATATAGCTATGCATTTCATACATCATTCCAGGGCGTTAGGATCAAACAATCTTTCTAGCTTCTAATACTTTCCAAATCACTGCTACCTTAAGTAAGGTAGGGTTTTCTCGGTTCTAGGCATCTACTTCTATGTCTGATTATTATGCCAACAATCTATACTAGCTTTAGTATCAGGAAGAAACCTATCAACCTGCTCTACTAAGGATAACCATCTTCTTATAAAATATTACATCAATTATGCCATCTTCTGTCTTGACGAACATTTGCTTCTGGAGGAAACACCACGCACGAGTATCTATCTCTCCGGAATAGGGAGAGACGAGAAACAATAATAACGATATTGATGAAAAATAAACGCATACAATTATGAAGTCTAAGGGCAACAATTATAAACAAGAGGAGTTTTAAAATCAATTATGGATTGAAATTTTATTCAACACTAATCCTAACTTGCAGGCTCGTTCGGTACAGTGACGTAACCAAATGTTATGCTCTGACCTGCATGGGCCACAACTAAAACTATGTCACTCCACAGTCCCAAAATATATGGGACCAAATACGTGGCAATGGTCAGCTAGTATGACTCTGTAGGACTTTCCAATTTAATAGACCCGACGAAGGGCACTTATGCTGTTCACGGTCAAGTGATCAAACTAAATATCTATTTCTAAAATCCAACAACTAAACTAAATCTCAATCCATGGTAAATAAATCTTAAGAAAGAATGGTATGCATCATTAGTTTATAGCCCGATAATACATCCTTTTGAATAGGCCAAGAGAACAATATAGGTCTATAAACACTAGGCTATAAAAGCAGAATCATAATAGAAAGTAGAACATAACTATAATAGATAAAAAAATATAAAGATAAATGTAACGATGTCCAACACACCACTAGATCAAGCATCATCCAACCTGCTCAAATAACCTGGAAGGGAACCAGGTCCTCAGAGGGACGTAACAAGATACAAAAAGTATATGCCATAATATAAATACTGAGTAAAGTAAATCAGGGTAAACTATCAATCTATGTGAATTCAATTTGAGGACAACTTAGTGTGTATGGTAAGTAGGCTAGGATAGACGTATGCTGACGTAATTCACCATTAATCGCGATTGGCTAATATATGCTATTCCTCATAACCGGAGCCCTTGCGTATGTAATAACAGCCATAAAGCTCTGAAGAATGTGGCATCTGAATATAGTAACGTTCGTATTTGTCATGACCTGTACCCGGAATATGGACATGAGTTGTGGGTACGTCCAGCCTACGCCGCAGCATCGACGGTAGAACGCTGTCTAGGCCTCAATAATATACTAAACATAACTCACAACCTGTCAATGATATCAACTCCATAAGGAGTAAAATAAAATAAACATCTCTCAAAATCTCATAATGTATACTCAATCACAATAGCTATAAGAATATAAATGGCAAGATAAAAGATAAGAGAAATAACATAGTCAAACACCATATCTTAAAATAGAGATAAACTGCAGTCTAGCTGTCCAGCATAAAAATCTTCACAAGTCTCAATTAAACTTAACATAAGTCTCAACATAAACTCAAAATAAACCTCAAAATAAGTCTCAAATGTATAAGATAAATGTTGTCTAAACAGCTGCAGGTAGTGTCTCCTCTAATGGAATAGACTCCTCTAAGATCTCTGGTGTGTAATCTGCATCTATGTCACTACCACGTTCTAAAAACAGGGATATTTTTGACTTTTTATATATTATTAAATTGTGTGTATTTAATTTAAATAATTGTATGAGATATGTATTTAAATATATTATATATATACAGTGTTCATTAATGTTTGAGCTGGTAGACTTGACCTAGAGGCCCGCTAGATGAACACCTGACCGAATTATAGAATTATGTATTAATTTGTATTAATTAGAATTTAATTAATTGGGATTGTGATTAATTATCGTTATTTTATTTAATTGTTGCGCCTTACCGTTGTTTTAATATTTGGAGCGTTACCCTAGCTTTTGCCTTCCAACAAATTTCACAACCTTGCCCTAGACGTGCCCGCCTTCCATTCTGACCTTTTTGTAACTCATAATTATGCTCTCTTGTGCTTTATTTTAGCCGCACAATATTCGTCGCAGACGTTTATTTAATTTTTAAATAAATTTTATCTTTGTATCGTTGTGCGTTCCAATCAAAATTGGAGGCAATCTCGACCCATTTTTCGTGCAACCCAAATTAGGGTAATAATATGTTCCGAGTCTTCTTCACTAATAATATTTGTGACCCAACCTAATTTTGGTCCCATGTACTCCTAATTAATTTTAGAACACCGTTTGTATTTATTTTTAATTAAATTAGGGATACCATTTTGACTAATCCCGTTTAATCCCAATTTAATTCTAATACCCCATTAATTAAGCACATACAAAACACACAACACCCCCTCACCCTACAAAATACCAAATCGCCCACCAATTTTTCATCATTTTATGTGTCTGTGCAAATACCCAAATTTAAGGGGGCTCATTTGCAAATATTATATTAGGTGTCAACACCCCATTGGTTCAAACCAATGGAGAAGCCATAATATTGACTAGTCAACCCAACCCTCTCCTTACATGAATAAATTTTTCATGTCAAATTCTGACCACCCATTCAAAATTGGTGCATCATCACCACTCATTTTCTACTCACAAAATCCTATTTAATGTCTCCTCAAGGCCCTCTTCCCAACCATGACCTAATCCCCAAACCTAGGGAAGCCCCCATCTTCTCTCTCCTCTCCCTCACACAACTGTATGCTTTTTTAATTTTTTTCCTTTCTTCTTCTCTTCTTCTTCTTCCTTCCTTCTTCTTATTTTTTTAAAAAGGGAGAGAGGGAATATAAACCTCCCTCCACTGTTCAGCCCGGCCGGCCCCCTACTCCGGCAGCACCCGTCGACCCGTTCCTCCGTCGCCTGAAGCCCCGGCCTCTTCACCGTATCATCACCACTGAGACATCCGCCAGCACATCTCTCCACCACCATCCCTCATATCCCGCCGAAGCAGACGTTGCTACAAACCGAGCGTCTCCTACCCGATCCCGGCCACTGCCCGGGCTAACAACTCCTTCTCCCCAGGCTGTGCTGCCACTGAACCATCCTCCTCCATCTTCTCCACCGCCTGCATTCCCTCCTCCCGCTGCCTGTACTTCGGCCACCCCGCATCTGTAGAACCACCACGACCAGCCTCCCGTACCACCGTCTTCTCCGACCCCGCTGCTCTTCTTCCCCGAGCCATCTCCCTCTCAATCGAGTCCCCCTCCGGCACCACCACTGCATCAGCCTCACTCTACCACCCTCGACCCGCCTGAAGCTCCTCGACCCGGAGGCCAACTCCCTGCACTCCAGCCCGGGCCAGCCGATCCATCACCACCACCATCAACGACCCATCCCGAGCCTCCCCCTCAGTCCGGCCAGCTCTTCCCCCGGCAATCACCCGAAGTAGCAGCACCACCACGAGCTATCACCACCACCACCAAGATCACCTTCTCGTTGTCGTCGTCTTCACCGTCGTTGTAGACGCGCGCAGGTACGACTTCCTTCCCTCGCGTACACGTATGCGTGTACGTACGTATGTTGTAGTGTACATATTTGGGGTATTTTGTATGCATGTATGTATGTAGTATATATATGTTTCATGTATACATACGCGTATACATATATATATAGTATTTTCTCTATTAATATATATATATCGTATATTTCTCTATTTAGTATATACATGTATTCAATATATATTAGTATATACATATTAAATAATATATATTAGTACGTATTTTGGTATATATATATATATATATATATATATATATATATATATATATATATATGGTATATGTTTAGTAAAACGTATTTTGGTATATATATGTAGCATAAAATATATATGTATTGGTATATACATATATGTACACATATATGTATATGGTATAAGTATTAAATTGGCATATATATATATATATATATATATATATATATATATATATATATATATATATATATATATATATATATATATATATATATATATATATATATAGTATATGTATATGTATATGTATATGTATATTTCACTGGTATATATATATATATATAAATATATATATATACATATATATATATATATATATTCAATATATATATATATATTCTTAAATAATGGTTGTTATATATAAATGAGTTATGTATATTTTTAACATATGCATATGTATAATATATATTTCTATTTAGTGTATATACACTTATACATATTTTGTACGTAATTATTGGTATACACATATATAAGTATTGTATTTAATTAATGATATATGTCTATTTAAGAGTGTACTAGGCGACCCGAGTGTAATTATGGATACCCCGTCTTTACATTGACCTGTAACCCTGTAAATGTTAGTTGACTGCCACATGTACACTGACGTACTAGCGAGCCCCGTATCATTTTGACCGTCTATTTTGCATATCAATCACAGATGTGACGCCCGTGCAACTTGACGCACTTGACCCTAGTTGACTAGTGCCATACCTTGCATAGCCCCTGAGTTCGATGTATTTTTTATTGTGTGTTAGTGTAGCATCTGATACAAATGTTGTATTATTTTATGATATGTCTATAGGACTGTTGGTTCATCCAGGCGATACTCTGGAACAGGACATTGGTATTACCAGCTAAGGACCCAAGGCGAGTACATTCTCTGATAATTTCCAATTATTTGATAATTTTTATAAGTTCAGTATCTAGAAATGTTACATCTGATCCTTGACACTGTGCTACAAGGACTAGTATATAGATTGGATCTGCAATCATGAGATGTTACATTAATTATCGTATTGACATTGTATACGACATTGATATTTAGACCTCGTACATGATATATTGGACATTGATCGTGTATCATGACGTGTCATGATTAGATCCACAGTACTAGTTGGGGGTGGCAGAAATTGCTAGTGAGAGATGTGATCAAATACCTATCGTACAAGTTTAAATTATTGGTGTTAATCATACCCCTCACGTATGATTAGCCAGGCTATATAGCTCTCGTACAAGTCCCAAGCCGATCATATTTCGAAACTGCTATTTCAAACACTTAGAATGGTTACAGTTCTCTATTTTAGATCATATACTACATCACCCGTATATGATATTGTACCTCGTTCTCTTTATTTTATATATGCACTGACTGTATCATATTGCCCCTATTGCCTATCTCTTTACATTGCCTATCTCTTTATTTTGCCATTTGCATTTGTTCACTGTCTTCTCTCAGTATATAGCATCATATGTTTATTGTTTTATAGTCCTTATCAATTAAATAGAATTATTATTTGAGATGTACTTTGCTCCTTCCTGACTGAAAATATTTTTCCAGACTATGCCTTAGAGGTTGGTGTCCGACATTTTATGGACCACAGGGTGAGTAGCTGCAGTCTTGGACTTGGTAGTTCAGTTGTGATTCTGGGAGGTTTAGCCAGAATTACTAGTTATCTAGTTAGTTCTTTTAGAAGATTATTTTTGGTGCCGGATTTATCTCCGGCATACTTGTTGAGACTTGAATTATATTGTTGAGTTAGACTATTTCTATTTTAGACTTGTGTTACATCTTACTTATTTCTTCGAGATCTTATCGTGTTGTAGTTGTGATTGAGTATGTTGTTCATATTATATTGTGGTATCCGTGACTCCTCATGGAGTCGGATGCTCGTGTGAGTTTGTTTAGATAGCTTCAAGACCTAGACAGTGTTCTACCGCCGATGCTGTGGCGTAGGCTGGACGTACCCACGTACTCGTGCCCCAATTCCGGGTGCGGGTCGTGACACATTTTTAGTGGTGGCCCATGCAGGTCAGACTTCTCAAGTTGTGCAATATCGTGGTAGTACGACGTCATAGTTGTACTACTGTGTGCCTGCTATAGAATATAGGATATAGGATACTAGGATGAGAGAGGATACTCAATCACAAAATTCTTGAAAGATTCCTAAGACGACCCCTTGAGAATCTTATTACAATTTCTAATTTTAATCCTTCGCCCTTGTTTCCGTCCGTCCTCACTCGTTGATATTGAGTTTGATTCTTGTTGACCAGTTGTTAAATTTAATTCTTGGTATCGTTGTTGAGTTAATTTTATATCAAGATAAATTTTACGGGCTAAAATTTACGGTATCATCTGATGACATATGTTGATGAGGACAGTGAGAAAGGTAAAAGGTCTACTTTGGTTATGGAACCTAGAGTTTATCGCAGCCATATTAGCTGTCGTGACGAGAACATAGGAACCTGACTTGGATATACATACTGTAGTTATGAAACTTAGAGTCTCTCGCAGCCATACTGGTTGGCATGGCGAGGATTTTAGATGACATAATTATAGAGTTGCACACCTTAGTTACGGAACCTGTCGTTATCGTACCTATGCTTACTAGCGTGGCGAGGATTCTGAGTGTCATGATTTCGGACAGACGTGTATGATTATTAGGTTGTATCTTAAATTGGTTCTTAAAGTATCATCTCAATACTTATCTATTTTCGTTATTACAGGACTTTGTTCCATCATTTCCTTGCTAGCAGTAGCAATACCTCCAGTCCTTAATCCAGTTCCTTTTTGAGCTTCTATTCTTTGAAGATTCCTTGTTAAGTATGATAATTAGTGACTTATAATTATATCTGTGTCTTGTATTAGTGTTGATTGAGTGTAACCTGTTTATTACAAGTGTTTCTTAGTTGGACAAGTGAGCAGTAGGCATTAATCTAGAGTTAACCCATAGCATAGTGCCTTGTAGCAATGGTTCTATGTAATGTGCCATTATTTTCAGTATTGGTACTATAGGTAGAAGGAGAAAAGAGTATCAGTGATGGTTCCAAGAGTTAGTATCAGAGCTAGCACACCCGTCCTGGATAGTCATGAATTTATGTAATTGGATGATCTATGTAAACAATTAAGTATCAAGGAATTGTGTTAAAGATTAATGGAGCATGATGTTCAATTTGATGATTGATACTTGGGTGTGTTAAGAGTAAAGAAATGTATACGCATAAAAGTTATTAATAAGATGCCATGGGTTGAGGAATATCAATATGGATCGTGCAAGGTATGAAGTGTATCACAGCTTAGTTTAACAGGCTGTAAAAGATTAAAGGGAAATACATATACATCAATCGAGATGAGGAACCATATACTTGCCCATGAGAGTAAAGTAAAGCATGGGTGTTAGAGAAGGTGCAAGAAATCGTGAGTTCTAATAAGTATGATGAGGTAATCTAATAATGAAGTTAGTGTTACCATGCCAAGAGTATTAATATTTTCATATCGAGGATTATTGAAAATTGTGCTAGTAACAGTAAGTACTTCGTGTAATGATAATTAGATTGGTGTACCCATTGATATAGATTGAAAATCATGGAAGAAAATACGTGTGATGATAACTTTAATTATTGAGAGTAATAGTGCAAGTAATCCTGGTAGTACAAATTTTAGTACACAGTTGAGGTTGTAGATAATTGGTGTATTTATGTGCACCTTGAGTATTAGAGACTGTGAGTATTTATATGTATACTTGTGGATTTAATTTTATCGTTTGAAGAGTAGAAATGAATTGCAATTTTTAAAAAAAATTTAAGGAGTTGAGATTTTATGTTATTAAAATGTTGAGGATTCAATTTGATTCAATAAACATAGTCAAAGCTATAAGGATTTTAGAAGTGATTGAAATTTATTTCGATAAGTATTTGACTTTTGAGGAAGTATATGCTTTTCATTTTAAATCGTTCGGGAAGTAAAAATTCTGATGATTTTATTTGGAGGATAAAATTTATGGTGGGTAAGAAATATATATTAGTATATGAGTGGATGAAGTGCATACGTAAGGATCTGTTGACTTGGACATGATTGAGATGGCACTGCCAACTGACTTGGGTGTCCATCCAGGGTTGTATTAGAGGGAGCAGTACTTAGTATGGTGTGTTGTATTTGATATGCACTTGAGTGATAAGAACAACTAGTATCAACAATTGCAGTAGGTAAGAAAGCTAGCAGTGAGTGTGCTTGTAGTAGAACTGTAGTACCTAAAGGGATAGAGGTATCAAACCTTGGATGCATCATTGACCTATGCAATCACAACTAGGAATATTTCCAATCTATTTATCTTATTATCCTTATTCCTTCTGAATGTTGCTTCTTTAGAACTTTATTGTCCTTTCTTGATGATATCGCATTTATTGCCTTAATTGATTCTTTCGGATCTGTCTTCAGGATGTCGCCGAAGACAAGATCTATGAGAGTGGGAACATCAGCTTTAGAGGGGTCTGCCACCTCTCCACCTGATGGACAGACATCCGTAGTTCCTCCTACATCTCCGATACATGTGGGAGTATCTGCACTTTTCGGGGGTCCTCCTCCCCCACATGTTCAGAGGATTGCCGCAGCTATGACGGACAACCTTCCTCCTCCACCGACTCTGATTTTCGGAGGTTTGCCCATTGACAGGGCACAGATATTTACTTTGATCCAGGGCATGGTAGATGCCCAGAGAGTGATGGCAGACGCTCAGCGAGTTCAAGCTAAGGCTCAGAGGGTGTAAGCAGAAGCGCACCAGGCACAAACAGAGCTAATGAGAGAGAGCATGGAGAACGCTCACCAGATGGCACTACAGGCAGTTGAGAGAGTTGCCCAGTAGTATCCTGGCCAGCAGCGGCCGAGGATATTTCATTATCAACAGCAGTACCAGGCACCAGTTCGTGTTCAGCAGGATCAACGGACTTGTCATTTTTGTAAGAAGCCAGGTCACCTTTGGGAGAGCTATAGATTGAGGCTAGGACTTTGTTTGCGCTGTGGCGATGCAGGACACCGAATGAGGGATTGCCCTCTAGTTCAGCGTGCAGCTCCAAATTATAGAGATCCAGTTAGGCTACCTGTGGAACCGAATATTGCTCAGCACCCGTGAAGGGAACCACCCCAGCAGGGCTTGGCATTTGCGATGACGGTCGAGGAGACCGATACTGCAGGTAATGTGTTAGCAGGTTCTGTTCTTTCCTTCCTTCTGTTCCTTTCTATTGATTGATTGATTGATTCCTTAGTACCGTAGTTGTATTCATGATTTACTTGTTAGAATATAGTTAGTAGTACACCCTGACAGAGACTGCAATACCATGACAAAATAAACCATAACCAGATTCCATAAGTATCGCATTGTTGAGTATTTTGAGGAAAAAAGAAACCAAGGAATAAGATCATTGATGGATTAGTGTTTGAATTCAAACTTTTTGGGACGAGATTTCAATTTTATATATATGCATTGATTAAATTAAATTAGAGGAGTGGATATTAAATTTCGAGTATTGAATTATTAACTTAAAAATTTCGGAGGAAATCGTGATAAAAATGGAATTTGATTTTATTTCGAGGATTTTCAGGATTACAATAATTTCAGAATTTTAAAAATTGTGGAATGACAATGTGGATTTATTATGTGAGTTTTAATTTGATGGAAAATATATATAGTGAGTAAATACTACTATTGAGGATCTTAAATTTCGAGGACGAAATTCTTTTAAGGAGGGTAGACTTGTCACTACCACGTTCCAAAAACAGAGGTATTTTTGACTTTTTGTATATTATTAAATTATGTGTATTTAATTTAAATAATTGTATGAGATATGTATTTAAATATATTATATATACAGTGTTCATTAATGTTTGAGCTGGTAGACTTGACCTAGAGGCCCACCAGATGAACACCTGACCGAATTATAGGATTATGTATTAATTTGTATTAATTAGAATTTAATTAATTAGGATTATGATTAATTATCGTAATTTTATTTAATTATTGCGCCTTACCGTTGCTTCAATATTTGGAGCGCTACCCTAGCTTTTGCCTTCTAATAAATTTCACAACCTTGCCCTAGACGTGCCCGCCTTCCATTCTGACCTTTTTGTAACTCATAATTATGCTCTCTTGTGCTTTATTTTAGCCACACAATATTCGTCGCGAACGTTTATTTAATTTCTAAATAAATCCCATCTTTGTATCGTTGTGCGTTCCAATCAAAATTGGAGGCAATCTTGACCCATTTTTTGTGCAACCCAAATTAGGGTAATAATCTGTTCTGAGTCTTCTTCACTAATGATATTTGTGACCCAACCTAATTTTGGTCCCATGTACTCCTAATTAATTTTAGAACACCTCTTGCATTTATTTCTAATTAAATTGGTGATACCATTTTCACTAATCCTGTTTAATCCCAATTTAATTCCAATACCCCCATTAATTAAGCCCATACAAAACACACAACACCCCCTCACCCTACAAAATACCAAATCGCCCACCAATTTTTTATCATTTCATGTGTCTGTACAAATATCCAAATTTAAGGGGGCTCATTTGCAAATATTGCATTAGGTGTCAACACCCCATTGGTTCAAACCAATAGAGAAGCCTTAATACTGACTAGTCAACCCAACCCTCTCCTTACATGAATGAATTTTTTATGTCAAATCCTGACCACCCATTCAAAATGGGTGCATCATCACCACTTATTTTCCACTCACAAAATCCTATTTAATGTCTCCTCAATGCCCTCTTCCCAACCATGACCTAATCCCCAAACCTAGGGAAGCCCTCATCTTCTCTCTCCTCCCCCTCACACAACCGTATGCTTTTTCATTTTTTTTCCTTTCTTCTTCTCTTCTTCTTCTTCTTCCTTCCTTCTTCTTTTTTTTTAAAAAAGGGAGAGAGGGAATATAAACCTCCCTCCACTGTTCAGCCCGGACGGCCTCCTACTCCGACAGCACCCGGCCGAGCACCCGTCGACCCGCTCCTCCCTCGCCTGAAGCCCCGGCCTCTTCACCGTATCATCACCATTGAGCCATCCGCCAGCATATCTCTCCACCACCATCCCTCACATCCCGCCGGAGCCGACGCTGCTACAAACCGAGCGTCTCCTACCCGATCCCGGCCACTGCCCGGGCCAACGACTCCTTCTCCCCAGGCTGTGCTGCCACTGAGCCATCCTCCTCCATCTTCTCTACCGCCTAAATTCCCTTCTCCCGCTGCTTGTACTCCGGCCACCCCGCATCTATAGAACCACCACGACCAGCCTCCCGTACCACCTTCTTCCCCGACACCGCTGCTCTTCTTCCCCGAGCCATCTCCCCCTCAGTCGAGTCCCCCTACGGCACCACCACTGCATCAGCCTCACTCCACCACCCTCGACCCGCCTGAAGCTCCTCGACCCGACGGCCAACTCCCTGCACTCCGGCCCGGGCCAGCCGATCCATCACCACCACCATCAACGACCCATCCCGAGCCTCCCCCTCAGTCCAGCCAGCTCTTCCCCCGGCGGCCACCCGAAGCAGCAACACCACCACGAGCTATCACCACCACCACCAGGATCACCTCCTCGTCGTCGTCGTCTTCGCCGTCGTCGTAGCCGCGTGCAGGTACGACTTCCTTCCCTCGCGTACACGTACGCGTGTACGTACGTATGTTGTAGTGTACGTATTTGGGGTATTTTGTATGCATGTATGTATGTAGTATATATATGTTTCGTGTATACATACGCGTATACATATATATATAGTATTTTCTCTATTAATATATATATATATATATATATATATATATATCGTATATTTCTCTATTTAGTATATACATGTATTCAATATATATTAGTATATACGTATTAAATAATATATGTTAGTACGTATTTTCGTATATATATATATATATATATATATATATATATATATATATATATATATATATATATATATATATATATATATAGTATATGTATATTTTACTGGTATATATATATTCAGTATATATATATTCTTAAATAATGGTTGTTATATATAAATGAGTTATGTATATTTTTAACATATGCATATATATAATATATATTTCTATTTAGTGTATATACACTTATACATATTTTGTACGTAATTATTGGTATACACATATATAAGTATTGTATTTAATTAATGATATATGTCTATTTAAGAGTGTACTAGGCGACCCGAGTGTAATTACGGATACCCCGTCTTTATATTGATCTGTAGCCCTGTAAATGTTAGTTGACTGCCACATGTACACTGACGTACTGGCGAGCCCCGTATTATTTTGACCGTCTGTCTTGCACATCAATCACAGATGCGACGCCCGTGCAACTTGACGCACTTGACCCTAGTTGACTAGTGCCATACCTGGCATAGCCCCTGAGTTTGATGTATTTTTTATTGTGTGTTAGTATAGCATCTGATGCAAATATTGTATTATTTTATAATATGTCTATAGGACTGTTGGTTCATACAGGCGATACTCTGGAACAGGACATTGGTATTACCAGTTAAGGACCCAAGGCGAGTATGTCACGCCCCAGTCCCAAAATATGTAGGACTATAACATGTAAGCATGCCAGCCGTATGTACATGGCAACTCCAATATATGAATAACATGATACACACGTACGCTGTAATATGAATATAAACTCTCATGTGTTATAAATATAGTGTCGTAAGTCACAAATATACTAATCTCATCCACACAACAATCACAGAAAGGAATATAACTAAATTAGAATAAAGGGTCTGAATAATCTATAACTAATAGTAGGGTGGAGACAAATCCACTACCAATGACTATATCAATATTAAAATGAGGGAGAAGGGTAAATCTACAATATAAATAAGATGATGATAGAAGTGTATCAGCGAAGCGATCCATCGCTAGAGATAATCACTGATGCTCAGAAGGTATAACCTCCTCGGAAAAGATAAGTAGTAAGTCCTGATCCATGCTCCGACGAATAGTCATGAACATCTACACCTGGAAAGGGACCAGGTCCTCAGAGGGACAAAATAAGATACATAGAAGCAAGCCAATTTGAATATAGTAAACATGCATAATATTTAAAAATATATAAGTACGCTGTACAAGACAATCTATATAAATACAAATGAGGACAACTTTTCAACGTATGGGCAAGGGTAGGCTACTCGATCTAAGCCTCACAACTCACACACACGTCTAGAACATCATCAGACGATATACCTCGGGGGTAGCGGCCCTCGTGACTCCATCAATCGATATACCTCAGGGGTAGCGACCATCAGACACGACCACCATAGTGCGTGCTAGTTACTACGGTTTACCAGAGTGGTTAAAGCCCATACGCCTACTGATTGTCCTCTCATGATACTAAGTGTCAAGTGTGTGTCAACATACATATAATAGATAGTAATGACTGAAAGAAAATATACATGCAATGAATATACAGAAATGCAATAAATATACAAAAATATAAATAGCATGCAAAAGTACTGTAAGTAATTTGGCAAGGTATCTTGCCTGGTCTAAAAATGATGAAGTCCCAACTCAAGGCGTCGTCTAATCTACCCGTCACATAAATTAAACAAGTTATGTTACAAAAGTGGGTAAATAGGTTCTTCCATTTAATCTATTTTAATTCTAAATAAAATAACCTAAAATAGTATTTTAATCTTATTATAATCTGATTTTATGGTTAAACCCTAATTTTGGTCCAAAAAAAGTCAACTTTATGGATTTGTGATCCATGGCACGCAAATTGAGGCAATCCGTTGACCAAAAAGTCAACCAACTCAAATCCTGGATTTGTGTATGGAATCTTATAGATTTCAATACTATATAAACACCATATTCGATGGTTTCATAAAATTACAAGTTGGTAAAGAGTTATGTCCACTAGGGCGCACAGATGATAGTTTTTAGTGGTTTCCTATTTACGTCTATGTTGCACAAATTTACAGTAGAATAAACTTATATTTTAAATTCTAGAAAATTATTTTTTTTGGAATTTTATCATGTCAGCTTTCCGAAACTTCAAACGGTTCATAATTCTGAGTTCGGGATTTCCCAAAATCTCGAAAATACCAAAATGTGTCTGATTTCGGACAACTGACACTTTTAGAATATTCTGAAAAAATAGGTTCATAGATTATTAAAATAAATTATATAATCAGAAAACTAACCTTGATATAGTTCTAACAAAAAAAATTGGAGCGCGTTTGGAGTCCGGAGCTAGGAGATATCGTCTTTTTAATTCGTCATAACTAGAAGAAAATGAGGCTGAATTTATGACGAATTTTGACTATTTTTGGACGAAAAAGAGAGAAATTTGGGGAAGAAAAATATGAAGGATGAGGTATTTATAATGGTGGACACTACTTAATTAAATACGACTAGGATTGGTTAATTTGGATAGGATTATGATGAATTTAAATAAGGATAGGATATGCATGAAGTTGCTTTCCTAGTAGGTTCAGGATTTGAATTAATTTAAAATAGAGTTTGAATTTATCTCAATAATTTATAATCTTAAATATAATTAAAGATAATACAAATAATTTATAAAATCTTATTAATATCTATTAACACTAAATTAGCATCTATCTAATATTAAGACTATATATATATCCAAATAAATCCTAAATAATTTTAAAAATCTAAATAAATTTCTTAAAATTCTAAATAAATTATAGAAAAATATAATTAAATATTTTAAACTAAAATAAATATTTTGAAGGAACAACATGCAAGTATGATCGTATAGTAAATCATAGAAGTCCTAGAAATTTATGTTTCCTAAGTTTTAATTACCAAAAATTCTAGAAAAATCTCCAAAAATCTAAAATAACCTAAAATAATTCTAAATAAATATTTATATAAGTAAATATATCAAGAAATTTATTTTCTAATTAACTAAGAGAATACTCTAAGGAAATTTAATATCTATAATAAATATAATAATATAAAATACACACAAAATATCTATTTTTGGTGAGGGGGTTTACAATCTACCCAACTTACAAAAATTTTGTCCTCGAAATTGACTCTAACCCATATTCATAATAATCACTATAGCTATTACACTACATAGCTATCTAGCAGTGCTTCCTAAAAGCCATGGTCTGTCATTCTAATACTTCTTATTTATTGTCCATACACTATCCTATTATCCTCTAACTCGTCTACACTACCCAACTTACAAAAGTTCTACTAGTAGTCACAGTCTCATGAGGCTATTGTCTAGGTTGTAAGACGAATATATTTATTGGGTCGAGAATCTTGGGGTACTTGTCTTGAATCTCACAACCATAATTTTTTTTTGTAACCATCAAGTATCGTAGTCTAATACTGCCATACCACCTGACCAATATGTATGTAAATACTTTGACTACTTTACTACAACGGTCTAGCTGCAGTTGTCGCTACTTTGCCAACGATTTATCATAGTTGTCAGTTCGTAACAAGTACCTTCAATTCTTTCCTAGACATAGTCTAAGTTTTTGGACAACAATTAAAGTCTTGACTAACTTATAAAACTATTAAAAGTATAAACTAGTTCAAACAGTCTAACAAATTCATATTAGCCTAAGGGATGCTATACATAGTTTTTAAAATAATAAGAGGATACAGATATTGCTATAGGTCATATACATAAGGGTTATTATTAAGAACTCATCCTTTAGTTATTAATCATCTACTAAATTATTTACGTTTTAACTAACAAAACTAAGGATGGGGTCGAAGTAGACCAATAATTTATGTTGGCACGAAAAAGACGTAACTACGATAGGGGAGAATTAAGCACGAGATAATGAATGGATAGAGAAGAGAAGATGAGCCACCCAAGGAGGCGAGATGGTGATAGAAAAAGAATACTACTACTGCTACTCGCATCATCTATTAGCATCGCGTGTATGCCATCTGGGTAAAATATCAGTATATCCTCATAACTGCTAAACCAACACCTATATAATTCTACGTCTACTATGCACCTAAGATCTTGTGTCATAAAGGGGGTCATGAGTATGCAATGACACATATAACTAAGGTCGTACCTGTATCTACGACTTTCTGTGCCCGTGCTCCTTATTTGTCATCATGAGTGCTTGGTCTATGGGGTATATCTGGTACTATCCGTGTATCAACTTATACTAAGCACGAACATTCATCTTTCCGAAATAGGGGAAGATGGAAAACAACAATAAAGAGTTCAAGGAGGAGGTGAGAGGATACAAGTACGAAATCAAAAGGGATTAGAGAATTCGAGAGGGAGTTGCCAAGGCAGTTGTGGATTGAAATCTTATTTTTGTACATTCCTATTCGCATATTCACATCAGAACAGTTATGTACCCGACATGATATGCTCTGACCAGTCTAGAGGGCAAGTATATTCGTCTAACAAGTTGAGTCAACTATATCTCAATCCACTTAAAGTAGTGATACAAAGAGCGAACCAAGCGCACTACGGTTGATCAGACCATAATACACCGATTCTGATTTAGACAATGTAGTGTGGGCCCCCAATAATACATATGTCATGAACAAGCTCAATACAAGAATAAGCTTGCAAAACTAGCCTATAATAGCACCATAAGTCGAGGTAGTAGAAAATATGAGTACGCTTGATTATGATGGAGGAAGGTACAGAATAATTTAAGTTCACCAAGAAGATCGATGTTGTGCCTCTATAGTTGCCATACTAATTTCTTGTCTAAGTTTAAAGTCAACCAAATGGGTATATGGGCCTCTAAGTTCTACAGTCTAGATAAATACTAAAGTTCTATAGTCTAGATAAACACTATCTTCTTATGCAAGCCTATAGTTGGTGTCATTCATTTATACTTCATTAACGAGTTAAAAGAACTATATGTTACTAGGTTATGAGACATACTACCAAACTTACAAAAATCTAACTGATAGTGTTATTGAATACTAGAGTGTATATACCTGGTACAAGGCACCTTCCTAACCCCTATCAAGCACGAGAGAAGATTGACGTTGAGAAGGGATCAAGCAAGATGCAATGCAAGCAATCAAATGAGAATACAAAATAAAATCAAGGGAGGTGATAAATAAGTGGACGAGATCCTATATTCTAATCATATACGAAGGCTTGCTCGGTACAGTGACGTAACCGAGACAATATGCTCTCGACCTGCATGGGCCACCAAAAAAATATGTCACGCCCCAGTCCCAAAATACGTAGGACTAGGACACGTAAGCATGCCAGCCGTATGTACATGGCAACTCCAATATATGAATACCATGATACACATGTACGCTGTAATATGAATATAAACTCTCATGTGGTATAAATATAGTGTCGCAAGTCACAGATATACTAATTTCATCCACACAACAGTCACAGAAAAGAATATAACTAAACTAAAATAAAGGGTCTGAATAATCCATAACTAATAGTCGGGTGGAGACAAATCCACTACCAATGACTATATTAATACTAAAATAAGGGAGAAGGGTAAATCTATAATATAAATAAGATGATGATAGAAGTGTATCAGCAAAGCGATCCATCGCTAGAGATAATCACTGATGCTCAGAAGGTATGACCTCCTCGGAAAAGATAAGTAGTAAGTCCTGATCCGTGCTCCGGCGAATAGTCATGAACATCTACACCTGGAAAGGGACCAGGTCCTCAGAGGGACGTAACACGATACATAGAAGCAAGCCAATTTGAATACAGTAAACATGCATAATATTTGAAAATATATAAGTACGCTGTACAAGACAATCTATATGAATGCAAATGAGGATAACTTTTTGACGTATGGGCAAGGGTAGACTACTCGATCTAAGCCTCACAACTCACACACACGTCTAGAACATCATCAGCCGACATACCTCGGGGGTAGCGACCCTCGTGACTCTATCAATCGATATACCTCGGAGGTAGCGACCATCGGACACGACCACCATAGTGCATGCTAGTTACTATGGTTTACAAGAGTGGTTAAAGCCCATACGCCTACTGATTGTCCTCTCATGATACTAAGTGTCAAGTGTGTGTCAATATACATATAATAGATAGTAATGACTGAAAGAAAACACACATGCAATACATATACAGAAATACAATGAATATACAAAAATATAAATAGCATGCAAAAGTACTGTAAGTAATTTGGTAAGGTATTTTGCCTGGTCTAAAAAGGATGAAGTCCCAACTCAAGGCGTCGTCCGATCTACCTGTCACATAAATTAAACAAATTAGGTTACAAAAGTGGGTAAATAGGTTCCTCCATTTAATCTATTTTAATTCTGAATAAAATAACCTAAAATAGTATTTTAATCTTATTATAATCTGATTTTATTGTTAAACCTAATTTTGGTCCAACGAAAGTCAACTTTATGGATTTATGATCCATGTCACGCAAATCAAGGCAATCCGTTGACCAAAAAGTCAACCAACTCAAATCCTGGATTTGTGTATGGAATCTTATAGATTTCAATACTACATGAACACCATATTTGACGGTTTCATAAAATCACAAGTCGGTAAAGAGTTATGTCCACTAGGGCGCACAGATGATAGTTTTTAGTGGTTTTCTATTTACGTCTACGTTGCACAAATTTACAGTAGAATAAACTTATATTTTAAATTCTAGAAAAATACTTTTTTGGAATTTCATCATGTCAGCTTTCCAAAACTTCAAACGGTTCATAATTCTGAGTTAGGAATCTCCCAAAAACTCAAAAATACCAAAATACATCTAATTTTGGACAACTGACACTTTTAAAATTTTCTGAAAAAATAAGCTCATAGATTATTAAAATAAATTATATAATCATAAAACTAACCTTGATATAGTTCTAACAAAAAAATTGGAGCGCGTTTGGAGTCCAGAGCTAGGAGATATCGTCTTTTTAATTCGTCATAACTAGTAGAAAATGAGTCTGAATTTATGATAAATTTTGACTATTTTTTGACGAAAAAGAGAGAAATTTGGGAAAAAAAATATGAAGGATGAGGTATTTATAATGGTGGACACTACTTAGTTAAATACGACTAGGATTGGTTAATTTGGATAGGATTATGATGAATTTAAATAAGGATAGGATATGCATGAAGTTGCTTTCCTAGTAGGTTCAGGATTTGAATTAATTTAAAATAGAGTTTGAATTTATCTCAATAATTTATAATCTTAAATATAATTAAAGATAATACAAATAATTTATAAAATCTTATTAATATCTATTAACACTAAATTAGCATCTATCTAATATTAAGACTATATATATCCAAATAAATCCTAAATAATTTTAAAAATCTAAATAAATTTCTTAAAATTCTAAATAAATTACAGAAAAATATAATTAAATATTTTAAACTAAAATAAATATTTGTTAGGAACAACATGCAAGTATGGTCGTATAGTAAATCATAGAAGTCTTAGAAATTTATGTTTCCTAAGTTTTAATTACCAAAAATTCTAGAAAAATCTCCAAAAATCTAAAATAACCTAAAATAATTCTAAATAAATATTTATATAAGTAAATATATCAAGAAATTTATTTTCTAATTAACTAAGAGAATACTCTAAAAAAATTTAAAATCTATAATAAATATAATAATATAAAATACATACAAAATATCTATTTTTTGTGAGGGGGTTTACAGAGTACATTTTCTGATAATTTCCAATTATTTGATAATTTCTATAAGTTCAGTATATAGAAATATTACATTTGATCCTTGACACTATGCTACACGGACTAGTATATAGATTAGATCTGCAGTCATGAGATGTTACATTGATTATCATATTGACATTGTACACGACAATGATATTTAGACCTCGTATATGATATATTGGACATTGATCGTGTATCATGACGTGTCATGATTGGATCCACAGTACTAGTTGGGGTCGGAGGAAATTGCTAGTGAGAGATGTGATCAAATACCTATCGTACAAGTTTAAATTATTGGTGTTAATTATGCCCCTCACGTATGATTAGCCAGGCCATATAGCTCTCGTACAAGTCCCAAGCTGATCACATTTTGAAACTGCTATTTCAAACATTTAGAATGGTTACAGTTCTCTATTTTAGATCATATACTATATCACCCGTATATGATATTGTACCTCGTTCTCTTTATTTCATATATGCACTGACTGTATCATATTGCCCCTATTGCCTGTCTCTTTACATTGTCTATCTCTTTATTTTGTCATTTGTATTTATTCACTGTCTTCTCTCAGTATATAACATCATCTGTTTATTATTTTATAGTCCTTATCAATTAAATAGAATTGTTATTTGAGATGTACTTTGCTCCTTCCTGACTGGATATATTTTTCCAGACTATGCCTTAAAGGACTGGTGTCCGATATTTTATGGACCACAGGGTGAGTAGCTGCAGTCTTGGACTTGGTAGTTCAGTTGTGATTCCGGGAGGTTTAGCCGGAATTACTAGTTATCTAGTTAGTTCTTTTAGCAGATTATTTTTGGTACCGGATTTGTCTCCGGCATACTTGTTGAGACTTGGATTATATTGTTGAGTTAGACTATTTCTATTTTAGACTTGTGTTGCATCTTACTTGTTTCTTCGAGATCTTATCGTGCTGTAGTTGTGATTGAGTATCTTGTTCATATTATATTGTGGTATACGTGACTCCTCATGGAGTCGGATGCTCGTGTGAGTTTGTTTAGATAGCATCAAGACCTAGACAGCGTTCTACCACTGATGCTGCGGTGTAGGCTGGATGTACCCACGTACTCGTGCCCCAATTCTGGGTGCGGGTCATGACAATCTATACCTGGTCCATAGTGTGTGGGACAGAAGTCCTCAAGATCTTCTAAAAAAAATATCCAGTCAGGATTGGAGCGAAGTACAAGCATTAATAGCAGTTCCACATATATTTACAAAAATAATAATACAGTGTAAAGAAATACAAGATGGATATAAATACTGGCAATAACAATACTGGAATAATAAAATACTGGAAATAGAAATACTAGAATAATGTCATCATCAATGGAATACTAGCAATGAACAAAAGTACAAGTGCATGCTAGAACAATAAACTGGAATATAAGTGAATGCTAGAGCAATAACTAGAACATAGAGAAATGCTAGATCAATAAACTAGAGATACATGTATAGAATATCTAACTAAGTGTGTGAAACATCAGCATATCATATAATCGGCTTGGGACTGATCAGGCTTGCTATGTATGACTAGCTATGATTCATGTAAGGTCAAGCTAACTGTCATGCCCCGATCTCCCGCAGGCAATTGGCCATTCCCGCTAGGCGGGAATCACCCTCGCCAGCGCTCCCGCAGAATGATCGCTTGACCCATCCGGGCGTGATGTCGCACAAGCGTGATCCACGCCCGTGCAAGGCCATGGTTCATTGGCTGGTGGTAAGAGTTCTAAGCCACAGAGTCGCACAGATTGTCCGAGTGTAGCGGAGTCATGAACGCATAGCGATTTGGTAACAAGTTCTCTGAGTTGACAATATAGCGGAAGCATTGAAACACAAGTTTGAAGTAAGGCAAGCTCTTTTATTGATATGAACAGGGTTACAGGCGGCGTATAGCCGAGATTACAAGTCGCTCAGGCCTCTCTCTCTGAAACAGTAAAAGCGTGCCAAGTGGCTACAACTGTGGAATGATTGTACAGGCGATGTTCAGGCGACGCTCCAACATTATGTCTTGTATATGTGCTTCAGTCCCGGACGTACCGTTGCAAGGCTTCAGAGGGAACTCCTGGCCTTAGCACGCATGAAGGAGGTATCCGCACCGAACGAGGTTCTCCCGCACCCTGCATACAAACTGGTGGATTATTAGTACATTGAATGCACTGGTGGGGAAGCTACTCGTCCGCTCGACAAATCCAAACACGTAATACAGGTTCTGTGCACAACTATTAAGTTGTCTTTCTAGTTGCCTTAGGATCAGTTTCATGCAAATATTGAATAGCCTAACGTGTCGGGCAGTGCGCCGTGCAACATGAGAGGAAACACGGCGAGACTTACCAACTTACCATCTCCTTCCCTGTCCAAGGCAAACATTGAGGCAAACATGTTAATTCACTCACGGGCAAGTATAACATTCAGGAGGCATGGCATATGCAAACACGAGGGTCATTTTAACATGATCGTTCAGGTGTTCAGTTGTTTCTTGATGCGATGCAATGACTCGCACGCGGATAGCCGCTAAGCGAGGATAAATTATCTATATGAACGTTTGTCGCTGGCATAGCCATAAA
Organism: Iris macrosiphon; assembly: GCA_036927795.1. Lineage (NCBI taxonomy): Eukaryota > Viridiplantae > Streptophyta > Magnoliopsida > Asparagales > Iridaceae > Iris > Iris macrosiphon. The sequence goes on from JAYESA010000084.1 coordinate 72,099, forward strand.
GGACCAATCTAGTCAATGACAAGGATGGTTTGCTATGTGCAAGAACGTGAGGCGCCGCATACCACCCTGTCCAATTACGTGAGACTATACGTGCATTCAGTCTATGACAAAGATGGAATACAGCCAACAACGTGAGTGCTACAGATCATCCCGTCCAAGAATGTGAGACTGAACGATGAGTTCCATCCGGATCGGATCGGCCCCAGTGCCCCGGAACCGCCCGTGGAACTTTACCTCGTTTCTGAGTTGTCTTCGACATGCAGGTCAGGGTCTTTTCCAAATTCTATTACTTCGCCAAGCAGGCTACGTGAGTTTCGCCAAGCAGGCTACGTGAGTTTCGCCAAGCAGGCTACGTGATTACGTTTCCGCCAAGCAGGCTACGTGAGTTTCGCCAAGCAGGCTACGTGATTACATTTCCGCCAAGCAGGCTACATGAGTACGTTTTTGCCAAGCAGGCTATGTGAGTACACGAGAACACGTGAACACAGATACTTGCAGGTTCGTTCAGGCACGGAACGACTACTTAGTAGTCTTCCGGGGTTTGGATGAAAACAAGGCAACATTCAAGCAGACAAGCATGCGTTTCTAAGGAACATAATCAGCACGTTTGCTCGGGCCCAAAGGTAGACCGAGAGTTAGATCGTTAGGGGACTTGGCACGCGAGGGTCTGAATATAAGCAGTATTTCATTTTCCATGTTCTAGCATAGCAATACAAGTTGGGATTATTCCCTTAGCTAGGTGCGTTGGATTTATTAGCATGCAGGGGGTGAATCACCTAGCGACTAGCATGAACATTCCAGATTTTATGTGTGCTGGCTAAGCAAAGACAATTTCACCGTAGCCACCCACCTTAGCGATGATTTACCTCGGTAGAGCGATACGCCTGAGCGAGCCTCTGAAAGCCTAAGTCGGGTTCCTGTAGGGACAAGTCTGGATATCCTTTGCTTCTCGTTGAGGCAAAGCGGGTCGGGACAGCTGTACTATTGCCGTTTGAGACGGCAGTCCGCTTGAGCGAAACGGGATGTTACATCCTACCCAACTCAGAAAAAGTCTCGTCCTCGAGACTTACTAAGGACAAGCAGTATTCTAGGGTTGAGGCAATCCTAGACAAGTCGTTGCACTTGTTCATTTGGATCTTCACTTGCACAAGCTTCAAAATCAGCATATCGCTTAGACTGGATCGTGCGCACTTTCGAAGTGCACTTCTAGCGTGATCACGTCAACCAGCTTAGTGATAGCGAAGTCTCAGCACTCGAGTTTCACCTTTCCTTAAGTCTTGGATGGTGCACTAGTTCAAGGCGTCCCTCGAATAGATACATTCAACCAAACTTAGAGTTAGTAAAAATTGGACAAGCTACTAGCGATACTCTCAAGGGTTCGCATAGGTTGGCACAAAGGCCACTCGCAGCATACAACCAGACAAGCAATCATATCATTCAAAATGCATTTTGAAAGTATTTAGACTTATTGTTGGAATATCCCATCGAGGCATTGAGAGAGAGCGTGCACATAACCCACAAACGAGCTTTCGAAACAGAGATATCGAATCGAAGTCCAAAGGCGTAGAAGCCAGGCTCTGATACCAACATGTCATGCCCCGATCTCCCGCAGGCAATCGGCCGTTCCCGCTATGCGGGAATCACCCTCGCCAGCGCTTTCGCGGAACGATCGCTTGACCCATCCGGGCGTGATGCCGCACAAGCGTGATCCACGCCCGTGCAAGGCCATGGTTCATTGGCTGGCGGTAAGAGTTCTAAGCTACAGAGTCACACAGATTGTCCGAGTATAGCGGAGTCATGAACGCATAGCGATTTGGTAACAAGTTCTCTGAGTTGACAATATAGCGGAAGCATTGAAACACAAGTTTGAAGTAAGGCAAGCTCTTTTATTGATATGAACAGGGTTACAGGCGGCGTATAGCCGAGATTACAAGTCGCTCAAGCCTCTCTCTCTGAAACAGTAAAAGCGTGCCAAGTGGCTACAACTGTGGAATGATTGTACAGGCGATGTTCAGGCGACGCTCCAATATTATGTCTTGTATATGTGCTTCAGTCCCGGACGTACCGTTGCAAGGCTTCAGAGGGAACTCCTGGCCTTAGCATGCATGAAGGAGGCATCCGTACCGAACGAGGTTCTCCCGCACCCTGCATACAAACTGGTGGATTATTAGTACATTGAATGCACTGGTGGGGAAGCTACTCGCCCGCTCGACAAATCCAAACACGTAATACAGGTTCTGTGCACAACTATTAAGTTGTCTTTCTAGTTGCCTTAGGATCAGTTTCATGCAAATATTGAATAGCCTAACGTGTCGGGCAGTGCGCCGTGCAACATGAGAGAAAACACGGCGAGACTTACCAACTTACCATCTCCTTCCCTGTCCAAGGTAAACATTGAGACAAACATGTTAATTCATGCACGGGCAAGTATAACATTCAGGAGGCATAGCATATGCAAACACGAGGGTCATTTTAACATGATCGTTCAGGTGTTCAGTTATTTCTTGATGCGATGCAATGACTCGCACGCGGATAGCCGCTAAGCGAGGATGACTTATCTATATGAACGTTTGTCGCTGGCATAGCCATAAAGGACCAATCTAGTCAATGACAAGGATGGTTTGCTACGTGCAAGAACGTGAGGCGCCACATACCACCCTGTCCAATTATGTGAGACTATACGTGCATTCAGTCTATGACGAAGATGGAATACAGCCAACAACGTGAGTGCTACAGACCATCCCGTCCAAGAACGTGAGACTGAACGATGAGTTCCATCCGGATCGGATCGGCCCCAGTGCCCCAGAACCGTCCGTGGAACTTTATCTCGTTTTCGAGTTGTCCGCGACATACAGGTCAGGGTCTTTTTCAAATTCCATTACTTCGCCAAGCAGGCTACGTGAGTTTCGCCAAGCAGGCTACGTGAGTTTCGCCAAGCAGGCTACGTGATTACGTTTCTGCCAAGCAGGCTACATGAGTACGTTTTTGCCAAGCAGGCTACGTGAGTACACGAGAACACGTGAACACGGATACTTGCAGGTTCGTTCAGGCACGGAATGACTACTTAGTAGTCTTCCGGGGTTTGGATGAAAACAAGGCAACATTCAAGCAGACAAGCATGCATTTCTAAGGAATATAATCAGCATGTTTGCTCGGGCCCGAAGGTAGACCGAGAGTTAGATCGTTAGGGGACTTGGCACGCGAGGGTCTGAATATAAGCAGTATTTTATTTTCCATGTTCTAGCATAGCAATACAAGTTAGGATTATTCCCTTAGCTAGGTGCGTTGGATTTATTAGCATGCAGGGGGTGAATCACCTAGCGACTAGCATGAACATTCTAGATTTTTATGTGTGCTGGCTAAGCAAAGACAAGTTCACCGTAGCCACCCACCTTAGCGATGATTTGCCTCGGTAGAGCGATACGCCTGAGCGAGCCTCTGAAAGCCTAAGTCGGGTTCCTGTAGGGACAAGTCTGGATATCCTTTGCTTCTCATTGAGGCCAAGCAGGTCGGGACAGCTGCACTATTGCCGTTTGAGATGGCAGTCCGCTTGAGCGGAATGGGGTGTTACACTAACCATCCGGATAGCTATGATGCGAGCAATAGTCAGGCTAATCATACATAACAGGCTATGAGGCATGTAATGGTCAGGCTGCACCGACGTGAGGTTGGGTGAGCTATAATGCATGTAGAGTTGGGTATGATCACATAATCTACTAATATCTCCCCGTCCCCGCTAGTACGTTGGATTCCAAATCACGACTCCTCGTGATCAGTCTCGATGATGCCAACTCGTGTATACATAGTATCAGAATCATGTACGCTATACAACTAGAATCATAGAGATAATCAATATAATAAAAACTGTCAGAGAATATTCTCGCCTGTGGTCCTCTATTGGAAATACCAATATCCAATTTCTGAGGTCTCGTCTGAATAATCCAACAGTCCTATAGACATTATTTAATAATAATACAGAATCAGTCGATACACTAACATACACATAATCATAAATACACTGAACCCAGAGACTACGCTAGGGTGACACTTGTCAACCAATAGGGTTAAGTGCGCATCTAGTTGTACGGGTGTCACATATGCAATTGCTGTGAAATCAGGCAGTCAATCACTAACACAGGTCTCGCCAGTACGTCAGTGTACACAAGGCAGTCTACTCACAATCAATCAGGGTCACAGGTCAAAGTAGAATATGGGATATCCATAATTAACACTAGGGTCTCACAGTACATATACAAATATATTCATAACTAGTATTAGTATTCAATTACATATATATATATATATTTATCCATATATTTATATATATCAACCAATATTATGTGCATACCAATTGGAATGTTATACACATATGCGTACGTATACGCATACGAGTTTAGATTATTCACAGGGTCTCTTGAAATCACCATCTAATAAACTTGTCAAGGCACGACACACTAAACCCTAACATCATTCACATACAAATACACAAACAAAATTGTAAGGGAAACACTTCGCACCTTGGCTTCGACGTGCACGTGCACGAGGGAATGTTCGATATCGAGGTGGCCTGCTCATGCTGCTACTGTTCAGGCGAGGCTCGTCGTTTCAACAGGGTCGGGTTCAGGCGTGTGTTATCGAGGAGGGAAGTCGAGTCGTCGAGGAGTTCAGCGGACTCGGGTGGTGACGGTGGTTCAGCGGGTCGGGGCCGTCCAGTCGGTCGATGAAAGGAAGTTCAGCTGCTCCGGTCGGCTCAAGCGAGTTACAGCGGCGTCGGGATCAGCTCAGGCAAGGTACATCGGTGGCTCGGTTGTGCTGTCGGGGTAAGGTGATGGCCGGGTGGCGTTCAGGCGAGAAGGGATGGACAGAGATGAACAGGTCGGTGGTGGTGGTCATGTTGTGATGTGTTAATGGTAGAGACGACGCTGGGAAGATGATGGCGGACAGCAGTTCGCCGAAGAGATGAAGTCGACGGAGTCGGCTGTGTCTCCGGCGATGCAAGGATGGGGGTGGAGGCGGTGGTTCAGCGGTCAGCGCTGCCGGGTCTCGATGGTAATGGTGTGCAGGCGGTCGGGAAGATGAAGATGACCGCGGTTGGAAAGTTCAGGTGGGGAGGTCTGGCTCCGGCGAGGCGTTGCTCGGGTCCGGCGGTTGAAGGAGAGGGAGAGGGAGAGGGAGATGGTGAAGGAAGTCGGCTAGGTTAAGGTAATGGGGATGATAAAAAAAGGGATATATATATATATATATATATATAAAAGTAGGGTTTTGAGGTTGACCTAGGGTGGGGCCGGTTAACACTCCTTGGAATTGGGTTTGGCTTTTCATGTAGATATTTCAAAGGCTAGAATTTGCATTGTTTCAAAATGGAGGGCTATGGTTTGATGAGGGGTTAGTGTTGAGTGTTACACACTCCTAAATTATGGAGAAAAATTACATTAAGGAAAATAGGGTTTCTTCATGTGTTGGTCCAATAGGGTATAGACACCTCAGTACACTTTTGTATAAAAGTGCCCAACAATTAAGAAATTACACAAAGTAGGGTTTTTAGATTAATTTAATTAAAAATAATATAATTGGTGTTCTAAAATTAATTAGAAGTACATGGGGTTAAAATTAGGTGGGACACAAGTATCATGGATGTAGAAGACTCAGAATAGAATATTATCATAATTTGGGTTACACAAAATGGGTCGAGATTGTGCCTCCAATTTCGATTGGAGCGCACAAGGATACAAAGTTAGATTTATATAAAATTAAATATAATCGTTTGCGACGAATGTTGTGCGACTAAAATAAAGCACAAGAAGGCATAATTATGAGTCACACAAAGATCAAAATAAAAGACTGGCACGTCTAGGACAAGGATGTAAAATTTATAGGAAGGCAATGGCTAGCAAAGCGCTCTAATTATCGAAGCAACGGTAAGGTACAACAATCAAATAAATCACAGCAATTAAATATAAACATCATACAATATTAACACATTATATTAAATAATAAAAAGACAAAAATAATCCTATTCTAGAATGTGGTAGTGACAGTATTGCTTCAAAGAATACGGAATCTGTATAAATAATAACGTCTGTATCGCTCCGAAGAACACAACATCTACATAAATATAGAGGTGGATATCCCATATGCCTACTAGTTGTCCTCCCCGCCCAATGCCAATGTACAAGTCTCAAGTTCGACGTATACATCTCATAACTATATGCAAGTCTCTAAGAACTATAATGATACGTGAATTCTCTCTGTGACATGAAATAATATGTGCCAAGGACTCAGAGTTATAATGATAACTCTATAACTTTATGTACGTCCAATGGAAACTAGGTTAAACACAAGTCCTAACATCGACGCCTTCGTCGACTGCACCCGAGTCATTCTCAGACGCGCACAGTTATATAATATTAAGTGCACAAAATATATAAAAAATAGTAACTGAATTTAAATAGTAAAACAAGGCAAGGTATACTTTCCTAGATCTCCAAGCTGCTATATAAAGAATCTGCTCCGGCATCCAAGTCTGAACGATCCCTAGAGCCTATATATAGTAATATCAAATCAGTCACTATGACACGGTTCACTAAGCATGCATAAGAGAACGACTATTCTACGTCATTAGTCATATAGAGTCTAAACCAAACAAGGGTTCTAATTATGTGGGTTGACTAATGTTGACTAGTCAAGGACCAAGAAATAGTGCAAACACTAAGTCTACTAGTCACATAACATCTACAAGTCCTCTAAATGTGTAATTTCTCATATGACATAATCACGGTCACAACTAGGGTTTATGTAAGTGCTAAGTTTCTCTCCAACACCTAGGTGCAAAGTGTTATCCCCCTAGGTTCCATGCACAAATATATCAATATCGTCCTCAAATATTGGTACACAAATAGTCGCTTACTACCTACAAGTAATTATCCACATCTTTAGTCATGTAACCTAAAGCATATTCATTTATAAATGGGTTAGGGCTTCTTCTTTAGATATAAATATCATGAGCATCCTCTAATATATCTCGTTACCAAACCCTAATACTCATTCACTTGCACACAACAATATATATCAAGTCAACATTATTTTCTAATATGACACACTAATATGATAAACTTATATCCTCATTCTATTTATGTGCACATATAAATATCGACAAGAATTAAACCTAAACATGGTAATGACACTCTAACATGGCACTTTTTATATATAACAGCTAGTATCAAAATATAGGCAACATACCCAATTACTAGTACGATACTAACAAACTAACTCATGCAACTCCATCTAACACATGCTCATCAATTATATTTACAAAAATCATATATTAAACACTACCTAGCATGTCACAAATTATTCTATAACATGGTATCAAAATACTCTCTAATACATGGCACTTAATAATAAACAACTAGTCTAAAAACCTAGATACATTCACAACTGCTAGTATACACTAATCAAAACTAATTCATGCAATAATAACTTCATTAATCATCATTCTAAATCAATTATATAATCTAAAATTTATATAAAAGGAGTTATAAAGAGATGTTAAACAAGTATTTAGATGAGAGGTTATCAAGCTAGCTTGTTAACACTCTAATCCCCATATATAACTTCAATGGAATAATTATCAAATCAATAAGTTAACATGTGATAATGAGCAAAAAAATTATGGAAATAAAATGAAGAATATGGAGAAGAACATGATGATGAAGAAATAGAATGAAGATGAAGGAGGAGGAGATGTACCTAAAGTTCACTTGAAAGGGAGGGAGAACTTGGATGGAGGTTGTGCACTCGGGTTAGGGAGATGGTGCTCGGATTAGACTGGGGGTACAAGGGGGTTGTAGAAGCTTGGGGTTAATAAAGAGGATGAAGAAGATCATGAAACACAGCAGCAGCAGTAGCATAAGCAACAGCAGCAGCAACAAATTTGAAGCAGTAGCAGCTGTTATGCAGCAGCAACAACAACAATGGAGATAGGAGCAACAATAGCAGTCGCATATGGGAGAAAGGGGAGGAGATGGTGGTGGTGGAGGCTGTGGAGGAGGCTCGGGTAAAGAAGGAGGGGAGAAGGAAGTAGGGTGGTCGGGTTGGTGAGGATGATGGTGATGGTGGTTAATGGTGGTGGTGATGTGTTAAGAAGAAGAAGAAGAGTGAGGAGGAAGGAGATTAAGAAGAAGAGAAGAAAAAGAAGATGAAGATGGAGAAGTGCAGAAGAGAGAGGGGTGGTCGGCCGATGTAAGGGTATGGGGTAGAGTGAATGAGTGAGCAAACATTAATGAGGGATGGGAGGGATGTGTTCATTAAATAAAAAAGGGGGTATGAATGCATTTATTGCAAGGGAATGAAGGAAAGAGGTGGTGTGTATGCATTTATTACAAGGGGATGAGGGAAAGGGTTAGGGGGCTTGTGCATCCGGTCATAGAATAAGGGGGTGAGGGACAAACCATGGGAGATAGCTTATTTTATTAGGCCATTTATGGGTGAGGGGAAGACAGCATTTAATGCATAAATTATAAGGTGGAAATGCATTTATTATAAAGAGAATGAGTGAAATATGTGTGAATGCAATTAATAAAATGGGGATAAGGGAAAAGAGGGCTTGGCCGACCATGCAAAGGGGTAAGAGGGTTTATGCATTAAATGCAATGAAAAAGGTGGAGTATTTTAGAATTAATTGCCAAAGAGTAAAATCCTAATTTAATTACTCCATGGGGTTTAATATGTGTAATTGGTCATGAGTGTGGTATTTGGTGTTGTGTATAGAGAGAGAATGGTGTTTGGTGTTTGGCATGAGCCATGTGAGGGTGTGTGAGAGTTTAGGTTGGGTTTGGACTAGTTTTGGGTTTGGTTGAGCCAGTTGCTCAAAAGGAGTAGAAATTTGGTCATTGGTGTGTGTCAATAAATTGGAAGTGTGTAGGGTTCAAATTGGGTGTGACACAAATATCATGGATGTAGTAGACCAAGAGTATATTATCGTCATATATTGGGTTACAAGGAATGGGTCAAAGTTGCGACTCCAATTTCAATTGGAACAGACATAGATACAAAGTTTAGGATTGAATTAGATATTTTACAAAGAATGTTGTGTGATTAAAATAAAGCACAAGAGAATGTAATTATGAGTGACACAAAGGTCGTGATTGAAGATGAGCTTGTCTAGGTCAAGGATATAAATTTTGTTGGAAGGCAAAAGCTAGTATAGTGTTCTAGATATTGAAGCAATGATAAGGTGCAACAATTGAATCAAAAATCAAAGAGGTGAATTATAATCCAAATAATTATTTCAGAATAATTTTAAATAATTCCCTAAACTTAAATTTGGGTCTGGGGGTTTACAAGCTTGTTTTCTTATACTATTGTGTTCTTTACTTTTCCGCTATGTTATGGCGCTACTTCTTACTCTGAATAGCTTATTTTGTCCTTGTTCAAGCCCTAGCCTTGTGCAAGCACAACTTAGGCTTGCACGACATCACGTCCAAGTGAGGGCGGTTGGTTCCGTAAGGCCCCAAGCGAGGACGAACGGCCCCTGCGAAATAGGGGCATGACAGCTGCAGGTCATAACGTGACACCGCATCGTATTATCGAGTCTAAAATCTCTCGTTGAAGTCTACCCAAAGAATCGGCACCGTCAGCGAAACCTCCAGAGCTGCCCTCTTATCGCGGACCAAATCTAGTAGTTGCAGCCTAACCACTACCACTCGCTCCCTAGCTGGAACTCCTGTTGCCTCGTGTATGGCCACAGTATCCTGGACCTATGCATCAGACGCAATCGCATCCTCAGTACCATAGAAGTACGGGGGATGGAGACATCTGAAGATGTTCGTAGAATTATAAATCTGAAAACCATCTCGCTCTATAGCCGTCTGGACTGACTGAGTGAGAATGTCACTCTATCGCTGATGAGTCGACATGAACCCCATAAGAATATTCATCAGCGCTCGAACCACATCTGACTGCTTTGGCTGATCTGGCTGCATTGGTACTGCATGTGGATCGGGTTGAACATACTGCTCTGCCTTTGGATCTACCCTCGACTCTGCTCCGGAATATTGAGGCTGAGCCCTAGGTATCGACTAACCATCAGGATGCTGACCTGCCATCGTCTGAAGTCATACAATCTGGTCAGAAGGACCAGGAAGAGTGTCCCTGAAAGTCAAAGGACACAAGAATCAAGGTCGAGGAACAAGATAGAACAAGGATGAAATCAGATAGCAGTTCAAAGATCAGAGGTATAGGATAGTCCGAAAAGAGATCAAGAAAGAATGATTTAGGATTGAGAAATATAATCATTGATAACCCTTACACGTATGAAAACCAGACCTGCATGGGCCACCACTAAAACCATGTCAGGCCCCAGACCCAGAATACTGAAGAGCGGGGGCTGACAAAGTCAGCTACGTATACCAGAGTACTCTAGTATCCCGAAATACGGTCACGGCTGTAAATAGACATGGGGGATTAATGCTATAAGACATCAGTTAACCTAGGTCAAGCAATCCTAGTATCTCAATCACAAGCAGGAAATCACAGTGTACAAGAAAATATGATCATCAGAAGCAAAATAGTAAAGCGTCCCAAACCATATATACATAGCTGATCATGAAGCTAGTAATTCAAAATGAAGTACTAGCAAGTAAGTCATACATGATCAACTCTAGATATAGTCTAGAATATGCTAATTATGTCGCCCAATAGGCGATATAACAACTCTACATATGATCTAATAAGTGCTCGAGACTAAATGCCACAAAAGACTATGTATAATAAGTGGGAGAACAAGATAGGAACCCACTCAATCGGTCTGGTGCTCCGTGTGGTCACCATCCTCGAAAATAGACGAAAGATCCTCTGGCTCTGGTACCGGATCTGGCCAAGCAAAACCAGTGGGGTTAGATCCCAAATAGCAAGTACCACAAAGGAGGCCAAACTAATGGACTAAAATCAGCAATACAACAAAGAGCTACAATATCCTAAACAACATGTAACTACCAGGTAATTTGTAAAGCATATCAAAAAATAAGAAAATAAATAGGAAACATGTAAAGAAAATTGGACGGGTGACAGATATGAGATCATGCAAGGTGAACATATACTGGATCATGCAATATGAACATATACATATAAGTAAACTAGTACAGGTAGCATATATAGTAACTGGGCGAGAAAAGTAACAAGAACATAGCTAGTATAGTGTCAAAATCATGGTAAGAGCAAGAATATGTAAATAAAACAAGACAAGATCTAGTACACAAGTATTGAAATACATGGCCTCCATCCAACAATCACGGCCAAGTAAGAAGTATGGCTTGCTATGTTAGCTAACTAGGGTTATCACAAGTCCTAATTACTAACAAATTTAATTTAGGATTTTCATACGGTCGTACGTCCTGCAGACTGTCCAAGCTACCCAAACGTCGGATGACAGTAAAGTAAATAGTAGTGGATACATCACCCCAAGGAGAGATGTGCAACTAAATCCAAGTCACACAAAGATGAACCTGAGTAAGTTAATTCAGTATGTCCCATACGACGGTGAGCTGGAAATGTGCACTACTCGATGATATGCTACAAGTCCATCTATCAGTAAAATATTATCGGAGCACAGGACTGCATACAACCAAGAGATCCTCCCCCAATGCTCTAATCATTTAAGATAGTTATTAACCTTAGTAGTTTGTTTCAAGATTTTGGGTGTGGCATTCTCAGAATCTATCCTAGATATGATGCTCCCCGTAGGGATGAACTAGACAAGACAATATTTTGGCAAGTACAAGACTATACGAGAATACAACCAAACGGTTATAGGTATGACGAGTGTGCACTATAACAAGCCACAATAAGTAATATACGAGAAGGTTGTATAATGGGTAGGAGGCCCAAACTATACCGGGACTGGTACGAGACAGATATATAATGGGTAGGTGTCCCCAAAGCTATACACAACAGGTGTATAATAGGTAAGTGGCCCCAAAACTATATATGATGTCTAGCCAAGACTGGTACAAGCAATGTACAGGAATGCACCACGATGGGTTACTGTGAAGAATATACAGGTCAGGGTATAATGGGTAGGTGTCCCAGACTATACATAAAGCCGGGACTGGTGTATAATGGTTAGGTGTCCCAAACTATATAGAAAGTCGGAACTGGTGTATAATAGATAGGTGTCCCAAACTATACCAAAACGGATGTATAATTAGTAGGTGTCCCCAAAACTATACATAAAGTCAAGCTAAAAAGTATCATAGTCAAATGAAATATCAAAAAAATAAGATAGGCAAAATCGGGGTCATTCGGATTATCCGTCGGATCACCGTTGGATCATCCGATCTGTCACAGGAAGTAAATGGGCCACAAAACGGATTATCCGTCGGACTATCGCGGATCATCGTTGGATCATCCGATTGGTCACAGCAAGTTAGTGGGCAAAAAATTGGATCATCCGTCGGACTGTCGCGGATCACCGTCGGATCTTTCGATTGGTCACAGAAACCCAAACTTGGAATATTTTTGTGACTTGTTTGGGCCATAAAAACTTTGTTCTAACTCAAAATTTGGATTTTCTAAGGTCAAAATTGTATATGATCAAATTTCCAATAACCCGAAGAGATTTGATTTTACCAACTTTGAGATTTGATCGATCGATTTCGAGAAATACCGTACAAGTAATTTACGAGAAAAACTGAAACTTGTCCGGATCCATAAAACTTAAAATTACCATAATAGAAACTAGGCACGGGTCTCAGATAGCATATAAAATACGTTTCATGGCAATCACTCCGGTTATTATTTTCGACACCGAGTTTTCTAACGGCTAAATACCAGAGTTTCTACAGAAAAAGTCAAAATCAAGCCTAAACCATTTTTTTGAAATATGTACCAGGTTAGAAATCACTAGAGAAATATTTTTAACAAATCAAGTTTTATGAAATTCTAAGCACAAAATCTCAAGAAAAATGAAAACTGCAATAAAACTATGTCGTTCAGTATTTTGGCAAGATGTAATTGCCTAAATCCAAGCTTCCAGCCTAAACCTTCAACTCTACCACCAAGAGAGATTCAAAAACCACACTCTTAGGCCTCAAAATCAAGCTCCTAGCTCTCACAGAAAATAGAGAGAAAATAAAAAAGTGAAGAAAGAAAGAAAAGTGAGAGAAAAGAGAAAATAATTTTATATATATATAAGAGGTGATTTAATCATGACCGTTCGATCCGCCACGTCAGTGATCCAAGTCACGAGATTAAATCAATCCCGACCGTACTATGAAAAACCAAAAAACTAATGGATAATAGAAAATACTGAACACTATTTACAAAAATATCTAAAAGATAATATCTTAAAATATCTCAAAAGTGAAAAGAATATATGCCAGACAAATTTTTTGTCAGTATGCCGACGGTAATTTGGTCAGGGAGAAAAGTTTTAGTTTTGAGAGAAATTCGAGATTCCACGAGACCCAATAAAGCACAGTATAAATACAATAAAAAATACGTATCCATATACCAATATAGATACTGTAAGACGGGTCTTACAGTACCTACTATTGACGGGATTCAGATCCCCAATTCTGCAGAGAAATGACTCAAATATCCTGGTTGGCACACCGCTATGGAAGAGGATATGCGTGCGCTTCGGAAAACCATACTTGAGACTTAGTGGATTTGCCTACTAGTAAGAAGGCGGTAGGTTGCAAATGGGTGTTCACCATCAAGGTAAAACCGGATGGCACTCTTGATCGTATGAAAGCTCGTCTGGTGGCAAAAGAATATTCTCAGACTTATATTGAAGATTATTTTGAGACATTCTCCCAGTTGCCAAAGATGACCTCTGTGCGCGTGCTCCTAGCTTTAGCCGTCCGCTATGATTGGCCGTTACTTCAGCTGGATATAAAAAATGTATTTCTTCATGGAGATCTTGACGAAGAAGTGTATGTAGTGCACCTTCTGGGTTCGTTGCAAGGGAGAATAAAGTATGTCATATGTGGCCCTCTACGATCTCAAACATTCGTCTCGTACTTGGTTTGGTCGATTTACACATGTTACCCCATTTGGTATATGTCAATCGAAGAAGGATCATTCGGTATTTTACCGTCAGACATCAGTTGGAAGGATACTACTTGGTGTCTACGTTGATGACATTGTGATTACAAGAGATGACAGTTAGGGTATTACAGGGCTAAAAAAGTTTTTATGTGAGCAGTTTTAGACCAAAGAAATGGGATTGTTGAAATACTTCTTGGGTATTGAAGTCACAAGGGGAAAGCAAGACATCGTAATGTCTTAGCGAAAATATGTGCTTGACATTCTAATTGAACATGAATGGTGCAAGATAAAGGAGCAACCTCACCCATGGATCCAAGAGTAAAGTTACTCCCCGATGAGGGGATATTGATGTCTAATCTAATCAATATCGTCGGATAGTTAGAAAACTCTACTTGGCAGTTATGACTCGCCCTTAGACATTTCCATTGTTGTAAGTGTCGTGAGTAGATTTATGGCTTCTCCACGAGTTCCATATTGGCATGCAATTCTCAGGATCTTGTACTATCTTGCCCAGAATCTGGAAAAAGAAATTCAGATGGAGAATCATGGTCATACTCATCTTGAGTTCTTTACAGACGTTGATGTTGGCCCAATATTTATGTTGAGCTTTGAATATGGCTAATCGATTAAGTTTAGCATTATGGTAATCGATCAATCACTATAGTATCTTCTACTTAATCTCAGCATTGTCCAGATATATAATATTTGTTTATGTATATTTCCTTGTTCGTATAACATGTACTTACAGAAAGCAATAAGCAAGATCAGCAATGGACATATGCTATATGACGATGAGCCAAATATGGTATTATACCATAAGATTTTATCCAACCACCAACGACTTATCTGGAGCCTCGCACGCGGGGTTCCGCTGTTCGGTCAGGGGACGGGGTCGAGGGGGAAGTGCCCCTCGTGGGGGTTCGGAGGCGAAACCCTTGAAGGTATTCAGATTCCCAGATCTGGTTATCTTTGGACAACTGTCATCAAGGGAAAAAGCGTCTTCAAGTCAGCAGATATTTCAGAATTTTGGCGTCATTAGTGCTCTTGGTTTTTATATATAATCTGTTATTTATTTGAGTCTATGATTGATGTAAGCTGAGTCGCATTAGCAAATTAAAGTATATATACCCGGATACCTAGTCCACTCAAATAAACCAAAGAACCTATCCACCAAATCAGCCTACATTCATTTACAAAGTCGACCATACTTAGAAACCAAACTCGGGCCGAACTCATGCTGAACTCGGACCGAACTCAGTTACCCTTTTGGTATGAAATCAACAAGTTCAATAAGCTCCTGATTTCTTGGCCCAACGGTTAAAAATTTGAATTAAACCCCATCTGAATTATAGCCGAATTATGTTTGCATATACCCTATAAATAGGATTGGAATTATTCATTCAAAGAACAACTCAACATGTTATGCCCCAGTCCCAAAATACGTAGGACCAGGACACGTAAGCATGCCAGCCGCCTGTATATATAGCAATTCCAATATATGGAAACCATATATACGAGCGTACGCTGTATAATGAACAATAATTCATAAGTGGTAAAACTAATCACGAGTCACAGGGTATAATCTAAATCTCATCCACAGAAATCAAATATGAATAACCAATAACCATGTAACTAGATCTCAATACAGATATCTAAGAATGACAGTCAGATGGAAACGAATCTACTGCCGAAATAGAATATAAAAAGGAACCAGATACACACCATATAAGAACAGCATCTGACAATCACGAGGCTCGAAGAGAAGACACCCTCGGGATATACGTAACATGCCTGGATCTGCTCTCCTGCGAATGCTCAAGAACATATACACCTGGCAGGGGACCAGGTCCTCAGAGGGACATAGCAAGATACATAAAAATAACATGCCATAATATAAATACTGAATAAATAAATGGGGTGTGCTAACCATCTAAGTGAATGCAATTTAAAGATCTTGTAGTACGCATAGGAATGTGTAGGCTCAGACATATGCTGACGTAATTCACCAATCGTCGGGACTGGCTAGTATATGCCACATATGCCCCCGTCGCAAGGGCACAAGCAGTACCCCATCCTCCTCGGAGCATGGTAACGGAAACAAGAAAACCAATACCCCATCTCCGAGCAACATGGTATCAGGCAAAAGGAATACCCCATCTCCGAAGAGTATGGTATCAGGCAACAGGAATACCCCATCTCCGAAGAGTATGGTATCAGGCAACAGGAATATATAAGAAGGGGGTATCCCATACGTCTACTAGTATCTTTCCCGCCCAATACAGATATACAAGTCGTGAAAACGACGTGGACACCTCCTACTATGATGCAAGTCTCAATAAAATAAACAACTGAGCTAAATACCGCTACACGTGTTGCTCACACTGATGGACAGTCGCGCATGAGGCACGCGTCCCTACATGTACTCACTCTGTGACGTGTAATGGTACGTGTCAAGGCCTGGGAAGTTATATCAATAACTTCACAACTTTAGGTGGGTCTACTAGACACTAGGTCAGATACTACTCCTAACGTCAACGTCTTCGTCGACTGCACCCGAGTCTGCTCGGACGCGCACATTTATATAATAAATAAACATGTAACTAACAATAACTAAATTTAAACAGTACAACAAGGCAAGGTATACTTGTTTGGCAAGAGAGCTGCAAATATGTAACGTCCCGATGTCAAGTACCAAGTGTCAGAAACTATGATCTCAGAATGAATGTCTCCGGATACTGAAATAAACATCACTAACAGTCTCAGAAAATATCAAATAGCTAGAAACGCCTGTCCTTAAGTCCAATTTGGACACAGGGGCAAAAATGACAGTTTCTGGTCAAAACGGGATCCACATGTGGGCCGCTTTGTACCGAAAAATGGGCCAGGGTCAAAGGTCTCCAAATTCACCAAACTTAGTGTCAATAAGTCAGGAACGATGATACAAACCCAACGGAATGTCCAGAACTGGATTCCGATGTGCCGATCACAAAATCGCCCGTCAAGTGGAGCCTATGGGACCTACGATACGGAATTTTGTCAACGTTCTCAGAATCAAACCAAACTTGGATCACAGGACCAGCGTATTGTTACGAGTCCGATGGCGCAAGTTTCATTTCGATCTGACGTGTGTACACAAAGTTGCAGCGTATTCCAGAACAGGCAGATACGGGGTGTTGTCGGCGGATACGCGTTAATTCCGGTGTGCACGCACATCCAAATCAACTTCTGCAAAATCTTGCACGTCCGTATCAGCGGCGCGCACATTTCGGTAAAGATTGCGTGCAACCAAGTCGTCCCGTTTGGCGGGGCGTACTCAGTTCCGGGGTGAATCGGGTTATTATTTTTTCTGTATTTGGATCACGGTTCGCGATCGCCACAGGACGCGATGTACCGTGCGGGTTGCACGGGCACCGAGAGGGTCACATAGCCTACGTGTCACAACTGACGGAATTAAAAACGGAACTAAGAGGAGTTAGAACGGGTTACCTGAACAGGGCTCCGTGGATTGAATTTTCTTCGTGTCCGGGTGACTGTTTCGTGTCCTGGTTCAAATCTGCCATGTCCGGTCTGAGGCTGCAGTGACCGGAGCTAGGGCGGCGGTGTCCGGGTCTCTGGGAGTGGGCGTTCGGGTTGGCGGATGCACAGCCGGAGGGCGAAGCGAGGTGCAGCGGCTCGGGATGGCTGCTGCTGCTCCGGCTCTTGGGGAAGCTCGAGGGGATCCGGTGAGGGGAGGTGAGCAGGGTGGAGCGGGGTGGAGGAGTTGCTGGTGATGGAGGGTGGTGGTGGCAGAGTGGAGGAGGAGCTGTCGTGCCGTGGGGGAGGCGGTGGTGAGATGGTGGAGGTGGAAGAGAACTCGGGGGAGAAGGGCTCGGGGAAGCTGCTGTCGAGGCCGGTGGGGGGTTGGCTCGCCGTGCGGGGGGGGGGGGGGTTCGGCTCCGACGATGGGGGTCGGCTGTGAAGATGGCGACGATGATGATGGCGGTGGTGGTGCTCGATGATGGTGGTGGTGGCGGTGGTGGGTAAAACGAAGGGGGGAAAGGAAAGGCTGGGAGAGGAGGAGGAGTTGCTGGACTGGGACTCCTCCGTGTCGGAGCTCGAGTCGAACTCGGGGTCGGAGATGATGCCGGACACCGTCATCACGCGTGGGATCCGCCGCGTGATCCCGCGGATCGACGAGGGAAGGTGGTTGGCGACCACGATGGCGCGCGGAGGAGGGGAGAAGGCCGGGGCTAGCGGCAGGGTGGGGGGAAAGACTCGCCGTGGGGGGGGGAGAGTCGGCGGAGCGGCTCCGGCGAGGGGGCTCGCCGCTCCGGCCAAGGGGGGGTAGCCGGCGGCTGAGGGGGGGGAAATCGGGTGGGTTAGGGTTTTTATTTTATTTTTATTTTCTTTTATTTCTTTTATAGAAAATTATATTATTAAAATAAGTAAAAATACCTAGAGATATTTTTGGGATATTTTCGGGATCTTTTCGGGTGGGTCCCGTCTTCAAATGGACGGTGCAGGTTCACCGGCCAATAGGGGACTGACACCTCACACAAAATTTGCAGAAAAGTCCTTATAATTTCATAAATTGCATAAAAGTCCTATTTTAGGAAATTGTGCAATTTACGAAATTGTCTGAAAAAACACCCGATTCCTGAAAATTCTAAAATGCACAGAACTGAGGGAAAAAGCTGTGCGAGGGTCCTGAGGGGAATGGGGGCGAGTCTGGGCAGGGGTTGGACCTGGTTTCGAGGTGATACGGGTCACCGTATTTATTTAATTAATAAATACTGCGCATGGTGTTCTCTAATTATTTAGAGGCAGGTAGGTTCATAATTTTTCTACGGTGTCAATACACTAAATGTAGTATACTCAGTGTAGAAGATTAACGTATTTTTGTCTGGGCAAAACAGGTGCATATTGGGCCTCAAATCTCTATTGGAACAGGGATGGGTACAGGTCTGGAATTTAAAATAGGAATTAAATACGGACGTTTGTAACGCTATTTGTGCGTCTTATACGAGGCTCAAAACTAAGTATCTGGGAGTTGCACAAAGTGCAGGATAGTAGACTGGCATGTCTAGGAGAGGTACGTGAACTTCGTTCAGGGATAACAGTCAAGGTAAAGCTCCAAATAATTAGGTGACGGACAGGTGCACAAGTCAATGGGATATGTAAGCAAAATAAAATAAATTATTGCCACAAATCCTAAATTATGAAAAATATTCCTAAAATACTGGAATCTGGTCGAGGGGGTTTACAATCTACCCAACTTATAAAAATTTTGTCCTCGAAATTAAAACTAAGCTGGGGTAGAAGTCAAAGTCGGCATAAGATATAATTTAACAAAGTAATTTATATCTTGGTTTACGGATAGGTTCGAAAAACGTTTACGCATGTCGTACTCGCACTTCCAAGTTGTTTTTCCTGGTGTGTCAGGCTTCCATGCTACGCGGATCAAGGAAATAGACTGGTTCTTCAATACCTTTTCTCGATGATCGAGGATTCCCACGGGTTGCTCTTGATATGACAGGTCTTGGCCTAATGGTGATATCCTCAAAAAGACATGATCGCCCTCTTTTGAATTTCCAAGGGATGATGATGACGGTCTGTCTACTGTTTCTGTCTGTCTTGTGCTGCTCGCAAGTGTCCTTGTATATACTTAACTCTCTCTATGGTGTTGACCACCAGCTCTGGTCACGCGAATCCTTGTCTGGTACAATGCTGACTGGTATGCCGTACAATCTTACGATTTGCCTCATATTAGTAATGTCTCCGTAGCTTCAGAGTAATTACGATGGTTGCAAGTTCCAAATTCTTCTCATGCACTTATAATTGTCTGGATGCATCTGTCATTACCTTGTCATCCTATATTAATACGCATCCCAAACTTTTTCCTGATTCGTCTGTAGATCACATAACCGCCTGATCTGGATAGAATAGTTAATACGGTGATGTGGTCAGTCGCTTCTTCAATTCCTCGAAGGTGGCTTGACACTCATTGGTCTATAGGAATTCTTAATCCTTACAAGTCAACCTAGTCATAGGTGCTGTTATCCGTTCAGGAGTCAGTCAATTATTCATCCAGGTGAAATCTATTTTGACTCCTGACAACAAAATGATACATTCTTTATCACAATACTTGGGTTCTGAACTTGACCCAAGTTACGAGGCAAAAATTAAAAATTTTGCTGCCTTAGTGATGCAGGTATCAGGAACGTAGGAAAACGTAGGTAGGTAGCGAAGGTCATTCTAAGGGTAGCACAGTTTAAAACTGCAATCTAATCTAATAATAGGGTTTGGTAATTACTCAAGAAACAAACAGAAATGGCTACGGAAATAATACACTTTTCGTATTTATACTAAGCATGAGGTTTCGTTCTTCCAAAATAAGGGAAGACGAAAATCGATAATCAAGAGTTCAAGGGGAAGGTAATAGATTAGAAGTATGGGGGTTCAAAGCGTTTAAAGAATTCAAATGGGAATTATCAAGGCAGTTGTGGATTGAAATGCTATTTTGGTAATCCTTATTCACATATTCGGATCAGCACAGTTATGTAGCTTGATACGATATGCTCAGACATATCTAACGGGCAAGTACATCTATCTACTAATCACTATATATCTCAATCCACGTAAAGTAGTTATGCGAAGGGCGAACCAAGTGCACTATGGTTGATCAGACCGTAATACACTGATTCTGAAATGTATTAGTGTAGTACTCCACTAATACATCTCTCAAGAACAAGCTTGATAAAGAATAAGCTTGCGAAACTAGGCTATAATAGCGGCATAAGTCAAGGTAGTACGGTAAATATAAGTACGCTAGATTATGATGTGAGAAATCTCAAAACAATTCAAAATCACAAACAGATAAGACTCTACAATCTCTGCAGTTATTATTCTAATTCCTTATCTAAGTCGCTAGTTGACCTAAAAGAGGTATGGTCTTCTAAGTTCTACAATCTTAATAAACACTATAGGCTGTCTGCCTAAAACAGAGATTTCAAGAAAGTTCGCGTAAAGTAGGAATATCAGAGCTGTCCGCGTAAAAAGTATGTGGGTAACAGTCTGCGTGAAAGTCTGAGGGTAAAAGTTTTGCGCTAAAAATCTGCGCCTAAGCTTAGCGGGCCGTAAAGTCTGTATAAAAGTCTGCCTGCGTAAAGTTCGCCTAAAAGGTTTGCGTAAAATTTGCCAGCGTGATAAGTATGCGCGTAAAATCTCCTGCGTAAAGTCTAGCATTTGTTGCAGCGTAAAGTTGTACGAGAACTCATGAGTTTGTCAGTTAAGTTAATGAATTTTGTCCTCTGACAAAAGTACTTGCACGACGATCGAGTGGTCGGTTGTGACGATGAATTTGCACGGAGATCTAGGTTTGTCGTTTAGTGACTTTATTGGATACAAGTCATTTACGCTTGAGGTGAGACAAAACCAGATGTCCTGTCAAAAGTTGTTTCTTTTTGCATAGGGCTCGAGGCGTATCTCTGCCTTTAATGCACAAGATTTGGTCAACTAGGGAAAGCTAAGGCTGTAACACTATGCTCACATCCTATCATTATATTCTACGCCTAGTCAGGTTACTCTACGCTGGTTTACGCAGAGCAGTTACCTACGTGGCTTGCATGACGCAGGATAAGGAAGACTAAGGGATCGAGGGTAGCGGTTGTCATAACTGCGACGAAAAGGAGAATCTCCTGCATAATTTGGCTTTTACGCCAACAAGAAAGTCATTTGGCTTTTACGCCAACTAGGCAGTTGTTTGGCTCTTATGCCAACAATGGTCAACTGGGTTTTACGCTAACAAGGGTAAAGGGTCTCTGGCGTAAAACTGGGTTTATCCAAATATAGGATGAGGTTTCAGTCCTAGTATTTAATCTTAGATTTTTATGGGTTCCTCAAGACTAGGGTCAATACTACGGTCAAATTCTAAACTAATCCTAGTAGTAGTTATACTACTCTCAAGTCATATATAAAAATATGTCAAGGGATACTGGTAAATTAATCTATAGGTAGTGATGCTAGGGTTCACTAGGTAGTATGGAAGACTAGGGTTCCTTTGGTATCCTAAACTTAGGGATGTGTTAAAGCCCTAGTTGTATTCTAAGTAGGAATATTATCCTAAGTATCATCCTATCAACAGGGATTCCTATATCCTAGCGGGGGCTATACTCGAGGAATTATCAGGGAAGCACATGAATCAAGCAGGATGCAATTTTGTAAGTAGGACAGACTGGAAGAAAGATAAGTCATAGTCAATCATGGATGAGATCCTATGCTCTAGTCCTAGGTGCAGGCTTGCTCGGTACAGTAACGTAACCGAGACAATATGCTCTGACCTGCATGGGCCACAACTAAAAACATGTCACGCCCCAGTCCCAAAATACATAGGACCAGGACACGTAAGCATGCCAGCCGCCTGTATATATGGCAATTCCAATATATGGAAACCATATATACGAGCGTACGCTGTATAATGAACAATAATTCATAAGTGGTAAAACTAATCACGAGTCACAGGGTATAATCTAAATCTCATCCACAGAAATCAAATATGAATAACCAATAACCATGTAACTAGATCTCAATACAGATATCTAAGAATGACAGTCAGATAGAAACGAATCTACTGCCAAAATAGAATATAAAAAGGAACCAGATACACACCATATAAGAACAGCATATGACAATCACGAGGCTCGAAGAGAAGACCCCCTCGGGATATACGTAACATGCCTGGATCTGCTCTCCTGCGAATGCTCAAGAACATATACACCTGGCAGGGGACCAGGTCCTCAGAGGGACATAGAAAGATACATAAAAATGACATGCCATAATGTAAATACTGAATAAATAAATGGGGTGTGCTAACCATCTAAGTGAATGCAATTTAAAGATCTTGTAGTACGCATGGAAATGTGTAGGCTCAGATATATGTTGACGTAATTCACCAATCGTCGGGACTGGCTAGTATATGCCACATATGCCCCCGTCGCAAGGGCACAAGCAGTACCCCATCCTCCTCGGAGCATGGTAACGGAAACAAGAAAACCAATACCCCATCTCCGAGCAGCATGGTATCAGGCAACAGGAATACCCCATCTTCGAAGAGTATGGTATCAGGCAACAGGAATACCCCATCTCCGAAGAGTATGGTATCAGGCAACAGGAATATATAAGGAGGGGGTGTCCCATACGTCTACTAGTATCTTTCCCGCCCAATACAGATGTACAAGTCGTGAAAACGACGTGGACACCTCCTACTATGATGCAAGTCTCAATAAAATAAACAACTGAGCTAAATACCGCTACACGTGTTGCTCACACTGATGGCCAGTCGTGCATGAGGCACGCATCCCTACATGTACTCACTCTGTGATGTGTAATGGTACGTGTTAAGGCCTGGAAAGTTATATCAATAACTTCACAACTTTAGGTGGGTCTACTAGACACTAGGTCAGATACTACTCCTAACGTCAACGTCTTCGTCGACTGCACCCGAGTCTGCTCGGACGCGCACATTTATATAATAAATAAACATGTAACTAATAATAACTAAATTTAAACAGTACAACAAGGCAAGGTATACTTGCCTGGCAAGAGAGCTGCAAATATGTAACGTCCCGATGTCAAGTACCAAGTGTCAGAAACTATGATCTCAGAATGAATGTCTCCGGATACTGAAATAAACATCACTAACAGTCTCAGAAAATATCAAATAGCTAGAAACGCCTGTCCTTAAGTCCAATTTGGACACAGGGGCAAAAATGACAGTTTCCGGTCAAAGCGGGGTCCACATATGGGCCGCTTTGTACCGAAAAATGTGCCAGGGTCAAAGGTCTCCAAATTCGCCAAACTTAGTGTCAACAAGTCAGGAACGATGATACAAACCCAACGGAATGTCCAGAACTGGATTCCGATGTGCCGATCACAAAATTGCCCATCAAGTGGAGCCTGTGGGGCCCACGATACGGAATTTTGTCAACGTTCTCAGAATCGAACCAAACTTGGATCACAGGACCAGCGTATTGCTACGAGTCCGATGGCGCAAGTTTCGTTTCGATCTGATGTGTGTACACAAAGTTGCAGCATGTTCCAGAACAGGCGGATACGGGGTGTTGTCGGCGGATACGCGTTGATTTCGGTGTGCACCACATCCAAATCAACTTCTGCGAAATCCTGCACGTCCGTATCAGCGGTGCGCACGTTTAGGTAAAGACCGCGTGCGACCAAGTCGTCCCGTTTGGCGGGGCGTACTCAATTCCTGGGTAAATCGGGTCATTGTTTTTCCTGTATTTGGATCGCGGTTCGCGATCGCCACAGGACACGATGCACCGTGCGGGTTGCACGAGCACCGAGAGGGTCACATAGCCTACGTGTCACAACTGACGGAATTAAAAACGGAACTAAGAGGAGTTAGAACGGGTTACCTGAACAGGGCTCCGTGGATTGAATTTTCTTCGTGTCCGGGTGACTGTTTCGTGTCCTGGTTCAAATCTGTCGTGTCCGGTCTGAGGCTGCAGTGACCAGAGCTAGGGCGGCTGTGTCCGGGTCTCTGGGAGTGGGCGTTCGGGTCGGCGGATGCACAGCCGGAGGGCGAGGCGAGGTGCAGCGGCTCGGGATGGCTGCTGCTGCTCCGGCTCTTGGGGAAGCTCGAGGGGATCCGGTGAGGGGAGGTGAGCAGGGTGGAGCGGGGTGGAGGAGTTGCTGGTGATGGAGGGTGGTGGTGGCAGAGTGGAGGAGGAGCTGCCGCGCCGTGGGGGAGGCGGTGGTGAGATGGTGGAGGTGGAAGAGAACTCGGGGGAGAAGGGCTCGGGAAAGCTGCTGTCGAGGCCGGTGGGGGGTTGGCTCGCCGTGCGGGGGGGGTTCGGCTCCGACGATGGGGGTCAGCAGTAAAGATGGTGACGATGATGATGGCGGTGGTGGTGCTCGATGATGGTGGTGGTGGCGGTGGTGGGGAAAACGAAGGGGGGAAAGGAAAGGCTGGGAGAGGAGGAGGAGTTGCTGGACTGGGACTCCTCCGTGTCGGAGCTCGAGTCGAACTCGGGGTCGGAGATGATGTCGGACACCGTCATCACGCGTGGGATCCACCGCGTGATCCCGCGGATCGACGAGAGCAGGTGGTTGGCGACCACGATGGCGCACGGAGGAGGGGAGAAGGCCGGGGCTAGCGGCGGGGGGGGGGGAAAAAGACTCGCCGTGGGGGGGGGGGAGTCGGCGGAGCGGCTCCGGCGAGGGGGCTCGCCGCTCCGACCAAGGGGGGGTAGCCGGCGGTTGAGGGGGGGGGAGAAATCGGGTGGGTTAGGGTTTTTGTTTTATTTTTATTTTCTTTTATTTCTTTTATAGAAAATTATATTATTAAAATAAGTAAAAATATCTAGAGATATTTTTCGGATATTTTCGGGATATTTTCGGGATCTTTTCGGGTGGGTCCCGTCTTCAAATGGATGGTGCAGGTTCACCGGCCAATAGGGGACTGACACCTCACACGAAATTTGCAGGAAAGTCCTTATAATTTCATAAATTGCATAAAAGTCATATTTTAGGAAATTGTGCAATTTACGAAATTGTCTGGAAAAACACCCGATTCCTGAAAATTCTAAAATATACAAAACTGAGGGAAAAAGCTGTGCGAGGGTCCTGAGGGGAATGGGGGTGAGTCTGGGCAGGGGTTGGACCTGGTTTCGGGGTGATACGGGTCACCGTATTTATTTAATTAATAAATACTGCGCACGGTGTTCTCTAATTATTTAGAGGCAGGTAGGGTCATAATTTTTCTACGGTGTCAATACACTAAATGTAGTATACTCAGTGTAGAAGATTAACGTATTTTTGTCTGGGCAAAACAGGTGCATATTGGGCCTCAAATCTCTATTGGAACAGGGATGGGTACAGGTCTGGAATTTAAAATAGGATTTAAATACGGACGTTTGTAACGCTATTTGTGCGTCTTATACGAGGCTCAAAACTAAGTATCTGGGAGTTGCATAAAGTGCAGGATAGTAGACTGGCATGTCTAGGAGAGTTACGTGAACTTCGTTCAGGGATAACAGTCAAGGTAAAGCTCCAAATAATTAGGTGACGGACAGGTGCACAAGTCAATGGGATATGTAAGCAAAATAAAATAAATTATTGCCACAAATCCTAAATTGTGAAAAATATTCCTAAAATACTGGAATCTGGTCGAGGGGGTTTACACTATAGTATCTTCTACTTAATCTCAGCATTATCCAGATATATAATATTTGTTTCTGTATATTTTCTTGTTCGTATAACATGTACTTACAGAAAGCAATAAGCAAGATCAGCAATGGACATATGCTATATGACGATGAGCCAAATATGGTATTATACCAGAAGATTTTATCCAACCGCCAACGACTTATCTGGAGCCTCGCACTCGGGGTTCCGCTGTTCGGTCAGGGGACGGGGTCGAGGGGGCAGTGCCCCTCGTGGGGGTTCGGAGGCGAAACCCTTGAAGGTATTCAGATTCCCAGATCTGGTTATCTTTGGACAACTGTCATCAAGGGAAAAAGTGTCTTCAAGTCAGCAGATATTTCAGAAGTTTGGCGTCATCAGTGCTCTTGGTTTTTATATATAATATATTATTTATTTGAGTCTATGATTGATGTAAGCTGAGTCGCATTAGCAAATTAAAGTACATATACCCGGATACCTAGTCCACTCAAATAAACCAAAGAACCTATCCACCAAATCAGCCTACATTTATTTACAAAGTCTACCATACTTAGAAACCGAACTCGGGCCGAACTCATGCTGAACTCGGACCGAACTCAGTTACCCTTTTGGTATGAAATCAACCAGTTCAATAAGCTCCTGATTTCTTGGCCCAACGGTTGGAAATTTGAATTAAACCCCATCTGAATTATAGCCGAATTATGTTTGCCTATACCCTATAAATAGGATTGGAATTATTCATTCAAAGAACAACTCAACCATTCTCAATCTTTCTATCCTATAGTGAGTAAACCCTCTGAGCCTAAACTTTCTTATCTCCAAGATCAACTTCCTAGCCTTCTAAGTGCCAAGTACGATATCGGTCTAGAAGTCTACAGAGTTGTAAAGAGCTTGATTTATCAACCCTCTTCTGTGTGAAGTTGCGAGCCTTCGGATCAAAACTCGTGGTGTGTGAAGTTACGAGACTTCGAATCAAATCTCGTGGTGTAAAGAAGTCGTCAAGCCTTCGGATCAAAGCTTGTGATTCACTATTGGTGATTATAGTGGAGAAACTCCGAGCTTGAGTTCTCGAGACTGGACTAGTCCTCTCAGAGAAAAACCAGTATACATCGCGGTGTTTGCATTTGCTTTCTCTCTCTACTTTACTGCTTTACTTTACTGTCTCTATATACACTGTTAGTTAGCAACTGTCTTCATTCTGATAATCTTAAATTGGGTAGATTATTCCGTTGTACTCTATTTATCCCCCTCTAGGGTTGCCTCACGGTCCTACTGCTGACTGGGGTGCAAGTCTTACAGATAGAAGGTCAACATGTCGTTATTCGGTATTTATTGGCGAAAACTTAGTGTCGTAGAAGAGCAAGAAGCTGAGTGTGGCCTCACAATCAAGTTCAAAATCAAAATATCAAGCTATTGCTCATGACACAATAGAGGTGTTATATCTGTTGCATCTTCTAAAAGAGCTAGCTGAAGAAATAGGATCGGAAGCAACATATATTTGGTGTGATAACCAGTCAACTATCCATATTGCTACCAATCCCATTTTCCATGAAAGTATGAAACACATTGAGGTTGACATCCATTCGCCCGAGATGAATATCAGAAAGGGGCGATAATATTTTACCATATGAGAACCGGCGATCAGATAGAAGATATCTTTATGAGGTCTCTCTTGTTTAGTTTTTTTGTAACAAGCTGGACATGATTGACATCTATGCTCCAGCTTAGGGGGTGTTAAGTATTAGTATAATGGATTTAGTCCCACATTAAGTAGAATAATAGAGATAGATTGACTCCTCTCTTATATATAATGTAATCTCATATTATCAATGAATCATCCATTATTCCACTTCAACACAAACCAAGCCCTCGAAACCAATAGCTCGATGAGCCAAGCCACTTCCTTCGCCAACTTGTCAAAAGGCTTCGATCAAGATTTCTTCAGCCTAATTGCTATGATGCTTAAGTCAAGTTGATCATATATCATTAGGTAGTGAATACGCACTAAAGAGATTGTGTACCTAAAACCTTGATTTTTGGACTAGTTATAGGTATTCTCATTAGCATTCTGGTAATGAGAATATTAAGTAGCGTAGTGGTTGATCAGTCTTCCAAGTTCAATCTGGACGTGATTCAATGAACTACTATGTTCAATGAGTATGTACATCCCGTACTCGAGAGAAGGTACCACTAGCAAGTGATGAAAAAATGGTTTAGTCTGATGTCTGGCCCAATTGAATCGGGCTTGCCCAAACCAGCTTTATTTGTGAGACTTTAAACCGGACAAACCAAAGTATTTACTCCAGCTTGAAGTCTAAAATAGGTAATTACATCTTATTATGGCAAGGTAAATTACTATAACGCTCTTCAGTATGCCCTATATGAGTTGTAATGCCCCACTCCTGATGGTGACATTATATGGACATTGATGTTGGTTTGCTGTCTCAAGTGAGAGGATGCCTTTAGTAAGAGCTTCCTTATTGGGACAAGAAGATATTTCATCATGGTGAGTGGGCAAGACTTTATTTTCTAATTCTTTCACGATAATAAATAATGGATGCATGCTTGTTGCTAAGGATAAAGTTTGTAATCACCAGAATATTAGTACATAAACTTTTTATGCTTTGGTAAGATAATTTGCATGCTTGTGAATGAAAGAACTATTATGGTGCTTGTAAATAAAGAATGACCTCATGCTCCTCTATTATTTGTTGTAAAGTTAGAATTATATAGAAAGAACTTGTATTTTGTTGCAAGAAATGTTTCGAAAGAAAGAAAGGAATAATAGAGCTACGAATCTATGGTTTGAAAAGAAGAAAAGATAGAAAAGTTCACTTATTAGTTAGCTATTGTATCGTAGTATTTTTATTTTGTAGAAGTTGCATTCATGCATTGGTCTTAGACAACTTGTGTGGTGCCCCGTTCCCCCTATTAGGGGGGCGCGCCTAAGAAATAAAGTCGGTATCGTTTGATCGGGATAGATTGAAACAAGATCTTATCCTCGTTATGGATTTGCTTCTTCGGAATTGATTCCCATATTCAGTGGACCATGCCCCGAGGATGGACTTAGCAGCAGATTCAAGAGGGACATCTCCGCTGCAAGTTTTCTTGCCTAGTTTTTGTTGTCGCCTTGTTGCTTTCGTGCTTTGAGTTGGTTTTCAGATTTGTTGCATTTTCTTGAACGGTTTTGATGGATTTCATTGTTTTTATTTGTTGAACTGCACTTCAATTTTGAGCTTGGAAAGAGTAGAAAAGGTATTGATCGGCTGTTCGTGGCAATGCAGGTGATCGTGTAGTAGACGACGTGCGAGCGGAGTCTTGAAGCACATCTTTCCTTCACTTTTACCAACCAACTTGTGAGGGGCTATATTCGATTCAGTTGACCCTTCTTCCAAGTCTTCACATCTAAAAAAAAATCTTGCCTTCTTGCTTGCCCCGATCAAACGATACCACATTAACTAAAAGATGTCAATATAGAAATAGGAATAGACTTGGGTTATTCATGCTTGTCAATCAAACTTGTGAACGGTTACCTTATTGCATGCTAGTTCGTTTAGAATGTTCTTCCTATGCTTCAATTTTAGTTAGAAATTATACCTCTTCTATAAATTGTGCTATCTATAGAACATGCCTTGCTATACAATAAACTGATCAGGGAGACTATGCAAAATGAATCATGTATTGCTACTTGTCTTGTACTCGTGTTGCCGAAACTTCATGAATTGATAACTTAGTATAAACGTCGTTTGATCATGGACAACTTGTGTACAAGGTCTTAGTTCCTGCGGACGGTTGCTGGGGCACTGATACCGATCTGATCCGGACGGAACTCTCATGTATAGTCCATTGTACTGGATGAGATAGCTTATAGAGTACCATGTACTTTCGCTGCATACCATTCTCGCCAGTGACTAGTCGTCCTTTATGGCACCTTGCCAGTAATCCCCTCGTATATTTAAACATGTTCAAGCTAACTTGTGCCTTCGTGGCAGAGAAGGGAATGGTAAGTATTATGCAGGTGGTTCAGACGGACAGGTAAAAGTCACCGAACGGTGGCAAGTTTATTCAATAAATTCCATATTATTTTTTGTTTGTAAAATGAACTAAGGCAAGATAGAAAGACCACAAAATAAGTTGCATGTTTCATATAAATAACGTGTTGATTGGTATAGTTGGGTTAGCTCGCCTTCACCAGTGCATTTTGATGTACTGACCCTCGTTGAAACAGGTTTTCCGCACCAAGGAGATCCTGCGAGGAGTTGAAGCTACTTCCCGTTCCAGTCCACCAACCGGCACGCCCAGATCGTGCCTTAGTTGAAGCATTTTGAAGACCCAGGAGCCAGCACACTAAACTCATGCAGCTCCGAGAAAAAGCGATTGTCCCACCTGGAGGTCTTAACATTATAAAGTTTTAGTAAGGATGTAATGTACATGACGGCTATCTTATTTTGTGTCCACTTTTGTAAGCCCGTACAGCAATTATCTGACTCGTTCAAGAGTTTGTAAAAAGATGTTCATTATCAATAAAGAGAACTTCTTCATGTTTCAATGTTTGTTTCAATTATCTGTGTACTCTGAATATGTGCTCGTTATGCTAAAGCAAATATCTTAGCCTTATGCGATGCGCGACCTAGGCACGCACGGCATCACGTCCGGGGGACGACTATCGATTCTACGGAATCGGGGCGTGACAACTTGTGCACAAGGTATAGTCTCTCGATCGATTGTCGGGGTACCGAAATCATATTGGCCTAGGAGGGAAGGGCACCCTGAGGCTTGTACGTCCTCGCGATCAGGGGGTGTCATATTCATTAGATATATGGGCTTGTACGTTCCAACTTCTAATTATGGGAAGTCGCACATGGACCATCATGTAGATAGGTCACATGTTAGTTAGGAATAACATTATTGTAAGTCTAACAGTTTGATGCAGGAAAATCGCACATGGACCATCATGTAGATAGGTCACATGCTATCCAGGGATAACATTATTGTAAGCCTAACAGTTTGATGCAGAGACAAACATGAAATTATATATATATATATGCAAATTGTTATAATCCTCGTTTGTTGCAGGAATAGATGGTCGACTATGGATAAGAATTACTGTATAATTGATGTTTTCTAATGCTTATGTTCTTTATTATGAATTGCTCCTAAGAAAGAAATTGTACAAGTAACTGTTGCTACAGTGTTAATAAGAAGAATTGTTATCAATGAATTGCTGCTAACATGTCCCTAATAAATGAATATGGTTTAAGAAATATGCTGCATGTGTCAAAGTTGGAAATGAATGAAAATTGGGCATGACATGTCCCTACTGTTTGAATGAATGAAAGAAGAAATATGACTTTTGATTGTGTTTTCAAAAATGGAACATAACTCTTGATTTGTGTTAGCATGTAATTGAAGTAGGTAACAGATAGAAAGATCACAATTAAAAGCAATATTTTCTCACATAATTACTTAGTGGCTAGCCCGCCTAAGCGACCGCCTAGATCTAGGTGATTCAGATAAAATAAAATATCCAAAAAAAACTAGTGAAAATTGTATAAAAGGTCCATAAAACGTCCAAATATGTATAGTCGGATGTCGGGAGGACTAGACAAGCATCTAGACGGACATCGAACGGACATCAAACGCCTAGCGTCTATGATGACGTTTAGAACAACGATATTTATATAAATATGTATACAAGTGCATATTGTTCGAATCATATAGATGATGTACCCTAGAATTTATTTTTAAATGTTGTGTCCTGAACAGAATTGTGTCATTATTCATGTAACTGACTCCAGAAGTCTATTAAGAATTTATACATATCATTAACTAATACTAAATTTCTAAAAGAGTTAGAAACAACTTGTAAAACTGTGAGAAGCAAGAAATTAATTACTAATTATGGAAAGGGGATGTAAGTAGCCAAAGTAATAATTTTATTTTGTTCAACCTATTTATATTAACAAATATTTTATTTTCTAATCCAGATTTGCATTAACGATATGGTCCATATTTTTGAAGTATCCGTACACCCTAACTATTGTGTTTAATGACATGGTCCATATTTAACTAATCCACCAAATATAATGTTAAGTTAAATTAATAATTAAATTTTATTACAAATTAGTGTACTTATTAAAAATTAAGGTACACAAAAAAATCGGTTGCACTTAGAAGGTTTTTTTTTTTTTTTGGGTACTTTCGACCCATATCTGTATGAAAACTACTGATGTGAAACAAGCAAAATTGCAGCCAAGTCTCCGGCCGACAGGAACAACAGACCAAAAATTTACACTTTTACTGCAAACCAAAACCAGTGACTTTTCGGCCACTTTCATAGAACTAAACACCCCCCGGGTGACATTGTGGTGGGTTTGGCTGGGTTCATCAACTGAGTAACTTTTGGATGAAATCTATATATAATGGTCATATGGCATGAGCCCAACTCTGTTGTATGCATTACCCATTTAGACCTGAAAAACAAAAGGATTCAGCCCGACCCATCTACCTCGGTTTTTGGATGGGCTTGGTCAGGCGAGCTGGATTCGTTTGGGTTCTATGTAGTTCTGTAGTTCTTTGATATATTTGGCACGCTTTAAATACACAACAAAGTCGTTGTAGTATAGTGGTGAGTATTTCCGCCTGTCACGCGGGTGACCCGGGTTCGATCCCCGGCAACGGCGATATTTTTAAACCTTTTATTTCTTTTGAATATTTGATTTGTTCCCTTTTTATTTTTCTCTTCGTGTTACATACACCTTGAGCCCCGGATCCACAAAAGGAAAAGGGCTGCCTTGAATAAAGTAAGAAAATGAAATATCAACAACAAAAAATGACAAGGGATTTTTTATATATGGATTTAAATTTTTAAAGAAAAAAAATTGAGTAACCCACTATTTTTCCATAATGTATAAGTTCTTCCGTTTTTTGATTGAATCCGTTCATGACTGATGGTCAACTCATTTGACCCAATTTTTTTGACAAAGATACCCCTCCCTCTCATGTATTGTCTTCTCCCCCCACTCCCATCGCTGCCCCTCTCCCTGCCCCGCCGTGTCGCGCCGCGCAGACCCCCTCTCCGTCGTTGCCCCTTCCCCGCCCCCACTGTTGACCCCTCCCCCCCTCCTAGCCTCTCCACTCTGCTCGTCCATGCCACGTGTCACGACCCGCACCCGGTGTAAGGGTACAAGTCGGGAACAACGTCCAGCCTACGCCGCAAAATCGGCGGTAGAACGTTATTTGGGTAATCTATCTAACAATATAATAAGCCACAAACAATATCAATATACTCAATCACATATCTAAGATAGAAATGAGCACGAATCAGATAAAGAATAAAATAATCACATACAACTCATGAGTCTTAAATAATAACATCAATGAGTCTGAAAAAATACTAAACAATAAGCTGGAGACAAATCCAGTACAAAAAAATATTAAGAAGTTACAAGTCCCGGGTCATCTATCTCAGTCGGGATGAGTCCCTCCTGAGCCAGGGTCTCTGACTCTAAACCCACAACATCTTGAGGCCCGTAATGTGTAGGGTACCGCTCCCCAGTGTCATCTGGGAAAAATATATCCAGTCAGGAAAGGAGCAGAGTACATCTCTAACAGCAGTTCTAATCAATGATAAAAACTATATAACAATAAATAGATGTGAATATACAAGATGCAACAATAGATACAAGAGAGAGATATAATAAGGAAATACTGTAAATAAATACGAGAATGAACAAGAATACTAATGACTAAGTGAGTGAGTACTAGCTTTAACATGTGATCGGCTTGAGAACTTGATAAAAGATTTATTGCCTGGCTAATCATACGTGTAGTATATGATTAACACTATTCAAGAACAAGACATGATACAAGAAGGGTATGATCACATATCTACACTACATACTCTCCAACCCCGACTGGTATAGTGGATCCAAACATGGTACGCTATGGCACGGGATTCTTTAAGAAGATAGCGACTCTTCCCGAGAATCAGTGTTTGTAAATGTACAAGAAGAACAATGAAACAAGCTTGCACAAGATACACCATATATACCAAGGAATAACATCTCATGACGAGATCCGGATATACCAATCCGTATAACCATCGTGTCAAAAAAATATGGATATCTATACTAGATACAATGAATATAGAGGATATCATAAATGAGAAACTATCAGAGAATATACTCGCCTGAAATTTGATAAATAGTCTCACAGATGTCTGATACGGTGCCTCGAAGACCTAGATATGGGATATAACATCAATACAAGGTTTCAGAATGAAAATAAGTTAAACTAGTCAAATTTTAGGTCAAGAAGACATTTCTAAGTCAAAACAGTCAAACTAGGTCAACTCTAAGTCAAACCGGTCAAACTTGGTCAAACTACCTATTTCTAAGTTGCATGAGTCAAACACTAAGGCACTAAGTCGATACATGTCATGCCCCAGTCCCAAAATACATAGGATCAGGACACGTAAGTATGCCAGCCGCATGGATATGGCAACTCTAATATATGGAAACCAAAATCCACACATACGCTGTAATATGAATATCAATCCACAAGTGGTATAAAATGTATTACAAGTCACAGGGTACAATCTAAATCTCATCCACGAAAAATTAATATAAATAAATAACCAACATCTATATAACTAGATCTCAATAAGAAGTATCTAAAGATGATAGTTGGATGGAAACAAATCCACTACCAACTCAAATGTAAAGGTACAACACAATAAACACAATATAAGAATACCAGCTAACGACCACGGGCTCGAAGAGAAGACATCCTCGAAACATATATAACCATCCGAATCTGCGCTCCTGCGAATACTCAAGAATAGATACACCTGAAAAGGGACCAGGTCCTCAGAGGGACGTAACAAGATACATAGAAGCAAGCCAATTTGAATACAGTAAACATGCATAATGTTTGAAAATATATAAGTACGCTGTACAAGACAATCTATATGAATACAAATGAGGACAACTTTTTGACGTATGGGCAAGGGTAGGCTACTCGATCTACCTCACAACTCACACACACGTCAATGGACATCAGAAATTGACATACCGCGGGGGTATCGACCAGCGAGACTCCAAAAATTGACATACCGCGGGGGTAGCGACCAGCGCGACACATGCCCGTAGTGCGAGCTATATACTACGGTTTATCAGAGTGGTTAAAAGCCCATACGCCTAATGATTGTCCTCTCATGATACTAGGTGTCAAGTGTGTGTCAACATATCTAATATGTATAGTAATGACTGAATGAACTACACATGCAATGAATATAACTGAACGAGACTACACAGGCAATGAATAAACAGAAATATAAATAGCATGCAAAGTACTGTAAATAATTTGGCAAGGTATCTTGCCTGGTAAGAAAGCTGCAAGGTGTACTGTGTCACGCCCCAGTCCCAAAATGTCAGGAACTAGGCCATGTGTCACTGGCTAGCTGACACATCACTAAGGGCTTAATCCACTTAGATGGACCCAAAGGGACGTGCTACGAACAGGTAAAACTATCTCATCCACAACAAAATGTCAGAAAAGCAAGTGCTGATATATATATATATATAATTGAGTCTGATACAGTACACAACTGGTGAGAATACAAGCCTACTACAAATACTGATAATAGCGCAGAAAAATCAGATAGACTAAGCAATGTCTATCTGATCAAAACATCTCCATCTCCAGGTAGCAGCATCTAGGATCAAGCCTACTCTGAGGGTATCTCCTCGAGCTCCTCCTCGGTAGCACATCTGGCCTCCTGGTCAGGCTCGTACACCGTGGGGTAGAAAGCCTCATCTAGATCTGGTAAGGAACCAGGTCCTCAGTGGGACGTAACAAGATACAGAAAAATGACATGCCATGTAATATAAATATTGAATAAAGAAATAAAATAAATACAGGGTGCTAACCATACTAAGTGAAAATGCAAGTAAAGATCCAGTAGTACGCATGGGAATGTGTGGCTAGACATACGCTGACGTAATTCACCAATCGTGGCGACTGGCTAGTATAGGTGTCGTATGCCCCCGACTCAGGGAACTCTGCAATCGACCATCTCTGATACGAAGGTATAAAACATTATTGGAGGGGTGTCCCATACGTCTACCAGTTATCTTTCCCATCCCATTGAAACTAAATGTCAAATTGTATTTTCTTCCTGAATTATTCTAATCCGTGATGCGGGTCACACGTATTGGTAGCTAATCAAATACGCAGCTCGCATCCAAATATGCATGGCAACCATGTTGCGTGTTCCCGTGATAGGGTCTAGGAGAATATTAGAATACTCTCTCAGTTGTGGGTGAGTCTGTAAATTGTCAATCATAACAGCTGACTGTACCCAAGGCAGTCTCAGGTAATCAGGGTATATGAAATTCAGGAATAAAGCAGATATCAGCAATTGAATTTAAACATTATCTTGGCAAGGTATACTTGCCTACTCCCTGGTAATGTTGATAACCTGATTTCACAGTCAGGTTTGAGATTGCTGGTGACAGGGGGTCACTGGCTGTGCTGAAGTTGGTTTCTGTTAAAAATAGATAGGTTCGTGAATATCTTGGTTGCAAATAATAAGTATACATCTATACTTATATACATATATATGATATAGATATATATATATATATAGTATGTATATAGATATAGTATATATATAGCAGTATATATATAGTATTTAAAGAACAGACAAATGCAGGTAAATAGTAGCAGGGTATATCCACTGCGATATAATATAGGTAATTTGAAATGACAGTACAGGAATTAAATACATATATATATATGTACTAAATATTATTAGGGTCTATATACGACCACTGAATAATATATAATTAGGCTGTAATATCCAGCACAATATATAATATATAATATTAAATTGAAATAACATTTACAAGAATTGAAATATATAATATATAGATAAGCTGTATTATCCAGCTGGATATTAATATATACATATATAGATAATATATATATTTATATAGATATATATATATAAGTGCAGGAAATAAATGCAGAAAAAATAAATAAAAGAAAAATGCATAGATAGTATACATATATATATACTGTGTATATTCACAGTGAATAATATAATTATTATAAGTATATAATATATATTTAGATATATATATTATATATATATATATATACATAGTTATATATACATAACATATATAGGTATATATATTATATATAGTTATATATATATATGTAAATATACATACATAGTATACATATACATATATACATATATTTAGTAAATTATAATAGTAGTATATACTGTATAATAACAGTATATATAATATAATGTAATATATATATAAATATACATATAAATACATAGTATTATACATATATATATACATATATATATATATATACATATATATACATATATATACATATATTATATACATATATTCATGTATTAGAGGATATATACGTATTTATGTATAGTATAGGTATATATACCTTTACAGGTGGCAGGGGGGGTCCCACACGGTGTCTCCGCCGGGAGGACGGCGGCGGAGCTGGCCGGAGGCGGCCGGAGGAGCAGCAGCAGTAGCAGTGGCTACTGGCAGTAGCAGCAGCAGTTTGCAGCTTGCGGGGGCTCTGGCCGGCGGGGAAGCGGCGGAGGTGGCCGGGCAGGCGGCGGGTTTGGAAGAGGGGAGGACGGTGGTCAGTTTGGTGGTGGTGGCGGAGCTCCACGACCGTGGTGGTGGCGGCTAGGGGCGTCGGGGGTGAGGGTGGCAGCAGCTTGGGTTAGGAGGGGGTGGCTGCTGCGGGGGCTAGGGCGGCCGGAGGCGGTGTCGTGGGGAGGTGAGGTGGTGGTGGTAGGTAGGGGAGGTCGGGGCGAAGAGTTTGGGTAGGGTTGCGGTAGTCGGCGACGGCCGGAGGCGGCGCTGGGGGTGGATGGGAGTGGTGGTGGTGCTGTGGACAGCGAGGGAAGGGGGATGTTGCGAGGGCTGTGGCCGGCGGAGCAGGACGGCGCTGGCGGTGGGACTTGGCCGGAGGGGAGAGGGGAGGGTGGCGAAGGGTTGGGCAGAGTTTGGCCGGAGGCGGTGGTCGGAGGTGGCCACAGGGAAGGGCTGTAGGAATTTGAATGGGAGGGGGTCGGGTTTTATAGGGGTTGGGGTGGATGGCAAAGTTGTAAATACTTTGAAGTTCATGGGTAAATGGATAATTTGGTATTTTAGGATATTTTTAGCTGGATTTCTCTGGATTTCTGGGTGGGTCCCACACACCTATGGTCTAGCCAATAGGATTAGGCCACCTAGTATGCAATTTTGCATATAAACCCCTAACTTTTCAATAATTGCATAAATGCATAAAATTTGTATTTTGCGTAATTTCACAATTTACCAAATGTCAGATACTGGTTTCCCGTAATTCTGAATTGTACAAAAATGAGGGAATAGCTGGGGAAAATGTTTTAGACAGTATAGGGTGAGTCTGGGTAGATGCAGGGTCTGATATTTGCAGGTGATACAGTCAT
This sequence comes from Iris macrosiphon, assembly GCA_036927795.1. Classification (NCBI taxonomy): domain Eukaryota; kingdom Viridiplantae; phylum Streptophyta; class Magnoliopsida; order Asparagales; family Iridaceae; genus Iris; species Iris macrosiphon. The sequence continues at coordinate 110,836 of JAYESA010000084.1, forward strand.
CGTATTTATTATTTAATAAATACTCCGCACGGTGTTCACTAATTATTTAGAGGTTATTAGGGTCATAATTTTTCTACGGTATCAATACGATAACTATAATATAATTATAGTAGAATATTATCGTATTTTTGGTTGGGCAATCAGGTGCCTACTGGTCCTCAAATCTCTAAGGGTACAGAGATGGATAAAGAGCAAAAAATTAAATAGGAAATAATTACATACGTTTGTAACGATATTTGTGCGACTAAAACGAAGCATCAAACGAGGTTTCTGGAAGTTGCACAAAATACAGAAAAAGTAGTCTAACAAGTCTAGGGCAGGTATGTAAAATTTGTTTAGGATTTAACAACTAGTGGAATGCCCTAATTAATTGTGTAACAGACATGTGCACAATCAGCAGAATATATAATAAATAAATTTTTAAAAAGTTGTCATAATTCTAATTAGTCTAAACTAATCCTAATTTACTGAAATCTGGTCGAGGGAGTTTACAATCTACCCTCCTTAGAATATTTCATCCTCGAAATAAAAACAACCATATAATGAGAATGAAGAATTATTAAGGACATATGATGATTAAGAAGGATTTGGTTTGAAATATTGGACATACCCTGGTTTGGAAATAGGTGAGGATAACGCTGACGAATATCCTCTTCTCGTTCCCAGGTGGATTCACCTGGTGCATGATGTCTCCATGCAACACGAACGAGAGGAATAGTCTGGCCTCGCAACACTTTCTCGCTACGGTCCAGAATCTCTACAAGCTCCTCCTGATAAGATAAGCTTGGCCCGATGGTGATCTCTGAGTAGTCTAGCACATGACTCGGGTCTGGAATGTACCTCCTCAGCTGAGATACGTGGAAGATGTCATGTACTCCCTCCAAAGTCTGAGGTAGAGCTAGTCTGTAAGCAACTTCTCCGACGCGATCTAGCACGTCGAAGGGTCCAATGTATCTTGGACTTAGCTTCCCTCTTCCTCCAAATCTGATAGTTCCTCTAGTAGGTGAGATCTTTAAGAACACATGCTCCCCTACTTGGAACTCTAGAGGTCGGCGATGAATGTTGGCCCAGTGCTTCTGCCTGTCTTGTGCAGCTTGTAGGTGTCCCTGGATCTTCTTTACTTTCTCCACCGTACGAATAATCAGTTCTGGTCCCAAGATCTGTCTCTCGCCAACATCGCTCCAGCATACTGGGGAACGACATTTTCTTCCATACAAAGCTTCAAAGGGAGCCATTTGAATGCTCGCTTGATAGCTGTTGTTGTAGGAAAATTCCACCAGGTGTAGATGATCTTCCCATGATCCGCTGAAATCAAGCATGCAGGCTCTCAGCATATCTTCAAGTGTCTGGATGGTGCGTTCTGATTGGCCATCTGTTTGTGGGTGATACGAGGTGCTGAACTTGAGGCGGATACCAAGACTTTCTTGCATACTTCGCCAAAAGTAAGATGTAAATCTCGTATCTCTGTCAGATACTATGCTGACTGGCACTCCATGCAGACGCACTATCTCTTTCATGTACATGTCCGCCAAGACTTTTGTAGATTGTCCAACTCTAAAAGGTAGGAAATGAGCAGCCTTTGTGAGTCTATCTACGATTACCCATACAGCATTACGACCACTAGGACTTCTTGGGAAGCCCGTAACAAAGTCCATCGTAATGTGTTCCCATTTCCACTCGGGTATTGGGAGGGGTTGAAGTAGACCGACAGATCTCTGATGCTCAGCCTTGACCTGCTGACACACCAGGTATTTGGCCACAAAGCGTGCTATCTCCCGCTTCATTCCATGCCACCAGTAATATTGTCGCAGATCTCTGTACATCTTTGTGCCTCCTGGATGTATAGAGTATGTTGAGCTATGAGCTTCTGACATCAGCTCATTACGAAGTTCTCCATTTGGAACATAAAGACGATCACCACATCTTAGAGTCCCATCTTCGTGTATGCGATATCCTGTCTGAATTCCAGCCTCTGTTCTTTGTCGAAGCCTCTGAAATCTTGCATCTGTTGGTAGAGTAGTTTTGATTCTTTCTACCAAGGTTGATTGCAGCTGATAGTTTGATAATTGGCCGTCAAGTCCTGGCATAATGACCTCTATTCCCAAATTTTCTAGATCTCTTAGAAGACTTGGTTGGGTGATCATAAAGAATGCCGAGGGTCTTCTGCTTAGAGCATCTGCCACCATATTAGCTTTCCCTGGATGGTACTGTAGATCAATTTCGAAATCCGCCATCACTTCGAGCCATCGTCTTTGTCTCAGATTTAGGTCATTCTCGGTGTAGACGTACTTCAAACTTTTATGATCGGTGAATATCTCCACTCTTTCGCCATATAGATAGTGTCTCCATAGCTTCAGGGCGAAGATGACTGCGGCAAGATCCAGATCGTGAGTGGGATAATTCTTCTCATGAGTCCTCAACTGTCTTGAGACATAAGCTACAACCTTCCCATGTTGCATTAAGACACAACCAAATCCTTTTCCGGATGCATCGCTATATATGACGAAACCTCCGGATCCAGATGGTATAGTCAAAATGGGAGCTGTAGTCAGACGCTTCTTCAAGTCATCAAAAGCTGTCTGGCAATCTTCAGTCCATATGAACTCCTGCTCCTTGCGAGTAAGACGGGTAATCGGCTCCACGATTCTTGTAAAGTTTTCTACGAACCTCCGGTAATATCCGGCAAGTCCTAGAAAGCTCCTCACCTCTGAGACGTTGGTCGGGGTTGGCCACGTCTTAACAGATGAGATCTTTGCTGGGTCTACCGAGATGCCTTCTCCTGTGATAACGTGTCCAAGAAATGCGACACGGTCCAGGAAGAATTCACACTTGCTCATCTTAGCATAAAGGCTCTCCCGTCTCAGCGTCTATAATACCAACCTTAAGTGCTCTTCATGCTCCTCGTGGCTTTTTGAATACACCAGAATATCGTCGATGAAGACTACCACGAACTGGTCCAGATATTGGTGGAAGACTCTGTTCATCAGGTTCATGAATACGACAGGTGCATTAGTTAGTCCAAAAGGCATCACCAGGAACTCGTAATGACCATAACAAGTCCTGAATGCTGTTTTTGGAATATCTTCCCTGCGTACCTTAACCTGATGATAACCTGATCTCAAGTCTATCTTCGAGAATACCACGGCTCCTGTTAGTTGATCGAACAGGTCGTCAATTCTCGGCAAGGGGTACTTGTTTTTGATTGTCAGAGCGTTGAGGGCTCTATAATCAATGCACATGCGATATGTTCCGTCCTTCTTTGGTACAAACAACACTGGTGCTCCCCAGGGTGATGCACTAGGACGAACAAATCCCTTGATCTGTAGTTCCTCTAGTTGAAGCTTCAGCTCGTCAAGCTCCTTCTTTGCCAGTCGGTATACATTGGAGGATACTGGTGCAGCTCCGGGTATCAGCTCAATAATGAACTCCACTTCTCTGTCAGGCGGTAGGCCTGGCAATTCTTCTGGAAATACGTCCTCGAACTCTGCTACAATTGAGGGAAGTGCTGTCTCCATCGCCATGTAAGCTCTAGGAGTCTGGCCTACTCCTTGCTCGCTGGTTCCACGGACATATTCGAACTCTGGGTGATCTGGGGGTCTAAAGATAACACTACCCTTTCGGCAGTCTAGGACAGCATTATTCTGGCTTAGCCAGTCCATGCCTAAGACAACATCGAAATTTGGCATTGGAAGTACCAAAAATCGCGCTCTTAGTCCTCTACTACAAATAACTATCGGACAGGTTTCGATAATGTTGGTAACTGGAACAATACCTCCTCCAGTAAGTATTTTCCAACACTTGGGTAGCGGAGAAGTGGATAGCTTGTGCATGGCTACGAAACTACTGGATATGAAAGACAAAGTAGCCCCAGAATCGAATAATACAGTTGCAGGTAATGATGCAACTAAAATGGTACCTGTTATAGTTTCCCCTTCAGGTTCTTCTGCAATAGCAGCTAACGCAAAGGCTTGTCCCTGCCTTTGTCCTCCGGCTTGTTGTCTGGCCTTGAACTGGGTCTCCTGAGTAGGCAGAGGTGCTCCTCTCTGATATCCTCCTGATGTGGAGGGAAGCATCTTCTGAGCTTGTGCTCCTGGCTTCTGCCCTTGTTGAGGTGCTGCATCTCTACGTTGTGGGCAGTCTTTGGCCATATGATTTTTAGCTCCACATAGCAGGCATAATCCCAGCTTCTTTCTACAGTCATTGGCAAAATGCCCCTTCTTGCCACAAAAGTGACAAGTCGGGAGCTCCCTCTTCTGGTAAGGCCCCGTCGTCTGCTGAGTCTGATATTGGGGACGACGTATAGGTCCTCCTGATCCTTGCTGATTCTTGGCCGGGAAGGTTGAATTTGAGCGTCTGGCTCCTCGGCCAATGGCTTCTTGCTCCCTGGCTTCTGTAAGAACCTCGTTGTTGGAGATTCTCGACTGCGTTGTTGTGTACCTCTGGAGCTCGTGGTTAAGGCCATGGTGGAATCTTTTAGCCTTCTTCAGCTCGTTCGGGATCAGATCAGCACCGAAATGACTTAGTCTGCTAAACTCCGCGTCGTAGGCATCTACCGTCATGTTTCCTTGCTCCAGGTGCAGGAACTGGGAGTATAGGGCATTCTGGACTGTCGCTGGAAAGTACTTGGCGTTGAAATGCTCCAAGAATTGTTGCCAAGTTTGATCTTTTCCGACGCTGCGCTCTATGGATTCCCACCAGTGATGGGCGTTGCCAAGAAGTTGGCCCCTTACAGCGGTCATCCATAGGTCGGGAGTGAGTTGCGATCCTTCTAGCAGCATTTTGGTGTTGGAGATCCAATCGGAGATCTATTCAGGAGTCTCGTTGCCTTTGAAATCCCTCGGGCTCATTTGACGGAAGCCTCGAACTGTGCCCGCTGGTTGGACAGGTACTGGTGTCGGAGTAGTAGTTCTCTCCAAAGCCGTCATCAACGTCTGTCGTAGAGCTTCAGTTTGCTGCCACTGAGACTGTCTCAGGGCCTCAGTTTGTTGCCACTGGTTCTGCAACATAGTCTGGAGAAACTGCAACATTTGAGGTTGACCCTCAAGTTGTGGCATCTGGATAGGCAAGGCTGGAGGTGGAGACAAAGGTGTCTCTGCATGTGGAGTTGGTGTCGTCTCCTCGCTAGAATTTTGGTGATTGGACGGAGTTCCTTGGGCACTTGGCGAAGGGTCTGTTGCTTGGTCAGCCCCATTATTCGCAAGTTTCCCGGGTATGTCCATATTTCTGAGGAAAATAGGATAATTAGAAAACACAAAGGAGATAAATAATGATAATCAAGCAAGATACAATAATAGAATTTGTAAAGATGGTGTCAGTGTAGATGAGACCTAATATTTCATACTATTGCAGGCATTGCTGGGCATGTCATCATACCACTAGCAAATAAAACTTGACCTGCATGGGCCACCACTAGAACCATGTCACGCCCCAGTCCCAAAATGTCAGGAACTAGGCCACGTGTCACTGGCCAGCTGACACGTCACTAAGGGCTTAATCCACTTAGATGGACCCAAAGGGACGTGCTACGCTGTCCTAAAATACTACAAGTATAGAACAGGTAAAACTATCTCATCCACAACAAAATATCAGAAAAGCAAGTGCTGAAATATATATATATATAACTGAGTCTGATACAGTACACAACTGGTGAGAATACAAGCCTACTACAAATACTGATAATAGCGCAGAAAAATCAGATAGACTAAGCAATGTCTATCTGATCAAAACATCTCCATCTCCAGGTAGCAGCATCTAGGGTCAAGCCTACTCTGAGGGTATCTCCTCGAGCTCCTCCTCGGTAGCACATCTGGCCTCCTGATCAGGCCCGTACACCGTGGGGTAGAAAGCCTCATCTAGATCTGGCAAGGAACCAGGTCCTCAGTGGGACGTAATAAGATACAGAAAAATGACATGCCATGTAATGTAAATACTGAATAAAGAAATAAAATAAATACAGGGTGCTAACCATACTAAGTGAAAATGCAAGTAAAGATCCAGTAGTACGCATGGGAATGTGTGGCTAGACATACGCTGACGTAATTCACCAATCGTGGCGACTGGCTAGTATAGGTGTCGTATGCCCCCGACTCAGGAAACTCTGCAATCGACCATCTCTGATACGAAGGTATAAAACATTATTGGAGGGGTGTCCCATACGTCTACCAGTTATCTTTCCCATCCCATTGAAACTAAATGTCAAGTTGTATTTTCTTCCTGAATTATTCTAATCCGTGATGCGGGTCACACGTATTGGTAGCTAATCAAATACGCAACTCGCATCCAAATATGCATGGCAACCATGTTGCGTGTTCCCGTGATAGGGTCTAGGAGAATATTAGAATACTCTCTCAGTTGTGGGTGAGTCTGTAAATTGTCAATCATAACAGCTGACTGTACCCAAGGCAGTCTCAGGTAATCAGGGTATATGAAATTCAGGAATAAAGCAGATATCAGCAATTGAATTTAAACATTATCTTGGCAAGGTATACTTGCCTACTCCCTGGTAATGTTGATAACCTGATTTCACAGTCAGGTTTGAGATTGCTGGTGACAGGGGGTCACTGGCTGTGCTGAAGTTGGTTTCTGTTAAAAATAGATAGGTTCGTGAATATCTTGGTTGCAAATAATAAGTATACATCTATACTTATATACATATATATGATATAGATATATATATATATAGTATGTATATAGATATAGTATATATATAGCAGTATATATATAGTATTTAAAGAACAGACAAATGCAGGTAAATAGTAGCAGGGTATATCCACTGCGATATAATATAGGTAATTTGAAATGACAGTACAGGAATTAAATATATATATATATATATGTACTAAATATTATTAGGGTCTATATACGACCACTGAATAATATATAATTAGGCTGTAATATCCAGCACAATATATAATATATAATATTAAATTGAAATAACATTTACAAGAATTGAAATATATAATATATAGATAAGCTGTATTATCCAGCTGGATATTAATATATACATATATAGATAATATATATATTTATATAGATATATATATATAAGTGCAGGAAATAAATGCAGAAAAAATAAATAAAAGAAAAATGCATAGATAGTATACATATATATATACTGTGTATATTCACAGTGAATAATATAATTATTATAAGTATATAATATATATTTAGATATATATATTATATATATATATACATAGTTATATATACATAACATATATAGGTATATATATTATATATAGTTATATATATACATGTAAATATACATACATAGTATACATATACATATATACATATATTTAGTAAATTATAATAGTAGTATATACTATATAATAACAGTATATATAATATAATGTAATATATATATATAAATATACATATAAATACATAGTATTATACATATATATATACATATATATATATATATATACATATATATACATATATATACATATATTATATACATATATTCATGTATTAGAGGATATATACGTATTTATGTATAGTATAGGTATATATACCTTTACAGGTGGCAGGGGGGTCCCACACGGTGTCGCCGGCGGGAGGACGGCGGCGGAGCTGGCCGGAGGCGGCCGGAGGAGCAGCAGCAGTAGCAGTGGCTACTGGCAGTAGCAGCAGCAGTTTGCAGCTTGCGGGGGCTCTGGCCGGCGGGGAAGCGGCGGAGGTGGCCGGGCAGGCGGCGGGTTCGGAAGAGGGGAGGACGGTGGTCAGTTTGGTGGTGGTGGCGGAGCTCCACGACCGTGGTGGTGGCGGCTAGGGGCGTCGGGGGTGAGGGTGGCAGCAGCTTGGGTTAGGAGGGGGTGGCTGCTGCGGGGGCTAGGGCGGCCGGAGGCGGTGTCGTGGGGAGGTGAGGTGGTGGTGGTAGGTAGGGGAGGTCGGGGCGAAGAGTTTGGGTAGGGTGGCGGTGGTCGACGACGGCCGGAGGCGGCGCTGGGGGTGGATGGGAGTGGTGGTGGTGCTGTGGACAGCGAGGGAAGGGGGATGTTGCGAGGGCTGTGGCCGGCGGAGCAGGGCGGCGCTGGCGGTGGGACTTGGCCGGAGGGGAGAGGGGAGGGTGGCGAAGGGTTGGGCAGAGTTTGGCCGGAGGCGGTGGTCGGAGGTGGCCGGAGGGAAGGGCTGTAGGAATTTGAATGGGAGGGGGTCGGGTTTTATAGGGGTTGGGGTGGATGGCAAAGTTGTAAATACTTTGAAGTTCATGGGTAAATGGATAATTTGGTATTTTGGGATATTTTTAGCTGGATTTCTCTGGATTTCTGGGTGGGTCCCACACACCTATGGTCTAGTCAATAGGATTAGGCCACCTAGTATGCAATTTTGCATATAAACCCCTAACTTTTCAATAGTTGCATAAATGCATAAAATTTGTATTTTGCGTAATTTCGCAATTTACCAAATGTCAGATACTGGTTTCCCGTAATTCTGAATTGTACAAAAATGAGGGAATAGCTGGGGAAAATGTTTTAGACAGTATAGGGTGAGTCTGGGTAGATGCAGGGTCTGATATTTGCAGGTGATACAGTCATCGTATTTATTATTTAATAAATACTGCGCACGGTGTTCACTAATTATTTAGAGGTTATTAGGGTCATAATTTTTCTATGGTGTCAATACGATAACTGTAATATAATTAGAGTAGAATATTATCGTATTTTTGGTTGGGCAATCAGGTGCCTACTGGTCCTCAAATCTCTAAGGGTACAGAGATGGATAAAGAGCAAAAAATTAAATAGGAAATAATTACATACGTTTGTAACGATATTTGTGCGACTAAAACGAAGCATCAAACGAGGTTTCTGGAAGTTGCACAAAATACAGAAAAAGTAGTCTAACAAGTCTAGGGCAGGTATGTAAAATTTGTTTAGGATTTAACAACTAGTGGAATGCCCTAATTAATTGTGTAACAGATAGGTGCACAATCAGCAGAATATATAATAAATAAATTTTTAAAAAGTTGTCATAATTCTAATTAGTCTAAACTAATCCTAATTTACTGAAATCTGGTCGAGGGAGTTTACATACTGTCCAAAAGTCAAGCACACGGGATCAGAAGCTACAACCTCAGAACAATGCCTCCGAATGCTGAAATAGATATCACCAACGTCCCCAGAATAAGCAAAATAGCTAGAAAGTACTTCCCTTTCGTCCAATTTGGACACAGGGACAAAACAATAATTTCAGGTAAAAGTGGGGTCCACGTGTGGCCCACTTTGCACCGAAAAATGTGCCAAGGATAACAGTCTCTAAATGAGACAAATTATAGGTCAACAAACTTTAAATATTAATACGAACGGTATATCCAAATGTGGATTCCGATGAGCCGAACACAATTTCGCCCAAAAAGTCAACTGTGGGGCCCGCTAATTGGCAACTTGGTCAACTGTCTCAGACTTGCGTGAAAATTGGATCACAGGACCAGCGCGTTACCACTAGTCCAGTGGCACAAGTTTTGTCGCAATCTGACGAGCGTGCACAAAATACGCACGACTTTCGAAAAAGTTGCGATACGGGGTTTGTCCGCGGATACGGCCTGATTTCGGCGCGCACACGCGTCCGAATCAGTTTCCGTAAACTCTCACGTGTTCGGTTATGCTACATGCACCGTTCGGTACACTTAGTACACGGCGAGGCGATCCCGTTTGGCGGGGCGCGCTCCGTTTCACAACTTTTGAAAATCTGAAAAAGTGTGTTCGCGGGATTTTCCAACGGATTTAATTCTGTCTATAGCAGTTAATAATATAGGGTTATTTAACAGAAATTAAACTAGGTCAAGTGGTCTACGTATACCAAAAAGAATCATCGAATTCGGATCTCTGTGGTGGGAGATACAAACTCGGAAACATGGGTGATCACCGCAGTTTTCTGCGATCCCAGAATTTGGTCTATTTTTGCCAACTTTGGCGCTGTTTTCGCCTATGGTTACACGTTGTTCGAGATCTACTAACAGACAGATATGGAAGAGAGTTAAGGGGTGAGCATATCGGTGAAGATGGGGTGGCGTTTGGTTGAGCGAGACGATAGGAAACAACTCTGGAACACAGGTACCTCGCTGCGAAAATCTGCAGTGCGCGGAGTCGCGGTCGTCGAGATTGGTTTGGACGGCCTGGCGGGGTTCTCCGGCTGCGGTGGCGGCGCTCTCTAGGTCTAGATGGGAAGAGGAAGGGTTTGGATTGATCTAGGGTTAGGGTTTTATTGAAATAAGATATATATATATATATATATATAAGAAGAGAGAGAATGGGGGGTTGTATTCGCGGGTTAGGGGGTTGGGTGTATGCGGGTTGTTATTGCAAATGCAAAAAGGGGCTGGCTCACATAGGGGGCTGTGGTTCACTGCTACAAAGGGCCAGCGGGTTGTTAACAATGGGTAGTGGCTGCTATAGGCTTGTGTGGTTTGGTAGTATATTAATGGTTGGTTAGTAATATTTTATTCTTTTGTTTGTTTTTTTTCCTTTTTCTTTTTAAAATATATATGTATATATATATATATATTTATATATACGTATATACTCATAGGAAAAATCTAGAATTACGCTAATACATACCATTAAGCTAGCAACTGCTCAAGGGGTCTCCTACATGAAATAAATTCGAAAAAATTTCTAATGGTCCCATAAATCCTCTAAGTGCACCAATACCTAAAATAAAAATTATTAAAAATCTATTTATCCTAATTAGACAATAATTACTATAATTAAATTATTAATTAATAATTAAAAAGGGTATGTACGATTTCTAGGAATAGGGGTTTACATTCTACCCAACTTATAAAAATTTCGTTCTCGATATTAAAATTAAGCCGCGGTAGAAAGTCAAGGATGGTATAAGATTTGTATTGTTTAAAATGCAAGGCTAGGTTTAAAGGGGTGGGCAATGTTGCATGTTGCATATCCCAAAAAATCATGGGAAAATTTACATGAGCGAAAAATAGGTTTTTTCATGTGTCATGTCCAATGGTGTGGACACCTAAATGCTCTTTTGCATGAAAGCACCCAACAATTAAAAAGTTACACAAAGATCAGAACGGGTGATGGGCACGTCTAGGATAAGGGTGTGGAATTTGTAGGAAGGCAGTGGCTAGTGTAGTGCTCCAATTATCGAAGCACGGTAAGGTGCGCTAAGTGATAATTATTATAAAATTAAATAAAAAATAATATCGTGTTCTATTTCTAACTGGATTCAATCTAGTCTTAGTCTCACTATCTAAGCCAAGTAGGTATAATTTTGGGTGAGGGTTTTACAATCTATCCAACTTAAAATTTACCCATCTATCTCCTAAGGCTATACATCTAGGAAAACTATTCCTCAATTATTTAACCATGTTATTCAATCCTCAAAGTTTTAACACCAAATATATCATCTATGATATGCCCTTAATCAATTATAAAAGAGAGTCACTAGGTCATGTGATTAGCCTTATGGGGTATATCTAGTACTATCAGTGTCAACTTATACCCGCACGAGGTTCGTCTTTCCGAAATAAGGAAAAACGGAGAGCAATAATAAAGAATTCAAAGTGAAGGTGATAGAATACAAGTACGAGGTTCAAAGTGATTAAAGAATTCGAAAAGAGAGTTGTCAGGGCAGTTGTGGATTAAAATTATATTTTTGGTAATTTCCTATTTACTTGCTCGTATCAGTACAGTTATGTAACCGATACGATATGTCAGATATGTCTAGGGGCAAGTATATCCGTCTACTACCATATATCTCAATCCACGTAAAGTAGTCATACGAAGAACGAACCAAGCGCACTAAGGTTAGCTAGATCTTAATACACTGATTCTGATTAGGCAATTGTATCATTGTGTGCACCCAATAATACATATGTCAAGAGCAAGCTCGATAAAAGAATAAGCTTGCAAAAACTAGGCTATAATAGCAGCATAAGTCAAGGTAGTACAACAAACATAAATACGCTGGATTATGATGAAAGAAGGTACATAATAATTCAAGTTCACAAAAGATAAGACTCCATAATCTCTACAGTTGTCATACTAATTCCTTGTCTAAGTCGATAGTCGACAAAGTAGAGGTATAGCCTCTAAGTTCTACAATCTGGGAAAAAAATTTGTCGTCCTAAGCGAGCATACAGTTAATGTTGTTCAATTATACTTCAATAATAGGTCAAAAGACTATGTGATACTATGTTGTGAGGTATACTACCCAACTTATAACAATAAACTAGTACTGTAATTGTCTTAAGGATACAGTAGAAACTCTTGTTAAGGTCTACGGGAAGGGGTCTTGGTACTTATTAAGGTATCCTCTTTCATTACATAGGTCATGGTCGTCCTAAGTCTTAGTCTTAGTGCAAGTGTCATTAGTAAGAATGGAACAGTTATTGGCCTCAAGGAAAAGGGAATACAACCTATAATCCTAGCAAGCTATATATCCTAACATAGAATAAAATCACTTAGTCTATAATTAGAGAGGTTTAGGTGGCACGAATTGAAAGATGAAGGAAAAAAATTTAGTGCATAAGCCCGTGTCCTTTCATGAACTCTCTCTGTGATGTAAAATAATGCGTGCCAAGGACTCAGAGTTATAATGATAACTACAAAACTTTAGGTACGTCCACTAGAAACTAGGTTAAACAAAAGTCCTAACGTCGACGCCTTCGTCAACTGCACCCAAGTCATTCTCAGACGCCCACAGTTATATAATATTAAGTGCACAAAATATATGAATAATATTAATTAAATTTAAATAGTACAATAAGGCAAGGTATACTTGTCTAGATCTCCAAGCTGCAATGTAAAGAATCTGCACCGACATCCAACTCTGAACGATTCCAAGGGCCTATATAGTAATATCAAATCAGTCACTATGACACAGTTCACTAAGCATGCATAAGAGAACGAGTATTCTACGTCATTAGTCATATAGAGTCTAAACCAAACAAGGGTTCTAATTAGGTGGGTTGACTAAGGTTGAGTAGTCAATGACCAAGAAAGAGTGCAAACACTACGTCTACTAGTCACATAGCATCTACAAGTCCTTTAAATGTGTAATTTCTCATATGACATAATCACGGTCACAACTAGGATTTATGTAAGCTCTAAGTTTCTCTCCAACACCTAGGTGCAAAGTGTTATCCCCCTAGGCTCCATGCACAAATATATCAATATCGTCCTCAAATATTGGTACACAACTAGTCACTTACTACCTACAAGTAATTATCTACATCTTTAGTCATGTAACCTAAAGCATATTCATTTATAAATGGGTTAGGGCTTCTTCTTTACATATAAATATAGTATCATCTAATATATCTCATTACCAAACCCTAATACTCATTCACTTGCACACAACAATATATATCAAGTCTACATTATTTTCCAATATGACACACTAATATGATAAACTTGTATCCTCATTCTATTCATGTGCACATATAAATATCGACAAGAATTAAACCTAAACATGGTAATGACACTCTAACATGGCACTTTTTATATATAACAGCTAGTATCAAAACATAGGCAACATACCCAATTACTAGTACGACACTAACAAACTAACTCATACAACTCCATCTAACACATGCTCATCAATTATATTTACAAAAATCATATATTAAACACTATCTAGCATATCACAAATTATTCTTTAACATGGTATCAAAATACTCTCTAATACATGGCACTTAATAATAAATAACTAGTCTAAAAACCTAGATACATTCACAACCACTAGTATACACTATTCAAAACTAATTCATGCAATAATAACTTAACTAATCATCATTCTAAACAAGTTATATAATCTAAAATTTATATAAAAGGAGTTATAAAGAGATGTTAAACATGTGTTTAGATGAGAGGTTATCAAGCTAGCTTGTTAACACTCTAATCCCAATATATAACTTCAATGGAATAATTATCAAATCAACAAGTTAACATGCGATGATGAGCAAACAATTCAGAGAAATAAAATAAAGAATATGAAGAAGAACATGATGAAGAAGAAATAGAATTAAGATGAAGGAGGAGAAGATGTACCTAAAGTTCACTTGAAAGGGAGGAAGAACTTGGATGGAGGTTGTGCACTCAGGACAGGGAGATGGTGCTCGGATTGGACTGGAGGTACAAGGGGTTGTAGAAGATTGGGGTTAATAAAGAGTATGAAGAAGATTAGGAAATACGGCAACAGCAGTAGCATAAGCAATAGCAGTAGCATAAGCAACAGTAGATTTGAAGCAGTAGCAGCAGTTATGCAGCAGAAGCAATGGAGATAGGAGCAGCAGTAGAAGTCGCATATGGGAGAAAGGGGAGGAGATGATGGTGGTGGAGGCTGTGGAGGAGGCTCGGGTGAAGAGCGAGGGAAGGAGGAAGGAGGGTGGTCGGGTTGGTGAGGATGATGGTGATGGTGGTTAATAGTGGTGGTGATGTGTTAAGAAGAAGAAGAAGAGTGAGAAGGAAGGGGATTAAGAAGATGGAGATAGAGTAGTGAACAAGAGAGGGGGTGGTCGATGGATGCAAAGGAGTAGGGTAGAGTGAATGAGTGAGCAAACAACAATGAGGGATGGGAGGGATGTGTGCATTAAATAAAAAAAAGGGTGTGAATGCATTTATTGCAAGGAAATGAAGGAAAGAGGTGGTGTGAATGCATTTATTTCAAGGGGATGAGGGAAAGGGTAAGGAGGCTTGTCCATCCGGTCATAGAATGAGGGGCTGAGGGAAAAAGCATGGTGAGGGCTTGTTTTATTAGGCCATTTATGGGTGAGGGGGGGACAACATTTAATGCATAAATTATAAGGTGGGAATGCATTTATTGTAAAGAGAATGAGTAAAATATGTGTGAATTCAATTAATGAAATAGGGATGAGGGAAATGAGGGCTCGGTCGGCCATGCAAAGGGGTGAGGGGGTTTATGCATTAAATGCAATGAAAGAGGTGGAGTATTTTAGAATTAATTGTCAAAGAGTAAAATCCTAATTTAATTACCACATGGGATTTAATATGTGTAATTGGTCATGAGGGTGGTGTTTAGTATTGTGTAGAGAGAGGAAATAGTTTTTGGTGTTTGGCATGAGCCATGTGAGGGTGTGTGAGGGTTTGGGTTGGGTTTGGACTAGTTTTGGGTTTGGTTGATTCGGTTGCTCAAAAGGAGTAAAAATTGGGTCATCGGTGTGTGTCAATAAATTGGAAGTGTATAGGGGTCAAATTGGGTATGAAACAAATATCATGGATGTAGTAGACTCAGAGTATATTATCGTCATATATTGGGTTACAAGGAACATGTTAAAGTTTTGTCTCCAATTTCGATTGGAACGAACATAGATACAAAGTTTAAGATTGAATTAGATATTTTGTGAAGAATGTTATGTGATTAAAATAAATTACAAGAGGGTACAATATGAGTGACACAATGGTCATGATTGAAGATGAGCTTCTCTAGGTCAAGGGTACAAATTTTGTTGGAGAGCAAAAGCTAGTGTAGTATTCTAGATATCGAAGCAATGATAAGGTACAATAATCGAATCAAAAATCAAAGAGGTAAATTATAACCCCAATAATTATTCCAAAATAATTCTAAATAAATACTTAAACTTAAATTTGGGTCAGGGGGTTTACAATCTATCCACCTTAGGAAATTTTGTCCTCAAAATTCAAAATTTATCTCCCCAATACGAACTCAACATATCTCTAAATATATAAACACAACTTGGTACTTAGTCCTACTCCACTCTCTTAACCTTAAACTACCACATATATACAATATAATCATCTAAGGCATTTGGTTCTCTAAATATCTTGTCACCATCATGTATTATCTCATTATTGTTATTATGCTAATCATCATATAGAAAATTTATCACATATAAGCTTAGTTTACTCAAGGATGTAGCAGCACAATCTCTGTGAATATTTTAATATCTATAAATAAAATAATTCCATACCTTTACTCTCGAAGGAGTGCATGGGTTAGGCACTAAAATCCAACAAGCACAAAATTCTCAAGGCCACATACATAGTATCTAAATTCCTTGTTCTGTAGCTAAGACAGTTACTATCTCATCATTCTTTCCTAGGTACAATGTTATTATCCTATGGTATCCACAATAAAATCATCCAGCCTAACTTCTTATAATCACTCTTATCAACAATAAGTCTGATCTAGCTAGGCAGTCATACCTAGTCTAGAGCTCAACTCAAATAAATTCCAAGTAGAAATACATAAGACTCTAATCAAATACATAATAATATAAATATATAGAATTTATGTAATAAATATCTATTCAATCATTCTAAATACCCTAGAATAAAAATATATCCAATACAATAATAAGAATATTTTTCATAAAATATGAAAATCTATCAGCTAGGATAATTTGGAAATTGGTTCCCATAACATCACCTACAACTAAGGATTAGGTCCAGCAAGCTCATACCCTATTAGTCAAAAATCTAATCCCTGGCCCTAAGAAGTTTATGTGTAATCCCTAATGTTCAGTTATCAATCCTATAGGACTTCTATATTCCATTTACACTCCCCTACCTATGTGTCAATCTATAATCGGGTCTTGTGTTATTCCTCTACAGAATGACCAACGAGTCAGTATATGATCTGAACCTGTGTTTAGTTCTTTAAAATTTGTATCACTTCGAGGCTGATCAACAATTTTTATTCGTGCTAAATCCTCAAAATTTCAAAAGTATTACAATTCATAAATACTAAAATTATTATCCGTCAAGTCTATATCATAATTCCTACTCCTTGGATTATATGACCATAATATCTTTCCTTTGTCATTTGTTTCCTATATACCTTCGTATCCTTCTAGTAAGTTAATTTTATATTCAACTATATGCTTCGTCAATCATGGACCAGTACTTTCCTTTTCGTAGTATCTATCTTCTAGGCGTCGAGTGACAAAATTTGTAGTCCTTCCTAGATCCTTTTCTGAATTTAAAATGCTCATGGTCAGGTACTCCTCATGAATCTATTCTTATTGACATTCTACCTTCTTCACCTCGAACCTGAGGTTTCTCCGGTTTATTCCATATATACCCTTCATCCAAACTACACGGGTACCATCTTGTTATAACTTTCCATCCATTATAGGTATTTTACTATATCTAACTCAAGACTATAACATCTGTCAATACTTTCATCATTCAATCAAATTGCTCTATCGTAGATACTAGCTCAATTACTCAAATTATCAAAGTTAAAAACCACAAGCCCAATTAATATTGGTAACCCAGTAAGCAAGTATATCTAATCTGGTCCCAGAAGCTACACCCTTAGTACCCAAGTTATTAGATCACTCAAACAACAGATCTAGCAATCAACCTATCTATTTTAGCCTATTTATATAATCATCATTAACTAAAGGGTAGAAAAATCTAGGTCTGATACTGGAAGTCATAAGGCAACTAGAGACTTAAACACTATGGTCTTCCATATAAAGTTTTATTTTCTACCTAAGTTTTATTGGTACCAGATAATCTTCTTCTAGGTGGGGGGTCTAAAATTTTATCTTCTCAAGTTCATAATACCATTCCTTGTATAACTATCATGGGGCTACAACTAATCCCTAGCATATAGTTATGCATTTTCATAAATCATTCCAGGGCGTTAGGATCAAACAATCTTTCTAGCGTCTAATACTTTTCAAATCACTGCTACCTTAAGTAAGGGTAGGATTTTATCTATTCTAGGCATCTACTTCTATGTCTGATTCTTATGCCAACAATCTATACTAGCTCTAGTATCAGAAAGAAATCTATCAACCTCCTCTACTAAGGATAACCATCTTCTTATAAAATATTACATCAATTATGCCATCTTCCGCCTTGACGAGCATTTGCTTCTGGAGGAAACACCGTGCACGAGTATCCATCTCTCCAGAATAGGGAAAGACGAGAAACAATAATAACGATATTAACGAAAAATAAACGCATACATTTATAAAGTCCAAGGGCAACAATTATAAACAAGAGGAGGTTTAAAATTAATTATGGATTGAGATTTTATTCAATATTAATCATAACTTGCAGGCTCGTTCAGTACAGTGACGTAACCGAACGTTATGCTCTGACCTGCATGGACCATAACTAAAATCATGTCACTCCACAGTCCCAAAATATGTGGACTAAATACGTGACAATGGCCAGATAGTACGACTCTATAGGGCTTTCCAATTTAATAGACCCGACGAAGGGCACTTACGTTGTCCACGGTCAAGTGATCAAACTAAATATCTATTTCTAACATCCAACAACTAAACTAAATCTTAATCCATGGTTAATAAATCTTAAGAAAGAATGGTATGCATCATTAGTTTACAGCCCGATAATACATCCTTTTGAATAGGCCAAGAGAATAATATAGGTCTATAAACACTATGCTATAAAAGCAGAACCATAATAGAAAGTAGAACATAACTATAATAGATAAAAAATATAAAGATACCTGCAAAGATGTCCAACACACCACTAGATCAAGCATCATCCAACCTGCTCAAATAACCTAGAAGGGAACCTGGTCCTCAGAGGGACATAACAAGATACAAAAAGTATATGCCATAATATAAATACTGAGTAAAATAAATCAGGTTAAACTATCAATCTACGTGAATGCAATTTGAGAACAACTTAGTGTATATGGTAAAGTAGGCTAGGATAGACATATGCTGACGTAATTCACCAATCGTCACGACTGGCTAATATATGCCACATATGCCCCCCATAACTAGGGCCCTTGCGTATGTAATAACAGCCATAACACTCTGAAGAATGTGGTGTCTGAATATAGTAACGTCCATATTGCTCCGAAGAACGCGGAATCTGTATAAATAATAACGTCTGTATCGCTCCGAAGAATGCAGCATCTGCATAAATATAGAGGTGGATATCCCATATGCCTACTAGTTATCCTTCCCGTCCAATGCCAATGTACAAGTCTCAAGTTCGACGTATATATCTCGTAACTATATGCAAGTCTCTAAGAACTATACAACTACGCTAAGTACCATCACACGTGCTACTCGCACCGATGGCCAGTCAAGTGCGTAAGCCCGTGTCCTATCATGGATTCTCTCTGTGACATGAAATAATATGTGCCAAGGACTCAGAGTTATAATGATAACTCCATAACTTTAGGTACGTCCAATGGAAACTAGGTTAAACACAAGTCCTAATATCGACGCCTTCGTCGACTACACCCGAGTCATTCTCAGACGAGCACAGTTATATAATATTAAGTGCACAAAATATATGAACAATATTAACTGAATTTAAATAGTACAACAAGGCAAGGTATACTTGCCTAGATCTCCAAGCTGCAATATAAAGAATCTGCTCCGGTATCCAAGTCTGAACGATCCCTAGAGCCTATATATAGTAATATCATGCATAAGAGAACGACTATTCTACGTCATTAGTCATATAGAGTCTAAACCAAACAAGGGTTCTAATTATGTGGGTTGACTAATGTTGACTAGTCAAGGAACAAGAAAGAGTTGCAAACACTAAGTCTACTAGTCACATAACATTTATAAGTCCTCTAAATGTGTAATTTCTCATATGACATAATCACGGTCACAACTAGGGTTTATGTAAGTGCTAAGGTTCTCTCCAACACCTAGGTACAAAGTGTTATCCCCCTAGGTTCCATGCACAAATATATCAATATCGTCCTCAAATATTGGTACACAAATAGTCACTTACTACCTACAAGTAATTATCTACATCTTTAGTCATGTAACCTAAAGCATATTCATTTATAAATGGGTTAGGGCTTCTTCTTTACATATAAATATCACGAGCATCCTCTAATATATCTTGTTACCAAACCCTAATACTCATTTACTTGCACACAACAATATATATCAAGTCTACATTATTTTCTAATATGACACACTAATATGATAAACTTATATCCTCATTTTATTCATGTGCACATATAAATATTGACAAGAATTAAACCTAAACATGGTAATGACATTCTAACATGGAACTTTTTATATATAACAGCTAGTATCAAAATATAGGCAACATACCCAATTACTAGTATGACACTAACAAACTAACTCATGCAACTCCATCTAACACATGCTCATCAATTATATTTACAAAAATCATATATTAAACACTATCTAGCATGTCACAAATTATTCTCTAGCATGGTATCAAAATACTCTCTAATACATGGCACTTGATAATAAATAACTAGTCTAAAAACCTAGATACATTCACAACCACTAGTATACACTAATCAAAACTAATTCATGCAATAATAAATTCACTAATCATCATTCTAAACCAATTATATAATCTAAAATTTATATAAAAGGAGATATTAAGAGATATTAAGCAAGTATTTACATGAGAGGTTATCAAGCTAGCTTGTTAGCACTCTAATCCCCATATATAACTTTAATGGAATAATTATCAAATCAACAAGTTAACATGTTATAATGAGAAAAAAATTCATGGAAATAAAATAAAGAATATGAAGAAGAACATGATGATGAAGAAATAGAATGAAGATGAAGGAGGAGGAGATGTACCTAAAGTTTACTTGAAAGGGAGGGAGAACTTGAATGGAGGTTATGCACTCAGGTCAAGAAGATGGTGCTCGGATTGGACTGGGGTACAAGGGGGTTGTAGAAGCTTGGGGTTAATGAAGAGGATGAAGAAGATTAGGAAACACAGCAGCAATAGTAGCATAAGCAACAACAACAGCGGCAAATTTGAAGCAGTAGCAGTTGTTATGCAGCAACAACATAAATAATGGAGATAGTAGCAGCAGTAGCAGTCGCATATGGGAGAAAGGGGAGGAGATGATGGTGGTGGAGGCTATGGAGGAGGCTCGGGTGAAGAAGGAGGGGAGAAGGAAGTAGGGTGGTCGGGTTGGTGAAGATGATGGTGATGGTGGTTAATGGTGGTGGTGATGTGTTAAGAAGAAGAAGAGTGAGGAGGAAGGAGATTAAGAAGAAATGAAGGAGAAGAAGATGAAGATGGAGAAGTGAAAAAGAGAGGGGGTGGTCGGCCGATGCAAGGGTATGGGGTAGAGTGAATGAGTTAGCAAACATTAATGAGGGATGGGAGGGATGTGTGCATTAAATAAAAAAGGGGGGGTGTATGCATTTATTGCAAGGGAATGAAGGAAAGAGGTAGTGTGAATGCATTTATTACAAGGGGATGAGGGAAAGGGTTAGGGGGCTTGTGCATGAGGGAAAAAGCATAGGAGATGGCTTGTTTTATTAGGCCATTTATGGGTGAGGAGAAGACAGTATTTAATGCATAAATTGTAAGATGGGAATATATTTATTATAAAGAGAATGAGTAAAATATGTGTGAATGCAATTAATGAAATGGGGATAAGGAAAAAGAGGGCTTGGCCGACCATGCAAAGGGGTGAGGGGGTTTATGCATTAAATGCAATGAAAGAGGTGGAGTATTTTAGAATTAATTGCCAAAGAGTAAAGTCCTAATTTAATTACTCCATGGGGTTTAATATGTGTAATTAGTCATGAGTGTGATGTTTGGTGTTGTGTAGAGAGAGGAAATGGTGTTTGGTGTTTGGCATGAGCCATGTGAGGGTGTGTGAGGGTTTGGGTTGGGTTTGGACTAGTTTTGGGTTTGGTTGAGTCGGTTGCTCAAAAGGAGTAGAATTTGGGTCATTGGTGTGTGTCAATAAATTGGAAGTGTGTAGGGCTCAAATTGGGTGTGACACAAATGTCATGGATGTAGTAGACCCAGAGTAGATTATCGTCATATATTGGGTTACAAGGAATGGATCGAAGTTGCAACTCCAATTTTGATTGGAACAGACATAGATACAAAGTTTAAGATTGAATTAGATATTTTGCAAAGAATGCTGTGTGATTAAAATAAAGCACAAGAAAGTGTAATTATGAGTGACACAAAGATCATGATTGAAGATGAGCTTGTCTAGGTCAAGGGTATAAATTTTGTTGGAAGACAAAAGCTAGTATAGTGTTCTAGATATTGAAGTAATGATAAGGTGCAACAATCGAATCAAAAATCAAAGAGGTGAATTATAACCCCAATAATTATTTGAGAATTTAAATAATTTCCTAAACTTAAATTTGGGCCAGGGGGTTTACAAGCTTGTTTTCTTATGCCATTGTGTTTTTTACTTTTCTGCTATGTTATGGCGCTACTTCTTACTCGGAATAGATTATTTTATCCTTGTTCAAGCCCTGGCCTTGTGCAAGCGCAACTTAGACTTGTACGGCATCACGTCCAAGTGAGGATGGTTGGTTCCATAAGGCCCTAGCGAGGACGAACGGCCCCTGCAGAATAGGGGCGTGATAGTTGCAAGTCATAACGTGACGCCGCATCGTAGTATCGAGTCTGAAACCTCTCGCTGAAGTTCGCCCAAAGAATCGGCACCGTCAACGAAACCTCCTGAGCTGCCCTCCAATCGTAGACCAAATCTAGTAGCTGCAGCCTAACCACTACCACTCGCTCCCTAGCTGGAACTCCTGCTGCCTCGTGTATGGCCACAGTATCCTGGACACACGTATCAGAAGCAATCGCATCCTCAGTACCATAAAAATACGGGGGATGGAGACATCTGAAGATGTTCGTAGAATTATAAATCTGAGAACCACCTCGCTCCATAGCCGTCTGGACTAACTGAGTGAGAATGTCACTCTGTCGCTGATGAGTCGACATGAACCCCGTCAGAATATTCATCAGCGCTCGAACCACATCTGGCTACTTTGGCTGATCTGGCTACACTGGTACTGCATGTGGATCGGGCTGAACATACTGCTCTGCCTTTGGATCTACCCTCGACTATGCTCCGGAATATTGAGGCTGAGCCCCATGTATCGACTGACCATCAGGATGCTGACCTGCCATTGTCTGAAGTCATACAATCTGGTCAGAAGGACCAGGAACAATGCCCCTGAAAGTCAAAGGACACAAGGATCAAGGTCGAGTAACAGGATAGAACGAGGATGAAATCAGATGTCAGGTCAAAGATCAGAGGTATAGGATAGTCCAAAAAGATATCAAGAAAGAATGATTTAGGATTGAGAAATATAATCACTGATAACCCCATACGTCTAAAAATCAGACATGCATGGGCCACCACTAAAACTATGTCAGACCCCGGGCCCAGAATACTGGAGAGCGGGGGCTGACAAAGCAGCTACGTATACTAGAGTACTCCAATACCCCGAAATACGGTTACGGCTGTAAATAGACATAGGGGGTTAATGCTATAAGCCATCAGTTAACCTAGGTCAAGCAATCCTAGTATATCAATCACAAGCAGGAAATCACAGTGTACAAGAAAATATCATCATCAAAAATAAAATAGTAAAGCGTCACAAACCATATATACATAGCTGATCATGAAGCTAGTAATTCAAAATAAAGAACTAGCAAGTAAGTTATACATGATCAACTCTAGCTATGGTCTAGAATATGCTAATCATGTCGCCTAGTAGACGATATAACAAGTCCAAATACGATCTAACAAGTGCTCGAGGCTAAACGACACAAAATAATATGTACAATAAGTGGGAGAACAAGATAGGAACCCACTCAATCGGTCTGGTGCTCCGTATGGTCACCATCCTCAAAAATAGACGAAAGATCCTCTGGCTCTGCTACCGAATCTGGCCAAGAAAAACCAGTGGGATTAGATCCCAAATATCAACTACCACAAAGGAGGCCATGTCACGACCCAGTCCCAAAATTTGAAGGACTAGGAATACGTAACACGCCCAACCGTATGTACACGAACTCCAATATATGAAAATCATATACACACGTACGCTGTAAATGAATATACAATCCACCAGTGGTAATATACTGTCACAACAAGTCACATGCAATCTAGATCTCATCACAAATTATCAGTAGAAATAAAAAGCTGAATAATAACTGAATATCAAAGATAGTATCAAGTCTTTTAATCGGGTGGAAACAAATCCACTACAAAACGACTATACTGAAGTAGCAAAATATCTCTAAACAGCGGTAATAAAATCACAGATACTCCGAGGGTAAGATCTCCTCAGTCAGGTAAGTAGTGTCTGGTCCAGGTCCGTACTCCTGTGGGTACTCCTGCTCGTCCATATCTGGAAAGGGACCAGGTCCTCAGTGGGACGTAACAAGATACATATAAACATGCCAATAAGTACTGAAATATAAACATCCACTGGGTCACCTAACCGTCTATGTGAATGCAGCTTGAGAACAACTTTCCAACCTATGGGCTATCTGGCCATAGATGGGATTGACATGATTTTCTCGGAGAATCAGAGGCCTACAAAGCATGTCGTCTTTTGAACGCCAGAGGCCGCCAGGTAGTATAGGGGTTATATCGCGTATCTCCGGTGGAGCGTACGGGTTATATATAAGGAAAGTGCAAAGGAGCCCAAATATCTTACTTGTTGTTCTCCCCATCCCATGCTCTAATCATGCCACATCCATGATACGATAAATTCTCTAAATAACTGCCAGGTCTACTAGCATACAAAGTTTCTATCAGCAGTTATTCCTAACGTACGGCTCATACATACAGGAGGCCAGACCTGTCACGCAGTCCATGATCTATATGAGACTCACAACTTGTAGAATACTGTGTCCAGACCAATGACTCATGATAAAGGGGTAGTCTCATAAAATAGGTCCAATGCAAATACATAATTAAAATAGAATAAGAGCATCATGTGGAATATAAATAGCAGTACAATAGCAAGGTATACTTGCCGAGAAAAAATTTTTGGGTAGTGCACGTTTCAATAATGCTAAGTTTATGGTAAGAGAAAGTGAGGGTTTTAGGCTTGGGTGCATTTGCATGGATATATATAGAAAATAAGAGGCGGTAGAGGAAACTTAGTGGTTAAGAAACTAAAACTACGGCCGCTGTTGTTTTCTTTCTTTTCATTGGTTTTGGTGTGCGGCTGAGAAGATTTTTTTTAAGGAGTGGTGGAATGTGAAACTTACACGTGTAGGAACGGAAAGCGAAGCAAAGTTGAGTTTTGCTTCTGTTGCTGATATTTTCTCAAGGGTGAGGTTTTACGCGTGGTGAAAGAATCTTACGCAGGAGTTGGTTTTACGCGCAGTGAAAGGAAGTGTTTACGCGTATGAGTTATACGCGTAGGTTTGTACTGCTGCTAATATAATTGCGCGCGGAGAAGAGAGACAAAGTTTACGCGGCTGTTACTGCTGTTGTAGATTTTACGCAGGAGTTGTAGTATACGCGGGTTCGGTTTTTGATTTAGCACCAACAGAAAATTCTATTTTGTATTCTTTCTTTTACTTATTAATAATATCTATATATATATCTACATATTTATACATAGAAAATTCTAAAAATTATAGGGTGCGCATGGTTTAAGACTGGCAACTGTCAAAGGGTCTCCTACATGAAATAATTTAGAAAAATTTTATAATGGCTCTATAAAACCTCTAGATGTACAACTAATAAATATAAATAAATAAAATAGGGTTTTCAGGATTAGGGATCTTACATTCTACCCAACTTATAAAAATTTTGTCCTCGAAATTAAATCTAAGTCACGGTAGAAAATCAAGAATGGTAGTAGATATAATTTACCAGAGTAAATTTATACCTTGGTCTGTGAATAGGTTTGGAAAACATTCACGCATGTCATCCTCTGTCACACCCCAGTCCTAAAATACCGAGGGACCGGACGCGTGACAATGGCCAACAGCACACAACGATGGACAATCCCAATTTAATGGATCCATCGGGGCATGCTTAAGCTGTAATATAACAATAAGTAGGTCCAATAATACAAGTCACAGTCTATACTAATCTCATCCACAACAGATAATCACAGATCAAATGCCAGAATAAATATAAATAAAATAAACTAACAAAACTGAATAAAAGTGTCTCGGAGAACAATCCGAGAATAAGTCTGGTACATCAATGAAATAGACTAGAAATGAAATAACTATAAACTGAAATAAATGAGTATCTCAAGCCAATACTCAAGAGAAGTCCTCTGGTACAATCTCGTCCTCAGATCCTAGTTCTGCTCCAAGGTAGGCACCTGCTCCTGCTAATACTAATGCTCCGGTCCCGTATACCTCGGGATAGATCTCGTCAGCTAATCCTGGGGACATAATCCGGATCCAGGTCCTCAGGGGACATAGCAAGGTACAAGAAAGCTCATGTCAAAATAAATACAGTGCAGCAATAAATGAAATAATAGGGTAAATAAATAACCAGCTAAGTGATATGCAAGTGAGAATGTTAGTCATACTCGGACTGAGACTACTACAGGATCAGTGTCGGAGAAACCCATAGCAGTATTTTCTCGAAGGGCCAGAACTGGTGCCATAGCTCTGTGTCAGAGACTAAGACACATCCAGATGTCAATATATATATAATATAATCAGCCTTTGATATGGTAATACTCTCCCCACCCAATGAAATCTCACGTCTCATGTCCATGACACGCAGGATCAAAACTAATGCAACAAGTCAGGATATAATCTAAGCATGTAAACTATGTATGTCATAAACCTGTATCCTATACAGAATCACCATGAATATCTCAGGAAGATTCTGTCTCATGAATAGTGTCAAGTGTCTTCGGTATAATGTACTTGATAAGACAAGTACGAGAAGATAAAGTGTCACGAATGTCCATCTCTAGATGACAATACACAACATCGCATACGATGTTGGCACCTGACTATAATCGGACGCTAAGTAAGTCATACGGTCCTAGGTTAAGCATGCACAATAATGTAAAAGAATCAAGAAAAATATGTAACAAGACTGTAAAGTTTGGCAAGGTACACTTGCTTGGGGTCCTGGCTCCAACTGTAGCTCTGGTCTCAGTGTGATCTGCAGGTACTACTCTGGTTGCTGAAATAAACATCACCATTAGATTCAGAAAATATCAAATAGCTAGAAATGCCTATCTTTATGTCCAATTTGGACACAGGGGCAAAAATAACATTTATGGGTCAAAGCGGGGTCCATATGTGGGCCACTTTGCACCGAAAAGTATGTCAGGGTCAAAGGTCTCCAAATTTGCCAAATTTAGTGTCAACAAGCTAGGAACGACGATACGAACCTAACGGAACTTCCAGAATTGGATTCCGATGAGCCGATCACAAAATCGCCCGTCAAGTGGAGCTTGTGGGGCCCATGATACGCGATTTCGTCAACATTCTCAGAATCGAACCAACTTGGCTCACAGGACCAGCGTATTGCTACGAGTCTGATGGCGCAAGTTTCATCTCGATCCGACGTGTGTACACGAAGTTACGACGTGTTCCAGAATAGGCGGATACGGGACGTTGTCGGCGGATACGCGTTAATTTTGGTGTGCACGCACATCCGAATCGACTTCTACGAAATCCCACACGACCGTATATCAACGTTGTGCACGTTTCGGTAAAGACCGCGTGCGACCAAGTCGTCCCGTTTGGCAGGGCATAATCAGTTCCGGGGTGAAACAGGGCATTATTTTTCCTGTTTTTGGATCGCGGTATACGATCACCACAGGACGCGATGCACCAAACGAGTTGTACGGGCACCGAGAGGGTTATACAGTCTACGCGTAGCAACTGACGGATACGGAAACGGAGTTACGAGGAGGGAGAAAATGGTACCTGAACAGGGCTCGAAAAACCGAAGTTTCTCGTGTCCGCGTGTCGAGTTCGAAGTGTCCGGGTCTCTGTGACGGATCCTGCTGTGTCCGTGTCCGATACTGATCGAATCTGTATCCGGAGACAGCGGGGGACTCGCCGGCGGGGTCGACACGGCCGGGCTGTTGCTGGAGGGAGTCGTCGAGCTTCACCGGAGACGGCTAGGGCTTGCTGTGTCGTTGCAGAGGGAGGTACGGCGGAGGGAACTCAGGTGGTCGACGACGGTGAGCTAGGAGGATCGAGGTGGAGGAAGGCGGCGGGTCGAGGGCGGCTATGGGGACTGGATTAGGGCGGAGGCGGAGGAGGAAGATGTCGAGCGGGGCTAGGGCTCAGTTAACCGGAGATGGAAGGAGGAGAAGGAGAGAGGGGTCGGGGAAGACGACGACGAGGGTGTGGAGTCGGGGAAGGATAACGGAGGGAGGAGGAGTTATCTAGGGTTCAGGTGGAGATGGTGAGGTGCTGGTGGGGATGGGTTAGACGGGGTCAGGCGGTGCGAGGAGGTCGACGGCGAGGACACTGCGGGCGGAGAGAGAGTTGCGACGGCGATGGGGCACGGATCCCGAGGGGGTTAAATACCCACACCGCCGGGTCGGAACAGTAATTCCGACCCGATAGAGAATTAGGGTTCGGTGGATTCGGGTCCGGGTCGGGCAGGTCGCGGGTTGGGCAGACCCGATCCGACCCGTTAAGGTCAAGGGTCCGGTCCGATTTGGTTGGACCGGGTTCAGCCCGGTTTGAACCTGGTTCAACCCGTTTTATTTTGGGTTTAAATACAGTTTAATTATTAATAGTTTTTAGGGCTTTAAAAATGTTTCCGGAGTTCAATAAATTCACGAAAAATTATCCTATGTCTGGTTTTCCATTTTACACCATAAAATATTATTTTCATAATATTTTAATATAAACTAACAGCAATTAAAAATCATTTAATTACCAAATGCCTAGGTTTTAATTACAGAAAAATCTCGGAAAATTCCAGAAAATTATGAAAAATCCAAATTAAAATTTCTTGAAAAATCAGGGGGATTACAATCTACCCCCCTTAAGAGGATTGCATCCTTGCAATTAAAAGAATAATCGGTCAACAGAGATGACACGATTGCAAATATTGTTTGAAGCACATCACGATCAAGGAGATTCAAGGATGAGAGTGTAAGAATAATACATAGGAAAAATTATTTTCCTAAGCATTAAAAGTTATGCAATTTCCCGGGTGAAGGAAATCTAGAAGGCTGCAATTTAGAAAACTAGGTTATCACTTAAGATCATACTAAGTTATCAATTATAAAAGCATACTAAGTTATTAGCAAGTTCAACATTACTAGGTTAAGGCTAGGGTCACGAACCAATAAACACGAGATAAAACAATACTAGAAACAGAAAAACTATAAAAACTCACATGCATTAGCTACTCCATGAATCTGTGCGTCCTCCAAAGTTATTGCATAAGCTTGTCCGTGTCCGTGAGGGGGTGCCCTCTGTTGTTGCTGGGCCTGTTGGAAGGGTGCTGGTCGAGGTGCCAAAGGTGGCCTTGGTTGATATCCTCCTGGTGCTGGTAGAGCTTGTTGGTTTGCCCTTGGTGCTCCTTCTGTACGCTCAGGGCAGTCCCTTACTACATGCTGTCTGGATCCGCAACCTAAGCATAGTCCTAACCTGCGTCGGCATTCCCTGGCGAGATGGCCTGCTTTGCCACAGTAGTGACAAGTAGAGAGGACTATTACTTGTGGTGTAGATGCTTCCTGCTGTTGGTGTAGGTGAGGTCTCTTTGCAGCTTCTTCTTGTGGTGCTTTGGTTGTTGCTGATGTGGAAGGCCGCTTCAGTCTGGTCTCTCTCCTGGTGATGCGCTCCATGCGCCGAGCCGCAACAAGGACGTCCGAGTAATATGTGGGCACAATGGATCCAATTAGTTTCTGTAGCTCAAAGTTTAGTCCATCGAAGAACTTCTCGGCCTTCTCTTCTTCTATCGGAATCAAGGTAGGGGCGAAGCGACTCAGACGAATAAATTCTGCATTGTACTCTTCCACTGTCATATTGCCTTGGATAAGGCGGTTGAACTTATCTCTGAGTTCTGATCGAGCGGTAGCTGGAATGTACATCTCTTGAAAGAGTCTGGAGAACTCTTCCCAGGTGACTCGGTCTGGTCCGAGTCGGGTCTCCTCGGATAGCCACCAGTGATGTGCATTATCCGTCAATTGCATTCGGACGGCAGTCATCCAACGTTCCCTTGCAAGCTCAGCTGCTTCTAATTGATGTCGTATGTTGGTGAGCCACTCAAGAACTTCTGTGGGCTCCTCCTTGCCTGAGAAGGTACGGGGCTTCAGCTGGCGGAAGTCGGTGATAGAGTCCGTCGGTTGCCGTCGAGTTGGTAGATTGGCCTGCTCCAGTACAAGTGCTAGACTGCAACTCAAAATCTCTTGTTGAATTTGCTGTTGAGCTTGCATCATCGCGTAGATCATTTGGAATATCTGCTGCCCGTCCATAGGTTGTCCTGGTGGGAATACAGGCATTGGTGGGACAAACTGCGGAGGCGGCGGAATGTCATCACGCCGAAATCTAGAAGCATGCTGATCTGCTTGGCTGCCTTGGTGAGTAGAGGGATCTCCACTCAATGGTGCCCCTTCATCTTCTCCGTAGGTGGCTACCGCACCTATTGGTGTGTTTGCTGGAGTTTCGTCGTTTGCTCTTGAATTTATTAGTCTGCATCAAAAATAAACTATAAGAGGCGCACAGGAATCAAGGCATGATGCAAAAAATTTTAATTCGAATACGATATAGATATCAAAAACGTTTTCAAGCAAGTGGATGAGATCCTTAAAACTTATCCTATTCTTATTACAGGCTTGTTCGGTCCCTAAATTAAAACCGAACAATATAGCCGTTGACCTGCATGGGCCACCACAAAAACTATGTCACGCCCCAGTCCCAAAATACCGAGGGACCGAACGCGTGGCAATGGCCAGCAGCACACACCGATGGACAATCCCAATTTAATGGATCCATCGGGGCATGCTTAAGCTGTAATATAATAATAAGTAGGTCCAATGATACAAGTCACAGTCTATACTAATCTTATCCATAATGGATAATCACAGATCAAATGCCAGAATAAATATAAATAAAATAAACTAACAAAACTGAATAAAAGTGTCTCGGAGAATAATCCGAGAATAAGTCTGGTACATCAATGAAATAGACTAGAAATAAAATAACTATAAACTGAAATAAATGAGTATCTCAAGCCAATACTCAAGAGAAGTCCTCTGGTACAATCTCGTCCGCAGATCCTGGTTCTGCTCCAAGGTAGGCACCTGCTCCTGCTAATGCTAATGCTCCGGTCCCGTATACCTCGGGATAGATCTCGTCAGCTAATCCTGGGGACATAATCCGGATCCAGGTCCTCAGGGGACATAGCAAGGTACAAGAAAGCTCATGCCAAAATAAATGCAGTACAGCAATAAATGAAATAATAGGGTAAATAAATAACCAGCTAAGTGATATGCAAGTGAGAGTGTTAGTCATACTCGGGCTGAGACTACTACAGGATCAGTGTCGGAGAAACCCATAGCAGTATTTTCTCGAAGGGCCAGAACTGGTGCCATAGCTTTATGTCAGAGACTAAGACACATCCAGATGTCAATATATATAATATAATCAACCTTTGATATGGTAATACTCTTCCCACCCAATGAAATCTCACGTCTCATGTCTATGACACGCAGGATCAAAACTAATGCAACAAGTCAGGATATAATCTAAGCATGTAAACTGTGTATATCATAAACCTGTATCCTATACAGAATCACCATGAATATCTCAGAAAGATTCGGTCTCATGAATAGTGTCAAGTGTCCTGGGTATAATGTACTTGATAAGACAAGTACGAGAAGATAAAGTGTCACGAATGTCCATCTCTAGATGACAATACACAACACCGCGTACGATGTTAGCACCCGACTATAATCGGACGCTAAGTAAGTCACACGGTCCTAGGTTAAGCATGCACAACAATGTAAAAGAATCAAAAAAAATATGTAACAAGACTGCAAAGTTTGGCAA
The DNA here is from genome assembly GCA_036927795.1 of Iris macrosiphon. Taxonomy (NCBI): domain Eukaryota; kingdom Viridiplantae; phylum Streptophyta; class Magnoliopsida; order Asparagales; family Iridaceae; genus Iris; species Iris macrosiphon. Next base: position 142,545 of record JAYESA010000084.1, read on the forward strand.
GGTACACTTGCCTGGGGTCCTGTCTCCAACTGTAGCTCTAGTCTCAGTGTGATCTGCAGGTACTACTCCGGTTGCTGAAATAAACATCACCATTAGATTCAAAAAATATCAAATAGCTAGAAACGCTTGTCCTTACGTCTAATTTAGACATAGGGGCAAAAATAACATTTATGGGTCAAAGCGGGGTCCACATGTGGGCCACTTTGCACCGAAAAGTGTATCAGGGTCAAAGGTCTCCAAATTCGCCAAACTTAGTGTCAACAAGCTAAGAACGACGATACGAACCTAACGGAACTTCCAGAATTGGATTTCGATGAGCCGATCACAAAATTGCCCGTCAAGTGGAGCTTGTGGGGCCCATGATACGCAATTTCGTCAACGTTCTCAGAATCGAACCAAACTTGGCTCACAGGACCAGCGTATTGCTACGAGTCCGATGGCGCAAGTTTCGTCTCGATCCGACATATATACACGAAGTTATGACGTGTTCCAGAATAGGCAGATATGGGGCGTTGTCGGCGGATACGTGTTGATTTCGGTGTGCACGCACATCCGAATCGACTTCTGCGAAATCCCACACGACCGTATATCAACGTCGTACACGTTTCGGTAAAGACCGCGTGCGACCAAGTCGTCCCGTTTGGCGGGGCGTACTCAGTTCTGGGGTAAAACAGGGCATTATTTTTCCTGTTTTTGGATCGCAGTGTACGATCACCACAGGACGCGATGCACCGAACGAGTTGTACAGGCACCGAGAGGGTTATACAGTCTACGCGTAGCAACTGATGGATACGAAAACGAAGTTACGAAGAGGGAGAAAACGGTACCTGAACAGGGCTCGAAAAACCAAAGTTTCTCGTGTCCGCGTGTCGAGTTCGAAGTGTCCGGGTCTCTGTGACGGATCCTGCTGTGTCCGTGTCCGGTACTGATCGAGTCTGTATCCGGAGACAGCGGGGGACTCGCCGGCGGGGTCGACACGGCCGGGCTGTTGCTGGAGGGAGAAGTCGAGCTTCACCGAAGACGGCTAGGGCTTGCTGTGTCGTTGCAGAGGGAGGTACAGCGGAGGAAACTCAGGTGGTCGACGACGGCGAGCTAGGAGGATCGAGGTGGAGGAAGGCGGCGGGTCGAGGGCGGCTATGGGTACTGGATTAGGGCGGAGGCGGAGGAGGAAGATGTCGAGCGGGGCTAGGGCTCAGTTAACCGGAGATGGAAGGAGGAGAAGGAGAGAGGGGTCGGGGAAGACGATGACGAGGGTGTGGAGTCGGGGAAGAATAACGGAGGGAGGAGGAGTTGTCTAGGGTTCAGGTGGAGATGGTGAGGTGCTGGTGGGGATGGGTTAGACGGGGTCAGGCGGTGCGAGGAGGTCGACGGCGAGGACACTGCGGGCGAAGAGAGGGAGAGAGAGTTGCGGCGGCGGCGGGGCACGGATCTCGAGGGGGTTAAATACCCGCGCCGCCGGGTCGGAACAGTAATTCCGACCCGATAGAGAATTAGGGTTCGGTGGATTCGGGTCCGGGTCGGGCAGGTCGCGGGTTGGGCAGACCCGATCCGACCCGTTAAGGTCAAGGGTCCGGTCCGGTTTGGTTGGACCGGGTTCATCCCGGTTTGAACCCGGTTCAACCCGGTTTATTTTGGGTTTAAATACAGTTTAATTATTAATAGTTTTTAGGGCTTTAAAAATATTTTCGGAGTTCAATAAATTCACGAAAAATTACCCTATGTCTGGTTTTCTATTTTACACCATAAAATATTATTTCCATAATATTTTAATATAAATTAATAGTAATTAAAAATCATTTAATTACCAAATGTCTAGGTTTTAATTACAGAAAAATCCCAGAAAATTCCAGAAAATTATGAAAAATCCAAATTAAAATTTCTTAGAAAATCAGGGGGATTACATCCTCGCATTCCCAGGTAGATTCTCCTGGCGAGTCATGCTTCCATGCCACACAGACCAAGGAAATAGACTGGTTTATCAATATTTTTTCTCGACAATCAAGAATTCCCACGAGTTGCTCTTGATATGACAAGCTTGGCCCAATGGTGATCTTTGAATGGTCAAGCATATGACTGCTGTCTGCCATATATTGCCTGAGTTGCGATACATGGAATACATCATGTTCTTCCTCAAGTGAAGGTAGTAGCGCAAGTCTATATGCCACTTCTCCCACTCTCTCTAGCACGTCAAATGGTCAAATATACCTTGGACTCAACTTGCCGCGGCCTCCGAATCGAATGGTGCCTCTAGTAGGTGATATCCTTAAGAAGACATGATCGCCCTCTTTAAATTCCAATGGACGACGATGAAGGTCTGCCCACTGCTTCTGCCTGTCTTACGTTGCTCCAGGTGTCCTTGTATCTTTTTAACTGTCTCAACGGTATTGATTACTAACTCTGGTCCCAGAATCTGACGTTCTCCTACATCACTCCAACACACAGGAGACCTATATTTTCTTCCATACAATACTTCAAATGGAGCCATCTAGATGCTTGCCTGATAGCTATTGTTGTAAGAAAACTCTACAAGATGTAGGTGGTCCTCCCATGATCCTCCAAAGTCTAACATACAAGCCTGTTTGTGGTATTAAACGAAAGAATGAAAGTGTATTTCAATGACGGGGTTTATACGAAACCCGCGCCCTTTGGTTTACAAACAAACTTGTACAATTTAATCCTATACGAGGATGTGGAAGTATAATTTATTTAATCTGGGTATAAATTGCTATAGGTGTCTGATCTGCAGTCGATCACTTTAGCCCTTGGACCACACGATGTTGAAGAAGTATCGTGGAAGACAGGTAGCAGCTTCGAAGGTTGCAGAAGAGGGTGGATGCACGATGCCAAAGTCGTCGATCCCTGCTCTTTGCCTGATCTCCGGACTCTCTCTCTCTCTCTCTCTCTCTCTCTCTCTCTCTCTCTTGACCTCCGGTTCGATCTTTCTGGGAAGTTCGACCTTGTCTGATCCTTCTTTCAAAGTTTCGACCTTGTTCGATCTTCAAGTTTTAAGTTTTTTGACCTTGTTCCCCATTGATAGGGGTCTCTATTTATAGAGTTTTGGTGACAGTGACCACTCTGTCAGTGTAAAAATTGAGGAGTGGAAAGTACAACACCCTTTTACACAACGGTTAAAATAACCAATGCCTGCATATAGATGACCTTTTGAGTGAGCATGTGACGCGTGTCCAACTAAGGGGACAAAATGCGTATATCTGCTGCGAAGATCACGGCATAGAAGCCACGTAGGTAGGTATCCCTTGTGTAGAAGAGGTTGGCGTAGAAGCCAAATGACTGTCACCCTGGCGTAGAAGCCGGATAGGCATAGAAGCCGAATAGGCGTAGAAGTCGAACAGACGTAGAAGCCGAATGGTCGTAGAGACTGAGTGGGCGTAGAAGCCGCTGCGTACCGTGCCAGAGTGCTGATGTGGACGTCTTAGCCGGAATTACGGCTTTTGAAGATATAATCAAATCTCTTGCAGAGATTTGCCATCATCATGTGCATTAAATACGGAGGCATATTTTGAAGGTCTGCAGCCCTTCTGTGCATCTGTCGCAGAGACGTGCCTCGAGAGAAACTGTCACCGCTCTGTGCAATTTAGACGTAGAGACGTGCCTCGAGCCCTTACGGAGTACAACTTTTGACGTGGCAGGCGGTTTGTCTACTGCGGAGCGTAAAACAGCTCATGTTTGCCTGTGTAAAATAAGGCAGCGTATCCCCTTGTACGCGAAAGAGCAGTTTATGCTGAGGGGACGTCAGTAAACGACGGTTCGGTGATATTTTAACCAAATCCTCTGCATTAAATACAGAGATCCGCCATCATACTGTGGTGCGCGTCCCGAGGGGTCTGTCCTCGTTTCTAGCCGTCGTCTGGGTAGCCGTGCAGCACTTTTTTGTCAGGAGTCAGAGGTCAGGTTTATTGCGTGACTTTGACAGGTTTATTTTGGGGAAGATGAAGCGTTCCTCATACGCTTTAATGCTGCTTTGAGAGCGGATGAGTTTTACGCCGTGGAGGCGATGAAGAACCCTGTCTACGCTGAAGCGTCTTGGACGTACTACACTTACACGGATGGTCCTTTGAGCTTTATACTTTACGCTATATTTAGCGGAAAAAGCTCTGCTTGTACGCTTGATGGCTCTGAAGGCCTCTGTTTACGCTGCTCTGCATTAGTATGCTGCGTAGCTCCTCCCAGCATATTTTCCATGCTTCTACAAGACCCCCTTCAAAGCTTTTAAATTTCTTAAAATTTGAAACGCTTTGAATAAAGCATGAACGGCCCCTCGTAACTCGAAATGTTTCTGAATGGAGCGTTGAAACGGTCGATGCGGACTTTATGGCAAATTTATTGGGGACCGCTTGTGATCTCTTTCACCTATAAAAAGGCTGGGGGGTTAACCTGTTCTCCCCACATTCCCACCACCATGCAGAGATGATCGCCGAAGTTCGTCGGGTCGACCTGAGAAAGAAGGAGATCATGTTCTTCCAGCATATAGGGAGCCGAAAAAGACGGCGTCTTCGAGCAAGTGTCCACTACAACGATGGATCATGAAAGGATATCTTAGCCTCCCTTGCTCGGGATAATCAGCAACTTTGTATGGCGGTTCTTCCAGGAGAAGGGAAGGGTCATATTAGACCACGCTGCTTGCAAGTAGTTCTCCAGCTACCTCTGGTGATGAGAGGCAGACAGACCGGCTAGAGTGGCGGTGGTCTGTAGGAAAGCAGAATTACCCTGCTTTCCTTCTGTTGGAGGATGGGTCATATGTCCAGTTTTGTATCCTCCTGCCACTGATCATCTTCTTGGAAGAAGAGAAAGATCACCAATGCGAGAACTTGTCAGAACAGATTCTGGGCGATCTTCAGACGACGAGGGGGTATCTTCTTTGTAGACGAAGTTTCCCTTAGATGTAATCATGAGAAATAGAGAAAAACCTTTGTAGATTGAATTTTTCTCATATGTAATCATGATTTTGATTTTAATAAAATCGTCTTCTTCTTCATATGATCATCTTGCCATACGTTGCTGTGATGTCTGAATATGTGTAGCTTTGACACGTCTGATTCTTTATGCCAACTCTGATAAGAAGAGTATTAGGCCCGGTCCTTTACGCGTAGCGAATAGTCCATAGAACGCTGTTTAAGCCTGTTGAACCTTTAGAACTGTCTTGTTGCTAGGACTGAGGGACTGTGTAGAGCTCTGAACTGCTGCTTCTGATGAGCAGAAATTTTGTCCAGACTTCGTCTTCAAGAATGATCTCTCGAAACTCTCTTGGAACAGGGTCGAGGATTTGGCTGTCAAACTGAGTTGTCATCTTGATAGACGAGATGTTCAGACTGGAGTCTGGATGAACCTCCAATTTTGGATCCGAGAAGAGTAATTTCTCAATATTTGAACTCTGTGTATTTTGGGTACTTGGGATACTTTGGGGTCAAGAACGAGTATCTTCTGTGTGAACTCTTTGCAATTGACCGCTTCGAGGACTGTTCGGATATGCGGAAAGTCGTGGAGCATGAAATCATCAGTCTGTAGCCTCTGGGCGTAAAACACCATTGAGCGTAAAATCGTAGACTTGTGGTTCCTGAGCGTGAAGTCGTAGGTTTGTAGCCTCTCGAGCATAAAAGCTACCGAGAATAAAGGCATCCGGGCGTAAAACCATAGACTTATAGCTGTCGAACGTAAAGTTGTAGATTCGTAGCTGTCGAGCGTAGAAAGCTTCTTTAGCGTAGGACTGGAGATCTGTAGCATGTGAGCGTAGAACACCATCGAGCGTGAAATCGTAGACTTGTGGTTCCTGAGCGTGAAGTCATAGGTTCGTAGCCTCTCGAGCATAAAAGCTACCGAGCACAAAGGCATCCGGGCGTAAAACCATAGACTTATAGCTGTCGAACGTAAAGCCGTAGATTCGTAGTTGTCGAGCGTAGAAAGCTCCTTTAGCGTAGAACTGTAGATCTGTAGCTCCTGAAAAGAAAATTTCTTCGAGCGTGATGTTTGCGGATCTGTTGCTTCTGAGCGTAAACTGAGCGCCACCGAGCGTGAGATCATCGATTTGGTATCTGCTGAGCGTAAAGTCATAGGTTTGTTGTCTCTCGAGCGTAAAAGCTACCGAGCACAAAGGCATCCGGGCGAAAAACCATAGACTTATAGCTTGTGAGCGTAAAACCGTAGATATGTTGTTGTCGAGTGTAGAAAGCTCCTTTAGCGTAGGAACCGCTGAACTGTTTTGCGCAAAGAATTTTTTTGAATTCGCTGACTGTCCGCCTTCTCTGAATAATAGGCTGACGTAGGACCCAATCATAACCAAATATTTAATTATGAGATTTGGTTAGGGTTTCGAGGATTCCGTCCGAGGATTCGAGGAGTCGACTCGAACTCTATATATATCCCAAGCTTTTGAGAGAAAAACCTTTTATCCGTCTTCTGCGAAAGAGAGCTTTCGACTGTTCAAGTTTTTCTTCGTTCCTTCTCTGAGCACTTCGAGTCTTCAGAAATGGCGCCGAAATAAACCCCCTTCACTAAGGGAAAGAGCATAGGTTCTTCCTCTCCTTCTCCTGCCCCAGCGAGGGGGTCTTCGGTCGGGCAAGGTGAACTTCCTTCTGAGCAAAGTATCCCGCCGACGAGCAGCGCACCCGGTCTTAGAGGTAGAGCCTTTGGGATGACCAAAAACGACAAAAAATCCTTCACACACGTTGAACGTGACCGTGCTAGGTCGTCTTCTGTGCTGATAGCCTCTTTGAGAAAGATGATGCACGGAGGTATTTTCATCTTTTACGCCCATATTTCTAATGTGCCAGCGTAAAAACTCCATATTTTCGTAGTTCCGAGCGTAAAAGCTCTGGCTACCAAAAATTGGCATATATCATAAAATTAGAGTTTTACGCTTGTGGAGGGGACTTCCGGTGTAAAATAACCAAATTTGCACAATCCTGGCGTAGAGCACAGACTGTCGTTTGTTTGGTCTGTATGTTTGTGCAAGATTTGTAATGACATATTTTCCTTGCACTTTTGTAGTTGGTTTGGGTGAGTCTCCACTGGCCGGGGTGATGGGTTTTGCTGCCGGGATGATGCACTCAAACTATCTGGAGGATCTGTCTCACGTGACATTTCTTATCTCCGGACCCCAGTATCCCGAGGGAAGGGGATTTTTGATATCGGCTCAGGGCGAGCGGACGCTGCTGAACATGATCAACGGAGAGCCCCTGACATACGTAGACGGGGAGCAGTACATAAAGCCGGCTTTCCTCTTTGGGGACATGATTGACAAACAGTCTCAAACGAAGCCCAAGAGGGAACCCTGGGTTTTTCCTGCCGGGAATTTGGTCTTGTATCTGCCAACGATGCCGAGGGATTATCCCATCTCGGCTTTCTTCCATACGACGCATCGCAGGAGGATGTCGTGGATGCTGACTCCCGATCTTCACGGCAAGCCGGGGAAGATCTTTCATCTGAAAGGGGCTGACCAGGGGTCGTTTGTCAGCCGCCCTTCCGGTGTTGTGACGTTGTTCAGAGGACTGTTCCCGGGCAGTGTCCCGAGTAAAGACAGCTCAGTGATCCAGTCGATCCAATTGCCGACCTTCTGCAACGACTTCATGGGATGAGGTAGGGTATATCCCAAGGAGAATCCTCGGTGCAATGGGTAGATCACCCCAACAAACCTCCGATGGACTTGCCTAGTTAACTGGGCCTTGAAGCACTTTCGGAGAGAGCTGGAGGGCATTGGACTGTATGCCGCTGTGAGTGCGATGAGTGTCGGGTTGCCTCCCAATCCTAATTTGTTCTTGGCACTGATGGAGCGATATATTTTGCTCACTGGGACCTTTGCCACTCCACTGGGGGAGCTGGGATTGGCCCTTCATGAGATGGCAGTTGTCTCGAGACTGCCGATGGGGGATACCCCATATGAAGAGTATGTCCCCACCAACTGGGAGTTGGGGGACTTGGACCCTCGGGTGGCGAAAGTGTATCAGGAGCTGATGTGTCAATACTTCGCATGCACCGCTTTTTATAACGAGCCTTCTGATTTGGCTCACACCACCAAGTGGATGTCCTACCTCTTCTTCCACCGAGCCAGGGCCGTCAAGTCGGAGAAAGCCTCGGGGGGCAAGAATGAGCCCGTGAACTGTTTGGGCGTGCTTAGTGCCCAGGTCATTGAGGATCTTATGGAGGAGGCTAAGGCTCCAGATCAGATTCTCGTTGAGGGGGTAGGAAAGTATCCCGAAGGCACTAAGGCCTACAGTTACTTGAGGCGCTGTCGCAGGCCTCTGTCTAAGGAAGCCCAGCTGGCCGGTTTCCTCTCGATCTGGCTGCGTCGAGTAGTAATGCCCGGTACTGCGTCCGCGGACCGCATTCACCGGAATATCCTGTGGCCGGCAGTGCGCCTGGTGTTCGGGGCAAGACTGGGCTTACTTCCTGCCATGGTGTGCCGTATACAGGCTGGCCTGAGAGCCATGACTGATGGGTTGCTCGTCGATAAAGCTCGGTGTGAGAGTTTTCCCCGGGTGGAATTATCATACCTGTATTTGATGGGATGGTTAATTCTCCACAACCCCCGGGTGATGTCTCCCGGCTCTGGTAGCAGCTCGGGGGGTAATTTCTTGCTGAACTACAAAGACTCTCTCTGGAATGTGAATACCACTTTGGACTGTCGGCTGGCGTTGAACCTCCGTCACGGCTGGAAGCTCCTCTGTACTCCCCCTCCTGTACATCGCAATCAATCAGGGACGAGGCTTGAGGATTCAGGTGGAGAGAAGACCGATCTTTCTCCGAAAGCTTTTAATTGGTTGGTCTGCATTAGACCCTCCCATTTGCTGTACAGGAGCGAAGATCATTGCTTCTTCGAGCCCTACTTGCCTAGTCGGTTCGCCCGGCAGTTTGGGTACGATCAGTTGCACGTGGGCAATACCGTCACCAGCTTCAGGTCCAGGGGCAGACTCATTGATGGAGCCAGAGGGTGGCAATATTTTATCATAGGTTATACGGGAGCAATCTTCATTGTGTCGGTCGTTACAACCTCCACGGAGCTCCACATTCTCCATTCTTACGTCCAGTTCTATGTGGCGATTAACACCTTCCATCACGATTTTGATATACATGGAAGCTTTAGGGTGCCTCCTCCCCAGCCTGGGGGAAGAGTTGAAGTCCCCTCGGTTTCTTCTGACGAGGGTGAGGAGTCTGACACTCCGGATGAGCCTCTGGTGTCGGTGCCGAGGTGTGAAGTGCCTCCGCCTGCGGGGGCTTTGGTAGTCTCTTCTGGGAAGCGACGGGCTTCTGCCCCAAAGGAAGCTTCTCTTCGTAAGAGGAGGAAGGAGACGGTTGCTCGTCCTCTCCGCATTCTTGGTATTGAGGCTCCTGGGAGTGAGCCTGCATCTCCCCATATCAGGGATGATTCTTTGGCTGGAGGTTCCTCGCCTTTTAGAGAGGGACCTTCTACAGTTCCGGCCGACGGCGCCAGAGAATCTTCGCTATAGGTCACTGTCGTGGCTACTGCTCCAGGTAGTGGAACAAGATTGCATGTGTGGCCGCGACAGATAGAAGAATCTTTCCCTAGACCAGCAACAGATAAAACTCCCACTGTATCAGCGAGCACGCCTAGCGAGATTCCAGTTGATGAACCTCGACTGCTTCTCGGTGTAGGCTTGGCAGAACTTCGGGCGATGTCGGTTGGCCCACCTCCTTATCCAGGTATGATAGTTCGTATTGCATCATTAAAGCATGGTTTAGCTACATCGGCTGCAGATGCACCATATATACCGTTGGCTCTGGGTAAATATCGTCTTTATGTCTCCCTTTAGAAAGATTACCATCATATTGATATCAACTTTCTGGTCCTTTTCTCAGGGGATGGCATCCACGGGGAGTACAACGTTGAAGCACCTTCTGGCTCTGCTCCGGCTCCTGGCGATGATACGAAGGCTTTCGACTTCGAGGAGGAAATACCTTCGGGGGCCAGCTCGTCTGGAGTGGTTTCGTCACCTCGAGAGGAGGACGAACCCGTCATCGTGACTTCGTCTCTCGCGAGTATGCTAATGACTTCGACCGTCGTCGTTGCACCTTCTTCGGTCGCACCACCCGTCGAGGCGGCGACTGTGGCCACTTCGTCTGCAATCATTCCCGGAGGGGGACTTGCTGATATTGCGGCCACTCCTGGCGTTCAATCGGATCTAGTTGTGCTGACTGAGCAACATACCAGCCTCTTTTACACCGGTTTGAAAACGATGATATCAATGGTGTTGGCGAAGAGTCTAGATTTCGAGCGCCTGAAGAAGACTTCTCAGTTTTCGATCGGGGCTGTCAGGGAGCTCGGCGATCCTAGGGTAGCTGACGCCCTGGAGGCGGTGGTTAATGGTTTAGAGCAACCCATTAACGAATACTTACAGCTGACTCGGGGCAGCTTTGATGCTGAGGTCCAGACCAGGTATGACCACATGACTGTGCGGCTTTCTACACAGCTGGAAAGCCTGGACAACTCCATCAAAACACATAAGCTGGAGATGGATAAAAGAAAAGCTGTCGTGGAAGAGGCTCTCGCTCTTGAGACGAAGCTCCGATCTGAGCACGAAGGGAATGCAGCGAGGGCCCGCAAGCTGAAGGAAAAACTCGCTCTGGCAGAGGAGTGGTCTTCTCAGTCGTTGGCAGGTCTAGATGTAGCGACTGGTCGACTGAGCGCAGCGCGACGGGATTTGGAGCGTACAGAAGCTGCCCGTGCGGGCTCTCTTCGGGCAAGGGCTGAGCTGACCCTTACGAACAATCCCGAGGCACGGCTGGAGCGGGCTCGCGCCGATGCCTTGGTTTCTAGGAATGAGAAGATAGCTGCACTGGAGCGGCTGATTCGCGATCTGACTGCTCCCCCATCATGATGTATCCCTTCTTTTTTTTTGCTTTCCCAGATGTAATTCTGCTCTTTATCGGGAATAAATAAAAGCGACTATTTTCTGACTTTTGTGGACCCATCATTTCGAAATGTAAATGACAGTTTTTTTTTGGCGAGAGTGATATCAGAGGTAGTATGGACATGATAAACTCTCGATAAACTTTTAGCGGGACATATCTGTTCAGAGGTCATACGAACATGATAGAATATAACCCAACTAATTGCGTTCTGGAAGTAGTTTTGTCAGAATTGAGATCCTCGCTATATTCCACTCGAGCAGGGGAGATTAAGCATAGTACCTTTTCAGGAATTCGCCGTTGATAGGAGCCATTAACATGTCTCCATTAGGCTGGGCTATCCTGTAGGCGCCGTTCGAGAACATTGTCTCGATCATATAAGGGCCTTCCCACTTGGCTGGAATTTGCCTTTACTTCTGTGAGTAAGAATCATCGACCTTCTTACGGCTAGAACTAGCTCGCCGACTTTGAACACTCTTTCCTTTACTTTATGATTGAAAGTTTTGGAAATGCGTGCTTGGTAGAGCGCGATGTGCTGCTGAGCTTGGAGGCGTTTCTCGTCTAATCCTTCTAGCTCTTGGAGCCTTAACAGGTCATTCTTTTCTCGAGTCAGCTCACTAGTCACGGCTATCCTGAGTGACGGGATCTGGATTTCAATGGGGAGAACTGCTTCGCTCCCGTAGAACAGCGAGAATGGGGTACAACCTGTCGGTGTTCGTACCTTTGTGCGGTATACCCAGAGACATTCGCCCAGCTTCTCATTCCAATCTCTCTTGTTTGAAGAGACAAATTTCTTTAAGAGTTTGATAATGGTTTTGTTGAAAGCTTTCGCCAAACCATTAGCAGCTGGATAATATACCGTAGAGGCAATATTGTGTATCCGATTTTTATCGCAAAATCGATGAAACGCTTGGCTGATGAACTGAGGCCCATTGTCGTGAATTATCCTCCGGGGTACCCCGAAGCGATAAATGACGTGATGCTTGATGAAGCTGATCATATTAGATGCCTTCACCTCAGTGAGAGGGATCGCCTCTGCCCATTTGGAGAAGTAATCCGTGATGGCCAGTATGAACTGGTGATCGCTGGAAGAAGACGGGTGAATAGGACCAATGATATCCATACCCATGCTTCGAAAGCCAGGACGCAACCGTAGGATATAGATATTCAGACGGTTGATGTATGAAGTCTGCATGAACCTGACAGGCTCTACATTATCTTGCATACCGTATTGCATCTGCGATCATAGTAGGCCAGTTATAGCCCATTCTCCTGATGCGATCCTGTAGCTTAGGACCGGGTTGATTCGCTCCGCATACGCCGTCGTGAGCTTCCCGGATAATCTACTGTGCTTCATCTTCAGATAGACATCTCAATAGCAGTCCATCGTAGGTCCGGCGATATAGGCATTGTGAAGATGCATCGTAGTAGAAGCGTAATGATCGTCTTTTGACGGATACTGCTCCTTTGGGGTCCTCCGACAAGATTTCGTATGCGACGAAATCTATGAAAGGACTTCTCCAGTCTCTTCTAGGGGGATCTGTGTTCATAGCGTAGCTGCGTTCTATGTAAAAGTTGCTCTTCACACAGAATAAATCTCTGTTAAGAAGGATTACCAAATCCTGCCTTCTTATAGGAGTGGCTAAATCTGCAGCTAGACTGGCTAGGGCATCAGCTTCTAGATTCTGAGATCGAGGTACATGCTCTAGGAAGAACCCTTTGAATGTCATGGCTATCTCGACCGTCGCTCGGTGATAGGGGATGAGGTCTGGATTTTGGACTTCATATATTCCTCTGACTTGATTGACGATAAGTAGAGAATTACCGAATGCTTCCAGGGACTCGACCCCCAGCTCTTTGGTGACTTGGAGCCCGATTAGCAGAGCGTTGTACTCTGCCACATTGTTGGATCAGGGCTCGCTAAGAGAATATGCTCGGTAGATGACAAGCTGATCAGGAGTGACCAGGACGACTCCTACTCCTGAAACGACGTTTTCCCTAGGACCGGTTCTGGAGGCACCATCGAAGAAGAGTTATCATGCGTCACTTTCCATTGCGGAATTACATTCTGCAACTTTGTCGGAAATATCCTCGTATAATTTGGAGGCCTCCGGGATCGGATGAGCAGCTAGGAAGTCAGCCAGCGCTTGGCCCTTGATGGACTTCTGCGGTACATACACCATGTCATATGGTGTTAATAGCATCGCCCAAGTCGCGAGTCGGGAATTAAGAGCACTAGGCTTGCTCATCACTACTCGAAGAGGGTTGATCCTGGAGATGATATGAATAGTCTGGCCGGCGACATAGTGCCGCATCTTCTGGATAGCGAACATCAGAGCCAAGCATTCTTTCTCCACCGGGTTGACCGGTGTTCGGCTCCGACCATCATCCTGCTGAGGTAGTAGATAGCCTGTTCATGACCCATGTCGTTCTTCTGTACGAGAAGAGCTCCTAGCGAATGATCCATCGCTCGAACGTACAACAAGAATGGTCTTCCCATGACGGGAGGTACCAGAACTGGCGGACTGGTGAGGTAGTGCTTGATATCTCCGAACGCTTGCTGACAGGCTTCGTCCCATATGAAGGATACACCTTTCTTTATGAGATGAGAAAAGGGCTGACATCTCCCCGAGAGGTTGGATATGAATCGCCGGATATAAGCCAGACGGCCTTGAAATCCCCGAAGTTCCCTCAGATTACGGGGCGGTCGCATTTCTACGATTGCCTGGACTTTGTCGGGGTCCACCTGGATGCCTTTGGCGGTGATGACAAATTCCAGGAACTTGCCACTGGATACACCCAGAAAGGACTTCGTAGGGTTCATCTTGAGTTGATGTTGGTGCATTAACTCGAATACCGTCCTCAAGTCTTGAATGTGATCACCTTTGAAGCGACTCTTGACGGCTATGTCGTCCATGTAACATTCTACTATTTTACGTAAATGCTCATAGAATATGTTACTCATATCCCGTTGGTATGTAGCCCCGACGTTCTTCAATCCGAAGGGCATGACCATATAGCAATATACCCCCAATGGTGTCCGGAAGGCAGTGTGCTTCTCGTCTTCAGGATGCATCTTGATCTGATTGTATCCTGAGAATCCGTTCATGAAAGACATGCATTCAAAGCCGCAGGTGTTATCGATCATGATGTCCGTGATGGGAAGAGAGAATTCATCTTTGGGGCAGGCCGCATTCAGATCTCGGTAATCGATACAGATACGTACCTTCCCTTTTTTTTCATGACTGGGATAACATTGGTGACCCAGTCTGGATGTTGTTCTTCTCGGATGAAACCACAGGCTATCAACTTCTTGACTTCAGCTTCAATTGCGTCCATCATATCCGGACGGAACCGGCATTGGTGCTGCTTCACAGGCTTTGAGTCGGTCAATATATTGAGTTTGTAAGTATCCACGTTCGGGTCTAGGCCCGGTATGTCCCCATAATCCTACGCAAAGACGTCGACGTATTCCTTTATCAGCTATATAATTTCTTCCCTTTCAGCTGGGGGAAGATTGTCACTGATAAATATCGGCTTTGGCGAAAGTTCACCCCCAACATCGATTCGGATAACTTCGTCTTTGGTGGGAGGTTCTCTTTGCTCGAAGCGGAATTCCCACTGCGTATCCATTTGTTGAGCCCAAGAGTCATTCTCGAACGGCTCAGAATCCTGTTTATCTGCTTCTGAGGGATTTGTCACCACCATATTTACTGATAGTGTTTGTTCGAGAGCATCAGGTGAGTCGGAGGGTGACGAGCCGTTCTGAGAAGAGGGAAAGATGTCCTCATCTAACTTGGAAGCCATAAGGGAGGTGGCATACCCTAACCCGAAACGAGTTTGTCGATAGCGGAGGTCGCCGCGCGGCGACGTTCGTCTGCCTTTTCCGTAGTTGAGGCCTGGCTTCCGCTTCAAGTCGTAGCCCATATTTTGCATGATCTTCAGCGCTTACGGGCTGTATCGGTGAACTTGCATTTTCCCAGTATCGTCATTGAAAGAATCTTCCTGGTTAGCCGGTTGATTGCGCATGCGGCCGAAGAATATTGGACGCTGATTGCTGCAGGTAGGCGGGACAATGAAGATAGAATCCTCATGGGGTCCATACGTTGTGATAACGTTGGATGATGACGCTACTTCCCAGACATACGGACGGTAGAAGTTTATAGCTTCCAAGAATTTTTGTGCTATGGGTTCTACCTCGTCACGGGGAATGGTATATACTCGCTCAGAGGTGAGATGGACATGGCAATTGACGATCGAAAGTTTATTCAGAGGTAATATGAACATGACAAACTTTGTGATTGTGACTTCCATCGGGGATGGAGGCACACATCTGCTCAGAGGTGATATGGACATGGCAGTTTTTTATGGACTTAACACCACTGGCGTACTTTAGAGTTAAGTACGGATGTCAAGTGTAGACGACAATCGATATTAGAGGTAATATGGACATGACAACTGACGGTCGAAAGTTTATTTAGAGGTAATATAAACATGACAAACTTTATGATTGTGACTTCCATCGGGGATGGAGGCACACATCTGCTCAGAGGTGATATGGACATGGCAGTTTTTGTGGACTTAACACCACTGGCATACTTAGAGTTAAGTACGGATGTCAAGTGTAGACGACAATCGATATCAGAGGTAATATGGACATGACAACTGACGGTCAAAAGTTTATTCAGAGGTAATATGAACATGACAAACTTTGTGATTGTGACTTCCATCGGGGATGGAGGCACACATCTATCTGCTCAGAGGTGATATGGACATGGTAATTTTTTTTGGACTTAACACCAATGGCGTACTTAGAGTTAAGTACGGATGTCAAGTGTAGACGACAATGATATCAGAGGTAATATAGACATGACAACTGACGGTCGAAAGTTTATTCAGAGGTAATATGAACATGACAAACTTTGTGATTGTGACTTCCATCGGGGATGGAGGCACACATTTGCTCAGAGGTGATATGGACATGGCAGTTTTTGTGGACTTAACACCACTGGCGTACTTAGAGTTAAGTACGGATGTCAAGTGTGGAGGGCAACTTATATCAGAAGATCGTCGGTAGCCGAAAGTTTTATTCAGAGGTGATATGAACATGACAAACTTTTGAAAGGGACTCTCCCTCGAGTACACATATTTTCTTTTGAAATGAGCAAATCGTTATGTAAGAAAAGAATGGAAATCCAATCGGTACGGACCGTCCCTTTGTTCACAGATTCAAAGTGATGACCTTGGCATCGATCGTCTCCGAAATTTTTCTTTTTAGCACATAGCACGTCTTTGTGGGGTGATGAGTGTATCGGTGGAAGAGACAATAATCTGGGTGATCCACGTCGCCAGCCCTCTCAGGATGTCTGATGTTGGGTAGCTGGAGCTTGCGCTCTTTCATTAATATATCAAAGATCTCAACGATGTCGTCTTCGTTGAAGGAAAAAGTCCCTTTTGGTCTTCGGGCTCTTGATGCCTGAATTTTACGGTCTTGCAGGGAGATCGTTGCTGTTGCATCATCTTCGGATCTTGAGGGGATTCTACCCCCGGCCCTGGACGTCCCCTTGTTCTGTCGAGGTAAGTTA
This sequence comes from Iris macrosiphon, assembly GCA_036927795.1. Lineage (NCBI taxonomy): Eukaryota > Viridiplantae > Streptophyta > Magnoliopsida > Asparagales > Iridaceae > Iris > Iris macrosiphon. The sequence goes on from JAYESA010000084.1 coordinate 159,011, forward strand.
CCTCTGGACATGCCGTGGTCTCTGGCCACAGAAATTGATTCATCAAGAACTGCCTCTGGTTGTACAGGACTGGACTTCAGAATTTTGGGTCTCGTGAGAGACGCAGTATATCCTAACCCGAAACGAGCTTCTCGATAGTGAGAATTACTACGCACCGGCATTCGCCTACCTTTCCCATAGTTGAGACCTTGTTTCAGTTTTAAGTCGTAACCCATGTTTTGCATAATATTTAATACTTGTGGGCTGTATCTGTGGGTTTATATCCTGCCAGATTCAGACTCGCGTGATTCCTCTTGCATGATTGGGGTGTTCCGCCTGCTGCCAAAGATTATCGGACGCTGATCGTCATGGGTTGGTGGAATGATAAAGATGGAGTCTTCCTGTGGTCCACCTGTTATGACGATATCAGATGTTGACGTATCTTTCCATATGATTTCTCCGCGTTTGACTGTTAGGGGAACCAAAGTCCATTTATAACTCTCGTTCTTGCGTTTCTGGATTAGATAATCCCGCAGGTCAGGAGGAGTAGAGGAAGAAGACGAAGGCTTGTTTCTTCTGTTCCCATCAGCGTGCATGCGAATATTGGGCACCCCAGTTTTCCCTGTGCCACCTGTATACAACAGATTGGCTATCTGGGTGGCGGATAATCCCCTGGGGGGTGTCTTTCCGCAACCTGAGCTTATTTTATGCCGAGGGACTTTGCCTGGCATAATTTGGAGATTTGCTCAGACTGGCGTAAAGCAGGAGAGGCCCTCAGTCGGCCATCGGCTTCTCGCATAATCCGGAGGGTAGGCAGACTGTTCTCTTGCTGGTGTAAAGGCCGAGAAGTTGAGTACTCTGCCGCTTGCTTTCCCTCGCGGAGATCATAGCCTCATATGGTTCACCGTAGAGGTCAAACGTTGTCTTGCGCGTGGAGCATGATCTGTACTTCCGATTTGGCGTTGAGGCACCATCAGAAGTTTGTCTGTACCGCGCGGAGCGGGAGACTGATTTCTATGCGTGGAGCAAAGTTGACGCTTCTGGGTTAGCGCTGAGGCTTTGCCCGAAGTTTCGTCTGTACCGCGCGTAGCGGGAGACTGATTCCTACGCTTAAAGCGCAGTGGATTCTTCTAGGTTAGCGCTGAGACTTTGCCCGAAGTTTCGTCTGTACCGCGCATAGCGGGAGACTGAGTTTTATGTGCGGGGCATGGAGGGAGCGATGCTACAACCTCATTGGTCGGAGAGATCGGAGAGTCCACAGGAATAGCGGAGGATGTCTTGGGCATCCATACCCTGCGCAGCTTCCTGTTGTCTTGGACGGAGAGAGGGTGAGAGCTACCCCCGGTTCAAAGCATGTCTTCGTAGGCAGACTGGTCGAAATGAACGGCCAGTGTCTTCTTCACGGTTCCTACAGATATCGCATCGTGTTGAGCAATTACTTCCTCATCAGAAGAGAAAGACGTCCACAGCAGAGTCGCCATCTTGTTTGTGGTATTAATCGAAAGAATGAAAGTGTATTTCAATGACGGGGTTTATACGAAACCTGCGCCCTTTGGTTTACAAACAAACTTGTACAATTTAATCCTATACGAGGATGTGGGAGTACAATTTATTTAATCTGGGTATAAATTGCTATAGGTGTCTGATCTGCAGTCGATCACTTTAGCACTTGGACCACACGATCTTGAAGAAGTGCCATGGAAGACAGGTAGCAGCTTCGAAGGTTGCAGAAGAGGGTGGATGCACGATACCAAAGTCGTCGATCCCTGCTCTTTGCCTGAGCTCCGAACTCTCTCTCTCTCTCTCTCTCTCTCTTTCTCTTGACCTCCGGTTCGATCTTTCTGGGAAGTTCGACCTTGTCCGATCCTTCTTTCAAAGTTTTGACCTTGTTCGATCTTCAAGTTTTAAGTTTTTTGACCTTGTTCCCCATTGATAGGGGTCTCTATTTATAGAGTTTTGGTGACAGTGACCACTCTGTCGGTATAAAAACTGAGGAGTGAAAAGTATAGCACTCTTTTACACAACGGTTAAAATAACCAATGCCTGCGTATAGATGACCTTTTGAGTGAGCATGTGACGCGTGTCCAACTAAGGGGACAAAACGCGTATATCTGCTACAAAGATCATGGCGTAGAAGCCACGTAGGTAGGTATCCCTTGTGTAGAAGAGGTTGGCGTAGAAGCCAAATGACTGTCACCCTGGCGTAGAAGCCGGATAGGCATAGAAGCCGAATAGGCGTAGAAGCCGAATAGGCGTAGAAGCCGAACAGGCGTAGAAGCCGAATGGTCGTAGAGACTGAGTGGGCGTTTGAAACCGAATGGTCGTAGAGACTGAGTGGGCGTAGAAGCCTCTGCGTACCGTGCCAGAGTGCTGATGTGGACGTCTTAGCCGGAATTACGGCTTTTGAAGATATAATCAAATCTCTTGCAGAGATTTGCTATCATCTTGTGCATTAAATGCGGAGACGTATTTTGAAGGTCTGCAGCCCTTCTGTGCATCTGTCGCAGAGACGTGCCTCGAGAGAAACTGTCACCACTCTATGCAATTTAGACGTAGAGACGTGCCTCGAGCCCCGTATGAAGTGCATCTTTTGACGTGGCAGGCGGTTTGTCTACTGCGGAGCATAAAATAGCTCATGTTTGCCTGTGTAAAATAAGGCAGCGTATCCCCTTGTACGCGAAAGAGCAGTTTATGCTGAGGGGACGTCAGTAAACGACGATTCGGTGATATTTTAACCAAATCCTCTGCATTAAATACAGAGATCCGCCATCATACTGTGGTGTGAGTCCCGAGGGGTCTGTCCTCGTTTCCAGCCGTCGTCTGGGTAGCCGTGCATCACTTTTTTGTCAGGAGTCAGAGGTCAGGTTCACTGCGTGACTTTGACAGGTTCATTTCGGGGAAGACGAAGCGTTCCTCGTACGCTTTAACGCTGCTTTGAGAGCGGATGAGTTGTACGCCGTGGAGGCGATGAAGAACCATGTCTACGCTGAAGCATCTTGGACGTACTGCACTTACGCGGATGGTCCTTTGAGCTTTATACTTTATGCTATGTTTAGCGGAGAAAGCTCTGCTTGTACGCTTGATGGCTCTGAAGGCCTCTGTTTACGCTGCTCTGCATCAGTATGCTGCGTAGCTCCTCCCAGCGTATTTTTTATGCTTCTACAAAGCCCTCAACATATCTTCTAATGTCTGAATAGTACGTTCTGACTGCCCGTCTATTTGCGGATGATAAGACGTACTGAATTTCAGACGAGTTTCAAGACTTTCTTGCATGCTCCTCCAGAAACTGTTTGCGGGTGATAAGACGTACTGAATTTCAGACGAGTTCCAAGACTTTCTTACATGCTCCTCCAGAAATATGATGTAAAACGTGAATCCCTGTCTGATACAATACTAACTGGTACACCGTGCAATCTCACAATCTATCTCATGTATAAGTCAGCCAAAGCTTCTGTAGATTAGCCAACTCTAAAAGGCAAGAAATGGGCTGACTTGGTGAGTCGGTCCACTATTACCCATACTGCATCTCTTTCACTTGGACTCTTAGGAAAACCCATGACAAAGTCCATAGTGATGTGTTCCCACTTCCACTCTGGAATCGGGAGTGGTTGCAATAATCCTGCTGTCCTCTGGTGCTCTACCTTTACTTGTTGACATACTAAGCATTTAGCTACAAAGCGAGCTATCTCTCTTTTCATTCCATGCCACAAAAAGTGCTATCGTAAATCACGATACATCTTGGTGCCTCCAGGATGAATAGAATATATCAAACTATGAGCTTCTGTCATCAGCTCCTGTCGAATTTCTTCATTTGGAACATAAAGACGATTGCCACATTGTAGTGTCCCGTCATTATGAAGGTGCAGTCCTGTCTGTTCTCCGGCCTCTGTCCTTTCTTTTAATCTTCTGAATCTGGCGTCTGTAGGCAAAGCTGTCTTGATTCTCTCTATTAGTGATGATTGTACTTGCAAATTGGCTAGTATCCTGTCTGCTCCGGGTAATATCACTTCAATGCCAAGACATTGCAAGTCTTTTAATAATTCCTTCTGAGTTATTAAGAAATAAGCTGTTGGCTTCCGGCTTAATGTGTCTGCTACAACGTTAGCCTTGCCTGGGTGATAATGTAGCTCTATCTCAAAATCTTTTATCAATTCGAGCCATCGACGTTGTCTCATATTTAACTCCTTCTGTGTGAAGACATACTTGAGACTTTTATGGTCTGTATATATATCCACTCGTTCCCCATATAAGTAATGCCTCCATAACTTTAGAGCAAATACAACGGCTGCAAGTTCCAAGTCATGAGTTGAATAATTCTTCTAATGTACTCGTAATTGCCTAGATGCGTATGCAATTATCTTGCCATGTTGCATCAATACGCATCCTAAGCCTTTCCCTGATGCATCACTGTAGATCACATAGCCTCCTGATCCTGAGGGAATAGTCAATATTGGTGCTGAAGTCAGTCGCTTCTTTAACTCCTCGAAAGCGGCTTGACACTCGTTGGTCCATATGAACTCTTGATCTTTGCAAGTCAACCGAGTCATAGGTGTTGCTATTCTTGAGAAGTTCTCCACGTGTAAACCCCCAGATTTTGCAAGAATTTCAAATTGGGATTTTTCACAATTTTTTGAAATTTTCTGAGAATTTTCTGTAATTAAAATCAAGGTTTTAATTATTAAATAATTTTTTAATTGTTAATAAACAATATTAAAATATTATGGAAATAATATTTTTGGGTGTAAAATGGAAAACTGGACTAAGGATAATTTTTCTGGAATTTATTGGACCCCGGACCTATTTTTAATTACCGAAAAACTATTTATTTAATTATTTATTTAATCATTTATTTATTTATTCATTTATTATTATTATTATATATATTTTTTATTTTTCTTTCCGGCCCAGCCCAACCGCTCCGGCCCGGCCCAGCCCGCTCCCTACCGGGTCGGGTCGGGACTGCCCGCCACCCGACCCGCCCGCTAACCCGTTTCCCCTCTCTCCCTCTTCCCCGCAAACTCCGGCCACGCCCGCGTCCGGCGCCGCACCGCCCGCCCGCCCGCCCGCCTCGCTCGCCCACAACCTCCTCTTCCCTCCGCCTCCCTCGGCCTCGAGCCACCACCCTCTCCCATTTATAAACCGCCCAAATCCTCCCCTCCGGCCACCTCTCTCCTCCGCCTTACCTCGACACACGCCGCCACTGCTTCGCCCGACGCCGGCAGCCACCTCCGCCGTCCCAGCGACCCTCTCAGCCCCAGCCTCCTTCCTCCCTCCCCGCAGCCGCTCCTCCGACCGTCCCCGCCCGCTCCGGCAGCAACAGCCGAGTGGCCGACCGCCTCCCCGAGCCACCCTAGCACCGGGCGACCTCCCCGCCGCCCTGGCCAGCCTGAGCCCCGGCCACCGGAGTGAAACCCTAACCCTATTTCATTCGGACACGGCGGTGGACACAAGACACTGTGTCCTGTGTCGTGTCGGACATAATTCAGACCCTGTTTTTCGACCCAGTTCAGGTGCGTGTATCTTCTTGCTCGTAGCTCCATTTTCAATTCTGTAAATTACGTTGCGAAGCCTGTATGACCCTCTCGGTGCCCGGACAAACCGCTCGAGCATCGCGTCTGGTGCTGATCGCACACCGCGATCCAAAAACAGGAAAAATCAGACCCTGTTTTACCCCGGAACTGAGTACGCCCCGCCAAATGGGATGACTTGGTCGACCGCGGTCTTCACAGATACGTGCGCAGCGTTGATACGGACGTATGGGATTTCACGGAAGTCGATTCGGGTGTGCGTGCACACCGGGATCAACGCGTATCCGGGGACACCGCCCCGTATCCACCTTTTCTGAATTTTACCCTAACTTTCTGTACACACGTCGGATCGAAACAAAACTTATGCCATCGGACTCATAGCGATACGCTGGTCCTGTGACCCAAGTTTGGTTCGATTCTGAGAACGTTGACGAAATCGTGTGTCGTGGGACCCACAGGCCCCGTTCGACGGGCGATTTTGTGATCGGCTCGTCGGAATCTAATTCTGGAAGTTCCGTTGGGTTCGTATCATCGTTCCTGACCTGTTGAAACTAAGTTTGGTGAATTTGGAGACCTTTGACCCTGACACATTTTTTGGTGCAAAGCGGACCCACATGCGGACCCCGTTTTGACCCAAAACTGTCGTTTCTGCCCTTATCTCCAAATTGGACCCAAGGACAGGCATTTCTAGCTATTTGATATCTTCTGAGCATGATGGTAATGTCTATTTCATCTTTTGGACTCATCTCTGGAAAATTTCCCCGAGTACAATTAATTGGATCCAAACAACAGGCAAGTACCTGCACTTCAAGTTAATCTTTATATTATGATAATTAATTCTCTGCTTTACTAGTACCATTGATGATTACACGTAGTGCTAGAACACTGGATTTCATGTCTTGAATACTGGAGTTCATGTCTTATTTTTCATGTCGGGTGGAAGAATACTAGAAGGCATGTAGTTTACCCTTCCCCCTACCGTGTTTAATAGCTGTTGGTGCGCGACTGTACCCTCAGCCGGATCTCGATTGTTTCATGTTTAATAGCCGTCTATGACGGCCGGATTAGGCTTATAAACCCCTACATGCCAACTATGTATTCTAAAATAAACACAAGTTCACACACATAGCTTCTTGTCTTGTTATAGTTCTTGTTGGCTGTTGTAGTTTTATTTCCTGTCTCATATTACTTCTGCTTTCTCATATTCCTGTTTATAGCATTAACTCTTAGTTATTGTTGTTTCTTTTATGCATATTCTCAATATGTTACACAATCAGTTTCTGTTTCCAATTGTCATAAATGTTTAGTTTAATCTTGTTGTGCATTGTGTACTTTGCTCCTTTCCTGACTGGATCCGTTGATCTAGGCGATGATGAGGACCTTGCCCCTACCTATTATGGCCACTATGAGTTAGCAGATGACACATATGAGGAGCCAGTTCCCACCCAGGAGACTACTTCTGCAAAGTAGTTAGCCATAGCTATTTATTTATGCTCTTTATCTTAGTAATCGGGTTTGTCCCCGATTTTATTTCTGATTCTGTAATAAACTCTGGATCTGTTGTCACATTCAGTTTATGAAATCTTAGCATTCTTATTCCTGTGAATATCCTTGCCTGTGTATTATTGTGGATGAGATAGATAATTATTGATCCCAGAAAATGACCTAGACAGCGTACTACCGCCGATACTGCGGCGTAGGCTGGACGTGCCCACGTACTCGTGCCCGAATATCCGGGTGCGGGTCGTGACACGTTTTTGTGGTGGCCCATGCAGGTCCAACGACTAAATTGTTCGGTTTCAACTTCGGGACCGAACAGTCCTGCAATAAGATAGGATAAGTTTTAGGATCTCATCCACTTGCTTGAATCGTTCTTGACATCTATCTTGGATTTGAATTAATTCCTTGACTTGCATCCTGCCTTGATTCCTGTGTGCCTTTTATCGTTTATTTTTGGATGCAAAGTAAAGGATCTACCAGCAAGCGACGAGGTTCCTACAAGATCACCACGAGATGCTCTGCCAGCATGACCGTGGAGAACGCGCAGACTCTTGGAGCAGCTAATGCGCGTAAGTGATTTATAGTTGCCGTTCCTAGTACTGTTTAGCTTGTGCCTATTGATTCGTGACCTCAGCCCCAACCTAGTAATTTTAAACTTGCTAATAACCTGGAATACTTTTATATTGATAACTGTAGAGATTGTAGAATCTTTTGCTATTGTGCTTATTGTAGGTTGTTTTGTGAAACTTAATAATTTACCTCCTTTCATCATCATCTAGCGCACTGAATTTTGATGTACTTGACTTATACTGCTATTCTATAGCCTAGTTTTGCAAGCTTACTCTTTATCGAGCTTGTTTATGACAAGTGTATTATTGGGGAGGCCCACAATGATACATTTCAGAATCAGTGTATTATGGTCTGATCAACCATAGTGCGCTTGATTCGCCCTTCGAAATAATACTTTACGTGGATTGAGATATACAGTTGACTAGTATACCTGCCCTAGACATGTCTGAGCATAACTATATTAATACGAGCATGTGAATAGGAATTACCAAGATAGAATTCAATCCATAATCGCTTGACAATTCCCACTTGAATTCTTTAAACGCCTTGACCCCGATATTTCTATTCTATCACCCCACCCTTGAACTCTTTATTATTGATCTTCGTCTTCCCTTATTTCGGAAAGACAAAAACCTCGTGCTTGGTATAAGTCTGATACACAGAGAATACTGGATATGTCTCATAGGCCGATCACATACTTGAGGATTTTTCTTTCGAAATTAAGGACATATCATGATCGGCGTTGAAGTTTCGAGGATTGAATGACATGAGTAACCATATTAAGGAATATTTTCTTAAAGTATATAGTCTTTTGTGATGAATGGGTAAATTCTAAGTTGGGTAGCAATGCATTTGTCAACTCGAGAGGAATGTCCTTTGGATTGTGACCGAGTAAGGTTAGATTGGAAGAAGCAAGCCATTCTAATTTTGAAAATTTTAGTGAATTGATATCGAGGACCCAATAGTTATACCTTAGGTACATGATTTAAATCTTGAATAATGAAAGTAAAATCGCCAATTTGAATTTAGGGGATATATGATTCAGACTTGAACATTGGTGGACTACACTTAAAATTATCTTTCAGTTTGATGCTTTGAATCAAGAATTAAAAATTTGATGGTTGGACTACCTAGTTGGATTATGGAGGAGGTGAATGAAATTTAAAGAGTTGAAGCATACAAGTGTGAATGGGAATACTACTGGACTCGAATTACTTCCAGAAAAAATTATGATAATTAGAATCGTGAGGTAAATTTATAAGCACATGCAAATCTTGAAGATGTTATATGGACTTAATTTAAAAATCTGCCTATGGGTAATTTGAGGAAGTAAGAAGTGATAACCATAGGTTGAATTTTGATTGGAACAAGTAGTCGTCTTAACCTTGAAGTGATTGCAGTGGACATGATTAGGATTTAAATTATCGCAAGGAGATTGCGATTGAGGTACATGAAGGGTTAACAGATTATGGCTTAATTTTTAAATTTCGAGGACGAAATTTTTATAAGTTGGGTAGATTATAAACCCCCAGATTTTGCAAGAATTTCAAATTGGGATTTTTCATAATTTTCTGGAATTTTCTGGGAATTTTTTGTAATTAAAATCAAGGTTTTAATTATTAAATAATTTTTTTAATTGTTAATAAATAATATTAAAATATTATGGAAATAATATTTTTGGGTGTAAAATGGAAAACTGGACTTAGGGTAATTTTTCTGGAATTTATTGGACCCCGGACCTATTTTTAATTACCTAAAAACTATTTATTTAATTATTTATTTAATCATTTATTTATTTATTCATTTATTATTATTATTATTATATATATTTTTTTTATTTTTCTTTCCGGCCCAGCCCAACCGCTCCGGCCCGGCCCAGCCCATTGGGCCGAGCCCAGCCCGCTCCCTACCGGGTCGGGTCGGGACTGCCCGCCACCCGACCCGTCCGCTAACCCGTTTCCCCTCTCTCCCTCTTCCCCGCAAACTCTGGCCACGCCCGCATCCGGCGCCGCACCGCCCGGTCGCCCGCCCGCCTCGCTCACCCACAACCTCCTCTTCCCTCCGCCTCCCTCGGCCTCGAGCCACCACCCTCTCCCCTTTATAAACCGCCCAAATCCTCCCCTCCGGCCACCTCTCTCCTCCGCCTCACCTCGACACACGCCGCCACCGCTCCGCCCGACGCCGGCAACCGCCTCCGGTGTCCCAGCGACCCTCTCAGCCCCAGTCTCCTTTCTCCCTCCCCGCAGCCGCTCCTCCGACCGTCCCCGCCCGCTCCGGTAGCAACAGCCGAGTGGCCGACCGCCTCCCCGAGCCACCCTAGCACCGGGCGACCTCCCCGCCACCCTGGCCAGCCTGAGCCCCGGCCACCAGAGTGAAACCCTAACCCTATTTCATTCGGACACGGCGGTGGACACAGGACACTGTGTCCTGTGTCGTGTCGGACACAATTCAGACCCTGTTTTTTGACCCAGTTCAGGTGCGTGTATCTTCTTGCTCGTAGTTCCATTTTCAATTCCGTAAATTATGTTGCAAAGCCTGTATGACCCTCTCGGTGCCCGGACAAACCGCTCGGGACATCGCGTCCGGTGGTGATCGCACACCGCAATCCAAAAACAGGAAAAACCAGACCATGTTTTACCCCGGAACTGAGTACGTCCCGCCAAACGGGACTACTTGGTCGTGCGCGGTCTTCACAGATACGTGCACAGCGTTGATACGGACGTGTGGGATTTCGCGGAAGTCGATTCGGGTGTGCGTGCACACCGGGATCAACGCGTATCCGCGGACACCGCCCCATATCCGTCTTTTCTGAATTTTACCCTAACTTTCTGTACACATGTCGGATCGAAACAAAACTTATGCCATCGGACTCGTAGCGATACGCTAGTCCTGTGACCCAAGTTTGGTTCGATTCTGAGAACGTTGACGAAATCGCGTGTCGTGGGCCCCACAAGCCCCGTTCGACGGGCGATTTTGTGATCGGCTCATCAGAATCCAATTCTGGAAGTTCCGTTGGGTTCATATCATCGTTCCTGACCTGTTGACACTAAGTTTGGTGAATTTGGAGACCTTTGACCCTGACACATTTTTCGGTGCAAAGCGGGCCCACATGCGGACCCCGTTTTGACCCGAAACTGTCGTTTCTGCCCTTGTCTCCAAATTAGACCCAAGGACAGGCGTTTTTAGCTATTTGATATCTTTTGAGCATGATGGTAATGTCTATTTCAGCTTTTGGACTCATCTCTGGAAAATTTCCCCGAGTACAATTAATTGGATCCAAACAACAGGCAAGTACCTGCACTTCAAGTTAATCTTTATATTGTGATAATTAATTTCCTGCTTTACTAGTACCATTGATGATTACACGTAGTGCTAGAACACTGGATTTCATGTCTTGAATACTGGAGTTCATGTCTTGTTTTTCATGTCGAGTGGGAGAATACTAGAAGGCATGTAGTTTACCCTTTCCCCTACCGTATTTAATAGCTGTTGGTGCGCGACTGTACCCTCAGCCGGATCTCGATTGTTTCATATTTAATAGCCGTCTATGACGGCCGGATTAGCCTTATAAACCCCTACATGCCAACTATGTATTCTAAAATAAACACAAGTTCACACACATAGCTTCTTGTCTTGTTATAGTTCTTGTTGGCTGTTGTAGTTTTATTTCCTGTCTCATATTACTCCTGCTTTCTCATATTCCTGTTTATAGCATTAACTCTTAGTTATTGTTGTTTCTTTTATGCATATTCTCAATATGTTACACAATCAGTTTCTGTTTTCAATTGTCATAAATGTTTAGTTTAATCTTGTTGTGCATTGTGTACTTTGCTCCTTTCCTGACTGGATCCGTTGATCTAGGCGATGATGAGGACCTTGCCCCTACCTATTATGGCCACTATGAGTTAGCAGATGACACATATGAGGAGCCAGTTCCCACCCAGGAGACTACTTCTGCAGAGTAGTTAGCCGTAGCTATTTATTTATGCTCTTTATCTTAGTAATCGGGTTTGTCCCCGATTTCATTTCTGATTCTGTAATAAACTCTGGATCTGTTGTCACATTCAATTTATGAAATCTTAGCATTCTTATTCTTATGAATATCCTTGCCTGTGTATTATTGTGGATGAGATAGATAATTATTGATCCCAGAAAATGACCTAGACAGCATACTACCGCCGACACTGCGGCGTAGGCTGGACGTGCCCACGTACTCGTGCCAGAATATCCGGGTGCGGGTCGTGACACCACAAACCGTCGGTAATATCTCGCAAGTCCAAGAAAACTTCTCACTTCTGCTGCTGATTTAGGAACAGGCCACATCTCAACTGCCGAGATCTTTTCTGGATCAACAGAAATACCATCTCCTGTAACGACATATCCAAGAAATAAAACTTTGTCCAAAAAGAACTCATATTTACTGAGCTTTGCATATAACTGCTCTCTCCTTAAGATCTCTAGAATAATCCGCAGGTGTTTCTCGTGCTCCTCGTGGTTCTTTGAATAGATAAGTATATCATCTATGAAGACAACCACGAACTGGTCCAAATACTGATGGAAGACTCGATTCATTAAGTCCATAAAGATAGCTGGAGCATTGGTCAATCCAAATGGCATGACCAGAAACTCATAATGCCCATATCTTGTCCGGAATGCGGTCTTCGGGATGTCCTCCTTTCGTACCTTCACCTGGTGATACCCTGATCTCAAATCTATCTTTGAGAACACCTTGGTTCCACTGAGTTGATCAAATAAGTCATCAATACATGGTAGTGGATATTTATTCTTTACTGTCACTGCATTTAAGGCTCTATAGTCAATGCACATACGTACTGACCCATCCTTCTTTGGTACAAACAACACTGGTGCTCCCCAGGGTGATGCACTTGGTCGGATGAAACCTCTATCTTCTAATTCCTTTAATTGTATCTTTAGTTCATCTATCTCCTTCTTTGCTAGTCTTTAAACATGTGATGCTATGGGTGCTGCTCCCGGTGTTAATTCAATTGAAAACTCTACGTCTCTATCTGGGGGTAGTCCTGGCAATTCTTCTGGAAAAATGTCTGGGAATTCTGAAATAATGGGATGATAGACAACATCGTCTAGCGCGAGCTGTATACCATCAAGGATTCCTGTAGATCCTCGTACAAACTCAAGTTCAGGGTGACCGGGTACCTTGAAAAGAATGCTTCCTCTAAAGCAATCGAAGAAAGCGTGGTACTTGCTCAGCCAGTCCATCCCAAGTACAATATCAAAAGTTGGCATGGGAAGGACTAAGAGTCGAGCATTCATCTCTCTGTCATGTACCGCTATAGGACACGTTCTACAAACTTTACTAATAGGTATAACTCCTCCCCCGGTAAGAATTCTAATACAACTAGGTAAAGGTATGGAGGTAATGTTATGTTTGGCAATAAAAATAGATTATATGAATGAGTGGGTGGCTCCTATATCAAACAATGTCATAGCAGGAAAAGTAAAAGCAATAGTGATACCTGCTATGACATCGATCTCCTGATTCATGTCATCTATTTCCATTGCAAAAGCTTGTCCATTCTTCTGTGGCTGTCCATTACTAACCCTCAGGTACTGATCCTCCTGGGTAGGTAGTGGTGGTCCTCGCTGAAATCCTCCTGCTGCTGGAGGTTGAGGTGCTTCTGGTCTAGCTATCTGTTGAGCTGGCCTTGGTGCTGGAAGTGCTAGCCTCTGTGCTGGCGGTAGAAGTGTCGTTGTTTGTTGCATAGGACAGTCCTTCAACATATGCTGTCCGGAACCATATCTCATACATTGTCCTAGTCGAGATCGACAGTCCCTCATAATATGTCCGCGTTTTTCATAATAATTGCAGTGGGGCTTCTCCGGGATCTGGTACGGTCCTGCTCTGTGCTGGTACTGCTGTTGCTGAGCTAGAGGACGTCTGATAGGTCCTTATTGTTGTGTCCTTGTCGGTCCTGTATATGTCCTTGCTGGTCCTTGTTGCGTCCCCAGCTGAACTCCTTTTCCTTGGCTGATGGTTTCTTGCAATCTGGCTTCTGTTAGTACCTCAGCATAAGAGATGCGGGATTGGGAGCTAGTGTAGTGTTGTAGCTCCTGAGTCAGTCCGCGGTGAAATCTCTTAGCTCTAGCCAAGTCATCTGGTATCAGGGCAGTGCCATATTTGCTAAGGCGACTAAACTCGGCATCGTACTCGTCCACTGTTTTGTTCCTTTGCTCTAGGTGGAGAAACTGATCGTACAATACATCTCTGACGGTATCTTGGAAGTACTTTCTTTCAAAGCACTCTAGGAATTGCTCTCATGTCTAGTATGTGCCCAAGTGGCGCTCCATAGATTTCTACCAGTGATGAGCATTACCATCTAGAAGCGTCCTTACACCTGTCATCCATAGCTCTGTAGATAGCTGCGATGCTTCTAATAACTTCCGATTGTGAGTGATCCAGTTGGTAGTTTCTTCTGGGTTCTCAATGCCTTTGTACGACCTCGGTCCCATCTGTATAAAGTCCTTTACCGAACCAACTCGAGCTCGATGTTCTGGAGCTAGAGCTTGAGCTGGTATAGTAGTCCTTGCAGCCATCCTTTCAAGTGCTGCTATGAACTCTTGTCTTTGTTCTACTGCTTGCTGTCTCTATTCTTGTACCATCATCTGGAAGAATTGGAACAGTTGAGCCTGGCCATCCTGTGGTGTTGATGATACTGGAAGATTCCTATTAGGTGGAATAGGAAGATCAGATGGAACTGGATTATGAATCTGTCCATCTGATCCTGGAAGTCTAGGAGTTGAGGTCTCTCCTTGAGTCTGACCATTGACTCCAGGAGTTATATTATTATCTGTGACAGTACATCCCTTCTGCATATCCATCTCTATGCAGGTGATGTACACAATTTTTAGAAAATAGAGATGTAACAATTGGTTGGCGAAAAACATGGGTTCAGAAATATCTGCATAAAGCAGAGAAGCGTAAGGTAGGTTTTATAGTTGTCTGTGTAAAACAGAGACTAAAAAAGTCAGCAAAATAGAGCTTCAAAATTGTTCGCGTAAAAATAGGGCTTCAGAACTGTTTGGAAAAAAGTCTGCGTAAAAGTTTGTGAGAAAAGTCTATGCGTAAAAGATCGACTGCGTAAAAGATATGCTGCATAAAATCTGTCTGTGAAGTCTTGCTATATTTTCTGCGTAAAGCGGCACGTAAGGTCTAGCATTCGTTGCAGCATAAAGTTATTTTCGAGGAGTCCTCGGACAAATTTGTCAGTCAAATCGGTGATCCAGACATCTGACAAAAGTACTGTACGATGACCGAGAGGACGGTTGTGATGATGAATTGCACAGAGACCCAGGTTGTCGTTTAGTGGTATATCCGATACGAGTCGTTCTACGCATCCAATAAGGAAGAAAAGTTGGGGCTTCTACATACGCTATCTACAGAAATGAGCTTTTACGCTCAAGATGAGACAAAATCAGACGCCAAGTCAAAAGCTATTTCTGCACAGGGCTCGAGGTATATCTTTGCACGAGATTTGGTTCTGACTGGTTTCAACTGGGAAAACTAAAACTAGGACAGTGGTAATACGCTCACTTCAACATCCTTATATTTATGCCTAATCAAGCTATTTACGCTGGGTATTTACCTATGTGGCTTACTTGTTGTCTTATACGCTGGATTTAGGAACACTATTGGAGCATGGTTAACAGTTATTATAACTGCAGCGTAAAATAGGCAGTCTTCTACAGGCCTTTATGCCAACAAGATAATTATTTGGCTCTTACGCCAACTTAGGGTAAACGGTTTTTGGCGTAAACTAAATATAGGATGGTGGGAAAGAAGAATGAGATTTCTGTCAAGTATGGATGAGATCCTTATACTCTATCCTATACGCAGGCTTGTTTGGTACAGTTACGTAACCAAGACAATATATTTCAGGACCTGCATGGGCCACCACTAAAAATATGTCATGACCCAATCCCAAAATTTGAAGGACTAGCACGAACTCCAATATATGGAAATCATATACACACGTACGCTATAAATGAATATGCAATCCACCAGTGGTAATATACTGTCACAACAAGTCACATGCAATCTAGATCTCATCACAAATAATTAGTAGAAATAAAGAGCTGAATAATAACTGAATATCAAAGATAGTGTCAAGTCTTTTAATCGGGTGGAAACAAATCCACTACAAAACGACTATACTGAAGTAGCAAAATATCTCTAAACAACGGTAATAAAATCACAGATACTCCGAGGGTAAGATCTTCTCAGTCAGGTAAGTAGTGTCTGGTCCAGGTCCGTAATCCTGTGGGTACTCCTGCTCGTCCATATCTGGAAAGGGACCAGGTCCTCAGTGGGACGTAACAAGATACATATAAACATGCCAATAAGTACTGAAATATAAAAATCCACTGGGTCACCTAACCGTCTATGTGAATGCAACTTGAGAACAACTTTCCAACCTGTGGGCTATCTGGCCATAGATGGGATTGATATAATTTTCTCGGAGAATCAGAGGCCTACAAAGCATGTCATCTTTTGAACGCCAGAGGCCGCCAGGTAGTATAGGGGTTATCTCGCGTATCTCCGGTGGAGCATACGGGTTATATATAAGGAAAGTGCAAAGGAGCCCAAATATCTTACTTGTTGTTCTCCCCATCCCATGCTCTAAGCATGCCACATCCATGACACGATAAATTCTCTAAATAACTGCCAGGTCTACTAGCATACAAAGTTTCTATCAGCAGTTATTCCTAACGCACGGCTCATACGTACAGGAGGCCAGACCTATCACGCAGTCCATGATCTATATGAGACTCACAACTTGTAGAATACTGTGTCCTGACCAATGACTCATGATAAAAGGGTAGTCTCATAAAATAGGTCTAATGCAAATACACAATTAAAATAGAATAAGAGCATCATGTGGAATATAAATAGCAGTACAATAGCAAGGTATACTTGCCGAGCAAAAAGTTATGGGTAGTGCACATTTCAATAATGCTAAGTTTGTGATAAGAGGAAGTGAGGGTTTTAGGCTTGGGTGCATTTGCATGGATATATATAGAAAATAAGAGGCGGTGGAGGAAACTTAGTGGTTAAGAAACTAAAACTACGGCCGTTGTTGTTTTCTTTCTTTTCATTGGTTTTGGTGTGCGGCTGAGGAGATTTTTTTTTAAGGAGTGGTTGAATGTGAAACTTACACGTATAGGAACGGAAAGCAAAGTAAAGTTGAGTTTTGCTTCTGTTGTTGATATTTTCTCAAGGGTGAGGTTTTACGCGTGGTAAAAGAATCTTACGCAGGAGTTGGTTTTACGCGCAGTGAAAGGAAGTGTTTACGCGTATGAGTTATACGCGTAGGTTTGCTACTGCTGCTAATATAATTACGCGCGGAGAAGAGAGGCAAAGTTTACGCGGCTGTTACTGCTGCTGTAGATTTTACGCAGGAGTTGTAGTATACGCGGGTTCGATTTTTGGTTTAGCACCAACAGGAAATTCTATTTTGTATTCTTTCTTTTACTTAATAATAATATCTATATATATATATATATCTACATATTTATACATAGAAAATTCTGAAAATTATAGGGTGTGCATGGTTTAAGACTAGCAACTGTCAAAGGGTCTCCTACATGAAATAATTTGGGAAAAATTTATAATGGCTCTATAAAACCTCTAGATGTACAACTAATAGATATAAATAAATAAAATAGGGTTTTCAGGATTAGGGATCTTATAGGCCAAACTAATGAACTAAAACCAGCAATATAACAAAGAGCTACAATATCCTAAATAACATGTAACTACCAGGTAATTTGTAAAGTACACCAAAAAAATAAGAAAATAAATGGAAAACATGTAAAGAAAACTGGACGGGTGACAGGTACGGGATCATGCAAGGTGAACATATACGGGATCATGCAATGTGAACAAATACATATAAGTAAACTGGTACAGGTAGCATATACAGTAACTGGACGAGAAAAGTAACGAGAACATAGCTAGTATAGTGTCAAGATCATGGCAAGAGCAAGAATATGTAAATAAAATAAGACAAGATGTAGTATACGAGTATTGAAATACATGGCCTCCATCCAACAATCACGGCCCAGCAAGAAGTATGGCTTGCTATGTTAGCTAAGTAGGGTTATCACAAGTCCTAATTACTAACAAATATAATTTAAGATTTTTATACGGTCGTACGCCCTGCAGACTGTCCAAGATACCAAAACGTCGGATGACAGTAAAGTAAATAGTAGTGGATACATCACCCCCAGGAGAGATGTGCACCTAAATCCAAGTCACACAAAGGTGAACTTGAGTAAGTCAATTCAGTATGCCCCATACGACGGTGAGCTGGAAATGTGCACTACTCGACGACATACTACAAGTCCATCTATCAGTAAAATGTTGTCGGAGCACAGGACTGACCAGAAGATCCTCCCCAAAGCTCTAATCATTTAAGATAGTTATTAACCTTAGTAGTTTATTTCAGGATTTTGGGTGTGGCATTCTCAGCATGTATCCTAGATATGATGCTCCCCGCAGGGATGAACTAAACAAGACAATATTTTGGCAAGCACAAGACTATACGGGAATACAACCAAACGGTTATAGGTATGACGAATGTGCACTATAACAAGCCACAACAAGTAATATACGAGATGGGTGTATAATGGGTAGGAGGTCTAAACTATATCGGAACTGGTACGAGATAGATGTATAATGGATAGGTGTCCCCAAAGCTATACACGGAGGTGTATAATAGGTAAGTGGCCCCAAAACTATATATGATGTCTAGCCAAGACTAGTACAATCAATGCACAGGAATACACCACGATGGATCACTATCAAGAATGTACAGGTCAGGGTATAATGGGTAGGTGTCCCAGACTATACATAAAGCCGGGACTGGTGTATAATGGATATGTGTCCCAAACTATATATAAAGTCAGAACTGGTGTATAATGGGTAGGTGTCCCAAACTATACCTAAATGGATGTATAATTGGTAGGTGTCCCCAAAACTATACATAAAGTCAAGCTAAGAAAGTATCACAGTCAAATAAAATATCAAAAAAAGATAAGATAGGCAAAATCAGGGTCATTCGAATTATCCGTCGGATCTCCTCGGATCACCGTCGGATCATCCGATCTATCATAGGAAGTAAATGGGCCACAAAACGGATCATCTGTCAGACTATTGCAGATCATCGTCGGATCATCCGATTGGTCACAGTAAGTTAGTGGGCAAAAAATTGGATCATCCGTCGGACTGCCGTGGATCACCGTCGAATCTTCCGATTGGTCACAGAAACCCAAACTTGGAATATTTTTGTGACTTGTTTGGGCCATAAAAACTTTGTTCTAACTCAGAATTTAGATTTTCTAAGGTCAAAATTATATATGATCAAATTTCCAACAACCTGGGGACATTCGATTTTATCAACTTTGAGATTTAATCGATCGATTTCGAGAATACCGTACAAGTAATTTACGAGAAAAACTAAAACTTGTCCGGATCCACAAAACTTAAAACTACCAGAATATAAACTAGGCACGGGTCTCAGGTAGCATATAAAATATGTCTCATGGCAATCACTCCGGTTATTATTTTCAACACCGAGTTTTCTAATGGGTAAATACCAGAGTTTCTACAAAAAAAGTCAAAATCAAGCCTAAACCATTTTCTGAAATATGCAACAGGTTAGAAATCACTAGAGAAACATTTTTAACAAATCAAGTTTCATGAAATTCTAAGCACAAAATCTCAAAAAAATGAAAACTGCAATAAAACTATGTCGTTCAGTATTTTGGTAAGATGTACTTGCCGAAAGCCAAGCTCCCAGCCTAAACCTTCAACTCTACCACCAAGAGAGGTTCAAAAACCACACTCTTAGGCCTCAAGACCAAGCTCCTAGCTCTCACGGAAAATAGAGAGAAAATAAAAAAGAGAAGAAAGAAAGAAAAGTGAGAGAAGAGAGAAAATAATTGCATATATATATAAGAGGTAATTTAATCATGACCGTTCGATCCGCCACGTTAGTGATCCAAGTCACGAGATTAAATCAATCTCGACCGTAAAGTATTGAACACTATTTATGAAAATATCTAAAAGATAATATCTTGAAATATCTCAAAAGTGAAAAGAATATATGTCGGACAAATTTTTCGTCAGTATGACAACGATAATTCGGTCAGGGAGAAAAGTTTCAGTTCTGAGAGAAATTCGAGATTCCACGAGACCCAATAAAGCACAGTATAAATACAATAAAAAATACGTATCCATATACCAATATAGATAATGTGAGACAGGTCTCATAGTGGCTACTATTTACAGGATTCAGATCCCCAATTCTGCAGAGAAATGACTTAAATATCCTGGTTGGCATACCGCTATGGAAGAGGATATGCGTGCGCTTCAGGAAAACCATACTTGAGACTTAGTAGATTTGTCTACTGGTAAGAAGGCGGTAGGTTGCAAATGGGTGTTCACCATCAAGGTAAAACCGGATGGCACTCTTGATCGTATGAAAGCTCGTCTGGAGGCAAAAGAACATTCTCAGACTTATGTTGAAGATTATTTTGAGACATTCTCTCAGTTGCCAAGATGACCTCTATGCGCGTGCTCCTAGCTTTAGCCGTCCGCTATGATTGGCCATTACTTCATTTGGATGTGAAGAATATATTTCTCCATGGAGATCTTGACAAAGAAGTGTATGTAGTGCACCTTTTGGGTTTGTTGCAAGGGAGGGTAAAGTATGTCATATGCGGCCCTCTACGATCTCAAACAATCTCCTCGAACTTGGTTTGGTCGATTTACACATGTTACCCCGTTTGGCATGTGTCAATCGAAGAAGGATCATTCGGTATTTTACCATCAGACATCAGCTGGAAGGATACTACTTGGTGTCTATGTTAATGACATTGTGATTACAAGAGATGACAGTCAGGGTATTGCAGGGCTGAAAAAGTTTTTATATTAGCAGTTTTAGACCAAAGATATGGGGTCGTTTAAATACTTCTTGGGTATTGAAGTCACAAGGGGAAGCAAGACATCGTAATGTCTCAGCGAAAATATGTGCTTGACATTCTAATAGAACATGAATGTTGCAAGCTAAAGGAGCAACCTCACCCATGGATCCAAGAGTATCCCCGATGAGGGGATATTGATGTCTAATCTAATTAATATCGTCGGATAGTTGGAAAACTTTACTTGGCAGTTATGACTCACCCTTAGACATTTTCTTTGTTGTAAGTATCGCGAGTAGATTTATAACTTCTCCACGAGTTCCATATTGGTATGCAGTTCACAGGATCTTGTACTATCTAGCCCAGAATCCAAAAAAGAAATTCAGATGGAGAATCATAAGCATACTCATCTTGAGTTATTTACAGACGCTGATGTTGGCCCAATGTTTATGTTGAGCTTTAAATATGGCTAATCGATTAAGTTTAGCATTATGGTAATCGATCAATCACTATAGTATCTTCTACTTAATCTCAGCATTGTCTAGATATATAATATTTGCTTGTGTATATTTTCTTGTCCGTATAACATGTACTTGCAGAAAGCAATAAGCAAGATCAGTAATGGACATATGCTATATGACGATGAGCTAAATACGGTGTTATACCAAAAGATTTTGTCCAACCGCCAATGACTTATCTGGAGCCTCGCATCTGGGGTTCCCCTGCTCTGTCAGGGGACGGGGTCGAGGGGGCAGCGCCCCTCGTAGGGATTCGGGGACGAAGCACCTGAAAGGTATTCAGATTTCCAGATCTGGTTATCTTTGGACAACTGTCGTCAAGGAAAAAAGCGTCTTCAAGTCAGCAGATGTTTAAAAGTTTGGCGTCATCAGTGCTCTTGGTTTTCATATGTAATCTGTTATTTATTTAGGTCAAGGATTGATGTAAGCTGAGTCACACTGGCAAATTAAAGTACCTATACTCGGATACCTAGTCCACTCAAATAAACCAAAGAACCTATCCACCAAATTAGGCCACATTCATTTACAAAGTCTACCATACTTAGAAATTGAACTCGGGCCAAACTCATGCTGAATCGGACCGAACTCGGTTACCCTTTTGGTATAAAATTGACCAGTTTAATAAGCTCCTAATTTTTTGGCCCAACGGTTGGAAATTTGAATTAAACCCCATCTGAATTCTAGCTGAATTATGTTTGTCTACACCCTATAAATAGGATTGGAATTCTTCATTCAAAGAACAACTCAACCATTCTCAATCTTTCTATCCTATAGTAAGTAAACCCTCTTAGTCTAAACTTTCTTATCTCCAAGATCAACTCCCTAGCCTTCTAAGTGCCAAGTGCGGTCTCGGTCTAGAATTCTACAGAGTTGTAAAGAGCTTGGTTCATCAACTCTCTTCTGTATAAAGTTGCGAGCCTTCAGATTAAAACTCGTGATGTGTGAAGTTGCGAGACTTCGGATCAAATCTCGTAGTGTAAAAAAGTCGACAAATATTCGGATCAAAGCTTGTGATTCACTATTGGTGATTATAGTGAAGAAACTTCGAGCTTGAGTTCTCGGGACTGGACTAGTCCTCTCAGAGGAAAACTAATATACATCGCGGTATTTGCGTTTGCTTTCTCTCTCTACTTTACTGCTTTACTTTACTGTCTCTATATACATTGTTAGTTAGCAACTGCTTTTATTCTGATAATCTTAAATTGGATAGATTATTCCGCTGCACTCTATTCACCCCCCTCTAGAGTTGCCTCACGGTCATACAGCTGACTGGGGTGCAAGTCTTATAGATAGAAGGTCAACATGTCGTTATTCGGTATTTATTGGCGAAAACTTAGTGTCGTGGAAGAGCAAGAAGCTGAGTGTGGCCTCACGATCAAGTTCAAAATTAAATATCGAGCTATTGCTCATGACACAACAGAGGTGTTGTATCTGTAGCATCTTCTAAAAGAGCTAGGTGAAGAAATAGGATCAGAAGCAGCATATATTTTGTGTGATAACCAGTCAACTATCCATATTACTATAAATCCTGTTTTCCATGAAAGGATGAAACACATTGAGGTTGACATCCATTCGCCCGAGATGAATATCAGAAAGGGGCGATAATATTTTACCATATGAGAACCGGCGATCAGATAGAAGATATCTTTATGAGGTCTCTCTTGTTTAGTTTTCTGTAACAAGCTGGACATGATTGACATCTATGCCCCAGCTTAGGGGGTGTTAAGTATTAGTATAATGGGCTTTAGTCCCACATTAAGTAGAATAATGGGCTTTAGTCCCACATTAAGTAGAATAATAGAGAGAGACTGACTCCTCTCTTATATATAATGTACTCTCACATTATCAATGAATCATCTATTATTCCACTTTAACACAAACCAAGCCCTCGAAACCAATAGCTCGATGAGCCAAGCCACTTCCTTCGCCAACTTGTCAAAAGGCTTCGATCGAGATTTTTTCAGCCGAATTTCTATGATGCTTAAGTCAAGTTGATCATATATCATTAGGTAGTGAATACGCACTAAAGAGATTGTGTACCTAAAACCTTGATTTTTGGATTAGTTATAGGTATTCTCATTAGCATTCTGGTAATGAGAATATTAAGTAGCGTAGTGGTTGATCAGTCTTCCAAGTTCAATCTGGACGTGATTCAATGAACTACTATGTTCAATGAGTATGTACATCCCATACTCGAGAGAAGGTACCAGTAGAAAGTGATGAAAAAATGGCTTAGTCTGATGTCTGGCCCAATTGAACCGGGCTTGCCCAAACCAGCTTTATTTGTGAGACTTTAAATCAGACAAACCAAAGTATTCATTCCATCTTGAAGTCTAAAATAGGTAATTACATCTTATTGTGGCAAGGTAAATTACTATAACGCTCTTCAGTATGCCCTATATGAGTTATAATGCCCTACTCCTGATGGTGACATTATATGGACATTGATGTTGGTTTGCTGTCTCAAGTGAGAGGATGCCTTCAGTAAGAGCTTCCTTGCTGGGACAAGAAGATATTTCATCATGGTGAGTGGGCAAGACTTTATTTTCTAATTCTTTCACGATAAGAAAGAATGGATGCATGCTTGTTGCTAAGGATAAAGTTTGTAATCACCAGAATATTAGTACATAAACTTTTTATGCTTTGGTAAGATAATTCACATGCTTGTGAATGAAAGAACTATTATGGTGCTTTTAAATAAAGAATGACAGCATGCTCCTCCTTTATTTGTTGTAAAGTTAGAATTATATAGAAAGAACTTGTATTTTGTTGCAAGAAATGTTTCGAAAGAAAGAAAGGAATAATAGAGCTACGAATCTATGGTTTGAAAGAAAGAAAAGATAGAAAAGTTCACTTATTAGTTAGCTATTATATCGCAGTATTTTTATTTTGTAGAAGTTGCACTCATGCATTAGTCTTAGACAACTTGTGTGGTGCCCCGTTCCCCCTATTCGGGGAGAGCGGCTAAGAAATACAAGTCGATATTGTTCGATCGGGATAGATTAAAACAAGATCTTATCCTCGTTATGGATTTGCTTCTTCGGAATAGATTCACATATTCAGTGGACCGTGCCCCGAGGATGGACTTAGCGACAGAGTCAAGAGGGACATCTCCGCTGCAAGTTTTCTTTCCCAGTTTTCGCTGTCGCCTTGTTGCTTTCGTGCTTTGAGTTGGTTTTCGGATTTGTTGTGTTTTCTTGAACGGTTTCGATGGATTTCATTATTTTTATTCGTTAAATTGTACTTCAATTCCGAGCTTGGAAAGAGTATAAGAGGTATTGATCGGCTGTTCGTGGCAATGCAGGTGATCGTGCAGTAGATAACGTGCGAGCGGAGTCTTGAAGCACCTCTTTCCTTTCCTTTCCTTTCACCAACCAACTTGTGAGGGGCTATATTCGATTCAGTTAACCCTTCTTCCAAGTCTTCACATCTAAAAAAAAATCTTGCCTTCTTGCTTGCCCCGATCAAACGATACCACATTAACTAAAAGATGTCAATATAGAAAAAGGAATAGACTTGGGTTATTTATGCTTGTCAATCAAACTTGTGAACGGTTACCTTATTGCATACTAGTTCGTTTAGAATATTCTTTCTATGCTTCAATTTTAGTTAAAAATTATACTTCTTCTATAAATTGTGATATCTATAGAACATGCCTTGCTATACAATAAACTGAACAGGGAGACTATGCAAAATGAATCATGTCTTATTACTTGTCTTGTGCTCGTGTTGCCTAAACTGCATGAATTGATAACTTAGTATAGACTTTGTTTGATCACGGACAACTTGTGCACAAGGTCTTAGTTCCTACAGATGGTTGCTGGGACACTGGCACCGATCCGATCCGGACGGAACTCTCATGTACAGTCCATTGTACTGGACGAGATGGCTTGTAGCGCACCTTGTACTTTCGCTGCATACTATTCTCGCCAGTGACTAGTCGTCCTTTATGGCACCTTGCTAGTGATCCCCTCGTATATTTAAACCTGTGCAAGCTAACTTGTGTCTTCATAGCAGAGAAGGGAATGGTAAGTATTGTGCAGGTGGTTCAGACGTGCAGGTAAAAGTCACCGAACGGTGGCAAGTTTATTCAATAAATTCCATATTCTTTCTTGCTTGTAAAATAAACTAAGGCAAGATAGAAAGACCACAAAATAAGTTGCATGCTTCATATAAACAACGTGTTGATTGGTATAGTTGGATTAGCTCGCCTTTACCAGTGCATTTCGATGTACTAACCCTCGTTGAAACAGGTTTCCCGCACCAAGGAGATCCTGGGAGGAGCTGAAGCTACTTCCCGTTCCAGTCCACCAACCGGCACGCCCAGATCGTGCTTTAGTTGAAGCATTTTGAAGACCCAGGAGCCAGCACACTAAACTCATGCAGCTCCAAGAAAAAGCGATTGTCCCGCCTGGAGGTCTTAACATTTTGAAGTTTTAGTAAGGATGTAATGTACAGTACGGCTATCTTATTTTGTGTCCACTTTTGTAAGCCCGTGCGGCAATTATCTGACTCGTTCAAGAGTTTGTAAAAAGATGTTCATTATCAATAAAGAGAACTTCTTCATGTTTCAATTATCTGTGTACTCTGAATATGTGCTCGTTATGCTAAAGCAAATACCTTAGCCTTGTGCGGTACGCAACCTAGGCACGCACGGCGTCACGTCCGGGGGACGACTATCGATTCTACGAAATCAGGACGTGACAACTTGTGCACAAGGTATAGTCTCTCGATCGATTGTCGGGGTACCGGAATCATATTGGCCTAGAAGGGAAGGGCACCATGAGGCTTGTACGTCCTCGCGATCAGGGGGTGTCATATTCATTAGATATATGGGCTTGTACATTCCAACTTCTAATTATGGGGAGTCGCACATAGATCATCATGTAGATAGGTCACATGTTAGTTAAGGATAACATTATTGTAAGCCTAACAGTTTGATACAGAGAAGTCGCACATGGACCATCATGTAGATAGGTCACATGCTAGCCAGGGATAACATTATTATAAGCCTAATAGTTTGATGCAGAGACAAACATGAAATTATATATATATATATATATATATATATATATATATATATATATATATATATATATATATATATATATATATGCAAATTGTTATAATCCTCGTTTGTTGCAGGAATAGATGGTCGACTATGGATAAGAATTACTGTATAAGTGATGTTTTCTAATGCTTATGTTCTTTATTATGAATTTTTCCTAAGAAAGAAATTGTACAAGTAATTGTTGCTACAGCGTTAATAAGAAGAATTGTAATCAATGAATTGCTGCTAACATGTCCCCATTAAATGAATATGGTTTAAGAAATATGATGCATGTGTTAAAGTTGGAAATGAATGAATATTGGGCATGACATGTCCCTACTGCTTGAATGAATGAAAGAAGAAATATGACTTTTGATTATGTTTTCAAAAATGGAACATGACTCTTGATTTGTGTTAGCATGTAATTGAAGTAGGTAACAGATAGAAAGATTACAATTAAAAGCAATATTTTCTCACATAATTACTTAGTGACTATCCCGCCTAAGTGACCGCCTAGATCTAAGTGATTCAAATAAAATAAAATATCCAAAAAAACTAGTGAAAATTGTATAAAAGGTCCATAAAACGTCCAATTATGTATACTCGGACGTCGGGAGAACTAGACAAGCATCTAGACGGACATCGGACGGACATCAAAAGTCTAGCGTCTAGGATGACGTTTAGAACAATGATATTTATATAAATATGTATTCAAGTGCATATTGTTCGAACATATAGATGATGTATCCTAGAATTTATTTTTAAATGTTGTGCCCTGAACAAAATTGTGTCATTATTCATGTAACCGACTCCAGAAGTCTATTAAGAATTTATACATATCATTAACTAATACTAAATTTCTAAAAGAGTTAGAAACAACTAGTAAAACTGTGATAAGAAAGAAAATAATTACTAATTATGGAAAGGGGATGTAAGTAGCCAAAGTAATGATTAAGTACCTAGGACCGGCTCAGGGGTAAGCCTGACAAGACTTCAGACTTGGACAACTCTTCTATGCTTGGGACAATTTTTTATGTCCAACATGACCTGCAAGAGGTCAGTGTCGCAGGTAATCTCCCAGGACCAACCCACAACAAGAATTAAGGGACAACCAAAATAAGCTCTATCCCGAACAACCCAACCGAACCCTCCGGACTGGCCCTGCAGAAACCCCGTCAACATTAATGTGTAATATTATCTTTTCTATACACCATCAAATT
The DNA here is from genome assembly GCA_036927795.1 of Iris macrosiphon. Taxonomy (NCBI): domain Eukaryota; kingdom Viridiplantae; phylum Streptophyta; class Magnoliopsida; order Asparagales; family Iridaceae; genus Iris; species Iris macrosiphon. The sequence goes on from JAYESA010000084.1 coordinate 186,336, forward strand.
TTCTTTCTTGGGTTGTCTGTCACACAACCTCAGGATCACCCAGGTCAATCAGAGGACTAGGAACGAAACTCTACCACATGAGAATTCTCAATCTTCGACCATTAATAACACTAATCTTGAACTCAAAATTTTTGACTTTTTATAAATGCACTACAAAAGTTAATCGATGCTAGTCCAATTCTTTTTTTTAGCTTGGACTGTCAAAATTTTGACTGTCTTATATGCAGTTAGAACTGTGAAAATTTTGACAGTCTTATCTGCAGTTAGGACTGTGAAAATTTTGACAGTCATGTAGTGTGAGGTTGGACATGCCATGGGATAATAAACTTATAAATATTCAAAAAAAATTGGACCAGCACCGATAAACTTTTACAGTACCTTTATAAAGTGTTTAATTTTTCCAACAGACTGTTGCCCAACTCCCTACAACCCTAGGATGCAGTAGTACGAACCTGGAGAACAGATCATGTTCAAGTAATATCGTATACACAAAAGTCAAGTTCATTCTCTAATGATCATTCAAACTATTTTGGTTGGATCTAACCTTACAAAAACTAAAACTAAAATCCTACAATGGTAAATTCAGATATTAATTTAATTTGTTTCTACCAAGTAGACAATTGTGTTGAAACAAAATGAACAAAAATACTGAGAAACGTTGAGGAAGAAAAATCAAACCCAGTTTGTATATTCTTCCAAAGAACCTTGGTATAGAAGGGAAATATCTCCAAAGAGAGTGAACAAATGAATGACTTTTAAGATTTTAATTATGAAGGAGAAGTTACGGTTTGGCTCATATAATGATGCTCCTATAGGCCATAAGCTTATAGGCATTGGTTGAATATTTCCAATAGTCAAATAGGTCACCCTATGTGCAACATAGATATTAGATATGCCACACTAAAGCATGTTTGGTTACTTGAAAATATAAGAAAATGTGAAAATATTTTTTTATCTGGTAAAAACAAAATGTATATTTTTTTTGAGTTTCATGTTAAATATTGTCTGTTGAAAGTGTTTTTCAATGTTTAGATATGTGATATTTTGTAACTTAGAAGTAACCAAATTTACATTTTCGTCTTTAAATGACTACGAAAGTGGTGGTAAAGTAAAAAAAAATATACATTATAACAATAATTAAACAAAAATAATTTATTAACTAATTATTTTACTCTTTTTTTTAATATTGATAACCTTAATTAAACACAAAATATTATTTTATTTTGTTCAATCTATTTATATTAACAAATATTTTATTATCTAATCCAGATTTGTGTTAACGATATGGTCCATATTTTTGAAGGATCCGTACACCCTAGCTATTGTGTTTAATGACATGGTCCATATTTAACTAATCCACCAAATATAATGTTAAGTTAAATTAATGATTAAATTTTATTACAAATTAGTGTACTTATTAAAAATTAAGGTACACAAAAAAAATCGGTTGCACTTGGAAGTTTTTTTTTTTTTTTTTATTATGTTACTTTCGACCCATATCTGTATGAAAACTACTGATGTGAAACAAGCAAAATTGCAGCCAAGTCTCCGGCCGACAGGAACTACAGACCAAAAATTTACACTTTTACTGCAAACCAAAACCAGTGACTTTTCGGCCACTTTCATAGAACTAAACACCCCCCGGGTGACATTGTGGTGGGTTTGGCTGGGTTCAACTGAGTAACTTTTGGATGAAACCTATATATAATGGTCAGGCGAGCTTGATTCGATTGGGTTCTCTATGTAGTTCTATAATTCTTTGATATATTTGGTATGCTTGAAACCTACAACAAAGTCGTTGTAGTATAGTGGTGAGTATTCCCGCCTGTCACGCGGGTGACCCGGGTTCGATCCCCGGCAACGGCGATATTTAAACCTTTTTTTTCTTTTGAATATTTGATTTGTTCCCTTTTTATTTTTCTCTTCATGTCACATACACCTTGAGCCCCAGATCCACAAAAGGAAAAGGGCTGCCTTGAATAAAGTAAGGAAATGAAATATCAACAAAAATAATTGACGGGGGATTTTTTATATATGGATTTAAATTTTTAAAGAAATTTTTTTAGTAACTCTCACTTTATTTACCATATTTTACGGTGCAACCCACTATTTTTTTATAATGTATAAGTTCTTCAGTTTTTTAATTGAATTCGTTCATGACTGATGGTCAACTCATTTGATCCAATTTTTTTGACAAAGATATTCTTCCCTCTCAGTCTTCTCCGCTCACCCCCAACGCTGCCCCTCTCCCTGCCCTGCCGTGTCGCGCCGCGCAGACCCCCTCTCCGTCGCTGCCCCTTCCCCGTCCCAACCGTTGACCCCTCCCCCCTCCTAGCCTCTCCACTCTGCTCACCCATGCCACTCGTCCTCCTTCCCTTCCGCGCCTCTCCGTCGCTTACCCCCGTCGTCGCTCCCCTTCCTCCTCCCCCCCCCCCCCCTTCTCCTTCCCCCGACAGAACCCCCCCCCCCCTCTTCTCCGACAACGGAGGGAGGCGCACAAAGCAGCAACATAAGTAACAGCTAGCGACGGGACGAGGGCGGGGAGGGTGTCAGCACGACAGGGGTGTAAAATCCCATAATTTTAAATATTATAATTATTTAATTAATCATTTAATTTAATTATATTATTTTTTAGTTAATTAGAAAATATAATTTAATTGAATTAATTACCTAGGTAAATACTCATTTAGAATTATTGCACAAAAACTATTATTTTTATTTAGGAAACCTTGTAGAAGGATGATAGATTTCTAGAATGTACTAAGAAATTTTTTTTTGAGAATTTTTATACCAAATATATATATATATATATATATATATATATATATATATATATATATATATATATATATATATATATATATATATAGTATTAATAAAAAGAAAAGTAAAAGAAAAGAAAAGAAAAAGAAAATCCTATAAACCCTAATCACTAAAACCCTTAAACCTAATCATTAATCTAATCCCTTAACTATAACCCAAGTCCTAAGCTAAATCCCCCCCCCCCTAAAGCTAACAAGCCACAGCAGCAGCAAAACGAGCCCGCAATTTTTCTTCCCCCGCGGCCCAGGTGCTTATCACCCCCGCTTCCCTCGCCCCTTTTCTATATATATATATGTAATGATCCAAAACCCTAACCCTAAACCTATCTCCACCATCCGACGCCAATACCCTCGACCCACATCGCCGGAGAGCCTCCTGCACCACCGCGCAACCGCCCGGAACCCAGCACCACCGGCCGGCCACGCCGACGTCACCCGCGCAAGCGTCCGCGGCAGATTTGAGCAGCGACGTGCCCTACTTCACGCGTTGTTTCTCGACTCGTCGCTCGACCGTTTTTGGATCCGTCTTCACCGGTATGATCACAACATATCTCCTTCTCAACTTTGTTAATTAGTTTCAATCGATCAACATTTAACACTAGGCAGAAATCGAGGCTAAGTTGAAGAAAAACCATATAATTTAAACTGCAGAAAACTGTTTCAATGACCTATGTTTAGAGACAAATATCTTCCACCATAGACCTCCAAATTTAAATCTACTTTTTGCTATGTAAATTCTATATAACCGAGATCATTCCTTGTTAATTAGATTATTTTATTTTGTGTTAAATGCAAAGATAAATTGGGTTGAAAACTGAGAAAAACTTATTTCTTAAAACTTTAGAAATTGTGATACGGAGCGTGCCCCGCCAAACGGGACCGTCCCATCGCGTACCAATTGCACCAAAAGGCGCGTATGGTATGTCCTGACATGTGAGCCTTCGTGGAAACTGATTTGGACGTGTGTGTGCGTCGAAATCAACTTGTATCCGTAAAAAGTCTCCGTATCGCAACTTTTGCAAAATTCTGCACCATTTTGTGTACGCTTGTCAGAATGCGACGAAACTTGCGCCATTGGATTTGTGGTATCACGCTGGTCCTGTGAGCCAAGTTTTACGTGATCCTGAGACAGTTGACCAAGCCGCCTAATTGTGGGCTCCACAGTTGACTTTTAGGGCAAATTTGTGTTCAGCTCACCGGAATCCAAAATTGGACATACCGTTGAGTTCGTACTGACGTTTAGAATTTATTTGACCTATAATTTGTCCCATTTAGAGACCTTTACCTCTGACACACTTTTCGGTGTAAAGTGGGCCACATGTGGACCCCGCTTTGACCCAAAATTATCGTTTTGCCCCTGTATCCAAATTGGATGAAAGGGTACTATTTTTTAGCTATCTCGTTGATTCCAGGAACGTTGGTGATGTTTATTTTAGCATCCGGAGACGTTTATTCGGAGGCCATAGTTTATGATCCTGTGTACTTGACGTTTGGACACTTACACTATACAGATTTTTTGCCAGGCAAGTATACATTGACATTGTACTATGATTTACATTTCATATAATGCATATATTTTATTTATGTCAATTTAGTTCATATATTTTAACTGCTATATAAACTGCGCGTCCAAGGATAACTTGGGTGCATCGACGGTAGCGTCGTATTCTGTTTTTATTATATATATGCATGTTGACCTAGTTTATGAGACCACCCCATTATCATAAGGCATTCTTATGTTTCATTGGTCATGACACAGTTATTACAAGAGTGTGAGTCTCATATAGGACACGAACCTGCATATTCGGCTGGTCACTAGTACGTATAGGACGTGCGACGGATAGGAATAACTACTGATAAAAATTGCATGATAGAAGACCTGGCAGTTATTTAGAGGTATCATCGTGTCATGAATGTGACATGCTTAGATCATGGGGTAGGAAGAACAACAAGTAAGGCGTTTGGGCTCCTTTGCACTTTTCTTATGTAACCCGTACGCTCCACCGGAGATACGCGGTCATGATGACCACTATATATATTATTATTACCTGGCGGACTCTGAGGTTCAAAAGACGTTATACTTTTTAGGCCCCTGAATCTCCGAGCCAGATAGCCTACGTGTTGGAAAGTTGTTCTCAAAGTGCATTTACTTAGACGATTAGGCGACCCATTGGATGTTTATTTTCAGTACTTTATTGGCATGCTTCTATGTATCTTGTTATGTCCCTCTGAGGACCTGGTCCCTTTCCAGGTATAGATGTGCAGGATTATCCACAGGAGTACGGACCCGGACCTAATGCTTCATACCAGACTGAGGAGGTCTTATCTTCAGAGTACCTTTGATTCATTGTAGCTGATGAATATTCTAGCTGCTATTTTCTTTATTGACATTTATCTTATATTAGAGTTTGATCTCTTCTCTCATTTAGTAGTTATTAGTATAGTCGATTGGCAGTGGATTTGTTTCCATCCGACTATCATTCTTTGATACTTCATACTTAAGATTCAATTATTTATTTCCTATTTCTTTATTTATGCTGTGGATGAGATATAGATTGCGTGTGACTTGTGTTGACAGTATATTACCACTTGTGGATTAGATATTCATAATACAACGTACGTATGTGTTATGGTTTCCATATATTGGAGTTGCCATATACATACGGCTAGCATGCTTATGTATTCCTAGTCCTACATATTTTGGAACTGGGGCGTGACATATTTTTGTGGTGGCCCATGCAGGTCTTCGAATATATTGTCTCGGTTACGTTACTGTACCGAACAAGCCTGAGTATAGGAATATAGTATAGGATCTCATCCACGCTTGACAAAAACTCATCTTCTCTTTCAACCTTCCTATTTAAAATGCTTGCATCCTGTTTGATTCATGTACTCCTTCTAATCGTTTCGTCCACCTCTTGCAGAGAGATGGATTTGCGTAGTGGATGTACTGCCGCTGGAGGCGACACACCTTCAGGAGTCAACAGCCAAACTCGAGGGAAGACCTCAATGACTCCTAGACTTCCGGGGCCGGATGGACAGACTCACAATCCAGTTCCATCTGATCTTTCCGCTTTACCTAATGGAGCTTTTTCAGCTTCATCGACACCACAGGATGACCAAACACAGCTATTCCAATTCTTCCAAATTATGATGCAGGAACAGAAACAGCAGGCGGTCGTACTAGCTGTAGAGCAGAGACTGTCACGTCCCGACTACGTGGAATAGATAGTCGTCCCCCAGGCGTGACCGCCGTGCGGGCCTTGGTTGCGCACCGCACAAGGCTAAGGTATTTTTATTTCGCATAGCGAGCACATATTCAGAGTACGCAAATAAATTGAAACACAGATTTGAAACATAGAAAAGTTCTCTTTTATTGATAATATGAACATCTATTACAAACTCTTGAACTGAATCATAAGGTTGCCACACGGGCTTACAAAAGTATTGACACAAAATGAGATAGCAGTCCTGTACATTACATCCCTTACTAAACTTCAAAATATAAAGACCTCCTGGTGGAATGATGGCCTTTCCACGGAGCTGCATTTGAGCTTTGGGTAGCTAGCACCTTTGCTCAAGTACTTCAAAAGATGGCACGCTCTGGACGCGCCTACAACTGAACTGGATTGGGGGATGACTTCTGCTCCTCGCTCGGCTCACCTTAATGCGGGGAACCTGTTTCAACGAGGGTCAGTACATCAAAACGTACTGGTGAAGGCAAACTAACCCAACTATACCAATCAACACGTTGTTTATATGAAGCATGCATATTCTTGTGGTCTTTCGATCTTGCCTTAGTTCATTTTATAAGCAAGAAATAGATATAGAAATCAATAAAATAACTTGCCACCATTCGGTGACATTTACCTGTCCGTCTGAACCACCACAATACTTACCATGTCCTTCCCTGCCAAGAAGACACAAGTTAGCTTGCAACAGGTTTAAATATACGTGGGGATCACTGGCTTGACGCCATATTGGACGGTTTAGTCTCGAGGCCAAGATGACAGAGGCACATGTATCACTGCACGCCATCATGCCCAGTGGGGAAGACTATTCTTGAAGTTTCGTCCAGATCGGATCGGTGCCAGTGCCCCAGCAACCGTCCGCAGGAACCATTGACCTTGTGCACAAGTTGTCCGTGATCAACAACGTTTATATTAAATTATCCATTGATGCAGTTTGAGGCAATAAGCATTCGAGACAAGTAATATGATGTAGAAGCATAAAAAATATGCTGGAAGGATCTACGCAGCCTCTTGATGCAGAGCAGCGTAAACAGAGGCCTTTAGAGCCATCAAGCGTACAACAGAGCTTTTTCCGCTAAAACACAGCATGAAGTGTATGCTCAAAGGACCATCCGCGTAAGTGCAGTACGTCCAGGCCGCTCCAGCGTAAGACAGAGTTCTTCATCGCCTCCATGGCGTAAAACTCATCCGCTCTCAAAGCAGCGTTATAGCGTACGAGGAACGCTTTATCTTCCCCGAAATGAATCTGTCAAGTCACGCAGTGAATCTGACCTCTGACTCCTGACAAAAGGTGATGCACGGCTACCCAGACGATGGCTGGAAAAGATGGCAGACCTCTCGGGACGTGTCCCACAGTATGATGGCGGATCTCACCATTTAATGCAGAGGATTTGGTAAAACATCACCAAACCGTCGTTTACTGGAGTCCTCTCAGCATAAACCGCTCTTTTGCATACAAGGGAATACGCCGCCCTGTTTTACACAGGCAAACATGAGCTATTTTACGCTCCGCAGCAGACAAACCACCTGCCACGTCAAAAGCTGCACTTCGTACGGGATTCGAGGCACGTCTCCACGTCTAATTGCACAGAGCGGTGACAGTTTCTCTCAAGACACGTCTCTGCGACGGGTGCATAGAAGGCCTGCAGACCTTCGAAACACGCATCCGTATTTAATACATAAGATGATGGCAAATCTCTGCAAGAGATTTGGTTATATCTTCAAAAGCCGTAATTCCGGCTAAGGCGTCCACATCAGCACGGTATGCAGCGGCTTCTACGCCCATTCAGGATCTGTGCTCAAGCGGCTTCTACGCCCATTCTGGCACGATATGCAGCGGCTTCTACGCCCATTCAGGATCTGTGCTCACTCGGCTTCCACGCCTACTCAGTCTCTACGACCACTCAGTCTCTACGACTGTTCGGCTTCTATGCCTGCTCGGCTTCCATGCCTACTCGGCTTCTATGCCTGATCGACTTTTATGCCTACTTGGCTTCTATGCCATGGTGACGGACATTTGGCTTCTACGCCAACCTCTTCTACACAATGGATACCTACCCACATGGCTTTTACGCCGTGATCTTAGTAGCAACTGTACGTGTTGTGTCCCCTTAGTTGAACCCACGTCACCCGCTCAGTCAAAAGATCATCTATACGTAGGCATTGGTTACTTTAACCGTTGTGTAAAAGGGTGCTGTACTTTCCACTCCTCGGTTGCTACACCAACGGAGTGGTCACTGTCACCAAAGACTCTATAAATAGAGGCCCCTGTCAATGGCGAACAAGGTCAAAAAATTTGGTCAAGAATACCAATATCAGATCCAAGGTCGACAATTTGGAAGATCGAACCAGGTCGAAGAATTGGTAAAGAGAGAGAGAGAGAGAGCTCCCGGAGCTCAGGCAAAGAGTAGGGATCGACGACTTCGGCATCGTGCATCCACCCTCTTCTGCAACCTTCGAAGCTGCTTCCTGTCTCCTACGGCACTTCTTCAACATCGTGTGGTCCAAGGGCTAAAGTGATCGACCGTAGATCAGACACCTATAGCAATATCTACCCAGATTAAATAAATTGTACTCCCACATCCTCGTATAGGATTACATTGTACAAGTTTGTTTGTAAACCAAAGGGCGCAGGTTTCGCACAAACCCCGTCATTGAAATACACTTTTATTCTTTCGTTTAATACCACAAACAAGATGGCGACTCTGCTGGGGACATCTTTTTCTTTTGACGAGGAAGCAATTGCTCAACACGATGCGGTATCCGTGGGATCCGTGAAGAAGACACTGGTCGTCCAATTCGACCAGTCTGCCTACGAAGACATGCTTCGGACTGGGGGTGGTTCTCACTCTCTCTCCGTCCAAGACAACAGGAAGCTGCGCAAAGTGTGGATGCCCAAGACATCCTCTACCGTTCCTGTGGACTCTCCGATCTCTCCAATCTCTTCGACCAATGAGGTGGTAGCATCGCTCCCTCCGTGCCCTGCACGTAAAAATTAGTCTCCCGCTACGCGCGGTATAGACAAAACTTCGGGCAATGCCTCAGCGCTGACCCAGAAGTATCCACTGCGCTTTACGCGCAGAAATCAGTCTCCCGCTACGCGCGATACAGACAAAACTTCGGGCAAAGCCTCAACGCTAACCCAGAAGTATCCACTGCTCTCTACGCGTAGGAATCAGTCTCCCGCTACGTGCGGTACAGACAAAACTTCGGGCAAAGCCTCAGCGCTAACCCAGAAGTATCCACTGCGCTCTACGCGCAGAAACCAGTCTCCCGCTACGCGCGGTACAGACCAAACTTCTCATGATGTCTCAGCGCCAAATCGAAAGTACAAATCACGCTCCGTGCGCAAGACAACATCTGACCTCTATGGGGAACCAGATGAGCGCTGTGATCTCCGCAAGTGCAACGACAAGTCTGGGGGTAGTCTCCCTCGACAAAACCGAGCAACATCCAAAGCTGGGGGTAGAATTTCCTCATAATTCGAAGATGATGCAACGATGACGATCTTCCCAGAAGACCATAGAACTCAAGCATTAGGAGCCCGAAGGCCAAAAGGGACTTTCTCCTTCAGTGAAGATGACATCAGTGAAATCTTCAATACGTTGATGAAGGAAAACAAACTTCAGCTACCCAACATCAGATACCCTGAGAGGGCTAGCAAAGACGATGACCCAGATTATTGTCTCTTTCATCAATACATTTATCATCCTACAAAGGCATGCTATGTACTAAAGAGGAGAATTCAGGAGTTGATCGATGCCAAGGTTATCACTTTGCATCTATAAACGAGGGGGCGATCATTGCAAATTGGTTTCACTTCAACGTGACAATCTGCTCCCCCAAGAAAATACCAGATGATGAATCTCTAAAAAGTTTCCCCAGTGGATTCTTCAGGACCAACCCAGGGAGTTTGTCATGTTCATATTACCTCTGAACAAACCTTCCTAAATTCGGCTATCGATTATCATGTTCATATTACCTCTGATATCGATTGTCATCTCAACTTAGCACCCGTACTTAACTCTAAGTACGCCAGTGGTGTTGAGTCCACAAAAACTGCCATGTCCACATTACCTCTGAGCAGATGTATGCCTCTATCCCCGATAGAGTCACAACCCAGGGAGTTTGTCATGTTCATATTACCTCTGAACAAACCTTCCTAAAATTCGCCTATCGATTATCATGTTCATATTACCTCTGATATCGATTGTCATCTCAACTTAGCACCCGTACTTAACTCTAAGTACGCCAGTGGTGTTGAGTCCACAAAAACTGCCATGTCCATATTACCTCTGAGCAGATGTATGCCTCTATCCTCGATAGAGTCACAACCCAGGGAGTTTGTCATGTTCATATTACCTCTGAACAAACCTTCCTAAATTCGGCTATCGATTATCATGTTCATATTACCTCTGATATCGATTGTCATCTCAACTTAGCACCCGTACTTAACCCTAAGTATGCCAGTGGTGTTGAGTCCACAAAAACTGCCATGTCCATATTACCTCTGAGCAGATGTATGCCTCTATCCCCGATAGAGTCACAACCCAGGGAGTTTGTCATGTTCATATTACCTCTGAACAAACCTTCCTAAATTCGGCTATCGATTATCATGTTCATATTACCTCTGATATCGATTGTCATCTCAACTTAGCACCCGTACTTAACCCTAAGTACGCCAGTGGTGTTGAGTCCACAAAAACTGCCATGTCCATATTACCTCTGAGCAGATGTATGCCTCTATCCCCGATAGAGTCACAACCCAGGGAGTTTGTTATGTTCATATTACCTCTGAATAAACCTTCCTAAATTCGGCTATCAATTATCATGTTCATATTATCTCTGATATCGATTGTCATCTCAACTTAGCACCCGTACTTAACTCTAAGTACGCCAGTGGTGTTGAGACCACAAAAACTGCTATATCCATATTACCTCTGAGCAGATGTATGCCTCTATCCCCGATAGAGTCACAACCCAGGAAGTTTGTCATGTTCATATTACCTCTGAACAAACCTTCCTAAATTCGGCTATCGATTATCATGTTCATATTACCTCTGATATCGATTGTCATCTCAACTTAGCACCGTACTTAACTCTAAGTACGCCAGTGGTGTTAAGTCCACAACACCTATCACGTCCATACTACCTCTGATAGGGTTTATTTCGAACTTATTATTTGTACCTAATGTGCGCAACAAATGATAGGTCCATCAAAAGTCCCCCAGTGGGATGTCCTCAACAAATACGGTATCGTACTATGTCAGCCTATCATTCAGAGAAGGCGGACATTCAGCGAATTCGAAAAGTTTTTTCGTGCAAAGCAGTTCAGCGTTTCCTACGCTAAAAGAGCTTTCTACGCTCGACAGCTACGAATCTACGGCTTTACGTTCGACAGCTATCAGTCTATGGTTTTATGCCCGGATGCCTTTGTGCTCAGTAGCTTTTACGCTCGAGAGGCTACGAACCTACGACTTCACGCTCAGGAACTGCAAGTCTATGATTTCACGCTCGATGGTGTTTAGTTTATGCTCAAAAGCTACAGACTAATGATTTCATGCTCCATGACTTCCCGCACATCTGAAGGATACGCCGGCCAGATCACGCGTACATCTGAACGGTCCTCAAAAGCGGTTCATGCTTCATTCAAAGCATTTCAAATTTCGAAGAATTTAAAAGCTTTGATGGGGGTCTTGTAGAAGCATGAAAAATACGCTGGGAGGATCTACGCAGCCTCTTGATGCAGAGCAGCGTAAACAGAGGCCTTCAGAGCCATCAAGCGTACAATAGAGCTTTTTTCGCTAAAACACAGCATGAAGTGTATGCTCAAAGGACCATCCGCGTAAGTGCAGTACGTCCAGGCCGCTCCAGCGTAAGACAGAGTTCTTCATCGCCTCTATGGCGTAAAACTCATCCGCTCTCAAAGCAGCGTTATAGCGTATGAGGAACGCTTCATCTTCCCTGAAATGAACCTGTCAAGTCACGCAGTGAATCTGACCTCTGACTCCTGACAAAAGGTGATGCATGGCTACCCAGACGACGGCTGGAAACGATGGCAGACCTCTCGGGACGCGTCCCACAGTATGATGGCGGATCTCACCATTTAATGCAGAGGATTTGGTAAAACATCACCAAACCGTCGTTTACTAGAGTCCCCTCAGCATAAACCGCTCTTTTGCATACAAGGGAATACGCCGCCCTGTTTTACACAGGCAAACATGAGCTATTTTACGCTCCGCAGCAGACAAACCGCCTGCCACGTCAAAAGCTGTACTTCGTACGGGATTCGAGGCACGTCTCCACGTCTAATTGCACAGAGCGGTGATAGTTTCTCTCAAGACACGTCTCTGCGACGGGTGCACAGAAGGCCTGCAGACCTTCGAAATACGCCTCCGCATTTAATGCATAAGATGATGGCAAATCTCTATAAGAGATTTGGTTATATCTTCAAAAGCCGTAATTTCGGCTAAGGCGTCCACATCAGCACGGTATGCAGCGACTTCTATGCCCATTCAGGATCTGTGCTCAAGCGGCTTCTACGCCCATTCTGGCACGATATGCAGCGACTTCTACGCCCATTCAGGATCTGTGCTCAAGCGGCTTCTACGCCCATTCTGGCACGATATGCAGCGGCTTCTACGCCCATTCTGGATCTGTGCTCACTCGGCTTCCACTTCTACTCAGTCTCTACGACCACTCAGTCTCTACGACTGTTCGGCTTCTATGCCTGCTCGGCTTCCATGCCTACTCGGCTTCTATGCCTGATCGGCTTTTATGCCTACTTGGCTTCTATGCCATGGTGACGGACATTTGGCTTCTACGCCAACCTCTTCTACACAATGGATACCTACCCACGTGGCTTTTACGTCGTAATCTTAGTAGCAACCGTACGTGTTGTGTCCCCTTAGTTGGACCCACGTCACCCGCTCAGTCAAAAGATCATCTATACATAGGCATGGTTACTTTAACCTTTGTGTAAAAGGGTGCTGTACTTTCCACTCCTCGGTTGCTACACCAACGGAGTGGTCACTGTCACCAAAGACTCTATAAATAGAGGGCCCTGTCAATGGGGAACAAGGTCAGAAAATTTGGTCAAGAATACCAATATCAGATCCAAGGTCGACAATTTGGAAGATCGAACCAGGTCGAAGAATTGGTAAAGAGAGAGAGAGAGAGAGAGAGAGAGAGCTCCCGGAGCTCAGGCAAAGAGTAGGGATCGACGACTTCGGCATCGTGCATCCACCCTCTTCTGCAACCTTCGAAGCTGCTTCCTGTCTCCTACGGCACTTCTTCAACATCGTGTGGTCCAAGGGCTAAAGTGATCGACCGCAGATCAGACACCTATAGCAATATCTACCCAGATTAAATAAATTATACTCCTACATCCTCGTATAGGATTACATTGTACAAGTTTGTTTGTAAACCAAAAGGCGCGGGTTTCGCACAAACCCCGTCATTAAAATACACTTTCATTCTTTCGTTTAATACCACAAACACATGATACAATTTATTTTGCATAGTCTCCCTGAACAGTTATGGCATAAACAAGTATGTTTTACACATAGCTCAATTTATAGAAGAAGTTAACATTCTAACTAAAATTAAAGCATACATAAGAACATCTTAAATGAACTAGCCTGAAATAGGTAACCGTTCACAAGTTTGTTTGACAAGCAATAATAATCCAAGTTTATTCATTTTTATCTTGATATATTTTAGTTATTACTTGGTATCGTCTGATCGGGGCAAGCAAAAATACAAGATATATAGATGCGAAGACTGGAAGAAGGGCCAACTGAATCAAATATAAGCCACTCACAAGTTTGTTGGAAGAAAGAAGGAAAGAGGTGCTTCAAGAGTCCGTTCGAGCGTTGCCTACTGCTGGTTCACCTACATTGCCACGAACAGCTGATCAATACCTCTTCCACTCTTTTTATTATCGGAATTGAAGTGCAGTTCAACAAACAAAAATAATAAAATCCATCGAAACCGTTCAAGAAAACTCAAGCAAATCCGAAAACCAACTCAAGGCACGAAAGCAACAAGCGACAGCGAAAACTGAGGCAACAAAAGATGCAGCGGAGAGGTCCCTCCTGACTCTGCCGCTAAGTCGATCATGGAGGCACGGTCTACTGAATATGGGAATCGATTCCGAAGAAGCAAATCCATAACGAGGATGAGTTCTTGATTCAATATATCCCGATCAAACGATACCGTCTTGTATTTCTTAGCCGCGCTCCCCGAATAGGGGAAACGGGGCACCACAGAGATAGCAAGCGGCGGAGCAGAGACGAGAATTTCTAGCAGCACTTGAGAGAAGGGCTGCACAGGCACCTGTACCAGCCCAGGTACTAGTTCCAGTACCACGAGCTAGAGTTGGGTCAGTCAAGGACTTTGTACAGATGGGTCCAAAATCCTATAAAGGCACTAAGAGCCCAGAGGAGACCACCGACTGGATTAACCACACTCAGAAGTTGTTAGAAGCATCATAGTTGCCTAAAAATCTATGGATGACAAGCGTAAGGACCCAGCTAGATGGTAACGCTCATCACTGGTGGGAATCAATGGAGTGCCAGTTGAGTACGTATCAGAATTGGGAACAATTCTTAGAGTGCTTTGAGAGAAAGTACTTCCCGGACACTGTAAGGGATACGTTGTATGATCAGTTCCTCCATCTGGAGCAGGGGAACAAGACAGTCGACGAGTATGATGCAGAGTTTAGTCGCCTTAGTAAATATGATGCTGTCCTGATACCGAATGACTTGGACAAGGCTAAGTGGTTTTACCGCGGGCTGACTTAGGAGCTCCAACACTACACCAGCTCACAGTCCCGGATCGCTTATACCAAATTATTGACAGAAGCTAGGCTACATGAGACCATCAGCAAGGGAAAAGGAGGTCAACTGAAGTCACAGCAGGGACCAACAAGGACACAGTAAGGAGGGCCTATCAGACATCCTTTGGCACAGCAGCAGCAGCACAGAGCAGGACCGTACCAGATTCTGGAGAAGCCCTACTGCAATTATTGTGGGAGACACGGACATATTTTAAGAGACTGTCGGACTCGCTTAGGATAATGTATAAGGTGTGATTTCGGACAGCATATGGTAAGAGACTGTCCAATGCAGCAGACATTGCCGGTTCTACCGCCAATACAGAGGCTAGAACTTCCAACACCGAAGCCAGTTCAGCAGATGACTAGACCAGGAGCACCTCGACCCCCAGCAGCCAGAGGATTTCAGCGAGGACCACCACTACCTACTCAGGAGGATCAGTTCACGAGGGCCAGACATGGACTACCACAAAGGAATAGACAAGCTTTTGCACTAGAAGTGGATGACATAGAACAGAAGATTAATATTATAGCAGGTATTTCTCTTGCTTTTACTTTTTCTGCTGTGACATTATTTGATACGGGAGCCATCCACTTGTTCATATCTTCTAGTTTTATTGCCAAACACAATATTGCCACTGCACCTTTACCTAGTTGTGTTAGAATTCTCACCGGAGGAGGAGTTGTACCTATTAGTCAGATTTGTAGATCGTGTCCTGTAGTGATTCGTGGCAGAGAGATGAATGTCCGACTCTTAGTCCTTTCTTTGCCAACTTTTGATATTGTGCTGGGGATGGACTGGCTAAGCAAGTACCACACTTTCTTCGACTGTTTTGGAGGAAGTATTCTTTTTAAGGTACCAGGCCAGCCGGAACTTGAGTTTGCACGATGATCCACAGAAGCCCTTGATGGTGTACAGCTTGCAATGGACGACGTTATTTATCACCCTATCATTTCAGAGTTTCAAAACATCTTTCCAGAGGAATTGCCAGGACTACCTCAGGGCAAAGACGTAGATTTCTTGATTAAATTGACACCGGGAGCAGCACCCATAGCGTCGCATGCGAACAGATTGGTGAAGAAGGAGATGGATGAGCTGAAGACACAGTTGAAAGAATTAGAGGAGAAATGTTTTATCCGGCCAAGTGCATCACCCTGGGGAGCACCAGTATTATTTGTACCAAAGAATGATGGGTTAGTGCATATGTGCATCAACTACAGAGCCTTAAATGCAGTGACTGTGAAGAATAAATATCCATTGCCACGCATTGATGACTTATTTGATCAGCTTAGTGGAGCCAAGGTGTTCTCGAAGATAGACTTGAGATCGGGATATCATCATATGAAGGTACAGAATTAGGATATCCCGAAGACCGTATTCAGGACAAGATATGGACACTACGAGTTTCTGGTCATGCCATTTGGGTTGACCAATGCTCCAGCTATCTTTATGGACTTAATGAATCGAGTATTCCACCAGTATTTGGACCAGTTCATGGTTGTCTTCATAGATGACATACTTGTCTATTCGAAGAGCTACGAGGAGCACGAGAAGCACCCACAGATCTTTCTAGAGACCTTGAGGAGAGAGCAGTTATATGCGAAGCTCAGTAAATATAAGTTTTTCTTGGACAAAGTCTCGTTTCTTGGGCATGTCGTTACGGGAGATGGTATTTATGTTGACCCAGAGAAAATCTCGGCAGTCGAGACATGGCCCGTTCCTAAATCAGCATCGGAGGTAAGAAGTTTCCTTGGACTTGCGGGATATTACCGACGGTTCATGGAGAACTTCGCAAGGATAGCAGCGCCTATGACTTGGTTGACGTGCAAGAACCAAGAGTTCGTATGGACCAACGAGTGTCAAGCCCCTTTTGAGGAGTTGAAGAAGCGACTGATCACAACGCCAGTATTGACTATTCCATCAGGATCAGGAGGTTATGTGATTTACAGTAACGCATCAAGAAAAGGCTTGGGATGCGTATTAATGCAGTATGGCAAGGTGATTGCATATGTATCTAGACAGTTACGAGTACATGAGAAGAATTATCCAACTCATGACTTGGAGCTTGCAGCCGTTGTTTTTGCTCTGAAGCTATGGAGACATTACCTATATAGGGAACGAGTGAAGATCTATACAGACCACAAAAGCCTCAAGTATGTCTTCACACAGAAGGAGTTAAATATGAGGCAACATCGGTGGCTTGAGTTGATGAAGGACTTTGAGATAGAACTACATTATCACCCAGGCAAAGCTAACGTAGTAGCAGACGCGTTAAGCCGAAAACCAGCAGCTTACTTCTTGACAACACAGAGAGAATTATTGGAGGACTTGTAAGAACTTGCATATAAGTAGTATTACCCAGAGCGGATGGGACATTAGCCAACTTACAAGTACAGTCATCACTAGTAGAGAGGATCAAGGCAGCTTTGCCTACGGACGCCAGGTTCAGGAGATTGAAAGAAAGGACAGAGGCCGGAGAGCAAACGGGATTGTGCATTCATGGTGACGGGACATTACAATATGGTGATCGTCTATATGTTCCCAATGGAGAGATTCGACGGGAGCTGATGGCAGAAGCTTATAGTTCGATATATTCTATTCATCCTGAAGGTACCAAGATATACCGTGACTTGCGACAGCACTTTTGGTAGCATGGGATGAAAAGAGAGATAGCTCGCTTTGTAGCCAAATGTCTAGTATGTCAGCAGGTAAAAGCGGAGCATCAGAGAATAGCAGGGCTACTTCAACCACTCCCGATTCCTGAATGAAAGTGGGAGCACATCACTATGGACTTTGTCACGGGTTTTCCAAAGAGTCCAAGTGGGAGAGATGCTGTATGGGTAATAGTGGATCGACTCACCAAGTCTGCACATTTCTTGCCTTTTAAAGTTGGCCAGTCTACAGAAACATTGGCTGACTTATACATGAGGCAGATCGTGAGGTTGCACAATATTTTGGTTAGCATTGTGTCAGACAGGGATTCGCGTTTTACATCTCACTTTTGGAGAAGCATGCAAGAGAGTCTTGGGACTCGTCTGAAGTTCAGTACATCTTATCACCCGCAGACAGATGGGCAGTCCAAACGTACTATTCAGACACTGGAAGATGTGTTGAGGGCTTGTATGTTGGACTTTGGAGGATCATGGGAGGACCACCTATATCTTGTGGAGTTTTCTTACAACAATAGCTATCAAGCGAGCATCCAGATGGCTCTGTTTGAAGCATTGTATGGAAGAAAGTGTAGGTCTCCCGTGTGTTGGAGTGACGTGGAAGAACGTCAGATTTTGGGACCAGAGTTGGTAGTCAACACCGTAGAGACAGTGAAGAAGATACAAGAGCACTTGCGAGCAACGCAAGACAGGCAGAAGCAGTGGACAGACCTTCATCATCGTCCCTTGGAATTTAAAGAAGGCGATCATGTCTTCTTAAGGATATCACCTACTAGAGGCACTATTCGATTCGGAGGGCGTGGCAAGTTGAGCCCAAGGTATATTGGACCATTTGACGTGCTAGAGAGAGTGGGAGAAGTGGCGTATCGACTTGCCATGCCCCAGTCCCAAAATACGTATGACTAGGACACATAAGCATGCCAGTCACATGGATATGGCAACTCCAATATATGGAAACCAAACCACATGCGTACGCTGTAATATGAATATCAAATCCACAAGTGGTATAAAATTTATCACAAGTCCTAGGGTACAATCTAAATCTCATCCACAGAAAATCAAATATAAATAAATAACCAATATCTATGAAACTAGATCTCAACATAAAGTACCTCAAGATGATAGTTGGATGGAAAAAAATCCACTACCAACTCGAATATATAAGCGCAAGACAACAAACATAATATAAGAATATCAGCTAACAATCACGTGGCTCGAAGAGAAGACCTCCTCATAACATAAGTAACCAGTCTGGATCGACGCTCCTGCGAATACTCATGAACATCTACACCTGGAAATGGACCAGGTCCTCAGAGGGACTTAACAAGATACATAGAAGCATGCCAATTTGAATACAGTAAACATGCATAATGTTTAAAAATATATAAGTATGCTATACAAGACAATTTATATGAATGCAAATGAGGACAACTTTTCAACGTATGGGCAAGGGAGGCTACTCGATCTAAGCCTCACAACTCACACACATGTCTAGAACATTATCAGCCGACATACCGTGGAGGTAGCAACCATCGGACATGACTACCATAGTGCGTGCTAGTTACTACGGTTCACCAGAGTGGTTAAAGCCCATACGCCTACTGATTGTCCTCTCATGATACTAAGTGTCATGTGTGTATCAACATATCTAATATATAGTAATGACTGAAAGAAACTGCACATGCAATGAATATACAGAAATACAATAAATATACATAAATATAATAAGCATGCAAAATACTGTAAACAATTTGTCAAGATATCTTGCCTGGCAAGAAGCTGCAAAGTATAAATGTCCAAATGTCACGCACACATAAGTAGAAACTGCGACCTCAGAATAAACGTCTCCGGATGCTGAAATAGACATCACCAACGTTTTCAGAATCAGCAAAATAGCTAGAAATCACTACCCTTTCGTCCAATTTGGACACAAGGGCAAAACGGTAATTTCGGGTCAAAGTGGGGTCCACAAGTGGCCCACTTTGTACCAAAAAGCGTGTCAAGGATAAAGGTCTCTAAATATGACAAATTATAGGTCAAACAAACTCTAAAAGTCAGTACGAACTCAACAATATGTCCAATTTTGGATTCCGGTGAGCCGAACACAATTTTGTCCAAAAAGTCAACCGTAGGACCCACAAATAGGCGGCTTGGTCAACTGTCTCAGAATCGCGTAAAACTTGGGTCACAGGACCAGCACGATATTATGAGTCCAGTGACGCAAGTTTTGTCACGTTCTGACAAGCGTATACTAAATGGCGCAGAATTTTGCAAAAATTACGATACGGGAAATTTTTACGGATACGGGCTGATTTCGACGCGCACACGCGTCCGAATCAGTATCTACAAAAGTCCACACATCTGGGTATACCATGCGCACCTTTTGGTACACTTGGTACACGACGAGGCGGTACCGTTTGGCAGGGCGCGCTCCGTATCGCAAATTCTAGAAGTTGGAAAAGTAGGTTTTCGGGATTTTCAATCTGATTTAATTTAGCATACAATAAGAATTAAAATATTGTATCTGACAAGAATTAATCTCGGTTAGGTGGTCTTCGCATACCAAAAAGAAAAACTAAATTCGGATCACTGTGGTAGGAGATACGAGTCCGTGAACATGGATAGTTACCACAGTTTTCTGCGATCCAAAAATTATTTTTTGCCAACTTGGTCGTTGTTTTCGCCTAGGGTTGCACGTTGTTCGAGGTAAGCTAATATACAGTATTGGAAGGGGGATAAGTCGTAAACATATCGGTGAAGACGGGGTCAAGTTTGGTCGAGCGATGGCGCAGAAAATAGAGTGTGAACAGGGGTATGTCGCTGTTCAAACTGCTGTCGCAGGGTTGTGCGGACGCGCGGTGGTCGCGGTCACGGCGGGCGGCGCTGGGGCTCCGGCTGCGGCGCTCAGATGAACGGCGGTGGTGGCTCAGGTCGGCGCAGCAGTCTGGGGGAGATAGATTAGGGTTAGGGTTTAGGAACTACAATATATATATATATATATATATATATATATATATATATATATATATATATATATATAACGAGTGGGTCGGGGACTTCCGCGCGGGGGGGGAGGGACTTTGCAGCAGCTGCTGCTGATTTCTTTAATAGTGGGTGCGGGTCTATAGGGCTAGCGGGTTAGTATTTAGGTGGGTTTGGGTTTAATAGGGTTTTTAATGGGTAGGGTAGGATAGGATATGGGTTTGGGTTTTTGATTCATTTCATAATTCGTTTTCCTTTCTTTTTTTTCTTTCTCTAATTCTTTTTCATTTTTTTTCTTTTTCATTTCTATTCTAATTTCCATTTCCATTTCTTATTCTTTTCTTTTCTATTTCTTTTAATAAACATTATATATATATATATATATATATATATATATATATATATATATATATATATATATATAATTTTAGAAATTTATTTAGAGCATACAATAAATCTATCAACTGTCCACATGGACTCCTACATGAAAATAATTAAGGAAAAATTATAGTTGTTGCATAAATCTCTAAATGCACAATCACCTAAAAATAAAAAAAAATCCCATAATTTCTATTTCTTCTAATTAGCTAATAATTACTATAAATCAATTAAATAATTAATTAAATACTTAATATGGTTTTTAAAATAAGGGATTTTTTATTCTACCCAACTTACAAAAATTTCGTCCTCGAAATTGACACTAACCCATATTCATAATAAATTACTATAGCTATTATACTTCATTGTTGTCTAGCAGTACTTCCTAAAAGTCATGCTCTGTCATTCTAACATTTCCTCATTTATTGTCCATACATTATTCTATTTCTAACTCATTTACACTATCCAACTTACAAGAGTTCTACTAGTAGTCACAGTCTCTTGAGGCTATTGTCTAAGTTGTAAGACGAATATATTTATTGGGTCGAGAATCTTGGGGTGCTTGTCTTGAATCTCACAACCGTGATTTTTCTTTGTAACCATCAAGTATCGTAGTCTAATACTGCCGTACCACCTGACCAATATGTCTGCAAATACTTTGACTACTCTACTACAACGGTCTAGCTGCAGCTGTTGCTACTTTGCCAGCGGTTTGTCATAGTTGTCAGTTCGTAACAAGTGCCTTCAACTCTTTCCTAAGCATAGTCTAAGTTTTTGGGCAACAGTTAAGGTCTTAACTAACTTTAGAAAACTATTAGAAGTATAAACTAATTCAACAATCTACCAGATTCCTATTGGGCTAAATGATGCTACTTAAGGGTTAAATTAATAAAAGAATACAGATATTGCTATAGTACTGTCACGACCCGCACCCTGATATTCGGGCACGAGTACGTGGTTACGCCCAGCCTACGCCGCAGAATCGACAGTAGAACGCTATCTGGGTCATTTCTAACTATCTAATATCTCAACAATATAATATGGTACCTGTTAATCATCTTAACTCCAATCGAAGGAGCAATATGGTATCTCACAAATATATCAATCTTAATCACAAAACAAACTAAGAAGAAAATAATGCACGAATGAAAATAACGAAGGAAAGAAGATACAATCCACAATATGAAATAATAGTACATCTGTGAATCTCCTCAACAATAATAGTCTAATACAAAATCTAAACAAAATTAGACCTCCTCGGTCACTGCTACTATGTCCTCTGGCTCTAGGGAAGTGTCCTCTAAAGTCTCACCCTCCTGAGGTCCGTAATGTGTGGGACACAGCTCCTCTAGCCAATCATCTGGAAAAATATATCCAGTCAGGATTGGAGCGAAGTACATACTCTGAAAGCAGTTCCAATAACATAATTGAACATATATAACAAGCAATAGAAAAATGATACAAGATGCACAAGTAGAAAGAATATATAATACAAGTGAACAGGCAATAGGTACAATAAAGCTGGAAGTAGATACAAGAATAACTGCAAGTAGAGAACAAGAAATACTAACTATGTGTTTTAGAGTGAGAGTTCGTTATGTGATCGGTTTAGGTTGCACATGAGGTATATAGGTAACTCCATTATACGTGAGGTGTATAATCGACATGCACATGAGATCAAGAGGGCTTTGATCACATAACCAACTCCTACTCCCCCTCTCCAACTAATACTCATAGATCCAATCATGACACGTTACGTACATGATCACGATAGTCACACTAGCACACAAAATAGTGGATGCACAAGAAGCACATGAAAGTCAATACCCGATGCACATGATGAAATACATGTCATTAGGTACCCGTTGCACATGGTAGGGGATAACACCTCCTGACGGGATCCATATAGCACCAGTCCGTGAAATCACTGTGTCAGAAATTAATGTATACTAATCTAGAACATGCATATATACAATATTATGAATTAAAAACAAACAGAGAAATGTACTCGCCTGAAGTCCTGAGCAAAGTGTGTCTCTCGATGCCCAAGCTGGTTTCTTATAACCTATATAGGGTATGTTGCATCAATACAAGGTTCAATGATGAAAATAAATGAAGTTGAAGAAGTTCTAGGTCAATACGCCGTTTCTAAGTCAAACCAATGCATTTCTAGGTTGCAAGAGTCTAATGCTAGTCACTAAGTCAATAGGCTATGAAACTATGCTGAACTAACTAAGCTAACACACAACAGAGCATTCAAGAAGCCGTATCCTAAGATACGCAAGTTTTCTAATATGAAAATAGGGTTTTAGTTATATATTCAAGTCAAACATTTAATACTAGATAAAACCAAATAGATTTAGGATACCTTGGTGATACATTGGTATCTCACGGCAACCTGACACGAGCATAAATACTACAGTATATAACTAACTAATACTAGCTATGCCACTACACCATACATCTTATTTATGAACACTATCTACTAGAATACAATGTCTATCTAACTTAACAAAAGCTTACTTGCCTAGATATATAAATGTGCATAGGTAACCAACTAACTGATACTCTAATAAAACCAACACATTACCCATCTCAACTAAACTACAAAAGCTGAACACTTAAAACTGATAATGTTCACTGAAATCTAAACATACTAACTATGCTCAAAACCTAGTGCAGGTACACTGCTAAATATGCACTGTGAACTGGTCACTGTGCCATTGAACAGGACACTGCTCTCCTTTACCTGTTAATGTTGGTACTCCCCCAGCTATGTGCAACTGCACACAGATATACCCGATCTGCTGTGCCATACTGTAGCACAGTGAAACCCCCAACTCCCTGAAACTGCCCAAGTCCCTCTGCTACTACAAAATCCTAAACCACTAACAGTCACTGTATAATATACTAGTATCATTATAGACTAATTCTAACCAATATCTATTTGCTATTTATACATATAGATAATCTATCTAACAAATACTGCAAATGATACATATAGTCACCTACTTAAAGCACTTTCTAACTAGGTAACTAACAGACATAGGATACGCATACATAGCTAACTAACCACTAGCTAACTAGTTAACTAAATAACTAAACTCAACTCACTGAGAACCTAACTAACTATTCACACAAAAGCCTGAAACCAAACCTATAACTCAAACCAAAACATGTCACGACCCGCACCCGGTTTAGGGGCACGAGTACGTGGGTACGTCCAGCCTATGCCGCAGCATCGGCGGTAGAACGCTGTCAAGGTCATGATACTATCTAGCCAATCTCACACAAGCATCCAATCTCCATAAGGAGGCACGGATGACACAAATAAAATGAACACATACTCAATCACAGGATTACCGCACGATAAGATATCGAACAGAAATTAAATACAACACGAGTCAAAAAGCAATAACTTAACAATTATCCAAGTCATCAAAAATTGCCGGAGACAAATCCGGTACCAAATAGTCTACTTAAAGAACTAACAAAAAAAATAGTAATTTTCGGCTAGACCTCCCGGAATCACAACTAATCTACCAAGTCTGCAGCTACTCACCATATGGTCCATAAAGTGTCGGACAGCGGTCCTCTAAGGCATAGTCTGGAAAAATATTTTCAGTCAGGAATGAGCAAAGTACAAATCTCAAATAACAGTTCCATATAATTGATAAGGACTATAAGCAATAAACATGTAATGCTAGCTACTGAGAAGGCAGTGAAATAAATGCAATAGCAATTAAAGAGAGACAGGCAATGTAAAGAGACGAGCAATAGGCAACATGGTACAGTCAGTGCATGTATGAAAATGGAAAGAACAAGGAACAGTATCATATACGGTGATGTAGTATATGATTTAAAATAGGAAACTGTAATCTATTCTAAGTGTTTGAAATAGTAGTTTCAAAATATGATCGGCTTGGGAACATGTACGATAGCTACAGGGCCTGGCTAATCATGGGTGAAGAGCATGATTAACACTTACATTGTTCTACACTACAATAAGAGGTTATGATCACATTTCTTACTAACTACTTCCCCGCCCCCAACTAGTACTGTGGATCCAACCATGACACGTCACGATACACGAGCAAGTCCAGTCTATCATATACGATGTCTAATATATATGTCGTGTACAATGTCAATACGATAATCAATGTAACATCTCATGACTGCATATCTAAGCTATACCAGTCCGTGTAGCACAGTATCAAAGATTCAGTTGTAACATTTCAAGATTATTGAACTTATAGAAATTATCAAGAAATTGGAAATTATCAGAGAATGTACTTGCCTTCGGTCCTTAGCTGATATTTATGGATGTCCTGTTCCAGAGTATCCCCTGGGTGAACCAACAGTCCTATAACATATCACAAGCAAAACCACATTTGCATCAGATGCTACGCTAACACACAGTCTATAAACACTGAATTTGGGACTACTCTAGGTATGATACTGGCCACCTAGGATCATTTAATATATATATAAGACACACTACCTATTTAACTAACATTAATACCTACCATATATATACTTGCACCAAAAATGAATACATATACAATATATATATATATATATATATATATATATATATACCATTTAATTCATGTATAATATATATATATTAGTTGAACAATTATTTATGTACCATATATATACCAAAATACAATTTACTATATATATATATTGTTAACATCATTATTAAAATATACCAAGACTAATACACCCATATAGTTTATACTATATATATATATATATATATATATATATATATATATATATATATATATATATATATATATATATACATACCAATTATATGCTAAGAATATACTAAATGCTTATACAAAATATATATTAAGAATATACTAATTACTTATACAAAACATATGTATATATATACCATCATTAAAATTAACAATACAGATACTAAAACATTAATTGAAATTATACCTAGTATACATTTTATTAATACATATTATATGAAATGATCCTATATACATACATATACATTAATTACACTAGTGTACATTTTATAAAGTACAATTTTTATGGAAAATACCAGTGTACATATAAGCGTATAAAACATTAATTAATAATTACATATACAGTTAATTAAATACATACCTATACGATTAATTTACACATACATATACAATTAATTCTACATGCTATAATTATACAATTAAATATTAATAAAATAATACTATACACATATACCTACACATTAATATATACAAATACATATTCAAGTATTAACATCTATTTAAATAATACTTATACATATCTTTAATACATTATGTGTATATATATGTATATATACATATATATATATATATATATATATATATATATATATATATATATATATATATATATATAGAGAGAGAGAGAGAGAGAGAGAGAGAAGGAAGATGGGAGAAGAAGAACTCACAGAGGGTTTGAGCTGGCCGAAAAATGGTCGGAGTTTCTGTTGGCCGCTCGCCGGAGACAGAGGGGAAGTCGGGGACTTGTCCGGGGCGGTGCCGGAGCACTGGCTGACCGGAGGGGGAGAAGCACAGAGGGAGGAGATGATGTTGGTGGTGATGGGAGTTGTTGATGGCCGGGGTCGGCTGATGGTTGACCGCCGGAGTTGAGCAGCGGCCGCCGGGGTCTCGGTTGGTGGTGCGAGGGGAGGATGCTCCGAGGTCGGCTGACGCGAGGGGGATGGAGGAGAGCTGCCGGGGTTGAACAGCAGAGGGGGAAGTGGAGGAGCAGCCGGAGCAATGGCAGAGGGAGCTCCGGGCTGGGACTTCGGCCGCCGGAGATCAGTGAAGGTATTCGGGTCGGTTGAGGGAATATGAGAAGCCGGGGTCGCTTTGATGGTGGTAGGCCGGAGGGGGAAGTCCACCGGAGCAGGGAGTGAGGGGAGGTGCAGGTTGCCGCCGGGGTGTGGCCGGGTGGCCGGAGCACAGAAGATGGAAGATGTGAAGGTTCCCCTCCCCCCCCCCCCTCTATTTGAATTCAAAAACTAAGGGAAGGAAGAAGAAGAAGAAAAAGAAAAGAGAAGGAGAAAGGAAGAAGGAGAAGAAGAAAAGAATGGAGAAAAATTTAGAATGAGGCTACGGTTGTGGAGGCTTGAGGAGGGTGGGGTTACCTAGGTTTTCTAGGGATTAGGGTTGATGGTGACAAGACATTAAATAGGATGAGGGTGTGGGTAAATCAAAGGTGAGGATGCACCCAATTAAATGGGTGGTCCAGATTGGTCATGAATAGATTTTCTCATATGGGAATGAGGGTGATGATTTAATAAAAATTAATAGGGCTCCCTCATTGGTTTAATCAAATGGGTGTTGACACAAAAATGCAAATGTGCAAATTAGCCCCCTTAAATTTGGGTATTTGCACAGACGCATAAAATGACAAAAATTTGGCGGACGATTCGGTATCTGGTGTTTTGTAGGGTCAGGGGACGCTGTAAGTTTGGTGCGGGCTCAAATAGCAGGGCGCTGGAATTAAATTAGGATTTTCAGAATTGGTTTAAATAGTATCCTCAATTTAATTAGAATAAAATGTAAGTTGCGTTCTAAAATTAATTAGGAGTATACGGGGCCAAAATCAGGTCAGGTCATCAATACCAATAATGAAGAAGACTCAGAACAGAATATTACCCTAATTTGGGCCGTACGAAAAATCGGTCAGGATTGTCCCCAATTTCAATTAGAACGCACAACGATACAAAATAGGGATTTATTAAATAACGTCCGCGACGATTTTTGTGCGGCTAGAAATAATGTACAGGGAGCATAATTATGAGTTATAAAAATAGCAGAATGGAAGGCGGGCATGTCTAGGGCAAGATTGTGAATTTTGTTGGAAGACAAAAGCTAGGGTAGCGCTCCAATTATCGAAGCAAAGGCAATGCACAAAAATATTAAATAAAAATACGGTAATTAATTACACACTCCAAGAATTAAATTCTAACTAAATAATTAAATACAAAAATTCCATAATTCCGACAGGTGTTCATCTACTGGCTTCTAGGTCAAGTCTGCTAGCTAAAAATAAATGAACACTGCATCTAATACTATATTTAATCACACATCTCACATAATTATTTAAATAAAAATATTATCATGCAATTTAATTAATTGTAAATACCAAAATATTAAATATTGTAAAAAGTCGAAAATATCCCTGTTTTCGAAATGTGGTAGTGACAAGTCTACCCTCCTTAAAAGAATTTCGTCCTCGAAATTTAAAATCCTCATAGTAGTGTTTAATCATACACATTATTATTTTTCTCAAATTTTAAATTCTTCAACCACGAAATCAGTTAATAATCCACAAGGTCTTTTCACAATTTGTCAAAAATTCTGAAATTATTGCATTCCTGAAAAATCCTCGAAATAGAATCAAAGTCTATTTTTATCAAAAAAAAAATTCCCCCAAAATTTTTAGATAATAATTCAATACTCGGAATTTAATATCCACTCCTCAAATTTGATTTTAATCAATGCACATATGTAATCTCGTCCAAAAGTTTAAATTCAAACATTTATCCATCAAAAATTTTATTTCTCGATTTTCTCTTTCCTCAAAATACTTAACAATGCGATACTTAAGGATTTTCTAATTGCAACATCCCATATAAAATTTTTAAATTCATAACTTGCAATTCAATAATTATATTGATAAATCTCAAATTTTCCAAATTTAATAACCAATTTAAATATGTCATAATCTTCCTGGAATTAATAAACCACCAATTATGAAATGTTAATTTCTTAACCCTCTATTTAAATCAATGGTTATCCTCGAATTTAATCATCTTGCCTCTCTTGTCAAGTCATAACTCCTTCATGAATCTTGTTCATGGTTAAACCCCAATATTCATGGTCTAAGAAAAAATCTTTCCTATAATCATACAACATGCAATCTAAGGGGAATATGTACGGTCATGGTGTCTTTTGTCATGGTATTGCAGTCTCTGTATCAGGGTGTACTACTAACTACATTCTAACAAGAAATCATGCATACAACTTGTATTAAGGAATCAATCAATCAATCAAAATAGAGAGGAACAGAAGGAAGAAAAGAACAGAACCTGCTAACACATTACCTGCAGTATCGGTCTCCTCGACCGTCATCGCAAATGCCCCGCCCTGCTGGGGTGGTTCCCTTCGCGGGTGCTGAGCAATATACGGTTCCACAGGTAGCCTAACTGGATCTCTATAATCTGAAGCTGCGCGCTGGCCGGGAAGATAAGGGGCTAGAAGATAATCCCTTACTCGATGTCCCGCAGCGCCGCAGTGCAAACAAAGTCCTAGTCTCGTTCTACAGCTCTCCCAAAGGTGACCTGGCTTCTTACAGAAATGACAAGTCTGCTGTATCTCTCTCGGAGGCTGTTGCTGATTATGCTGAACACGGACTGGTGCCTGGTACTGTTGTTGATACTGATACGCCCATGGATGTTGCTGGATAGGAACAGGTGCTAGGTACTGCGGTGGATGCTGAAATGTCCATGGTTGTTGCTGAATATGAAATGGTACTTGGTACTGCTGTTGGTGCTGAATACGGGGATGCTTGGCTGGTCCTGTGCTACCATTCGTATCTCCAAAAGTATTGTGACTCCTCTTAGGCCTAAGATCCAGATCCTCTTCTGCAATCTGGGCATCCATCAAGATAGCCTCAAAGGTAGCGGTACGATGACCAGAAGTGCGCGACCTAATCTCTCTCGTCAGTCCCTTTCTAAATTTTCGGGCTCGATCTCCTGGGTCCCGAATCATGGACGATGCAAAACGGCTCAATCTACAGAATTCTGCAGCGTACTCGTCGACCGACATGTTTCCTTGAACCAAGTCATGAAACTGACTTTCCAAGGTTCCCAATGCCACGTCGGGAAAGAACTTCTCCTTAAAGAGCTCTTTGAAGGTCTCCCAAGTAAGTCCTTGCGCAGTAATTCTCGGCTCCGTACGATACCACGTGAGTGCGATATCGAACATCTGACTGCCAGCGGCTTCTATCTGCAAGTTCTCCAAAATCTGGGTCAATCGCAGGCTCCTCTCTATATCCTCTAGCCAGTCGTCAGCGTAGAGTATCCCTTCGGTGCCTTTGAACTCTCGAGGCATCATCCTCTTAAAATCCACTATAGTGCCTGATCTCTGCTGTTGCTGGCCAGGAAACTACTGGTACTGTGCTACTCTCTCCAAAGCTTGGAGAGTCACTTGATGGGCATTCTCCATGTTTTCTTTCATCAGCTCGGTTTGTGCCTGGTGCGCTTCTGCTTGCACCCTCTGAGCCTCAGCTTGAACTCGCTGAGCGTCTACCGTCACTCTCTGGGCATCTACCATGCCTTGGATCAAGGTAAACATCTGTGTCCCGTCAATGGGCAAACCTCCGAGAATCGGAGTCGGTGGAGGAGGAAGGTTGTCCGTCACAGCTGTGGCTATCCTCTGAACAGGTGGGAGAGGAGGATCCCCGAAAAGTGCAGACACTCCTACATGCACCGGAGATGTAGGGGGAACTACGGCTGTCTGTCCCTCAGGTGGAGAGGTGGCAGACCCCTCTAAAGCTGATGTTCCCGCTCTCATAGATCGTGTCTGCGGCGATATCCTGAAGACAGATCCCAAAGAATCAATTTAGGCAAAAATGCGATATCATCAAGGAAGGACAGTACAGTTCTAGAGAAGCAACATTCAAGATAAAAGATTAAAAGAAAAAATCCTAGTTGTGATTGCACAGATCAAAGATGCATCCATGGTCTGATACTTATATCCCTCTAAGTACCACAGTTCTACCACAAGCACACTCACTGCTAGCTTCCTTACCTACTGCAATCGCTGATACTAGTTATCCTTATCACTCAAGTGCATATCAAATGCAATACACCATACTAAGTACTGCTCTCTCTAATATCATCCTAGATGAACACTTAAGTCAGTTGCAGTGAAATCTCAATTATGCTCAAGCCAACAGATCCTTACACATGCATCTTATTTACTATATACTAATATATCTCTCCCACTATAAGATTTTATCCTCCAAATAAAGTCCTCGAAACTAACTCCTCGAAAATTTTAAAGTAAATGCATACACTTCCTCAAGACCAATTATCTAATTACTGAAGTAAAAAAAAAAACTTAATCACAAAAATCCTTACAGACTTGTCTAGGTTTATTGAATCGAATCTGAATCCTCAAAAAGTTTTTATAACAACATCTCACTTCTAAAAATTCCAAAAATTTGCAATTTATTTTTAGTCTTCAATTAAAGATTTAAATCCACCTTCTGTAGTCCAATAGCTCTAATGTTAATCATTTTCACTATCCTCATCGACATGCGTTATCAGATAATACCATAACTCAGTCTGTAAATTCATCTTGACATGAAATCAAACCCTATAATGAACCAAAATCCTAACTTAATAACTAATCAACAATAATCAAATTCAATATCAATAAGTGAGAATGGACGGAACAAGGGAATGATTTTAAATTGAAAGTTTTAACAAGATTCTCAGGGGTCATCCCAGGAATCTCTCAAGGAATTGTGATTGAGTATTCGCTCTCATCCTAGTATCTTATGTCCTAGATTCTATCGCAGGCACGCAATAGTGTAACAAAGATGCCACACTACTACGACATCGTACAACTCGCGAAGACTGACCTGCATGGGCCACCACTAAAAACGTGTCACGACCCACACCCGGTTTAGGGGCACGAGTACGTGGGTACGTCCAGCCTACGCCGCAGCATCGGCGGTAGAACGCTGTCAAGGTCATGATACTATCTAGCCAATCTCACACAAGCATCCAATCTCCATAAGGAGGCACGGATGACACAAATAAAATGAACACATACTCAATCACAGGATTACCGCACGATAAGATATCGAACAGAAATTAAATACAACACGAGTCAAAAAGCAATAACTTAACTCAACAATTATCCAAGTCATCAAAAATTGCCGGAGACAAATCCGGTACCAAATAGTCTACTTAAAGAACTAACAAAAAAAATAGTAATTTCCGGCTAGACCTCCCGGAATCACAACTAATCTACCAAGTCTGCAGCTACTCACCATATGGTCCATAAAGTGTCGGACAGCGGTCCTCTAAGGCATAGTCTGAAAAAATGTTTCCAGTCAGGAAGGAGCAAAGTACAAATCTTAAATAACAGTTCCATATAATTGATAAGGACTATAAGCAATAAACATGTAATGCTAGCTATTGAGAAGGCAGTAAAATAAATGCAATGGCAATTAAAGAGAGACAGGCAATGTAAAAAGACGAGCAATAGGCAACATGGTACAGTCAGTGCATGTATGAAAATGGAAAGAACAAGGAACAATTATCATATACGGTGATGTAGTATATGATTTAAAATAGGGAACTGTAATCTATTCTAAGTGTTTGAAATAGTAGTTTCAAAATGTGATCGGCTTGGGAACATGTACGATAGCTACAGGGCCTGGCTAATCATGGGTGAAGAGCATGATTAACACTTACATTGTTCTACACTACAATAAGAGGTTATGATCACATTTCTTACTAACTACTTCCCCGCCCCCAACTAGTACTGTGGATCCAACCATGACACGTCACGATACACGAGCAAGTCCAGTCTATCATATACGATGTCTAATATACATTTCGTGTACAATGTCAATACGATAATCAATGTAACATCTCATGACTGCAGATCCAAGCTATACCAGTCCGTGTAGCACAGTATCAAAGATTCAGTTGTAACATTTCAAGATTATTGAACTTATAGAAATTATCAAAAAATTAGAAATTATCAGAGAATGTACTTGCCTTGGGTCCTTAGTTGGTATTTATGGATGTCCTGTTCCAGAGTATCCCCTGGGTGAACCAACAGTCCTATAACATATCACAAGCAAAACCACATTTGCATCAGATGCTACGCTAACACACAGTCTATAAACACTGAATTTTGGACTACTCTAGGTATGATACTGGCCACCTAGGATCATTTAATATATATATAAGACACACTACCTATTTAACTAACATTAATACCTACCATATATATACTTGCACCAAAAATGAATACATATACAATATATATATATATATATATACCATTTAATTCATGTATAATATATATATATTAGTTGAACAATTATTTATGTACCATATATATGCCAAAATACAATTTACTATATATATATATTGTTAACATCATTATTAAAATATACCAAGACTAATACACCCATAGAGTTTATACTATATATATATTTTGTTAACATCATTATTGAAATGACAAAAATTTGGCGGGCGATTCGGTTTCTGGTGTTTTGTAGGGTCAGGGGACGCTGTAAGTTTGTGTGGGCTCAAATAGCAGGGCGCTGGAATTAAATTGGGATTTTCAGAATTGGTTTAAATAGTATCCTCAATTTAATTAGAATAAAATACAAGTTGCGTTCTAAAATTAATTAGGAGTACACGGGGCCAAAATCAGGTCAGGTCATCAATACCAATAATGAAGAAGACTCAGAACAGAATATTACCCTAATTTGGGCCATACGAAAAATCGGTCAGGATTGTCCCCAATTTCAATTAGAACGCACAATGATACAAAATAGGGATTTATTAAATAACGTCCGCGATAATTTTTGTGCGGCTAGAAATAATGTACAGGGAGCATAATTATGAGTTGTAAAAATAGCAGAATGGAAGGCGGGCATGTCTAGGGCAAGATTATGAATTTTGTTGGAAGACAAAAGCTAGGGTAGCGCTCCAATTATCGAAGCAAAGGCAATGCACAAAAATATTAAATAAAAATACGGTAATTAATTACAAACTCCAAGAATTAAATTCTAACTAAATAATTAAATACAAAAATTCTATAATTCCGCCAGGTGTTCATCTACTAGCTTCTAGGTCAAGTCTGCTAGCTAAAAATAAATGAATACTGCATCTAATACTATATTTAATCACACATCTCACATAATTATTTAATAAAAATATTATCATGCAATTTAATTAATTGTAAATACCAAAATATTAAATATTATAAAAAGTCGAAAATACCCCTGTTTTCGAAATGTGGTAGTGACAAAACAACAACCCAACTAAACATTGGCTGGACTGATACCTGAAAATTGCGATCACTCACTGGTACTGTGCTCGGTATCTGCACATGAAATCTGCCATTTCCCTCACTTCACTGCACTGTGAAGTGCCTAAAGTTGCTCGAGAACTGCTGCTGTGCTATCTCAGCACAAAGAACTACCTGCACAGTGGCTAGTCTACCCTTTTCCGAGTTTCCTGTGCGAACTGGAGACTGAATAATGGCTGATAAACTATGGTATTTCACCCGAACTGTGCAGTGAACAATTCATTTTTGAATATGCACAGTTGCTCGATGCTGAGCCTCCCTGATTTGCTGATACAAAAGCTACAGACTGCCTGCATTCCCAAGTTGGTTAACTGCTCCTCTCCTCTAGCTGAAAGGTCCTCAGTAGACTGTGCAAGAGCTGCACTTCTTGCACAGCTGCACACCTCTGCCCTCTCACTAAGCATCCTCACCCACACACGACTCACACACAAACAAATAACACTCACTACACTGATTTGCATATCAAAACATATAATCAAACACCTAATACATATAACCATATGAGCCAACACACACACATATATATATATATATATATATATATATATATAAACTAACACCTATAGATATACATTTAGATATACATATCTATGATACCTACAATACACACTAGAAGATACATATATATACGTAACTCAAAATACACTAATATATATACTATATAATATATCCATATCTTACAAATATACATTTACACACGCACGTATAATGAGAAAGACAAAATGTCAAACACATGGAGCGCATCGCACCCGTATCACACTTTTCTATAATACACTTGCGACACGGCCCCCAACTCACAACCAAATGTATCCCGGAGGACACGTACAAGTCCAATACATAATTTATGATCAATACATATATAAATTAGGGTGTCTACGTGTCCGTGTCACCATATGATATGCATATGGTCCCGTATCGGAGGAAAACTTCCAGAATTGACCGTTTCGTCAAATTAACGAGATTTGGCCCACACGTATCCAATTATGGACACAACACAAACTACAAACAAACAATTAATGGTCAATTAGATCTATTAGATCCATTGACAAGCACTACATGTGCCGATTTCGGAATTCTCCCAAAATCGACACCAAAATGGACATAACTCCTACCGTAGGTCTCCAAATGACTCCAAACCAAAACCTATGGGTAACCTATGCATGTGGGGTGGTTTCTCATGATAAAAACTCAGATCTATAGTCTATAGGAAGGGAGAAAACTGATTTGTACCTATTGGGAGATGGATTCCCAATGTAAAGGTCCCAAATGATAAGTTGCTCCTCTCCTTGTAGATCTTGGCCTCCTCCTCCTTGTTCCTTGCTCCTTGCTCCTTGCTTGTAGATCCTTGATGTAGAGGCTTCAATGTTGAATTTAGAAAGATATTTAAAGAGAATTGATGGAGAATTGATGGAGAATTGGAGGGAAAATGGAAGAAAGAAAATTATATCTAGAATTTTGGGGAAGAACTAAAATGAGAGCACTCTCTCTCCTCTCAATTATGGCTGGTCATAAACCCTCCCCAAGCAATGTACAAAGTCACAAATACCCCTTGGGGCCTCTCATGAAGAAATAATTAGGGGGAAAGGTTCTAGTCTAATGGTTTTACTAATTAAGTATGTTTCTTAATCCATGGGCCTAATTTATGGGCTCAACTTAGACTAGTCCAAAAGTTTGTTCATGCTTCTCTAATTAAATGGTTAGGTCCACTACACAAGTCCAAAATAAGTCTACACTAGCAATAATTTATTAATATAATAAAATAAATAAATCAGTCATGCACAAATATTAATTATAATAATCCTAAAATAATTAATACCCATAATAATTACCAATCTACCCTTAGATGGAAATGTGAGGGTGACAAGTGCATATACATAAAGGTTATCGTTATGAACTCATCCTTTAGTTATTAATCATTACTAACATATTTATGTTTTTAACTAACAAAATAAGGGTGAGGTTGAAGTAATTCAAACAGTTCATAATGGCGCAAAAAGATACGACTATGATAGGAAGAGTTAAGCACGAGATACTGAATGGATAGAGAAGAGAAGATGAGCCACCCAAGAGGGCGTGATGGTGATAGGAAGAGAATACTACTACTGCTACCCGTGACATCTATTGGCATTGCGTGTATGCCATCTGGGTAGAATATCAATACATCCTCATATCTGCTAAACTACCTTATATATAATTCTATGTCTATTTATACATCTAAGATCTTGTGTCACAATGGGGTCATGAGTATGAAATGACATATATAACTAAGGTCGTACTTGTATCTACGACTTCCTGTGCCTGCACCCACTTGTTTGTCATCATGAGTGCTTGGCCTATGGAGTATATCTGGTACTATCCGTGTATCAACTTATACTAAGCACGAACGTTCGTCTTTTCGAAATAGGGGATGACAGAAATCAATAATAAAGAATTTCAAGGAGGAGATGATAGAATACAAGTACGGGATTCAAAGGGATTTGAGAATTTTGAAAGGGAGTTGCCAAGGCAGTTATGGATTGAAATTTTATTTTGGTAAATTCCTATATGTATGTTCATATTAGAACAGTTATGTACCTGACATGATATGCTCTGACCATTCTAGAGGGCAAGTATATTCGTCTAACAAGTTGAGTCAACTATATCTCAATCCACATAAAGTAGTGATACAAAGAGCGAACCAAGTGCACTATGGTTGATCATACCATAATACACCGATTCTGATTTAGATAATGTATTAGTGTGGGCCCCCAATAATACATATGTCATGAACAAGCTCAATAAAAGAATAAGCTTGCAAAACTAGGCTATAATAGCAGCATAAGTCGAGGTAGTAACAATATAAGTACGCTTGATTATGATGGAGGAAGGTACAGAATAATCTAAGTTCACCAAGAAGATCGGTGTTGTGCCTCTACAGTTTTTATAATAACTCCTTGTCAAGGTCTCTAGTCGACCAAATGGGTGTATGGGCCTCTAAGTTCTACAGTCTGGGTAAACACTATCTTTTTATGCAAGTCTATAGTTGGTGTCATTCATTTATACTTCATTAATGAGTCAACAGGACTATGTGTTACTAGGTTATGAGGCATACTATCCAACTTATAATAATTTAACTAATAGTGTTATTGCATACTAGAGTGTATATACCTGATACAAGGCACCTTCCTAACCCCTATCAAGCACAAAGGAAAGATTAGATTGATGTTGTGAAAGGATCAAGCAAGATGCAATACAAGCAATCAAATAAGAATACGAAATAAAATCAAGGACGGTGATTAAATAAGTGGATGAGATCCTATATTCTAATCATATGCACATGCTTGCTCAGTACAGTAACGTAACTGAGACAATATGCTCTCGACCTGCATGGGCCACCACAAAAATATGTCACATCCCAGTCCCAAAATACGTATGACTAGGATACGTAAGCATGCTAGCCGCATGGATATGGCAACTCCAATATATGGAAACCAAACCACATGCGTACGCTGTAATATGAATATCAAATCCACAAGTGGTATAAAATTTATCACAAGTCACATGGTACAATCTAAATCTCATCCACAGAAATCAAATATAAATAAATAACCAATATCTATGAAACTAGATCTCAACATAAAGTATCTCAAGATGATAGTTGGATGGAAACAAATCCACTACCAACTCGAATATATAAGTGCAACACAACAAACACAATATAAGAAGATCAGCTAACAATCACGTGGCTCGAAGAGAAGACCTCCTCATAACATAAGTAACCAGTCCGGATCGGCGCTCCTGCGAATACTCATGAACATCTACACCTGAAAAGGGACCAGGTCCTCAGAGGGACGTAACAAGATACATAGAAGCATGCCAATTTGAATACAGTAAACATGCATAATATTTAAAAATATATAAGTACGCTGTACAAGACAATATATATGAATGCAAATGAGGACAACTTTTTGACGTATGGGCAAGGGTAGGCTACTCGATCTAAGCCTCACAACTCACACACCCGTCTAGAACATCATCAGCCGACATACCGCGGGGTAGCGACCATCGGACACGACTACCATAGTGCGTGCTAGTTACTACGGTTCACCAGAGTGGTTAAAGCCCATACGCCTACTGATTTTCCTCTCATGATACTAAGTGTCATGTGCGTGTAAACATATCTAATATATAGTAATGACTGAAAGAAACTACACATGCAATGAATATACAGAAATATAATGAATATACAAAAATATAATAAGCATGCAAAGTACTGTAAATAATTTGGCAAGGTATCTTGCCTGGCAAGAAGCTGCAAAGTATAAATGTCCAGATGTCACACACACATGAGTAGAAACTGCGACCTCAGAATAAACGTCTCCGGATACTGAAATAGACATCACCAACATTTTCAGAATCAGCAAAATAGCTAGAAATCACTACCCTTTCGTCCAATTTGGACACAAGGGCAAAAAGGTAATTTTGGGTCAAAGTGGGTTCCACATATGGCCCACATTGTACCGAAAAGCGTGCCAAGGGTAAAGGTCTCTAAATGGGACAAATTATAGGTCAAACAAACTCTAAAAGTCAGTATGAACTCAACGGTATGTCCAATTTTGGATTTCGGTGAGCCGAACATAATTTTGCTCAAAAAGTCAACCGTAGGGCTCGCAAATAGGCGGCTTGGTAAACTGTCTCAGAATCGTGTAAAACTTGGGTCACAGGACCAGTGCGATACTACGAGTCCAGTGACGCAAGTTTTGTCGCATTCTGACAAGCGTATACTAAATGGCGCAGGATTTTGCAAAAATCGTGATACGGAAAATTTTTACGGATACGGGCTGATTCCGACGCGCACACACGTCCGAATCAGTTTTTGCGAAAGCCCGCACGTCTGGGTATACCGTACGCACTTTTTGGTATACTTGGTACACCACGGGACGGTCCCGTTTGGCAGTGCGCGCTCCGTATCACAAATTCTGGAAGTTGAAAAAGTAGGTTTTCGAGATTTTCAATCTGATTTAATTTAGCAAACAACAAGAATTAAAATATTGTATCTGACAGGAATTAATCTCGGTTAGGTGGTCTTCGTATACCAAAAAGAAAAACTAAATTTGGATTTCTGTGGTGGAAGATACGAGTCCGTGAACATGGGTGGTTATCGCAGTTTTCTGCGATCTAAAAGTTGTCGTTTTTTGCCAACTTGGTCGTTGTTTTCTCCTAGGGTTACATGTTGTTCGAGGTAAGCTAATATACAGTATTGGAAGGGGGATAGGTCATGAATATACCGGTAAAGACGGGATCAAGTTTGGTCGAGCAAGGG
The DNA here is from genome assembly GCA_036927795.1 of Iris macrosiphon. Lineage (NCBI taxonomy): Eukaryota > Viridiplantae > Streptophyta > Magnoliopsida > Asparagales > Iridaceae > Iris > Iris macrosiphon. Next base: position 225,704 of record JAYESA010000084.1, read on the forward strand.
CGCGAGAAATTGAGCGTGAACAGGGGTATGTCGATGTTCAAACTGCTGTTGCGGGGTTGTGCGGACGCGCGATGGTCGCGGTCACAGCGGGCGACGCTGGGGCTCTAGCAGCGGCGCTCAGATGAATGGCGGTGGTGGCTCAGGTCGGCGCGACGGTTTAGGGGAGATAGATTAGGGTTAGGGTTTAGGAACTACAATATATATATATATATATATATATATATATATATATATATATATATATATATATATATATATATATATAACGAGCGGGTCGAGGACTTCCGCGCGGGGGGGGTGGGGAACTTTGCAGCTGCTGTTGCTGATTTCTTTAATAACGGGTGCGGGTCTATAGGGCTAGCGGGTTAGTATTTAGGTGGGTTTGGGTTTAATAGGGTTTTTAATGGGTAGGGTAGGATAGGATATGGGTTTGGGGTTTTGATTCATTTCATAATTCTTTTTCCTTTCTTTCTCTAATTCTTTTTCATTTTTTTTTCTTTTTCATTTCTATTCTAATTTCCATTTCTTATTCTTTTCTTTTCTATTTCTTTTAATAAACATTATATATATATATATATATATATATATATATATAATTCTAAAAATTTATTTAGAGCATACAATAAATCTATCAACTGTCCACAAGGACTCCTACATGAAAATAATTAAGAAAAAATTACAGTTGCTCCATAAATCTCTAAATGCACAATCACCTAAAAATAAATCCCATAAATTCTATTTCTTCTAATTAGCTAATAATTACTATAAATCAATAAAATAATTAATTAAATACTTAATACGATTTTTAAAATTAGGGGTTTTATACGACTGGCACTACCACCTTCACTGGAGGGAGTACATGATGTATTCCCCGTGTCGTAACTTAGGCGATATGTGGCAGATAGCAGTCATATTCTCGACCACTCTGAGATCACCATTGGGCCGAGCTTGTCATACCAAGAGCAACCTGTGGGGATCCTTGATCGTCGAGAGAAAGTGTTAAGAAACCAGTCTATTCCCGTGGTCTGCGTGGCATGAAAGCATGGCGCGCTAGGAGAATCCACTTGGGAGCGCGAGGACGACATGCGCAAACATTTTCCGTACCTATTCGTAGATCAATGTATGAATTTACTTTGTTCATTTCTACCTTATACCATCCTTGATTTTCTATCGTGGCTTAGTTTTAATTTCGAGGACGAAATTTTTATAAGTTGGGTAGAATGTAAAACTTTCTAATTTTAAATATTATAATTACTTAATTAATTATTTAAATTAATTTTATTATTTCTTAGTTAATTAGAAAATAGAATTTAATTGAATTGATTACCTAGGTAAATACTCATTTAGAATTATTGCACAAAAACTATTATTTTTATTTAAGAAATCTTGTAGAAGGATGATAGATTTCTAGAATGTACTAAGAATTTTTTTTTTAGAATTTTTATACCATATATATATATATATTATTAATAAAAAGAGTAAAAGAAAAGAAAAGAAAATCCTATAAACCCTAATCACTAAAACCCTTAAACCTAATCATTAATCTAATCCCTTAACTATAACCCAAGTCCTAAGCTAAATGCCCCACTAAAGCTAACAAGCCACAGCAGCAGCAAAACGAGCCCGCAACTTTTCTTCCCATGCGGCCCAGGTGCCTATCACCCCCGCTTCCCTCGCCCCTTCTCTCTATATATATGTAATGATCTGAAACCCTAACCCTAAACCTATCTCCCCCATCCGACGCCAACACCCTCGACCTACGTCGCCGGAGAGCCTCCTGCACCACCGCACAACCGCCGGAACCCAGCACCGCCGGCCGGCCACGCCGACGTCACCCGCGTAAGCGTCCGCGGAAGATTCGAGCAGCGACGTACCCTACTTCACACATTATTTCTTGACTCGTCGCTCGACCATTTTTGGATCCGTCTTCACCGGTATGATCACAACCTATCCCCCTCTCAACTCTGTTAATTATTTTTCATCGATCAGCGTTTAACACTAGGTAGAAATCGAGGCCAAGTTGAAGAAAAATTATATAATTTAAACTGCAGAAAACTGTTTCAATGACCTATGTTTAGAGACAAATATCTTCCACAATAGACCTCCAAATTTAAATCTACTTTTTTCTATGTGAAGTCCATATAATCGATATCATTTTTTGTTAATTAGATTATTTTTTTTGTGTTAAATGCAGAGATAAATTGGGTTAATAACTGAGAAAAACTTGTTTTTTAAAACTTTAAAAATTATGATACGGAGCGCGTCCCGCCAAACGGGACTGCCCCGTCGCATACCAATTATACCAAAAGGCGCGTATAGTATGTCCTAACGTGTGGGCCTTCGCAAAAACTGATTTGGAGGTGTGTGCATGTCAGAATCAACTCGTATTCGTAAAAAGTCCCCGTATTACGACTTTTGCAAAATACCGCACAATTTTATGTATGCTCGTCAGAACGCGACAAAACTTGCGCTATTGGATTCGTGGTATCATGTTGGTCTTGTAACCAAGTTTCACACAATCCTGAGACAGTTGACCAAGCTGCCTAATTGCGGGTCCCACGGTTGACTTTTAGGGCAAATTTGTGTTCGACTCACCGAAATCCAAAATTGGACATACCGTTGAGTTTGTACTGACATTTAGAATTTGTTTGACCTATAATTTGTCCCATTTAGAGACCTTTACCTCTGGCACGCTTTTTGGTGCAAAGTGGGCCACATGTGGATCCCGCTTTGACCCAAAATTACCGTTTTGCCCCTGTGTCCAAATTGGTCGAAAGGGTAGTATTTTCTAGCTATCTCGCTAATTCCAGGAACGTTGGTGATATTTATTTCAGCACCCGGAGACGTTTATTCGGAGGCCATAGTTTATGATCTTGTGTACTTGACGTCTGGACACTTACACTATACAGATTTCTTGCCAGACAAGTATACCTTGCCATTGTACTGTGATTTATATTTCATATGATGCATGTATTTTATTTTTGTCCATTTAGTTCATATATTTTAACTGCTATATAAACTGCGCATCCAAGGATAACTTGGGTGCATCAACGGTGGCATCATATTCTGTTTTTATTATATATATGCATGTTGACCTAGTTTATGAGACCACCCCATTATCATAAGGCATTCTTATGTTTCATTGGCCATGACACAGTTATTGCACGAGTATGAGTCTCATATAGGACATGGACCTGCGTATTCGACTGGCCACTGGTACGTATAGGATGTGCGACGGATAGGGATAACTGCTGATAGAAATTGCATGATAGAAGACTTGGCAGTTATTTAGAGGTATCATCATGTCGTGGATGTGACATGCTTAGAGCATGGGGTGGAGAGAACAACAAGTAAGGTATTTTGGCTCCTTTGCACTTTTCTTGTGTAACCTGTACGCTCCGCCGGAGATGCGCGGTCATGATGACCACTATATATATTATTATTACCTGACGGCCTCTGAGGTTCAAAAGATGTCATGCTTTTTAGGCCCCTGAATCTCCGAGAGAATCATGCCAATCCCATTTTAGCCAGATAGCCTACGTGTTGGAAAGTTGTTCTCAAAGTGCATTCACTTAGACGGTTAGGCGACCCATTGGATGCTTATTTTCAATACTTTATTGACATGCTTCTATGTATCTTGTTATGTCCCTCTGTGGACTGGTCCTTTTCCAGGTATAGACGTGCATGATTATCCACAGGAGTACGGACCCGAACCTGACGCTTCATACCAGACTGAGGAGGTCTTACCTTCGGAGTACCTTTGATTCATTGTAGCTGATGGATATTCTAGCTGCTATTTTCTTTATTGACATTTATCTTATTTTAGAGTTTGATCTCTTCTCTAATTTAGTAGTTGTTAGTATAGTCGATTGGCAGTGGATTTTGTTTCCATCCGACTATCATTCTTTGATACTTCATACTCGAGATTCAGTTATTTATTTCCTATTTTTTATTTATGCTGTGGATAAGATATAGATTGCGTGTGACTTATGTTGACAGTATATTACCACTTGTGGATTGGATATTTCTAATACAACGTACGTATGTGTTATGGTTTTCATATATTAGAATTTTCATATACATACGACTGGCATGCTTACGTATTCCTAGTCTTACGTATTTTGGGACTGGGGCATGACAAGGGGGCAACTATGGAGGGGGGTGTAACGACCCGCTCCGCTCAACCCGAAGGGCCGATTCAAACGACACAAGTGTAGCGAACGGACACGCCTTGCTCAGCGAGATGGCTCGTTCGATGCAAACGCAATCATACTTGGATCTTCAAATGGAGTTCAGACTTAAGACTTTCATAGGCGCGCTCAGAGTCTCGCTCGGCTGATGTGATTCATCGCTAAGGTGGGTGGCCCCGGTGAACCTGTCCTACTTAGTTGTACACCTAAGAAAATGAATGATGCATGCTAGTTTTCAAGCGATAACATTTGCATGCTAATAAAAAGAGATGAACGCACATAGCTAAGGGGATAACCCCGCCTTATCATTGTATAGAACATGGAGATCTTACTTGTTATTTGCACAATCAGGCTATTAAGTTAAAACGTAGTAGTTTCTTATATATGCCACAAAAGTAGTTTGAGTTCATACTGAGGCATCGCACCGCATGGAATATGACACGGGATATAGTATAATCATGTTGCATACATAGACGAGAAAGACTATCAAGTAGTCTTTCCAAGTTAGGAGAAGAAAAGAAAAGAAAGTACTCAGGATATCCAGACCACCAAGGCAGTCTCTAATCAGGGAGCTGCGCAAAGAAGAAAGATCCGAGTGTAGTCCTCGGCAAGATCGAACCGAGTTATTCTCTGCTAGGATTGGAAGTGGGGGAGTAGTTGCATGGTCACGGACAACTGGTTGCGCACCAGGTAGAGATAAGTCCTCGACACGATTGCTGAGGCATCCTAATCGTGTTGGCCCGGGAGGACAATGCTAGTATAGTCCTGGTAATACGCTAGCTAAAGTACTAGCGGGTGAGTGTGGGTCATCCAGCAAGGCTTACTACCGACCTGGATGGTTGCCGATTCGTCGGATGGTTCGGGACGCCCAGTGAGGCTAGCAACCGAGCTAGGAAGACAGCCGTTCCATTCCAGATCTTTTCTAATATGACTAACAGAGCCAATAACCTTCATATAGATAAGTCATGCTTGCATATCGGTTATCCGCATTCAAAAAAGGAGTAACATGAAGGAGTACATTTGTACGACACTTTTTATATTTATAATGGATGCACGGTATATAACATAGTTCAAGTAAAACAGGTCTGAGGCAGAGACACAAACGTAACACTTGGATTTCATAGATGTTCTTCGTTATTCAGTAGATCATTATTCATACTGCTACATATGACAGAGAATGCCGAATGGTAAGAAACGGTAAGACGAACTCAGTTGTTCATTATTACGACACTCTTGAGAAGACACGCATATTACTTCATTATATTGCCATATAACTGATCCTAAGGCAAAAGACTAGAAAGATAACATAATCAGTCGGTGCACATAACTAATGAACGTGCTTGTTTTGTGGTGTGGGAGAGAGGCCTCCCCACCAGTGTCAAGCCCTGATCTCCCACAGGAATCGGCCGTCCCTGCTAGGCGCGAATCACCGCGCCAGCGCTCCCACGGAACGATCGTTTCCATCGGGACGCGATGCCACGCGAGCCTGGAGTTGCGCCCGCGCGAGGCAAATACCGAAACGGCCGTTGATAACTAGTTCGCAGAGTCGCCATAGCGGAAACATAGAACAAACACAGATATTTGAATCCAAATCAAGCTCTATATTGATATGAAGTAAATATTACAAGCGACGCTAGACCGAGATTTCAAGTCGCTCATGCTCTCTCTCTCTCTCTCACAATGAATATGACTTTAGGCTTAGAACTGACACAAACGATCTGGATGATGATGTTCTCATACGTTATGTCTCATATATGTGATCTCCAGGTCCGTGCGCCACGCTCCAAGACGCCAAGTGCGGTCCGATGCCTCATTGCGTTAAGCGATCTCCGAATCTATACGAGTTTCCCCTGCACCTTGCATGCAGAATGGTTGGGTATCAGTACATTGAATGCACTGGTGGGGAGGCCTCTCGCCCACGCCACAAAACAAGCACGTTCTTTAGTTATATGCACGGACTGATTTTATTGTCTTTCTAGTCTTTTGCCTAGGATCAGTTACATGGCAATATAAAGAAAGTAATATCCGTGTCTGCTCAAGAGTGTCACAATAATGAACAACTGAGTTTGTCTTACCATTCGGCCTTCCCTGTCATATGTATCAATATAAACAATGATCTACTGAATAACAAAGAACATTTATGAAGTCCAAGTGTTATGTCGTGTCTCTGCCTCAAACCCATTCTACTCGAACTATATTTGTTACCGTGCATCCATTCTAATTATGCAAATATCATGCAAATGTACTCCTTCTCGTTACTTTTCTTCTGAATGCGGATAGCCGCTATACAAACATGACTTATCTATATGAAGGTCACTGGCTCTGTTAGCCATAGTGGACATGATCTGTGATGGACAGCCGTCTTTCCAGCTTGTTTGCTAGCCTTGCTGGGCCTCCCAAACTGTCTGACGAGTCAACGTCCATCCAGGTCGGTAGCAAGCCTTGCTGGATGTCCCGCTCTCGCCCGCTAGTCATCAACTAGAGTATTACCAGGACTACACTGACATTGTCCTCCCGAACCGACATGATTCGGATGCCTCAGCAATCATATCGAGGACTCATCTCTACCTGGTGCACAACCAGTTGTCCGTGACCATGCAACTACTCCCCCACTTTCAATCCTAGCCGAGAAATAACTCGGGTCAATCTTAGCCGAGGACTACACTTGGATCTTTCTTTTCTTACGCAACTCCCTGATTAGAGACTGCCTCGGTGATCTGCATATCCCGAGTACCTTCCTTTTTCCTTCTCCTGACTCGGAATGACTACTTGATAGCCTTCCTCGTCTATGTATGCAACATAATTTTACTCTATCCCGTGTCATGTTCCATGTGCTACAACGCCTAAGTATGAACTCACACTACTTTTATGGCATATATATATACCAAGCTACTACATTCCAACTCAATAACCTGATTTCGAAAATAGCAAGTAAGATCTCTATGTTCTATAAAATGATAAGGCAGGGTTATCCCCTTAGCTATGTGCGTTCATCTCTTTTATTAGCATGCAAAGGTTATCGCCTGAAAACTAGCATGTATCATTCATTTTCTTAGTGTGCAGCTAAGTAGAGACAGGTTCACCGGGGCCACCCATCTTAGTGATGTATCGCATCGGTCGAGCGAGACTCCGAGCGCACCTCTTAAACCCTAAGTCTGACTCCATTTGAAGATTCAAGTATGAATGCCTTTGCATTGAACGAGCCATCTCGCTGAACAAGGCGGGTCGGTTCTCTACACTTGTGCCGTTTGAATCGGCCCTCCGGGTTGAGCGAAGTGGGTCATTACAACCAGTGCATTCAATGTACTAATACCCAACTGGATTGCATGCAGGGTGCATGGGGACTCGTACGGATTCGGAGATCGCTTAACGCAATAAGGCGCAACCGCACTTGGCGTCTTGGAGCGTGGCGCGCGGACCTGGAGCTCACATATATGAGATATAATATATGAGAACATCATCATTCAGAGTGTTTGATTCAGTTGTAAGCCTAAGGACATATTCATTATAGAGAGAGAGAGAGAGAGAGAGAGAGAGAGAAAGAGAGAGAGCATGGGCGACTTGTAATCTCGGCCTAGCGTAGCTTGTAATCTTTACTTCATACCAATAAATAGCTTGAGCTGGATTCTATACTTGTGTTATTCTATGTTTTCGCCATGACAACTCTGCGAACTAGTTATCAACGGTCGTTTCGATATTTCTCCTACGCGGGCGCAACTCCAGGCTCGCACGGCATCACGTCCCGATAGAAACGATCATTCTGCGGGAGCGTTGGTGCGGTGATTCGCGCCTAGCGGGAACGACCGATTCCTACGAGAGATCGGGGTGTGACACGGGGGGCAGCGACGGGGATGGGGTATGCATGACGCGGTGGGGAGATGAGGAGAAGATAGTACATGAGGGGGGAGTGGTATTTTCGTCCAAAAAATTGAGTTAAATGGGTTGACCGTTAGTCATGGATAAAATTTGTCAAAAGTGGGACAACTTACATTATGGAAAAACAGTGGGATGCACCGTGAAATATGGTAAATAAAGTGGGGGATAACTCAAAATTTCTCTTTTCAAATTTTTGCAATCTTGTTTGGCCAACATTAATAAGTTAATTGTTTTGCACTTATTTCCCTTGGTACAACGATAATTACAACAATCTTCTTTGGCCAACATTAAGAAGACGTGCCGAAGTCGGCGTTCTGTACTAGATATGGCCACTATGAATTTTTGTGATGCCGTTTGGTTCGACGAATGTCCCAGATGCCTTTATGGATTTGATGAATTGAGTATTCAGATTGTTCTTTGATAAATTTTTGGTCGTATTCATTGATAATATTTTAGTCTATTCGAAGAGTAAAGAAGACTATGCGGAGCATCCATGGACTGTATTACAGACTTCGCGAGAGAATCAGTTATATACAACATTGAGTAAATGCGAGTTTTGGATGAGCATCATGTCATTTCTTGTTCATGTTATCTCGGCGGAAAGCGTTGCTGTAGATCCATTTTTTTTTTGAATCATTTATGAATTGGAAGCGACCCGCGTCAGCCAGCGAGATTCGAATTTTTCTCGACTTGGCGGGCTATTACCGAAGATTATACATATTTATTTTGAAGCTTTCAGGTTGCAGTTTGAAGACTCATGCCAAAGATGTTTTTATTGAAGGAATGTGATGTATGAAACGATGTAATCTCATTTCGTTGTTCAAGTTGTAAGTTCGTACGATACCCTTTACTTAGCTATGTATCAAATGTGAATTATCAATAAAAAGAGTTATTTTCTTCTGTACCATGTTGTTGTTGTTCAATTTCTCTTCTTAACTATGTTGCACATAGACATGTCTTGTACATGTGTAAATTAGACTTATATGACATCCCGTCCAGTGATTATATGAAATTGGGATATGACATTTTGGTGAAATTAAAATTTAACCCAAATGTTATGTTAATCTTGAACATGGGAGATATATATATATATATATATATATATATATATATATATATATATATATATATATATATATATATATATAGAGAGAGAGAGAGAGAGAGAGAGAGAGAGAAAGAAATAAGAATGGGAAGAAATTAAAAGTGGAGGAAATATAGGCCGTACAAAATTTTCTCGTTTCTGTTGAAAAAAAAAAAAGCTACAATACGAAGGGAAGATGCCACCACCAAATGAGCCACGTAGCAAGGTTACTATAGTGTAATTACACCTACGGAACAGGATAATCAAAACCCTGACTAAACCCTAATGGAGGCTTCTAGAAACCTGCCATTGCTTGGAACCCACTCCTTTTTATTTGCTCTCTATTTAGAAAAAATAAACCCTAACCCCATATTCCTCCATTTCCTCCCAATTCTCCAGAAATCTCCATTCCGAATCTCCTCACTATGTATCGAGCAGCCGCTAGCCTCGCCTCCAAAGCCAGGTGAGACCGATCTCGATCGATAAATTTGAATCCAAGGTTTCGAAAACCTCTCGTTCTGATCATCGGGTTTTTCTGTGTTTTCCGCAGGGCGGCAAGCAGCAGCAGCCGGCAGGTGTGGATCAGAACCTTCAATTTTGGATTTTTTGATGGGCTATGTTGGAGAGAGTCGTGATTTTTTTTGGAATTTGATGTTGTGTTTGTTTGTTTGTTTGTTATAGATTGGGAGTAGGTTTGGTTGGAGCAGGAACTATGCGGCGAAGGACATAAAGTTCGGAGTCGATGCTCGGGCTTTGATGCTGAGGGGTGTTCAAGACCTAGCCGATGCCGTCGCGGTCACTATGGGGCCAAAGGTTGAACCTTTCTTGATTTTGTACAACATTGGTAAAAGATCTGTGATGTTTGGATTCCGTTATAATGTGGTTTGTCTAGAAGTAAACAAATATGACTAGACACGGCTTAGGCACATGGACACGGCCTTGATTTTGGACACAGGGATATGGACACATTGACTTTGGCGTGCCCTAATTTATTTTGGGTGTCTGCGTTGTGATTGATATGTGTCTGTTACGAGTATGTGTTAGTCCCGAGGCTTAATCAAAGATGGTAGAACAAAAAGTTGTAGTCGAGTTCAGGAGTTCACACAAAAGTTCTCTCTGATATACCTCGATTCAACGAAGAACTATATAATATAGTTGTTGATTACAATTCCTTCTCCATCACAGAATTCAAGAACCAAAATTATGTTCTTCCTTGCAAACGCATTTGCAATTGGGACATAACGTTTACAATTAGAAGAAGAGAGAAATATAGAATACAAATTATTCTTGCTTCGGTGGTGAAGACCACCGTTGCTTAAAGCAAGATTCGTCTTCTATCGACGATCTGCTCCCAGGAGCCAGCAAGTTCACAAGAAAACTTTTGGAACGCTCGTAGTCACTTCTTTGTGTGACTCGAACGGACTTCTTTGGACTCTTCTTTCTTAATTTTTTGGTGTATCAAAAGGAGGCTAGAGGGCTTTTTATATAGGGAATGATGGAAGCCCATCCTCCTTTTTTTTTCGATGTGGGACTAAAAAGCCAATATTCAAATTGATATCTCACAATCGCAGCCCAATGCATAGTTCGCTCAGCGTCCGTTCAGCATCCGCTTAGCGTCCGTTCATGCAACGTGCGTATGCAACATGCGCACGTAATCCGAGCATAAAATGCGCATAAAACGAGCTCACGAGCGCAACAAAAGCGCACAAGCGCCTTGCGACCTTGTGCAAAGTGCCACTTTGCGTCGTTGAGCCCGAGTTTGAGTCGCAAAGCCCCTTTGGGGCTTAGTTCCTATGGAATAATATTCAAGAGTATGACAAAAAGCTTAAAAGCTTTCATTAAGGAGTTAATCATTTTTTCTCCTAATAAAACACCTCCATATGGCACCCATGTGTCCCACCATACCCCATGTGAACACCTCAATACATACAAAGTATTATATTGAGATACCCACTTGGTGGTGTAGCCAATGTGGGACTATTTTTACTAGTCCAAAGGCAAAAATACCAACAATCTCCTACATATCTCAGTATATGGGTTGAGCGTTCCCCACAGTGACTGTCCATCATGCATTAGGATAGTTGTTGCTTCAACTTGAATCTTCCCGCATAGGTCGAGTAATAGTATGATACAAGAATATACTAAGCCTTGAATTCTGCACCATAGCTGTAATTCTTTCCACTCACACGATGACATCAACTGTGCTTTCGGTTGCACATTAAAGACCATGTGCATGCCTGATTTTGGTGTATGTATTTTGGGTGTTTACAAGTTTATCCTCAAGCGACGACATATATCTCTTTCTATACACTTTAGGTGAGTTCTTTTAAAGAGTCCTTGGCATGAAGCCTTGCCCTTTCTTGCGGTGCTACTCCGCTATGACATGGCCTAAAGTCAAGGTTTTACCTCATTGTGGTGTCATCCACTGTAGCATAAGGTCCCATCCTTTTTGTAGTGCCAAACTACCCAGCATGAAGCCTTGTGCTTTCTTGCGTTGTTACGCCGTTGTGACATGGCTCGCTTAGCCGAGGCTTTACCCTCTCTAGGTACCTCTTGGTGGTGTCACACCATTGTAACATGAGGACACCAGCCTCTTTGTAGTGCTGTCTACCACTCTTCATTTTACAGTATTAGGTCACATGCCTATATGTGGTGCTACGCTGCTGTGACATGGCTCGCGAAACCGAGTCATTACCCTATCGAGGAACCTCATGGTGGTATCACCCACTGTAGCATGGAGTTCTCTCCTCCTTTGTAGTGCTGTGCTACCGTATTTTCTGTAAAGCACGTCGGACATTCCAAATGTCCTAGAACTCATTAAGGCGTCTAAGCCATCCTCCCACATTATCTTGTTCTAGTCAAAGAACAAATAGTGGACAACAATGGTTCTGGGTCCGTAACCCCTCAATGTCTCAAAGGACTATCCACTGTTCCTGATATTCTCCCAGTCAATGATCCTTCTTTGAACCAAAAGCTAGATGCCTAGTAGATTATTTTTTGAACTAATAGCATAAAACTTCATGGTAGAATTACAAAGACAGAATATCAAAAGTCCTTCAAGTCCATGTATGCTGTGTCCTTGACTATATGCGGTGTTATGTCGCTATGACATGGTCTGAAGCCGAGGCTTTATCCTGTCAAGGTACCTCATGTGGTGTCGCCACTGTAACATGTACTACGCTCCTTTATAGTTTTATGATCAGCTGGCGCTTGCGGTCTTATATGAACAGATCCGCCAGATCCTCCTGTCTCTGATCATCAACCACTGTAATAATGCCATCTTTAATGCGCTCATGTAGTGTCTTGAACGAATTTGCTAGAATCACCTAGCTCCGAAAATTAATCGCTATCATGACGACATCCTTGATGCGCTCATACAACACCATGTGCCTTAGCCGCACAAATCTCTTCTAACCATTGAAGAGAAAAAATTAATGGCACCGCTGCAGTCGCCTGGTTGTCGCAGTGAATCGGTACCGCCGAATATGCCACCAACCACTGGAAGATCATACATGAGCTCCCGAAGCCACTCTACTGCAGCCGCCAGTGCATAGAACTCAGATTCCATCGAGGATTGTGAGAGCATTGTCTGCTTCTTCGACTTCCACGATATAGCATCTCCACCCATGGGAAAGATGTATCCTCCTGTGGACATTTTGCTCTCTATGTCTGAACATCAGCTTGCATCACTGAAGCCTTCCACTACTGTCGGATATCCGCTGTAGTGCAGTGCATAATTCTGAGTCCTTTTGAGATATCTCATTACTCTCTTCACAGCTTTCCAGTGCTCAACACCTGGATTGCTCGTGAACCGACTCAGCATTCCCACGGCAAAAGCTATATCAGGTCTTGTGACAGTTGTTGCATATATCAAACTTTCGATGACGCATGAATACTCCAGCTGCCTGACACTTTTTCTCGGATTTGACTTCATCTTCTTGTCACACCTGTACGGAGTATTGATTCCAGGAAGATCCTGATATCCATAGCGTGTGAGCATCTTCTCAATATAATGAGACTGTGACAGCGCCACTTCAGTGTCCGTCCGGATGACCTTGATCCCCAGGATCACATCAGCTCCCCAAGTCCTTCATACTGAACTTGGATGAGAGAAATTTCTTTGTCTCAGTGAAACATGCTTGATCCGTGCCCTGGATCAGCATGTCGTCCACGTATAGACAACCGATGGCTCCTCTCCCGTCAGCGAACTTTGTGTAAACACACTTGTCCGTTTCATTGACCCTGTAGCCGTTTGATCTTATAACTTTATCAAACTTCTCATGCCACTTCTTGGGAGCTTGCTTCAGACCGTATAACGATTTTACCAGCTTGCAGGCTTTGTCTTCAAGGCCCTTGACGATGAATCATTCTGGTTGTTGCATGTAAATCTCTTCGGTCAATTCACCATTTAGGAATGATGTTTTCACATCCATCTGATGTATAACTAGCTTATGGATTGCACTTATAGCAATCAACATCCCGATGGTCGTCATCCACGCTACTGGAGCATGTGTCGAAGTAGTCGATCCCCTTCTTCTGAGAAAATCTCTTAGCTACCAGCATTGTCTTGAACTTGTTAACAGTTCCATCGGCCTTCATCTTCTTCTTGAAGATCCATTTGTATCCGATTGGTTTAGCTCCTTCAGGCAGATCGACCAACACCCAAGTGTTATTGTAGGTTATTCAGTCATACTCATCATTTATAGCCTCCCTTCAGAAGACAGTGTCTCTAGTCTTCATCGCCTCGTCATAGATAAGCGGATCTGCTTTCGCATGATAGGTGACGAAATCATCTCCGAAGTCCTTCTGTCTCCTCACCCGCTTAGATACCGGTTGCGAGCTCTGGTTCGAACGTCTCTAGAATGACTTCTTCATGGACTACATCCTCCTGTGAATTCACACTATTCTCCGGAATGTCCTTGAAAATAATGTTCTTGTGCCTTGCAAATTTATCTTTCAAAGAATTCTGTGTCGCGAGATTTCGATGATATCATTTGACTCAATATCAAGGAACCATCGAGCATTACTCTTCTCAGCATATCCCAGGAAGATTATCTTCGTAGTCTTTGTTCCTAGCTTCAGAATCTTCAAGTCTGGAAGCTTTACATATGCCAGACACCTCCACACTCGAATGACATTCAAGTTGGGTCTGACATTGAACCAGAGTTCATGAGGAGTGATATCGGAAGTTGCGTACATCACTCTGTTCAGAATGAACATAGCCGTTAGCGCAGCTTCTCCCCAGAAGCAGTTTGGAAGACCCACAATTAACAATATTGACTTTATCATCTCTGTCAACGTTCTGTTCTTCTGTTCAGCTACTCCATTTGATTGAGGAAAATTTAGAGCAGTCGTCTCATTGACAATTCCATGTTCTTTATAGAACGATGCGAATTCAATGGACCTATATTTTTCGTCTCGATCACTTCTGAATCTTTTGAGTTGTCCTTTTCAACGTTCAGCCTCAGCCCTGAACTGCTTGAACTTTTCGAATGTTTCATCTTTTGTCTTGAGTAAATAGACGAACGCGTACTTCGAGTATTGGTCGATGAAGGTACTGAAATACTTCATCATGGTCTCTGTGGAGAACTGTTTGAAGTCACAGATATCTGAGTGTACCAACTCCAGAAAATTTGCACTACGTTTTACTCGTTTGAAAGGTTTTCTTGTAGTCTTTGTCTGCGCACAGACCTCACACTTCTCTACCTCCTTACCCCCACATTTGGAGATAAGCCATAGACTAGACATCTTGTGGTACATAGTACATGTCCTAGTCTTGGTGTCCCACAACTCTTGTAATGAGACTACTCACAAGTAGAAGATCGAACATCTATCTGATACTGAAGTCTTGTTTCAAAGTATGTCTCCTGCTAAGATATCACCATCTGACAACCTTGTATATTCACCCTCAAGTCTGCAACAGACTTCCTGAGATTAGTTCCTTGGTAATCAATGGTACTTTGTTGTACGTACTTCTTTGACTGTAACTTCTCGAAGTCAAGAACAATTGTCCCAATCCCCAGATCCTCCGCTTGATCCTTGTTCGCTATCGAGATTTTTGGTCTTCTGCTCTTCCTAGAGCTTAGGTGGCTAGATGCACTAGTGTCGATTTTCTTTCTATTGGAATGTGCGTCTCTAGCGACGCTAGATCAAGTTCACTTCCATCTGCAGGAATGGTAGATCCTGGATCTCTCTTCCAACATTTGATTGAGGACTCCTTCCTCATCGAAATGATTGAAGTGTAGCATGTCAATCTTCTCAAGTTTGTTAAACTTGTGTTGAGAAGAGTTGCACAGTTGTTCTCCATCTTACTCGAATCTTGCTTTGAGATTGTTAGTCCCGAGGCTAATCAAAGATGGTAGAACAAGAAGTTGAAGTCAGATCATGACTTCACACAAAAGTTTTCTCTGTGATATACCTCGATCCAACGAAGAACTATATAATATAGTTGCTGATTACAAATCCTTCTCTATCACAGAATTCAAGAACCAAAAATACGTTCTTCCTTACAAACGCAGTTGCAATTGGGATAGAACGTTTACAATTAGAAGAAGAGAGAAATATAGAATACAAATTATTCTTGCTGGGGTGGTGAAGATCACCGTTGCTCAAAGCAAGATTCGTCCTCTATCGACGATATGCTCCTAGGAGCCAATAAGTTCACAAAGGAACTTCTGGAACGCTCGCAGTCACCTCTTTGTGTGACTCGAACGGACACCTTTGGACTCCTCTTTCTCAAATTTTTGGTGTGTATCAAAAGGAGGATAAATGGCTCTTTATATAGGGAATGATAGAAGCTCATCATTCTCTTCTTTCTGATGTGGGACTAAAAAGCCATTATACAAAATTGATATTCCACAATCGCAGCCCAATGCATACCCCGCTTAGCGTCCGCTCATGCAACACGCGCATGCAATCCGAGCATAAAACAAGCGCATAAAACGAGCGCAACAAAAGCGCACAAGCTCCTTGCGACCTTGTGCAAAGCGTCACTTTGCGCCATTGAGCCCGAGCCCGAGTCTGAGTCCGAGTCGCTAAGTCCCTTTGGGGCTTAGCTCCTATGGACTAATATTGAAGAGCATGACAAAAAGCTTAAAAGCTTTCATTAAGGAGTTAATCATTTTTTCTGCTAACAAAACACCCCCACATGGCACCTATGTGCCCCACCACATCCCATGTGCACACCTCAACACATACAAAGTATTATATTGAGATATCCACTTGGTGGTGTAGCCAATGTGGGACTATCTTTACTAGTCCAAAGACAAAAACACCAACAGTATGTGCTTCAGTTTAGTTAATGTAAAGTAAAATGAACAAAATCTCCATCCTAAGATTACCCTTTATTGATTTATGTGTTCATGCAATTTTAGTTTGATTATATGAAATTATGAAGCATGAAGTGAGGAGGCAGCTAAATGTTCCTAATTTATGAATATATGTAAAATTTAGATACACGTGTTTCATGTTTGTGTTGTTCCTTGTGGAAGGCTTTTGATGTTTATTATGAATAACTAGAAAATCCTCACTTGGTGGTTGCATTTTTCATTAAAATAATTACAATCTTAAAGAGATTCCATGAAAATATACTTCTGAAACTTATTACCAACTAATGTTTCTTTAGTGAAATCGCGTCTTAACAACATGATTTGACGTTGACCTTGCTATTTTCATGTTTGGGACTCACATTTTCACTGATGAAATTGATTTCATACAGTAACTGTAATCTTGGTAAGAAGTTTCATTAGTAATGTTTTCTAATGTTCTTCAAAAATTGCATTAATTTGATCAAAAATCTCGTCTTTGCATCCAAGTGATATTGTTCCATAGGATCTTAGGTCATTATTATATATTATTTTGCTTAGAAATTGACATCTCAATATGAAACCATTCTTCAAAGAGGAGGCCTTCTCCATGTTTCTGTAATGTAAACCATATGGTCAAGAGTCTCAATGTGGAACTGCTATTTATGTTTTTGATCTAGTTTGCAGCAGAACTTCATTGACTCTCTCTTAATTCTTCTTGCAGACCTCTCAAATCCACATAGATTGTCTATAAGATACTTTTTGTAAAATCCTTGAACGAGTTTTGAATATATCTTGCATTGTATGACAAGTTCATAATGTTTTTCTCTGAAGGGCCGGAATGTTGTTTTAGAACAAAGTTATGGTGCGCCTAAAGTTACAAAGGATGGTGTCACTGTCGCAAAGAGCATTGAGTTTAAGGATAGGGTGAAAAATATGGGTGCCAGCCTGGTGAAACAGGTTGCTAATGCAACCAATGATGTTGCCGGTGATGGTAAGTTCTGGAAGTCATCTTTTCGGACTGTAATAAATTGTCCCTGGGTTTTTATAAATTGAAGTGTAGTTCACTTTTGTAATGTGGCATGTGGTGCTTACTCTATTGAGATTTAGAAGCTTTGATATGCTATGGTAATTCTAAGATGCCTTCAAGGGAATTTTCCTGTTAATCCATAATTAATCTACTTCTATTGCAGTGTGGCATTAATGCTTCATATACTCTTTAATCCACACTTTTCATAATCTTTTTCGGGTATCCATGACATTACACCATATATGAATTGTGTGCACTTTGAGAGTAGGAAGATTCCCACTGTGATCAATTTTAGATAGTAAGTGTAAAGTAGATCTTTCTGTATAACTGCCTGAGATAAGCATTTGACTTGTTACTTTCTATTCACTGTGCTACATACTATAGTGTAAGCATATCTCTGCCGCTTGGAATTTTTTTTCCAATAATGCACTGGCACAGATGTTTCCAACTATACTTATATGAGGATATGGCCACTGCTTATGATTCTACTACATGCTTTTCTAACATAAATTATTTAATATTTTATTGCTACTTCTATTTAGTTAGCTTGACCAATACTTTTCTATCGACAATGCAGGTACAACATGTGCTACAGTCCTTACAAGAGCTATATTTGCTGAAGGCTGCAAATCAGTTGCTGCTGGGATGAATGCAATGGATTTAAGGCGTGGTATTACGATGGCTGTCGATTCTGTAGTGACTAACTTGAAGAGTAGAGCAAGGATGATTAGCACATCAGAAGAAATTGCTCAGGTAGGAGGCACTCTTTATTATTATTTATTTAAGCTGTGTCCAAGGAAATGATAATATCCATGACCACCAAGGGGGTGGTCCAATGGTAACACAGGTAAGGGAGGGGAGGAGTGGGTGTGGGTTCGAATTTCAGCCCGGCCCAAAGAAAATGGGGTAGGACGGGGTCCTGGTGCTAGTAGCCCAGGACAGGGAAGGTCATTAATGACTGGCCTTGTCCCCCGAAAAACAAGTATCTTCCACCTTACTGTTCAGTTTGTGAAAATGTCAATATTTTTTGCATCCACAGTTTCGGTTGAATTTTCCTCTTTCTTGAAGGCTAAACGCTTCTTTCTCCCTTGATGCTGCGGTTGAAAACTTGCCATTTTGGCCTCGTTGGCTTTTGTTAATGTTAGAGAAAGAGCTCACCTTTAATGGGAAATGAATAGAACTTATAGAAGAAAAGGATTTATACAGCCAACAAATTAGATTTTGGGATAGATTCGTTGTTGATGTCGTTATGATCTTCTTTGATTTAATATCTAGGCAAGAATACTTCTGTTTTATATAGGTCGGTACTATATCAGCTAATGGAGAAAGAGAAATTGGTGAACTCATTGCGAAGGCTATGGAGAAAGTTGGCAAGGAGGGAGTTATCACGATTTCAGTAAGTTGATACCTGCATGTGCATTATATTGTGTTGGTTTGTCCGTCAATTACATATGTGCTTCACCTTTCTTTTTTGTTTACCTCATAGATTTTTTTGGTAGCTAATTTGATGATTTATTTAGGTGATTTGTTTTTTACATGTATCATGTATGTGTACAAAATTGTAAAAAGATATGTATTTAATAAAATCTGTCTGTTTAATTAGGCTATACTTTTGTAGATACCTTTCTGGTGTGCTTGAATTCTATATTTGTTTATTATTTAAGTAACTAGATAAAGTCATTTTTAAAATTGTATTAAAATAGCGTCCAGTTGTTGATTCTGGTCTTCTATTTCTTTTTGCATGAAACCATGTTACTTCTTATATAATGAACTTTCCAACTTTGTTACTCATATTATGGCAACTCTTTATCCAGTCACGAGCTGTTATAAACTTATAATGTGTCTAGTTCAGTTGTAGATACTAAATTACTGTCATCTATGTTGTGTACAAGCAGTGATTGTAACCAAGTTGGTTTTATTTTGATCAAATGACTTTCTTCTAAGCTTGGCTTAATTATGTTGTATTTAATTAGGTTGTGTAAGCTTAGTTGTCTTATATTTCAACTTCGAGATCAATATAATCGAAGGTTCTCCGGTTGTCATCAACTGTGGAACAGTGTGCTTTGTTGTGTCATCTAATTCTAATGATAATTACAGCCTAAAATACAAATGGTTTGTGAAGACCTTGCTCTATAGTAATCTGTATATATTGTCGGAATTGGTTTTAATTATTTAGTTTATTGAACTCTTGTTTGTTGAAGTACACATGAATAGAGTACAATCAGCATTTCCATGACTTGATGGATGTTTTCTATATAGGACGGAAAAACACTTTACAATGAACTGGAAGTGGTTGAAGGTATGAAACTTGATAGAGGTTACATATCTCCTTACTTCATCACTAACCAGAAGAACCAGAAAGTCGTGAGTATCTCTTTCATTGTAACCAGTTGTACATATTGCTCTATATGGGAGTTATTTTTGTGCTAAGTTTACCTTTTTGTTTTCTCCAGGAGCTTGATGATCCTCTAATTTTGGTTCACGAGAAGAAAATATCTAGCATTAATGCAGTGGTGAAGGTGCTAGAATTGGCCTTGAAGGTACTTGAATTCTCTATCCTTCACATCATCTCTTGGTTTTCTGTAATTATGAAGTATTTTCTGTACTGATACTGGAACTAAATTGTTTGCTCAGAGACAAAGGCCTCTACTTATTGTTGCTGAAGATGTGGAAAGTGACGCATTGGCAACTCTTATCCTTAACAAGCTTCGTGCTGGAATTAAGGTTTCTATTTACTTAGTTCAGACAAATAACTCTTTTGCTTAACTGTGACATGTACATTTACTAATAGATATCAAATTCTAACCTATGATACTTTTGGTATAGGTTTGTGCCATTAAAGCTCCTGGGTTTGGGGAGAACAGGAAATCCAGCTTGCAGGATCTTGCGGTTTTAACTGGTGGGGATGTGAGTTGATCCTTCTCATTTGTTCTCTCATATGGATAAAATTTACATCTGGCAATCGTAACATACTTTCCACCTATCTAATGTAGCTGATAACTGAGGAGCTTGGAATGAACCTAGAGAAAGTAGAATTTGACATGCTTGGCACATGTAAAAAGGTAAAATATCCAAATATCTGTATTTTCAATTGGTTCATATTTATAATTATATATCTGATGCACGAACCATTGGATTTCTTGTACCATTTCCATTATTCCAACACTGTATTTTTGGTAAGGTTGGTTCTGCTCATTAGCTAATAATGATTTTGTACTCTATACTGCTTAGAATAAAATCTATTTCTTTTTACAGTAGAATGGAATCTTGGAGTTTAGACAGTTATTAATTTGAAGAATTTGGTGTTATTTTTTCATTTACCTAGAGTTTCTGTCTTTTTATTTGTGCAGGTGACAATATCGAAAGATGACACTGTTATTCTTGATGGGGCTGGTCACAAGAAGGCCATTGAAGAGAGATGTGATCAGGTTTTTCTTTTACACTATGTTTTTTTTTTTTACTTTTTGCTATGTCGGTAGTGTTGTCTGTGGTCGAGTCATGATGGTTATTGTTATGACAGTTAAGGTCAGCAATTGATGCAAGCACGTCTGACTATGATAAAGAGAAGCTACAAGAGAGGTTGGCAAAGCTCTCCGGCGGTGTTGCTGTGCTGAAGGTATATCATTTATAATATATTCTACCTTTTATGCTGAGAGTCTGGATCTGATCTAATAAGTTAGTTAAAGTTAAAGTAGCCTAAACGATAAGGTAGTCAACTAGACAGATGCAAGTTAGCTAGCAACAATATCTTCCTGTCATGAAATAACTTTCACCACTACCTAAGTGGTCACTCCAATGTGGAGTCGTCGTTATGCGTATATCATCCAAATCATACGCTTGTCCCCCCCCCCCCCCCCCCCCACCCACCCCCCCACCCCCCACGCCACCCCCCGCAAAAGTTATTTCGTAATCATGATTTGAATGTCCAATTCATGATCGTATGATTTGAATGCCCGATTGGAGGCACTGTTTCGTTTGCTCACACAAGAGCTGGGTTGCAGATAGGAGGAGCCAGTGAAGCCGAAGTTGGCGAGAAGAAGGATAGAGTAACTGATGCTTTAAATGCAACTAAGGCTGCTGTTGAAGAAGGAATTGTACCAGGTAGCTTACGTACTGCTTTATATAGCTCTCTTTACCTTTTCCCCAGAGGCCAGTATCTGATTCATCTCTCCAGGTGGTGGTGTCGCTCTTCTCTATGCATCCAGGGAGCTAGATAAGTTGCAGACTGCTAACTTCGATCAGAAGATTGGAGTTCAGATAATTCAGAATGCTCTGAAGGTTCGAAGACGATTTTCACAAGCCTAACAAAAAAGTTGTGAAATGCTTTTTTTTTTTTTTTTTTTTCATATGCTCTGACAATTTGTTTTATTGCAGACCCCAGTGCACACAATTGCTTCCAATGCAGGTGTAGAGGGAGCTGTGATTGTTGGCAAGCTTTTGGAGCAAGATAATCTTGATCTGGGTTATGATGCAGCTAAAGGTTGGCCTTCTTCAGCAATATCTAATTGTAGGTACTGAGCAAAATTATGTCACTAACCTATTGGTTTCATTTGATGCTTATCTACCAGGTGAGTACGTAGATATGGTTAAGGCAGGAATCATTGACCCACTGAAAGTAATCAGGACAGCACTGGTCGATGCTGCAAGGTAATCTCTAATATGCTTAAAACCATGTTGATGGTGTTTATTTATGTTGGGATTCATTAATAAAGTACGAAAAGGAAACTTTATAATGCTCTAATCAAGGTTTGCCTGCAAAGAAAATACACGAAGAGAACTGTTTTTGTGAGATGGGAATTGCCCTGTAGAATTATAATATATAGAACCGTGACTGACATTGCTAGTGTTTCTCTAGGATTTCTGTATAATCATGGATATCATGATGCATTAGATCTGTCATCATCAGAAACGTTTTAATACTTAATTATGTTAGAGTTTCCTCCAATTTTTTATCATAGCGTCACAGTTAGAATCTGGAAATTCTTGTCAGTTGCTTTACGTAAACTACTGTTTTGACAAAATAGATGGCGCAATTGTTCATTGCCATCTGTAATTGACATTGAGTAAAAGAAGAGTGAAGTAGGAAAGTTTATGGTACTTGGAGTTACTATCATATTCCATTTCCATCCATGAGTAATTAAGTGAATCAATTTTGACAAGAATCATGTTGAATGAACCTGGTTATTGTGGTGGTGTAGTTTTTGAAGTCTAATTTTGTATATTCATGGTTATGTTCTAATGTTGTTTATTTATTGTGTGCAGTGTTTCTTCATTGATGACAACAACTGAGGCTGTTGTTGTGGAGCTCCCAAAGGAAGAGAAGGATGCTCCACCAATGGGCGGTGGGATGGGAGGAATGGGAGGAATGGATTACTAATTTTATTACAAAATATTAGACTGAAACATAAAGAATAGGATTTGGGAGGTGGGCTTTTGGTTTAATACTTGTCTTTCTTAAAACAGTCGCAGCAATGTGAGTTGCATTTTCCGATTTTCCATTAAGAAGGCGAATCAATGTAGTCAGGAAGAGTGTCGTCATCAAGGGGGGGATGTTTTAGCTTTTGCTGCAGATGATTGTAACAAACACCTACCATATTTATTTCCATGTTGAGATGTAGAATGATTTTTAAATAAAAATATCAATCTCAGTGATAAAAAATTTCCTGCTGAAGTTCCAAGAGGGCATTTGCCAGTTGTGCCATTTTTGTTGAGCAGTTTATGAGTGTACTATATTGTTAGCTTTGACAGCATTTGCTATGTATTGCCGAGCAAAGCTAATGTATCTTAAGCCTTTGGAGGTGGATGGTGATGTTTGTGGATCAAATCACAAATGCTGTGATTTGGTGCAAGTTTATGTAAACTTGTTTTTAGACCTATATTGGCACTGATCTTTATCATTGTCACGTTTATAAATTTCAGGGTCCATAATTTTTTTAAAGTTGTCTAACCTCAGTCTTTTGTTGTTACAACGTCCGCAGCATTCAAGTTTGATATACAAGTCACTGAATTTTTGCAACATTTTGAGGCATAATGGTCTGCGATAAGTTCTGTTCCAGTTTTTAATTTGTTGCACATGTCAGCCTGGCTTTCGGAAGCAGTGTATCACTTGATCCTGTGAAGTGATGACAAAAAGACTCATCTATCTAATGGCATGCAATCGATCTGTGTCATCTGGAATGATTGTACAGGATATAGCACCACCTCATCGGCTACAAGATTATGCAAGAGAATCTATGTAGCTGTCTACTTGCCATCCAGGATGACCAGATTGAAAAGATCAATCAAAGAAAGGTGCTGGAGAGAACACAGGGCCTCTCCCTCTTTGTGATTCTAGCCCAATAGTTTTATGGCTTCGAAAGTCCTGCACTTGCGGTTCGTGCTGCAGAGGCATCATTTGCGAGCGAAACCGCAAAGCCTCCACCTGTTGGTCCAAAGAAGGGAACAAAGGTATATTTCTTCCTAGCTGTTAGTTTCTCCTGATTATTAAGGTTCTATAGGTGTGTGCCTAATTTTTTTTTCTGCAGGTGAAGATAATGAGAAAAGACGGTTACTGGTACAATGGGATAGGATCAGTTGTGACTGTTGATCAGGTCAGTGCACAACATCTCTTTAATCTGTACGTGAGTTGCATAGTTTCTTCATGAACAATTTTTGAGCATAAATCTCTCTCCTACGTTCTCCAGGACGCAGCAACTCAATATCCAGTTGTGGTTAGATTCAACAATGTGAATTATGTCAATGTTTCTGCGATTAACTATGCCCTAGATGAGATTATGGAAGTAGATTGAGTTTTCTCATGTAATAGCTAGCTTGATGTTGGGTGGGGTTTCTAACCTATGTGGAGAATATCCCGGAGTGTGACGAGCGTCATTCCTATGTCGGAGAAAATTGGGGTGCCGGAGCAGAGTTCAGAGCACAATAGTTCGAGATTCTGTCCAAGCTTGACTGAGTTCAGTCCGAACTCTGTATGTTTCATACAGAACATATTGGCAGTAGGACGACATTACTCGATCCAAATTCGGTCATATTCTGGCAGAACTATTCTGCATACCGAATTCAGTCTGTGAGTTCTGGAATATTTTATACATCGTTGGATCAAATCAATAATCCAGGTTAGATGCAAATTTGAGGGTTTATATATAAACCCTAAAAAGAAGCTAATCAAATCTACCATAGAGGAGATCAAGCTTTTGCAATTTTTGGAGAGAGGGAATTGAAGGTTATTTCGAAGGAGAGATTATTCGGATAATTTTTTCGTTGTCTCTTTGTTCTTTACGAGTCTGTAATCGATTTTCTGCTTCAAAGTAGTTGTGGTGATCCGGTTTGGATCGGTGAAAATTATGTATGGAGTTGGTGTATTTTTTATTCTATTAGTGGAGGCTTTTCAGGATTAAATTTTTATCGTCCCATGGTTTGGAAGCTTTCCAGGGGTTCTATGGTGATTGCCAGAGGAAACAAGAAGTCCGAATTCTATTATATGGAAGGAAACGCACAGGGAACACATGAGGTGAACGTAGTTCTATGATGCGTCTACCGAATTGTGGCACATGCGGCTTAGCCAAATAAGTGAAAAAAAAATCCGAGCTACTTGTTGAACATGAAAGTGATAACGGGGCTCAAGTCTACAAAATTGGAGAGATACATGTACTGCATCACTGGAAAGCAAAATATGGTGTTTCTAAAGTAACCCAAGTTCAAGGAAGCTGGCGTTGCCCGAGTTGGTTCACTCGGATATCTCCGGTCCTATGAAGGTAAAAAATATTGGTGGTGCTTCTTATTTTGTGACTTTTGTTATGACTGTTCCAGAAAAGTTTTGGTCTATGCTGTAAAGATCAAGGATCATGTGCTGCCTACTTTAAAAAGTTTTAGGTCTTTGTTGAAAGGGAGACGTGCAAGAAGTTGAAGTGTTCGGTCCAATAATAACCGTGAATACATTAGTTCCTTTGATGCTTATTGCAAAGAACAAAAAATTTGACACAAGAAGACTCCACCAAAAATATCTATATCTCAATGTTGTAGCGGAGCGTATGAATAGGGCAATGTTGAAGAGGGTACGATGTTTGTTGTCAGAAACAAACTTACCGAACAATTATTGGGTGAGGCTCTCAACACTGCTACTTATGTTATTAATTTCTCTCATAGTGTTCCTTTTGCATGGTGATGCACCTGATAGAGTATGGTACGACAAGAAGCCGTCATACAGTCACCTTCGAGTGTTTGGCTGTAAGTCCTTCGTGCGTGTACCAAAGGAAGAGAAATCCAAACTTGAGCCGAAGGCGAGGCAGTGTGTTTTTGTCGGCTATGGTGGAGATGAGTTTGGTTATAGACTCTACGACCCAATGGAAGAAAAGTTCTATAGAAGTAGGGATGTGTTATTCATCGAGGATCGGACCATGACCAACACTCAGGATTCTGAGATGTCTTCTGAGGCTGAAGAATTGCCTGAGTTAGAGTCATCACGCTTCAAGCTATTTCTAGAGGACACTGTAGAGAATCCAGTTATGGAGGAGCCAGTACATGGAGATACTCCCAACCTTGATCATCAGTTTGTTGATGGTAGTCAAGGCGACCCTTAGGAGGATGAGCATGCCGAAAAGGCAGTTCCTGAAGGGAATGAGGTTGTCCATATATAGCCAGCACCGGAGGTTCTATTGAGGAGGAGCACGAGAGAGCATCGACCATCCACGAGGTACTCACTAGATAAGTATGTGCTATTGATTGACGGAGGAGAGCCTGAAAGCTTCGCAGAGGTGATGGAAGATGAATACATGCATGAGTGGATGTAGGTCATGCATGAGGAGATGAGTACCTTACATGCAAACTTCACTTATGAGATGGTGCGGTTGCCAAAGGGCAAGAAGGCTTTGAAGAATCTATGGGTGTTCAGAGTGAAGCAGAGAGAAGATGCTACTCGTTCTTGATACAAAGTGAGGCTGGTAGTTAAATGCTATAATCAGTGAAAGGGCATGAATCTCGATAAAATTTTCTCGCCAGTCGTCAAGTTGTCATCTATTCGAGTGGTACTAGCGTTGTCAGCCAGTTTCAACTTAGAGGTTGAGTAGATGGACGTGAAGACGACATTCTTCCACGAAAATTTAGAGGAAAAGTTATATATGGAGAAGACAAAGGAATTCTGTGAGCAGGACAACTCATATTTAGCTTGTCGGTTGAGGAAGAGCTCGTATGGTCTGAAGCAGGCTCCGAGAAAGTGGTAGAGAAATTTTGAGTCATTTATGGGGAAGCATGGTTATGCACGTACGACTTCTGTCATGCCCCGCTACCAAAATACGGTGAGTCGAGAACGTAACTAACATCTCAGGCTACGTGCCAAATAAGGTATATATATATTTATAACACGATTGTCGTCTGTACAGTTCTAGGATAAAAGTATAGGCAATACTAAACCATTGACAAAGTAAGAAATAATTACAAACAAAATATATGAACCATCTATAATTTACAATCACATAAGTCCAAGTTCTGTCTTCCAAATGATAATATGTAGACTACTAACTAATTATACAACCATATGTCTATCTCCCATGAAGATTAATATACAAAAATTATACATGAACACAAAATGAAACTCTTGTTCTACCCTCAACATCATTTATTCTTCGGTCTCATCCACATTATATAAGGGGAGTACGTCATCCTCAGCCAAACCTTCATCTAGTGGACAAAAATTAGGTCATCAAAGACATGCAAGTCATCGGTTCAAGAAAGGTAAAATAAATAAGATAATATGATAATTGAAAATTAAGTACTAGTTCAAAGGAAGAAATATATTAGGAATAAACTCCAAGTACAAGGTATAATATTGATTAAACAGTACTCTATAGTGATCCTAAGTCTAATGATCCACCTGTGTCCAAACTATTTCCTTTGTCCTAAAAATAACTAAACAATTATAACATAATTTCTCCTATATGATAATGCAAATTTGGAGAACAAACTTTGGACCTCGCTTTATTATCTCGACAATAATCCCGTTATCAGAGATCAGGTTGTGACTGGTAGGCACGGTGCTTAGTAGTTCAGCCACTCCTCTCTGGAAGCAATATATATATATATATATATATATATATATATATATATATATATATATATACATCAATTAACACCAAATTTGACTTTTTATCGAATTAGGATAAACATTTACAGACTCACGAGATTCAGGTTAGGTAGGTGATCTAAGCATTCACCCACTCACAACGCAAGGCATTGTGAAGGAGCTACAGATACTGATCAACTTTTTGTTAATTATTGTCACGTCCCAGTCCTAAAATACGTAGGACTAGGAATACATAACCATGCTAGCCGTATGTATATGGCAACTCCAATATATGAAAACCATAACACATACGTACGCTGTATTATGAATAACAATTCAAGTCACAGGCAATACTAATCTCATCCACAAAACCAAATAGAAATAAATAACCAAATATGACAATGAACCAAATATAAAATAGTCGGGAAAAACTAATAGTTGGGTGGAGACAAATCCACTACCAAACTAGAATAGAAATAGAATATTACTTCTTAAAATAAATAGATGAAGGAGAGTATCAACCTAATAAATCTATCAACTATGAACCAAATAATCTCGAAGGAAAAAGCTCATTGAAAGAGAATGAAGTAGTAGTTCCTGATCCGTGCTCCTACAAAGTCATGATCGTCTACACCTGGAAAGGGACCAGGTCCTCAGAGGGACGTAACAAGATACATAAAAATATGCCAAATATATACAGTAAATAAACATGCAAGAGAGACAATAAAATAATCACAAGAAACGATAAAACTATGACAATACGACGTCTAATAGGGTGGCATGCCATGAGAACAATGATATCAGTCGTGGCTATAGATAAATCGGGTGATAGGAACCGCAGTCCGGTGAGGCACTAACAGTCATATCACTAGTCTCTATCATAGTTCGGTGAGGCACTAACAACTGAGGGGTCAAGTGAACAAATCTCTATCGCAGCCCGGTGAGGCGCTAATGAGTCAAGATTTGTTCACAATAGCTGTCACGCCCCAGAACCAGAATACTGAAGGCCGGGGGCGGACAAAGTTAGCTACGTACACCAAAGTACTTTGTACCCCGAGATACGGTCACGACTGTCTAGACATGTGAGGGTTTACTCTACATTCCAACAGTCATTCCTGGGTCAAGCGTCCTAGTTGTCTCAATCTCAAGCAAGCAACAAGTTACAAAAAGTATAATCACCAGCCATATAATAGTAAGGCGTCCCAAACTATACATACATAGATGATCATGAAGCTAGTTGCCAAAATAAAGAACTAGCAGAGTGCAATATTACATGATTAGCTCTAGCTATAATCTAGAATATGCTTTACATGTAGGCCCGCAGGCTAGAATGTCAAAAATCAAAACACGAGCTAAACACGTGCTCGGTGGCTAAACGCTTCAAAAGTACAAGTATAAGATCAGGTGGGTGATGAAGAAGAAATTCACTCAAGTCCCCGGGTGTTTCCAGTGTTCACCATCTGGAGGCAGGATGTACGGGAGATCCTGCGGTGTTGCTCCAAAATCTGGCAATACAAAACCAGTGGGGTCAGACCCCAAAACAACAAAGTACTACAATGGAGCCAACTTAGGAACTAATACCAACATGCAAACATTCAATAGCATAAGGAAATATAAATAAGAGCAATATGTAATGAAGCAATTAAGCAGTTTTAGAAATCAGTAACAGGTACAGTTCATGATTAGTAACTGGGTGCTCCAAGACAAGACAAGACTAGAAAATAAGCAATCACGGCCAACCATGACCTATGACTTACTATCATTAACTAACTAGGGTTATCAATATCCTGGTTACTAATAAATGTAGTTGAGATTTCATACAGCCACATGCCCTGCAGACTATCCGGGTTATCCTGATGTAAGAGTACATAACATAGATTAATTAAGTATATAGTATTTTCTGGTAAATTGAAACACTCGACAGTGTACTGGAAGTATGCCCCTCTCGACGGAGAGCTCCAAATCCATCAGGTGTCACTAGGATACCGGGATTGCATGTAGCCAGAAAATCTCTCTAGATACTTTTAGATAATTATTCTAGTTATTATCAAGGATTTCTGACCGTGGTGCATCAGGAATCTTTCTTAGACATGATGCAAAACTGGACAATAGCTTGACAAGTACAATCAGGACATGGACAAGCAATCAACCACGGAAATTTATCTATTCAGTGCAAGCATTTCGGTTATGGAGATTCTAGCATGTCGGAAGTGAGCTACGTCGAGCCACTATCAGGTGTATCAGTACATGTCAAGTATCTGGAGTTCTCAGTTTAACAGTGCCATTATATTCCATGCTCCGGGTATTCCATGTTCTGGTAAGTGTA
Organism: Iris macrosiphon; assembly: GCA_036927795.1. Classification (NCBI taxonomy): domain Eukaryota; kingdom Viridiplantae; phylum Streptophyta; class Magnoliopsida; order Asparagales; family Iridaceae; genus Iris; species Iris macrosiphon. Next base: position 255,568 of record JAYESA010000084.1, read on the forward strand.
GCATCCAGATTATAAGCAATTTAGAAATAATATGCATCATGAGAATTTAACTAATTGGGCCAAGCACAAGGAGTAAACAATCCATAAGAGAACATATAACAAAGAAAAACGGTGGTACTATAAGTGCTAGAAGTGCAGGAGATGAACTGGTCGTAGGCAAGAAACTGGCTGCATGCATCAAACTGGACGCATGCATGAAGCTGGCCGCATAGATCAAAATTGGCCGCATGAATCAAACTGGCCGCATGGATCATCGCAAGATCCACTCCTCGGGACAAAGGTTGAGTGATAGGGAATAAATACAAGGCCAAAAAGTGACTGAAATGACTAGCCAATAAAGCATGTCAGAGAAGTGACCGATGTGATTGGCCAAGAAAGCGTGTCAGAGAAGAAAAGACAAATTCAAGGAAAATCGTGCCTAGGCGGTACTGAGTCATGCATTGGAAAAGTGGAATACATAGCTCGGGCCGCATGGACAATTTGGCCGCATCCTCCTCTGGACCGCATGCTCCTCTGGCCGCATGGACTCAGGAACTTAGAGAAATTTTTTTCGTTCAAGTTTCATGCATTTGTTCAAGGGACGCATGTGCAGATTCAGTCATGCGTCCAACATGATTGTCGTATGCTGAGTTTGGAGCAAGGAGTCCAGAACACATGCAAAGCATGCCACATGGATCTCCTTCGTCCCAGAACAACAAGTTTTAGTCATGAAAAAAGCTCCAAGTCCTGAAAATATGATTCTCCCTAAAATTCTCATTTTCAGTCAAATCCAGAGAAGTAAAGTTCTAAACCACTTGAAATCAGATGCTCTCCCACATAGAACAACTACTTTTGGAAAATAACAAGTTTTAAGAGATCAAAACCATAAAAATGTAGATCTAGTCCAACCGAGCTATCAAAATTGAAAATGCCAAGAAGTAAACATGCATAGGAGTTCATAAAGCACAATATAGACCAATAAAATGCAAAAAATCCACAATAATGTAAAAGTGCAAGTTCTCCATCATTGGTAAGATGTACTTGCCTAGAACCACCACTAACTACTACCACTACTACCAAGAGAAAGGGGAGGGGGACCGGTCCAAGGCTGCTCTCGGCTAGGGAGGAGGGGAGAGGAAAGGAGAAGAAAATGAAAAGAGAAAAAAGTAAAAGAATAGGGACGAGAGAGAAAGAGAGGGGTTATATATATCAAGGGTGGTTAACACTATGTACAAATCTAGAAATTACATGAGAGCAGCTAGAGAAATCCAAAAAATATACAAAAAATAATATACAACAATAGCGCACATATATAAGATATGAACATAAAAAATACGCAATAGTGAGACGAGTCTCACAACTCTCACCTCCTTAGAAAAATTTCGTCCTTGGAATTTTAATAAGGCACAGGATCTAGCAGGGAGACTACAGAAATCAGGCAATAAAATAAGCATCATGGTACAAGTGCTAATCACAAGCTATGAGCTATCTAGAACAAGGCAAGCATGCACAACACAAGATCAGGGTACGGGATATACGAACAAGTATACCTCACAAGTTAAACAAATATGGGTATCGAGCTCGGATATCATCTTCGCGCTCCCAAGTTGACTCGTCCGGTGAGTGATGCCCCCAAGCAACTCGTACTAAACGAATGGTCCGGTTCTTGAGAATCTTCTCTCTCCGGTCCAAAATGGATACATGCCTTTCCTCATACGAAAGGTCGGTACCAACAACCAATTTTAAATGATCTAGGACATGGCTTGCATCCGGTATATACCGTCGTAGCTGGGATACATGAAAAATATTATGTATCTTACGAAGCGACGACGGAAGAACAAGACGATAGGAAACATCTCCTACTTGCTCAAGAATATCGAACAAACCTATGTACCACGGACTAAGCTTTTCCTGTACACTAAATCTGATGACTCCGCGGGTAGGCAAAATTCGAAGGAATATATGGTCGCCGACAGAAAACTCAAGAGGTCGCCGATACGAATCGACCTAATGACGCTGGCGATCTTGTGCTACTTGAAGATGCTTCCGGACTTGCTTGACTACTTCAACTGTTTGGGCTATCATCTTGGGAACAAGCAATTGCCTTTCGCCAATATCATCCCAAGCTACAGGAAATCTGCACTTCCTACCATACAGTGCCTCGAAGGGTGCCATCTGGATACTGGCCTAGAAACTGTTATTGTAGGAGAACTCTACCAGGTGTAAGTGATCCTCCCACGAACCACCAAAGTCAAAGGTACATGAACGGAGCATATCTTCTAGAGTCTGCATGGTTCGCTCTGACTGACCATTTGTCTGGGGGTGATAAGCCGTACTGAACTTCAGGCGGGTGCCTAGGCTCTTTTGAAGACTCTGTCAAAAGTGAGAAGTAAATATGAAATATCTATCTGAAACTATGCTAACTGGTACCCCATGTAGTCTAACAATCTGTCTCATGTATATCTTGACTAACTGTTCTGTGGGCTGGCCAATCCTGAAAGGAAGAAAGTGTGCAACTTTCGTGAGTCGGTCCACTATTACCCAAATAGCATCCCTGCCAGCTGGGGACCTAGGTAGACCTGTCACAAAATCCATGGTAATATGCTCCCACTTCCACTCCAAAATTGGTAAAGGTTAAAAAAGTCCTGCTGATGCTCAACTTTAACTTGTTGACATACCAAACATCGAGAAACAAACCGAGCTATCTCGCGCTTCATTCTATTCCACCAGAAATGCTGACGAATATCTCTATACATCTTGGTTCCTCCGGGATGTACTGAATATTGTGAACTATGGGCCTTCGACATAATCTCACGGCGAAGGTCTCCGTTAGGTACACAAAGACGATTCTCAAAACGGAGAGTTCCGTCACTGGAAATGCTAAGTTTGGGTCTACGCCCTGCCTCACAGTCTGCCCTGAGTCGCTGAAGCTTGGCATATGCTGATTGTGCTACCTTGATTCATTTTACTACACTGGATTGAACTTGTAGACCTGCCATCAATGCTGCGTTGCCAAAAAATACTACTTCTATGCCCATCTCTTGAAGATATTCTAAAATATCTCGATGCGCTCTGAGAAAATAAGCTCCTGCTCTCCGGCTGAAGGCATCCGCTACTACATTGGTCTTCCCAGGATGATACTGAAGGTCAGGATCATAGTTTGTCATCAACTCCAGCCATATTCTTTGCCTCATGTTGAGATCCTTCTGGGTAAAGACATACTTCAAACTCTTGTGATCGGTATAAATTTCTTCTCGATCTCCATATAAGTAATGTCTCCAAAGTTTGAGTACGAAAACTACTGCCGCTAACTCCAAGTCATGCGTCGGATAATTTCTTTCATGATCCCGAAGCTGCCAGGACACATAAGCTATAACATCGCCATGCTGCATTAGAACGCACCCTAGTCCCTTGCCGGACGCATCACAATAAACTGTTAATCCACCTGTCCCGTCCGAAAGCGTCAAAATAGGTGCTGTGATCAATTTTTGCTTAAGCTTCTCGAAAGAGGTCTGACATGCATCTGTACAATCAAAGCACATATCCTTCCGTGTTAGCTGCATCAAGGGTGCAAAAATTCTAGCAAAGTCTGCCATAAATCGTCGGTAATATCCTGCTAATCCCAAAAAACTGCAAACTTCTGCAACTGTTATGGGTATTGGCTATGTCTCAACGACTTCTATCTTCTTGGGATCTACCTCCACTCCACCTCTGACAATTATGTGGCCTAAGTAGGAAATACGATCAAGCCATAACTTTCATTTACTGAACTTTGCATATAGCTTATGCTCTTTGAGAATTTGAAGAACTGCTCGAAGATACTGCTCGTGCTCTGCTTCACTCCGACTGTACACCAAGATGTTGTCGATAAACACTATCACGAACTTGTCCAGGTAAAGCATAAAAATATGATTCATAAGATCCATAAATACTGCTGGTGCATTAGTTGCTCCAAAGGGCATCACTAGAAACTCCTAATGGCCATATCTTGACATGAACGCCGTCTTGGGTATATCTTGCTCCCTGACTCCGATATGATGATATCCAGACCGTAAATCAATCTTCAAAAATACGCTCCACTAAGCTGGTCGAACAAGTCATCTATCCGAGGCAATAGATATTTATTCTTGATGGTTACCACATTAAGGGTACGATAATCAACACATAATCGTGAAGTGTCATCCTTCTTCTTCACAAGTAGCATAAGAGCTCTCTAAGGCGATCCACTAGCGCGAATAAATCCCTTGGTTCTCAATTCTTCAATCATTTGGTACAAGACTTTTAACTCTGAAGGTGCTATCCTGTAGACTCTCTCTGACACTGGAGCTGTTCCGGGAAGTAGATCGATGGTAAACTCAATTTCTCTTTCTGGTGGCATGCCTGGAAGTTTTTTAGAAAATACATCTGGAAATTTATCAACAACTTTGGGGAATCGTACTTCTTCTGCTACTGCCATTCTCAAGGTTGCTGATGAAGACTCTGTCTCGCCTCTGGAAAATAAAAATTCTTCTTCTCGGGGAATACGAAAGATAACCTTACCATCATGGAAATCTATCATCGCGTATCGAGCATTTAACCAATCCATTCCTATGACGACATCATAATCTCCTATAGGAAATTCTATCAATCTGGCAGGAAATCCTTGCCCGCACACTATGACTCGACACGACGCATAAACCCTATTGATTGCCACGATACCATCATCAATAAGTATATTGAGTCTTACTGATAAGGATTCGGATTCTAAACCAACTCGTATCGCAAATCGTGTAGACATACAAGAATGCGATGCACCTGAATCAAACAATACTGAAGCTGAATGAGAGCTGACAAGAATGGTACCTGCCACTACTTCACCTGAAGCTAACTGCTCTTCCACAGTGAGTGTCATTGCCTGACCTCGTCCTTTCGGTGCTGGTCCTCTCTGCTGCGGACCTTCTTGTATGACCTATACTTGAGCTTGGGCCTGCACATACTGTTGTGGCCTTTGTTGCTAGTATACTTGAGATTGGGTCGGCAAAGGCCTTTGACCCTAGTTCTGCTGAGCCGGCACTGGAGCCCTATATTGTTGTCCTGCCGGGGAAGACGATGATAAACTGGCTCTGTGTGGGCAAGATTCTACTCTGTGTCCTGGAGCTCCACAGGCTAAACATAATCCTTGCGCTTTGCAGCACTCAGAAAATACGTGTCCAGGTTTTCCACAATGAGAATACCCTACTGAAGAAGATGTCCTCTGCTGCTGGGGTCGGGTTGGTGCTGTTTGTTGGACCGAGGCTGTTGATGCTGGCCTCCTCGGAGATCTAATGATTAAGGCCCTAACGGCCGGGGCTGGTGTTGAAGACTGGGAGTAAGACCATCCTGAGGTGTGGGTCCTCTTTCTTCCTACAGTTTTATCATGACTCTTTGGGAGGTATACTCATGCCTCCTTGCTGGCCGCAATACGACATCGAAAGTTTGGAACTTATGTTATTCTACTGTCAATATGATCTCCAGGTGAAGTTCATGCTAGAACCTCCTAGCTCTATCCAATTCGGTCTCCACCAAGGTGGGAGCAAACCGACTTAGTCTGCAGAACTCTGCCGCATAGCCGTCGATAGTCCTGCCCATCTGCTTTAAGTTGTTAAACCTTTAATGAGGTCATAAGCGACACCTCGTCAAAGTACCTCGTATGGAACCTCTCACTGAAGACGGCCCAAGGGACGGGTACTGCTAGAAAAATCATCTGTGCTTTCCACCAGTCTCGGGCCAAGTCTAGCAACTATAATCGAACTACTGATACTTGCTCTCTGTCAGGCACTCCTCCTGCCTCTAGGATAGCTTCAGTGTCCTGAATCCACGCATCTGACGCAATCGCATCTTCGGTACCATAAAAATATGAGGCTTGGAGGCGTTTGAAGTTGCTTGTTGAGTTGGGGGCACGATGTCCGCCTCTCTCTAAGCCCCCCTGTACTGACTGGGGTGAGAGCGTCAACCCATCGCTCGTGAGATACTAGTAATTGCCTGATGATCCCCATCATGACCTGTGTATCACTTTTTACATTGCTGGGTACTGCCACTGTGGGTACAACTGGTAGTTTTGGCTGGACCTGTTATTCCATATCTTGAGCCATCCTGGACTCTGCTTCAGAATGTTGCGGTTGAACCGCAAAGAGATACCGACCGGCTGGTGGTTTTCCTACTACCGACAAAACTCTAGCTGGATGATCAGAAGGAACATGAACAGTGTCCCTGAAAGATAGAGAATACTAGGATCAAATCGGAAGGACAAGATAGATTAAGGATCAAAGCAGATATTGAATCAAGATTTATGGGATATAAATTCGATGCTGGAGGAGATCACGGAGTAGCATGATTGAGACATCTAAACAATGATGCATGGACCACCACTTAAACTATGTCAAACCCTAGAACCAGAATACTGGAGAGCGGGGGGGGGGGGGGGGACAAAGCCAGCTACGTACACCAGAGTACTTTATATCCCGAGATACGGTCACGTCTGTCTAGACATGTGAGGATTTACTCTACAATCCAATAGTCATTCCTGGGTTAAGAGTCCGAGTTGTCTCAATCTCAAGCAAGCAATAAGTTACAAGAAGTATAATTACCAGACATATAATAGTAAGGCATCCTAAACTATACATACATAGATGATCATGAAGCTAGTTGCCAAAATGAAGAACTAGCAGAGTACAATATTACATGATCAGCTCTATCTATAGTCTAGAATATGCTTTACATGTAGGCCCGTAAGCTAGAATGTCAAAAATCAAAACATGAGCTAAACACGTGCTCGGTGGCTAAATGCTTCAAAAGTACAAGTATAAGATCAAGTGGGTGATGAAGAAGAAACCCACTCAAGTCCCCGGGTGTTCCCTGTATTCACCATATGGAGGCGGGATGTACGGGAGATCCTGCGGTGTTGCTCCAAAATCTGGCCATACAAAACTAGTGGGGTCAGACCCCAAAACAATAAAGTACCACAAGGGAGCCAACTTAGGAACTAATACCAGCATGCAAACATTCAATAGCATAAGGAAATATAAATAAGAGCAATATATAATAAAATAGTTAAGTAGTTTCAGAAATCAGTAACGGGTACAGTTCATGATTAGTAACTGGGTGATCCAAGACAAGACAAGACTAGAAAATATGCAATCATGGCCAACCATGACTTACAGCTTACTACTATTAACTAACTAGGGTTATCACAATCCTGGTTACTAACAAATGCAGTTGAGATTCCATATAGCCACATGCCATGCAGACTATCTGTCACGTCCTAATCTCCCACAAGCTCAATAGTCCCCGCTGAACGTGAATCACCACGTTGCAGCGCTCCCTTAGGACAATCGTTCTCATCGGGACGTGATGCCGTACGAGCCTTGAGTTGCGCTCGTACATGGCGATGTTGTCAAATACCAAAGTTATTATCGAAATGACCAAGTTGCAGCGAAAGTCAAGTATTGTGTACTAGCACACATCAGAGTATACGCAGCAAAGCTCTCGATAGGGTCCAAATAAAATGCCACAAAGGCTATATAATGCTCTTGCTCTTTTTTCTAGCCCATAAAGGTACTTACCATTCATACATTATGTCCCGTATACCCAAGCAGCGCCACTACACCTGCGTACCTGAAATAATATCCACAAACGTGGGTCAGTACACAGCCGTACTGGTGAGCGGGGTAACCCACTCGTAAAAGCCGACACTAATTAAAAATAGTGAATGCAAACAATTAGATGGTGATCTTTCTAGTTGAATCCTAGATTCATTTTATGGCATAGGGTATGACATGTTAAGGAAAGCTGTAAATCAATTTAAGCATGCAAGCATTCAACTCAAACCAATCGACAAGCAATATATAACCAACTCGAAGGAAAACTAGCATGCAAACCGTCCTACTCAAACCCAAGCAACACTCCTGATCTATCGAACCATTTCCAAGCCTCAATATCCTTCCTCAATCCAAACCTTAATATCCAATCTCGATATGCACACTCTTGTCGAGGCAAGGTGGCCGCCGCCTACACGAAAAGCACAAACCAAAGCAAAGCAAAGCAAACCAACTTTTATCTATATGAAGTCACTGGCCAAGCCATAAAGGACTTTGATTGGACTAATCAAGTGCAGTTCTACCCGATCTAGACTGAGTAGATAGCCCGCCTGGTCGTATCGAACTACCAGTATCGCGCCCAAGGTACGTTACCATTGTCTCCTCCATGGCCGAACGGTCCCGGTGCTCCACAGCCTATCCCGTTCGAGGAGACTAAACCCTGTGCAACACAGGTTGTCCGTGACATGCAAACACCAAGTAGGTATGACTAGAGGATCGAACATTCTCGCCCCACCAAGCGATCCTAGACTCATCCAACCAAAATCCAACCAAATATCCATAACCATTCTCCAACATATAGCCCAAGGCACAAATCTTAAGTTATTCCCATAGGCACAATGTCGCTTCTCGACACAGTGTTTTCAATTGGTGCAACACCCCACATTCAGAACAATCCCATGGCGCAATGCCCCAATAGTGGCACAATGCCCTCACCGATGCAGTTGTTCGATTTCGAACCACAACTGCACGCTTTGCTTGATAAAGCGCCCAAGTGATACTCGTGCATGAATGCACGCTCGCTCGCCCAAATTCTCGACGTTCCAACCAAGATATATCATTCCAACTATTCTCCAACTGCCCCAAATGTATAATACAACTCTAGCTCCAACTACCCAACGCGAAAACTAATTCAAGCCACAATCCTATCCAAGCAAACGACGTACACTCTATGCACGCTATAGTATAGTGATTTTCAAGTTCCAGTCCAAGTGTTCAAGCCTTTACGTGTGTTCCATATTATTAGGCATGAAGGAGTAGAGGAGAAGGGACATAGCCCACTCACCGAGTTTGATTCCGTTAAGCATCATGTCATGCCGATACGGCCGATCCCTTGAATCCGTGTTCCGATGCAAAACACGATCTACTCAACTGGTATGACCGTTGGAGCAGGCCGTGCTCTCCAAATTATCCGACCGATCGCACTAAGGAAGACGCAATTATCGCTCTAATCCAGCTATCTCAGGACTACTCTGAACGAACACATGTTTCCATCGAACTCTGCTAGCAATCTGCACATGAAACCAACTCAAATCAATACTTGTTCCCAAATCCAACAAATCAAAATATAACCAGCTATTGCCTCATTCAGTCCGACTCAGCGTAACGCACTGTGCGGTTGCGGGGCGTTACATAATATACCACTTAGAAATTTGGTTCATCCCCGAACCATACTAGTATCCATTCTTTACTAGCATGTCGTAATCCAATTTCATAACTCTGCTCTATGCAACTCACATTCTCTTGATCCATACTCAGCATCTCGCCTGCACTGAACGCATCACACAAATTCCATATTTTCGCATCCTCCTTGCAGCTCAATACGAATTCCTCATATCGCTTAGTTTTGGATTGTACACATATTTAAGGCGTCCATGAAATACATGCATTTCATCCGAGCTTAGCGATAGCGAATTTGGATAAGTTACAAGGGTATCTTTATGTCCGAGACATTCATTCGCTTTACTTCCATTGAACCAGTCCTGACTTTCATTCTAATATATTCGCACAAGCGTTATCCTCAAGTATGATAATTTTCCACCGACTCAATTTAGTTCGTGTTCCAACTCAATCCATCCAACTATTTCTGAATCCACACTAACACCATCTCCAAATATTATCTCTTGCACCAAACGATCATCACAACTGATACTACCCCAGCTAGGCGACTTACCCAAATATCAACTTTGCTTTTAGATCATCTCAGCCCAACACCTTTTCCTCAATCTCAAAACCTCACTGGATGAACATCTATATTGAGGTTCGTGTGATCCACGAAAATCTCGTCGTCATGCCAAAGGGATAGTGTCGCCACAATTTCAACGTGGACATACTCGCCATAATTCCTAGGTTGTGCATGGAATAGTTCTTCGCGCTGCTTCCACTGCCTCGAAGCACAGGATATCACCTTGCCTTCTGTACGAGTACGCATCCCAGACTAAGTTTTGATGCATCTTGTAAATCTGAGGCACATTTGTCCCTTCTAGTATTACAATAATTTGATCTGAATGAGCTGCTGCTTTAACTTTACAAGCTAGTTTCACAGTCGTCAATTCATATGAATGTTATTCCCTTCCGGGGCACGACGAGTCAGAGGCGATGTTATCTTCAAAAATCTGCGACTCCAAATCTCATCAGTTGACTTAGGCCATTCCCACCATCACTTCGATCTTTTGGCTGCATCTTCAGCTGAATGCTATCCCAAGGATCTCTTAAATCCAACATTCAGTCAATAGGCCAATCTCCAACACACACTACTCACATCTTCCTTCGACGTATTCCCAAATATGCCACCGCAAGGGTCGTTCTATGGGTCTACAATATTCATCCAAGATTTGGCGGTCAAGTCGCTAGGGTCAGCTGTCCCGAAGCTATGCTCAATAATTGTAAGTCATCACGATGGACAGTTACTATGAACCATACTATATCTCATCTGCAAATCCGAGCCATAATCCAACCATTCCATCCGAACAAACTTTCGAATCCGAGCACTTCATGCACTACCTCTAACAAACCTGTCAACCAAACGCCGCTTAAACACCTAGAGTCTTGCTATCTATCCAAGCCATAATTCGAGACTGCGCTCGTTCAAACCGTCTTTCATTAATCCGTCGTTCTGCCCTTAATCCATCAAATTTTCCGAATTGCCATGTTTAACTTATCGCACTACCACTTGCAATGATTTTCGAAACCAAAGACTTGCTTCGATTCTTATCTGTTTGCCGTGTTCCATATTGCACGTCCAACTTGCTCGAGCAGCACAGTGATTTGCTCCAATGTTGCTTTATCTCGTTTAGCTATCTTCAAAAGTCCATCCGCCATAATCCTTGCTCTCGTTCCATTCCTTAGCCTTCTCGATTTCTGTATATTCTGATTAGTCCACACTCTCTCAATGACACGGCATAAATTTTAACACAATCCCAAATTCATATTACCTTTTACTTGTTGCCTCAATCCGTCTCAGTCTGCAAGTTAACTTCCAATCTGACTCAACATCAACTACACTTGCCTCATGCCCGTTTATGTCTTCCGAAGAATCCGTCTACCATCGTTGCACCATTCCGCCAAATTTTTTACTTTCGCCAAACCTGAGTCAAACTTCCCAAGCGCCAATTTCGAAAATCCTTCAAGTCCGTACGAATCCATCATATTGCCCCTTCAAACCAGATCGTGTTTCATTGCTCAACCAATAACTTCAATGTGTTTCCAAAATTCGTAGTCCGTGCTCGCTATCCTTCAATTACCCATCGTTCGTTCAAGCGTATCCCAACTGTTTGTTCCTCATGATCAACTCTCTTTGCATCCAAGAATGCTCCACCGAACTTCCAAATCGTGCAAGCGAACTCTGATATTCGGCTTTCCATCTGAATAATCTCAACTGTTTATAATGCTTGGTCTGCCTCAATCTTTCAAATTTTCAAACACTCTTTCCATTGCTGACTCCGATCTCGTCCATCTCTCTAGTCCAACGATACTTTCATTTGCACAAGTTCGTTCTCGATTTCTCAACTCAATATTCGCTTGCTCCATTTTTTATTCTTCCCAACTCAGCCTGTGCACCAACCAACTTATATTCCTGTTACCCGAGTCCGTTGAGACAATTTCCATTAATGTCTATCCAAAATATTTTAATGCCTTTCTCACTATGTGGTATCCCATATACCACTCCGAATCAAGTCGCTACTCACATTACGATTTCTTTGCACTGATCCAAGATCCGTTTGAACCATCCCTTATGCGTGATCCTGCCATCCCCAACTCAAGTCTGACACAAATCTCAGCCAATTCTTTAACCATCCAACTCTTTCCATCAATCTTGTTATGCAACTTGTGCTATGTTCCATTCTCAATGCTTCCAGCTATTCTTAAACTGTCTGATTCTTTCGCAACACGAGCAATCCCGTGCATCGAGCTCTCTTCCAAGTAATCCAACCCAAAAATCAAACTTCCATCCAACACATTCGCTACACGAGCAACTCGTACAACGATCCATTCTCAATCGGTGCTTCTACTCACAACATGCCGCATAACCAATCTCGTCTGCCAACCAACTGATCCACTGATGCAAATCAGAAACTCCCCGAACGACAAGCCAAGCCAACACAACGACACCTCTCAACTTGCTGCACAAGTGCAACGCCACCCAACTTGCTACATGAATGCAACAACGCCTAACGATGCTAAGCGATCTACCGAAAACCAACAAAAGCAACGTAACGAAGAACATATAGCCACAACCAGCAATATATAGACTTATTGCATGAAACATCAAATGCGGCACCGAGTAGAGCCAAGAGCTAAACGACACGCGAAAGCTATTTAGAGTTTGTGATGAAACGAAGGACCAAGTCCGAGGAAATAAACCAGGCACTCTGATACCAATATGTCATGCCCCAATCTTCCGTAAGCTCAATAGTCCCCGCTGAACGTGAATTACCACGTTGCAGCGCTTCCGCAGGACAATCGTTCTCATCGGGACGTGATGTCGTACGAGCCTGGAGTTGCGCTCGTACAAGACGATGTTGTCAAACACCAAGTAGGTATGACGAGAGGATAGAACATTCTCACCCCACCAAGCAATCCTAGACTCATCCAACCAAATATCCATAACCATTCTCCAACATATAGCCCAAGGCACAAATCTCAAGTTATTCTCATAGGCACAATCTCGCTTCTCAACATAGTGTTTCCAATTGGTGCAACACCCCACACTCAGAACAATCCCATGGCACAATGCCCCAACAGTGGCACAATGTCCTCACCGATGCAGTTGTTCGATTTTGAATCACAACTGCACGCTTTGCTTGACAAAGCGCCCAAGTGATACTCGTGCACGGATGCACGATCGCTCGCCCAAATTCCCGATGTTCCAACCAAGATATATCATTCCAACTGTTCTCCAACTGCCCCAAATGTATAATTCAACTCTAGCTCCAACTACCCAACGCAAAAACCAATTCAAGCCACAATCCTATCCAAGCAAACGATGTACACTCTATGTCACTACCACATTCTGAAAACAGGGGTATTTTTGACTTTTTGCAATATTTAATATTATGGTAGTTATAATTAAATAATTGCATGATAATATTTTTAATTTAAATAATTATGTGTGATGAGTAATTAAATATAGTATTAGATGCAGTGCTCATTTATTTTTAGCTAGCAGACTAGACCTAGAAGCCCAGTAGACGAACACCTGTCCGAATTATAGAATTCTGGATTTTACTATTTTATCTAGAATTTAATATTTGGAGATTGTAATTTATTACTGTATTTTATTTAATATTTTGTGCATTGCCTTTGCTTCGATATTTGGAGCACTATCCAGACTTTTGTCTTCCAACAAATTTCACAATCTTGCCCTAGACGTGCCCGCCTTCAATTCTGCTATTTTTGCAACTCATAATTTTGCTCCCTGTGCATTGTTTCTAGCCGCACAAAAATCGTCGCGGACGTTTATTTTAAAACTCCTATTTTGTATCGTTGTGCGTTCCAATCGAAAATTGGAAGCCATCTTGACCTATTTTTCGTGCGGCCCAAATTAGGATAATATTCTGTTCTGAGTTTTCTTCAATATTGGTATTGATGACCTGACCTGAATTTGGCTCCATGTACTCCTAATTAATTATTGAACACAACTTACATTTAATTCTATTTAAATTGAGGATATTAATTAAACCAATTCTAAAATCCCAATTTAATTTCAGTGCCCTGTTATTTGAGCCCATACCGATCATACAGTGCCCCCTGACCCTACAAAACACCGGACCCCGAATCGCCCGCCAAATTTTCGTCATTTTATGTGTTTGTGCAATTTTCCGAATTTAAGGGGGCTAAATTACAAATTTGCATTTTTGTGGCCTCACCCAATTATTTTAACCAATGAGGAATCCTTAATATATTTAATTAAACCTCACCCTAAAATCTCCCATGAATTATTTCCCTCATGTTCAATCCTAGCCATTCATTTGAAATTGGCCCATCACAACCCTCTATCAAAATCCCCTCATCCCTATTTAATGCCTTGTCTACATCAAACCCTAATCCCAAGAAACCTAGAAAACAACACCACCTCCTCACAAGCCCCCACATCCCCTCTCTCCTACGTAGGTAATCCTTCTCCCCTTCATTTTCCTTTTCTTCTTCTCTTTCTTCTCCTTCTTCCTTCTCCTTCTTCTTTATTTTTTTGAATTTAAATAGAAGAAAGAGAGGGGGGGGAAACACTGTGCATTTCCTTCCCCCTACTGTTCCCGGCGGCCAACTCCGGCGGCCAAGCACGGCCGCTGGCTGCAGCTCCCCCCGCTGCTCAGCACCCTCGCGGCCTCCCCTTCCCGCTGCACGACCCGACAGCGGCCAACCTCCACCCGACTACAGTCGAGCTCCTCCGGCCTCCCCCATCAAGCCCGGCGGCCTCCCTACCGAGCAACTCCTCCGCCGCTGCTGTTATTCCCCTCCTCCTCGAAGCACCCTCCGGCGACTGAGCAACTCTACCGCCTCTGCTCCTTCTCTCTCCCGTTTCTCCACTTATCACCACCACCATCATCGACTACCATCATCCTCCCTGCACTTCCCTTTCCTCCCTGAACTCCGGGCCGCTGCCCCTCATCTCCGTTCATCCCCGTAGCTTCCCGGCCGACCATTGTCACCCTCCTCCGCCTGCACACTTCCCCGCCGGCCATCGTCGAGCATCTCCTCCTCCATCTCCTCCTTCCATTATCATCATCACCACCACCACCTTCAACTCATCATCACCACCACCTCCATTCTCCTCCATCCATTCAACTCCCCGGCCACGGCCTGCACTCCGGCCAGCGAGCCCGACCACCCCCAGTGAGTTCCTTCTTCTTCTCCATCTTCCTTCTCTATATATATACATATGTATATACACATGAGTATATACATAAGATATGTATATGTATGATTTATTTAGAGTGTAATGTATATGTATTGTAGGTAATTATTTAATGTGAATATAATGGTATATTAATCAATGTATAAGTATATGTAAATATTAGCATGTATATTATTCATAAATAAAATGCTTAAATAGATGTATGTAGGTATGTATGTAATGTATAGTAATTTTAATTAATGCTTTAAATATTTGAATGTGTATAGTATATAAATACAAGGGTAATGTATAAATGTGAATATATATTGTCTAATTAATGTAATGATGGTAAATATATACATATATTTGTATAAGTAATTAGTATATGTATTTCATTTAATTTGTATATAAAATGTAAAGTATTTATATTTAATTAATGTGAAATTGGCATGTGCATATTTTTATTTTATTAATATCTAATTAATGAGTATAAATATATATATTGTAAGTATTATGATAATTAATAATATGTGTATTAAATATGCATTATTTTGGTATAAATGTATAGATATGTAAATACGTATTTGATATATGTTATTATATAAATGTACGAATTTTGGAATGTGCAACTATAGCTTGGTATATATTTTAGATATATTTCATGAATTATGTTTATATATATATACATACAAGTATTATTTTATTATGTTTATATGCAAGTATTATTTATTTTTAAAGTATATAGTTATACATATATCTATTATTGATATTGATGGAAATTATATGTAATTAATTAATAAGATGTTTATTTAAATATGTAGTCCTACTAGATGACCCTAGTTGACTAGTGCCCTGCCTGGCTTGGCCCTGAGGCCAGTGTTTATAGACTGTGTGTTAGCGTAGCATCTGATACAAGTGTTAAAATTGTGATATGTTTATAGGACTGTTGGTTCACCCAGGGGATACTCTGGAACAGGACATCCATAAATACCAGCTAAGGACCCAAGGCAAGTACATTCTCTGATAATTTCCAATTCTTGATAATTGCTATAAGTTCAATGATCTTGAAATGTTACAACTGAATCTTTGACACTGTGCTACACGGACTAGTATAGCTTGGATCTGCAGTCATGAGATGTTACCTTGATTATCGTATTGACATTGTACACGACATGTATATTTAGACATCGTACATGATAGACTTGACTTGCTCGTGTATCGTGACGTGTCATGGTTGGATCCACAGTACTAGTTGGGGGCGGGAAAGTAGTTAGTAAGAAATGTGATCATAACCTCTTATTGTAGTATAGAAATTGTAAGTGTTAATCATGCTCTTCACCCATGATTAGCCAGGCCAGTAGCTATCGTACATGTTTCCAAGCCGATCACATTTTGAAACTACTATTTCAAACACCTAGAATAGATTACAGTTCCCTATTTTTATCATATACTACATCACCCGTATATGATACTGTTTCTTGTTCTTTTTATTTTTATACATGCACGGACTGTTTCATAATTGCCTATTGCCTGTCTCTTTACATTGTCTGTCTCTCTTAAATTGCCATTGCATTTATTTCACTGTCTTCTCAGTAGCTAGCATGACATGTTTTATTGTATTATAGACATTATCAATTAATGGAACTGTTATTTGAGATTGTGCTTTGCTCCTTCCTGACTGGAAACATTTTTCCAGACTATGCCTTAGAGGACCGCTGTCCGACACTTTGTGGACCGTATGGTGAGTAGCTGCAGACTTGGTAGTTAGTTGTGATTCTGGAAGTTCTAGCCGGAATTATTATTTATTGTTAGTTCTTTAAGTAGACTATTTGGTACCGGATTTGTCTCCGGCATTTTGATGATTCTTGGATATTGTTGAGTTAGAATTTTACTTGTGGACTTGTGTTGTGTTTAATTTAGTTTTATTATTCGAAATCTTATCGTGCTGTAATCCTGTGATTGAGTATGTGTTCATCTTATTTGTGTCATCCGTGCCTCCTAATGGAGATTGGATGCTTGCGTGACAGTAGTTAGATAGTATCAAGACTTGACAGCGTTCTACCGCCGATGCTGCGGCGTAGGCTGGACGTACCCACGCACTCGTGCCCCTAAACCGGGTGCGGGTCGTGACACATTTTTAGTGGTGGCCCATGCAGGTCAGACTTCGCATTTAGAGCGATGTCGTGGTATTGTGACATCCTTGTTATACTACTGCGTGCCTGCGATAGAATCTAGGACATAGGATACTAGGACGAGAGCAAATACTCAATCACAATTCCTTGAGAGATTCCTGGGATGACCCCTGAGAATCTTGTTATAATTTCCAATTTAAATCATTCTCTTGTTCCGTCCATTCTCACTTGTGATATTGATTGATTATTATTGATTAGGTATTAAGTTAGGATTTTGGGTTTCATTGTAGGGTTGATTTCATATTAAGATAAATTTATAGACTGATTTATGGTATTATTTGATGATGCCCGTCAATGAGGACAGTGAAAATGATTAACATTAGAGCTATTAGACTACAAAAGGTGGATTTTAATTTTAATTTGAGGACTGAAAATGAATTTCAAATTTTTGAATTCTGAGAAGATTGAGATTGTTATAAATTTTTTATTTTGAAGATTTCAATGAATTGCAAAATTTTAAAATTTGAGAAGTTGAAATATGGTTATTAAAATTTTATTTTTGAGGAATTCAGATTCAATTTGTTGAACCTAGACAAGCTGTAAGGATTTTTGGAGTTGATAAAATTTTTATTTCAGTATTTAGATAATTAACCTTGAGGGAAGTATATGCATTTTACTATAAAATTTATTCGAGGAGTTATTTTGAGAAATTTTAATTGAGGATAGAATTTTATAGTGGGAGAGATATATTATAATATAAGTAGATAAGATGCATGTGTAAGGATCTGTTGGCTTGAGTATAATTGAGATCTCACTGCCCACTGACTTGGGTATCCATTTAAGATTGTATTAGAGAGAGCAGTATTTAGTAAAGAGTGTTGCATTTGTTATGCACTTGGGTGATAAGAATAACTAGTATCAGCGATTGCAGTAGGTAAGGAAGATAGCAGTGAGAGTGTTTGTGATAGAACTGTGATACCTAGGGGATAGAGGTATCAGACCTTAGATGCACCTTGACCTGTGCAATCACAACTAGGATTTTCTTTCCAATCTATTTATCTTGAATGTTGCTTCCTTAGAACTGTACTGTCCTTCCTTGATGATATCGTATTTTTGCCTAAATTGATTCTTTGGGATCTGTCTTCAGGATGTCGCCGCAGACAAGGTCTATGAGAGCGGGAACATCAGCTTTAGAGGGGCCTGCCACCTCTCTACCTGAGGGACAGACAGCCGTAGTTCCTCCTACATCTCCGATGCACGTAGGTGATCCTCCTCCACCTGTTAAGAGGATAGCCGCAGCTGTGACGGACAACCTTCCTCCTCCACCGACTCCGCTTCCCGGAGGTTTGCCCATTGACGGAGCGCAGATGTTTACCTTGATCCAAGGCATGGTAGATGCCCAGAGAGTGACGGCAGATGCTCAGCGAGTTCAAGCTGAGGCTCAGAGGGTGCAAGCAGAAGCGTACCAGGCACAGACCGAGCTGATGAAAGAAAATATGGAGAATGCTCATCAAGTGACTCTCCAAGCTTTGGAGAAAGTAGCACAGTACCAGCAGTTTCCTGGCCAGCAACAGCAGAGATCAGGCACTATAGTGGATTTCAAGAGGATGATGCCTCGAGAGTTTAAAGGTACCGAAGGGATTCTCTACGCTGACGACTGGCTAGAGGATATAGAGAGAAGCCTGCGATTGACCCAGATTCCGGAGATCTTGCAGATTGAAGCCGCTGGCAGTCAGATGTTCGATATCGCACTCACGTGGTATCGCACGGAGCCGAGAATTACTGCACAAGGACTTACTTGGGAGACCTTCAAGGAACTCTTCAAGGAGAAGTTCTTTCCCGACGTGGCATTAGGAACCTTGGAAAGTCAGTTTCATGACTTAGTTCAAGGAAACATGTCGGTCGACGAGTACGCTGCAGAATTCTGTAGATTGAGCCGTTTTGCATCGTCTATGATTCGGGACCCAGGAGATCGAGCCCGGAAATTTAGAAAGGGACTGACGAGAGAGATTAGGTCGCGCACTTCTGGTCGTCGTACCGCTACCTTTGAGGCTATCTTGATGGATGCTCAGATTGCAGAAGAGGATCTAGATCTCAGGCCTAAGAGGAGTCACAACACTTTTGGGGATACGAATGGTAGCACAAGACCAGCCAAGCATCCCCGTATTCAGCACCAACAGCAGTACCAAGTACCATTCCATATTCAACAACAACCATGGACATTTCAGCATCCACCGCAGTACCTAGCACCAGTTCCTATCCAGCAACATCCATGGGAGTATCAGTATCAACAGCAGTACCAGGCACCAATTCATGTTCAGCAGGATCAGCAACAGCCTCCAAGAGAGACACAGCAGACTTGTCATTTCTGTAAGAAGCCAGGTCACCTTTGGGAGAGCTGTAGAACGAGGCTAGGACTTTGTTTGCACTGCGGCGCTGCGGGACATCGAGTAAGGGATTGTCTTCTAGCCTCTTATCTTCCCGGCCAGCGCACAACTTCAGATTATAGAGATCCAGTTAGGCTACCTGTGGAACCGTATATTGCTCAGCACCCGCAAAGGGAACCACCCCAGCAGGGCGGGCATTTGCGATGACGGTCGTAGAGACCGATACTGCAGGTAATGTGTTAGCAGGTTCTGTTCTTTCCTCCATTCTGTTCCTCTCTATTTGATTGATTGATTGATTGCTTAGTACCGTAGCTTGTATGCATGATTTCTTGTTATGATGTAGTTAGTAGTACACCCTGATACAGAGACTGCAATACCATGACAAGACACCATGACCGTACACATTTCCCCTTAGATTGCATGTTGTGTGATTGTAGGAAGTTTTTGACCATGACTATCGAGGTTTAACCATGACAAAGATTCACGAAGGGGTTATGACTTGACAAGAGAGGCAAGGTGATTACATTCGAGGATGACCATTGATTTAAATAGAGGGTTAAGAAATTAGCATTTCATAATTGGTGGTTTAATTAATTTCAGGAAAGATTATGACATGTTTAAGTTGGTTATTAATTTGGAAATTTTGGGAGATTTATCAATGTATTTATTTAATTGCAAGTTATGAATTTTAGAACTTTATATTTGGATGTCACATTTGGAGAATCCTTAAATATCATACTGTTGAGTATTTTTGAGGAGTGGATATTAAATTCCGGGTATTGAATTATTAACAAAAATTTTCAAGGAAATTTTGATGGACTTTGATTTTTACTTTGAGGATTTTTCAGGTTATACAAATAATTCAGAATTTTTGAAATTGTGAGAGGACATTGTGGATTATTAACTAATTTCATGTATGATGAATTTAAAATTTGAGGGAATAATAATGTGCATGAATAAACGCTACTTTAAGGATTTTAATTTCGAGGACGAAATTCTTTTAAGGTGGGTAGACTTGTCACTACCACATTCTGAAAACAGGGGTATTTTCGACTTTTTGTAATATTTAATATTATGGTAGTTATAATTAAATAATTGCATGATAATATTTTTAATTTAAATAATTATGTGTGATGAGTAATTAAATATAGTATTAGATGCAGTGCTCATTTATTTTTAGCTAGCAGACTAGACCTAGAAGCCCAGTAGACGAACACCTGTCCGAATTATAGAATTCTGGATTTTACTATTTTATCTAGAATTTAATATTTGGAGATTGTAATTTATTACTGTATTTTATTTAATATTTTGCGCATTGCCTTTGCTTCGATATTTGGAGCACTATCCAGACTTTTGTCTTCCAACAAATTTCACAATCTTGCCCTAGACGTGCCCGCCTTCAATTCTGCTATTTTTGCAACTCATAATTTTGCTCCCTGTGCATTGTTTCTAGCCGCACAAAAATCATCGCGGACGTTTATTTTAAAACTCCTATTTTGTATCGTTGTGCGTTCCAATCGAAAATTGGAGGCCATCTTGACCTATTTTTCGTGCGGCCCAAATTAGGGTAATATTCTGTTCTGAGTTTTCTTCAATATTGGTATTGATGACCTGACCTGAATTTGGCTCAATGTACTCCTAATTAATTGTTGAACACAACTTGCATTTAATTCTATTTAAATTGAGGATATTAATTAAACCAATTCTAAAATCCCAATTTAATTCCAGTGCCCTGTTATTTGAGCCCATACCGATCATACAGTGCCCCCTGACCCTACAAAACACCGGACCCCGAATCGCCCGCCAAATTTTCGTTATTTTATGTGTTTGTGCAATTTTCCGAATTTAAGGGGGCTAAATTGCAAATTTGCATTTTTGTGGCCTCACCCAATTATTTTAACCAATGAGGAATCCTTAATATATTTAATTAAACCTCACCCTAAAATCTCCCATGAATTATTTCCCTCATGTTCAATCCTAGCCATTCATTTGAAATTGGCCCATCACAACCCTCCATCAAAATCCCCTCATCCCTATTTAATGCCTTGTCTACATCAAACCCTAATCCCAAGAAACCTAGAAAACAACACCACCTCCTCACAAGCCCCCACATCCCCTCTCTCCTACGTAGGTAATCCTTCTCCCCTTCATTTTCCTTTTCTTCTTCTCTTTCTTTTCCTTCTTCCTTCTCCTTCTTCTTTATTTTTTTGAATTTAAATAGAAGAAAGAGAGGGGGGGAAACACTGTGCATTTCCTCCCCCCTACTGTTCCCGGCGGCCAACTCCGGCGGCCAAGCACGGCCGCTGGCTGCAGCTCCCCCCGCTGCTCAGCACCCGCGCAGCCTCCCCTTCCCGCTGCACGACCCGACAGCGGCCAACCTCCACCCGACTACAGTCGAGCTCCTCCGGCCTCCCCCATCAAGCCCGGCGGCCTCCCTACCGAGCAACTCCTCCGCCGCTGCTGTTATTCCCCTCCTCCTCGAAGCACCCTCCGACGACTGAGCAACTCTACCGCCTCTGCTCCTTCTCTCTCCCGTTTCTCCACTTATCACCACCACCATCATCGACTACCATCATCCTCCCTGCACTTCCCTTTCCTCCCTGAACTCCGGGCCGCTGCCCCTCATCTCCGTTCATCCCCGTAGCTTCCCGGCCGACCATTGTCACCCTCCTCCGCCTGCACACTTCCCCGCCGGCCATCGTCGAGCATCTCCTCCTCCATCTCCTCCTTCCATTATCATCATCACCACCACCACCTTCAACTCATCATCACCACCACCTCCATTCTCCTCCATCCATTCAACTCCCCGGCCATGGCCTGCACTCCGGCCAGCGAGCCCGACCACCCCCAGTGAGTTCCTTCTTCTTCTCCATCTTCCTTCTCTATATATATACATATGTATATACACATGAGTATATACATAAGATATGTATATGTATGATTTATTTAGAGTGTAATGTATATGTATTGTAGGTAATTATTTAATATGAATATAATGGTATATTAATCAATGTATAAGTATATGTAAATATTAGCATGTATATTATTCATAAATAAAATGCTTAAATAGATGTATGTAGGTATGTATGTAATGTATAGTAATTTTAATTAATGCTTTAAATATTTGAATGTGTATAGTATATAAATACAAGGGTAATGTATAAATGTGAATATATATTGTCTAATTAATGTAATGATGGTAAATATATACATATATTTGTATAAGTAATTAGTATATGTATTTCATTTAATTTGTATATAAAATGTAAAGTATTTATATTTAATTAATGTGAAATTGGCATGTGCATATTTTTATTTTATTAATATCTAATTAATGAGTATAAATATATATATTGTAAGTATTATGATAATTAATAATATGTGTATTAAATATGCATTATTTTGGTATAAATGTATAGATATGTAAATACGTATTTGATATATGTTATTATATAAATGTACGAATTTTGGAATGTGCAACTATAGCTTGGTATATATTTTAGATATATTTCATGAATTATGTTTATATATATATACATACAAGTATTATTTTATTATGTTTATATGCAAGTATTATTTATTTTTAAAGTATATAGTTATACATATATCTATTATTGATATTGATGGAAATTATATGTAATTAATTAATAAGATGTTTATTTAAATATGTAGTCCTACTAGATGACCCTAGTTGACTAGTGCCCTGCCTGGCTTGGCCCTGAGGCCAGTGTTTATAGACTGTGTGTTAGCGTAGTATCTGATACAAGTGTTAAAATTGTGATATGTTTATAGGACTGTTGGTTCACCCAGGGGATACTCTGGAACAGGACATCCATAAATACCAGCTAAGGACCCAAGGCAAGTACATTCTCTGATAATTTCCAATTCTTGATAATTGCTATAAGTTCAATGATCTTGAAATGTTACAACTGAATCTTTGACACTGTGCTACACGGACTAGTATAGCTTGGATCTGCAGTCATGAGATGTTACCTTGATTATCGTATTGACATTGTACACGACATGTATATTTAGACATCGTACATGATAGACTTGACTTGCTCGTGTATCGTGACGTGTCATGGTTGGATCCACAGTACTAGTTGGGGGCGGGGAAGTAGTTAGTAAGAAATATGATCATAACCTCTTATTGTAGTATAGAAATTGTAAGTGTTAATCATGCTCTTCACCCATGATTAGCCAGGCCAGTAGCTATCGTACATGTTCCCAAGCCGATCATATTTTGAAACTACTATTTCAAACACCTAGAATAGATTACAGTTCCCTATTTTTATCATATACTACATCACCCGTATATGATACTGTTTCTTGTTCTTTTCATTTTCATACATGCACGGACTATTTCATAATTGCCTATTGCCTGTCTCTTTACATTGCCTGTCTCTCTTAAATTGCCATTGCATTTATTTCACTATCTTCTCAGTAGCTAGCATGACATGTTTTATTGTATTATAGACATTATCAATTAATGGAACTGTTATTTGAGATTGTGCTTTGCTCCTTCCTGACTGGAAACATTTTTCCAGACTATGCCTTAGAGGACCGCTGTCCGACACTTTGTGGACCGTATGGTGAGTAGCTGCAGACTTGGTAGTTAGTTGTGATTCTGGAAGTTCTAGCCGGAATTATTATTTATTGTTAGTTCTTTAAGTAGACTATTTGGTACCGGATTTGTCTCCGGCATTTTGATGATTCTTGGATATTGTTGAGTTAGAATTTTACTTGTGGACTTGTGTTGTGTTTAATTTAGTTTTATTATTCGAAATCTTATCGTGCTGTAATCCTGTGATTGAGTATGTGTTCATCTTATTTGTGTCATCCGTGCCTCCTAATGGAGATTGGATGCTTGCGTGACAGTAGTTAGATAGTATCAAGACTTGACAGCGTTCTACCGCCGATGCTGCGGCGTAGGCTGGACGTACCCACGCACTCGTGCCCCTAAACCGGGTGCGGGTCGTGACACTCTATGCATGCCACAATATAGTGAATTTCAAGTTTCAGCCCAAGTGTTCAAGCCTTTACGTGTGTTCCATATTATTAGGCATGAAGGAGTAGAGGAGAAGGAACAGAGCCCACTTACCGAGTTTAATTCTATTAAGTATCATGTTCTGTCGATACGGCTGATCCTTTGAACTCATAGTTCGATGCCAAGCACGATCTACTCAACTGGTATGACCGTATGAGCAGGTCGTGCTCTCCAAATCATCTGACCGATCGGACTAAGGAAGACGGCATTATCGCTCCAATCCAGCTATCTCATTACTGCTCTGAACGAACACATGTTTTCATCGAACTCCGCTAGCAATCTGCACATAAAACCAACTCAAATCAATACTTGTTCCTAAATCCAACAAATCAAAATGTAACCAGCTATTGCCTCATTCAATCTGACTCAACGTAACGTACCGTGCGATTGTGGGGCGTTACACTATACGGGTTATCCTGACGTAAGAGTACGTAGCATAGATTAATTAAGTATATAGTATTTTTTGGTAAATTATAACACTCGACAGTGTGCTGGAAGTGTGCCCCTCTCGACGAAGAGCTCCAAATCTATCAGGTGTCGCTGGGATACCGAGATTGCATGTAGCCAAAAAATCTCTCTAGATGCTTCTAGATAATTATTCTAGTTATTAACTTAGGCAAGTTATCAAGGATTCCTGACCGTGGTGCATCAGGAATCTTCTTTAGACATGATGCAAGACTGGACAATAGCTTGACAAGTACAATCAGGACAAGGATAAGCAATCAACCACGAAAATTTATCTATTCAGTGCAAGCATTTCAGTTATGGAGATTCTAGCATGTAGGGAGTGAGCTACGTCGAGCCACTATCAGGTTTATCAGTACATGTCAGGTATATAGAGTTTTCAGTTTAACAGTGCCATTTTATTCCATGCTCCGGGTATTCCATGTTCTGGTAAGTGTAGCATCCAGGTTATAACCAATTTAGAAATAACATGCATCATGAGAATTTAACTAATTGGGCCTAGAACAAGGAGTAAATAATCCATAAAAGAACATATGAAAAAGGAAAATGTTGCTACTATAAGTGCTAGAAGTGTAGGAGATGAGCTGACCGCAGGCAAAAAACTGGCCGCATGCATCAAACTGGACGCATGCAGGAAGCTGGCCGCATGAATCAAACTGGCTGCATGGATCATCGCAAGATCCACTCCTCGGGATAAGGGTTGAGTGACAGGGAATAATTACAATGCTAGAAAGTGACTGAAGTGACTAGCCAATAAAGCGTGTCCGAGAAGTGACCGATGTGACTGGCCAAGAAAGTGTGTCAGAGAAGAAAATACAAATTCAGATGAAATCGTGCCTAGGCGGTGTTGAGTCATGCATTGGAAAAGAGAAATACATAGCTCAGGCCGCATGGACAATTTGGCTGCATGCTCCTCTGGGTCGCATTGACTCAGAAACTTAGAGAAAAAATTTCGTTCAAGTTTTATGCATTTTGTCAAGGGACGCATGTGCATATTCAGTCACGCGTCCAACATGATGGCCGCATGCTGAGTTTGGAGCAAGGAGTCCAGTCTGCATGCAAAGTATGCCGCATGGATCTCCTTCCTCCCAGAACAACAAGTTTCAGTCATGGAAAAAACTCCAAGTCCTGAAAATATGATTCTCCCTGAGATCCTTATTTTCAGCTCAAATCTAGAGAAGTAAAATTCTAAACCACTTGAAATTAGATGCTCTCCCATATAGAACAACTAGTTTTGGAAAATAACAAGTTTTAAGATATCAAAACCATAAAAATATCAAGAACACATTAAACTAAAAATGTAGATCTAGTCCAACTGAGCTATCAAAATCGAAAATACCAAGAAGTAAACATGCACAGGAGTTCATAGAGCACAATATAGACCAATAAAATAGAATAAATCTACAATAATATAAAAGTACAAGTTCTCCATCATTGGCAAGATATACTTGTCTAGAACCACCACTAACTACTACCAAGGGAAATGGGAGGGGGACCGGTCCTGGGCTGCTCTCGACTAGGAAGGAGGGGAGGGAAAAAGAGAAAAAAATAAAAAGAGGGGAAAGTGAAAGAATAGGGAAGAGAGAGAAAGAGAGGGGTTATATATATCAATGGTGGTTAACACTATACACAAATCTAGAAATTATATGAGAGCAGCTAGAGAAATCCAGAAAATATACGAAAAGTAATATACATCAATAGCACGCATATACAAGATATGAACATAAAATTACACAATAGTTAGACGAGTCTCACAATAGCCGACGCCTAATAATGATATCCTCGCCTAGGGAACTAAGGAATCAAGTCAAATCGGTCAAGGCAAGGTCATGGACTAATGTCAAGTCAAGTTTAATACGGGATCACAAGATCATGTCAAGTCGTACGTATAGGGTGGAGCATATATCAAATACATGACAAGAAAGTAGAGACGAGCAGCATATATGGAAGGCAAATAATATGTGTGCACGTAAAACAAAAAAATAAGACTAGAGCATCATGTGACAAATAAAATATGACAAAGAGCATCAAGAAACTATATACGACAGGAAAATAATAACTGAAAAGGAAAGCATGCAAATACTGTACAAGAGTTGGCAAGGTATCTTGCCTTCTTCAAAAAAGATGAAGTCGTAACTCAAGGCGTCGTCTGATCTATCCGTCATATAAATTAAACAAGTTAGATCTACAAAAGTGGTTGGTTAGATTTTCTAGTCTAATCTATTTAATTCTGAATAAAATAACCCAAAATACTAATTTAATTATATTATATTATAATTTTAAGGCTAATCCTAGATTTTAGTTTAAAGAAAATTAATTTTACGAATTCAAGATATGTGGCACGCAAATCGAGACGTTCTGTTGACCAAAAATTCAACCGACACAAAACCAAGATTTGTGTGTAAAATTTTGTAGATTTCAGTGTTACATAATGCTGGAATCAACGGTTTCACCAAATCTCGAACCGGTAAAGAATTATAGCCCATATGGCACATAGATGACAGTTTTTGGTAGTTTTTTGGTTACTTCTAGGTTGTACAAATTTTACAAAATAGTAAACTAGAATATTTGATTCTTATAAAAATATATGTTATATTTTATCATGTCAGATTTTTGAAACTTCAAACGGATCATGATTCCGAATTTGGGATCTCCTGGAATCTCGAAAATACCGAAACGTGTCAGATTTCGGACAACTGGCACTCCACCAATTTTCCAGAAATTTAGGTTCATAATTTATTAAAATAAACTAGGTATTCAGAACATACGGTTCCAACTCAAGAAACGGGGATGCGTTTGGAATCCGGAGCTAAGATATATGGCTACGCGAAGTTGAGAAAACCCTAAATGAAACCTCCTCAAAGTCTCCCACGCTCTCTCTCTCCTCTAATTTTGGCCAAAATAATGAAACCCTACCTATGCTCACAAATATATAGGCAGTAGCCAACGAGTGGTCCCAGGCGGGTAGATTAGGGTTGACTGTGTATGCTGACTGGTGATTTAGTTGGTTTCTAATTCCAAAAATTATTTATTAATCAGTTTTGAGCTAATTAACTCCAAATAAATATGTAAAAATTTTAAAAAATTTCTAGAAAATATAAAATACCATTATTGCATCTGGAAAAATAATTGTGACCATTTTATGCTCCTAGACTTACAAAATAAATTCTAAAATTCCTAAAAAAATAGTATTTAGCCTATTTTAAAACCAAATAAATCTAATTAAATTTTAGAAAATTTTAAATAAATTACAGAAAATATATTTAACCATTCAACCCTAAAATAAATTTTTGGTAGAAAAATATGCAAGCATGATCTCATAGTAAATCATGGAAGCCATAAAAAATTACTTTTTCTAGGTTTTAATTATCCAAAAATTGTAAAAAATCTAAGAAATTCTAAAATAGCCTAAAAATGATTCTAAATAAGTATTTATATAAGTAATTAAATCAAAGAAGTCATTTTCTAATTAACCAACAAAATAGCCAAAAGAAATCCAATAATTTAATAAAAATACAAAAAATAGGGAGTTTATAATTATATTGCCAAGATTTGACACGATGTATTCAAAACTGTTCTCCCCCACCCAATGCTCTATTCTACAATCATAACCATTCCTAAATCTATTATCTATTTATAACTGTGTTTTCTGGCTCAGTTATGGATCTTGTTTTGTATCACAAGAATACAAATATTATTCAACAAAAAATTCCTAATCTTTGGAATAACACTTGATTTTTTTTATGTGTCAATAATCATGAAATATGAAAATACAACTCAACATGATATTCCAAGGACAAGAATAAATTGATTTCAATACCAAAAGCATACGTGTTTGCAAATTCATGTCCCTTGAGTCTAAGGCTTTGATAGTTCAAACTCTATACACTTTAGGGTTGTCGTGAGTTCATTTCTAGTCAATATATACTTTTTAGGGCTAGAAAAAAAATATACTATAGTAAACTTCTAGACTAGGTCAAATCTGAAACATACAATAATTTCAGCATGTAACACCTACGTTACACATCATATAACTACTATCATATAGCTTGAAATATCATCATATCATACATTTATGGAAAGGTTATTGCCCTCTACAAAATTCAATTAGACATATTTTCAATTTTACAAGGTTTATTAAGTGAAAATAGCCCTACAAAAATACTACACAGTTAATTCCAGGATCTTTCACATTTTGTAACATCTTTGTTACAAGGTCTATAATTCTTAGTATATGAATCCAAATTCCTTCATGTCCTACATTTTAAAAAGCTTATTGAGTACTCTACATAATCCTTTTAGAAAAAAATCTATTTTAACAAAGTTTATTAGACGAAAACAGTGTCACAAAAATTGTGCACAGAAATTTCCAGCATTATTCACAGTTTGATACATCTTGTTGCACGGCTCATAGCTCCTAACATATAACTCCAAATACATCATATCATACATTTTATGAAAGATCATTGAGTCCTCTACAAAAAAAAAATTAGAATAATTTGATTTTAATCATGTTTGCTAAACGAAAATATTAACACGAAAATATTGCACAGTTAGGACAGTTTACAGTTTGTAGACTATCTGTTGCATGTATCATAACTCCTAGCATATAATTCCAAATATCATCATATCATACATTTTCTGAAAGCTCATTGAGTCCTCACAAAATCCTTTTAGATATAATTTGAGTTTAACAATGTTTGTTAAACGAAAACAGCGTTGCACAGACTGTTCAAGAATTTCCAAAATATGTCCTACTTAAGATATTACACATATACCATAGTTTCTACAACTTATATGGGAAAATAATGTAAATGAAAAGTGGGTGGGAGGACTTGCCTTTGCTGGAGAAGTGCTCCAAGAAGGGTGTTTTGAAGTTGTGGAGGAGTTGTGAGTGAAAAAGAGTTTAAATGGTGGGGTTTGGGTTATATAACCAAAGGTAGAAGTTAAAATAAGAAGAAAAAAAGAGAGTCGTTAATGAAGCATGGAGAGGCATAGTGACCTCCAAGGGGGTGGTAGAAGTTAAAATAAGAAAAAAAAAGTCAGTAATGAAGCATGGAGAGGCATGGTGACCTCCAAGGGGGTGGTAGAAGTTAAAATAAGAAAAAAAAAGAGTCATTAATGAAGCATGGAGAGACATGGTGACCTCTATGGGGGTGGGTGGCCGGCCAAGCATGGGTTAGGGGGTTATGTGGCACTAAAGGAGGGGTATGTGGCATTTTAGGAAAGATATTTTCCTTAGGAAAAGTTTAAGGCTTAACCATAGTACTTATTACTAACTAATATACTTAGTGCTAAACTAATTAGCTAATTATATTAATCTAAACCAAGTAGGTGATCTAAGAAGAACCAAAAAAAAAAAAAAATTTATGCAACTAATTATTATTATTATTATATAAAAATTTGGGAAATCAAAAAATTACAATACAAACGTAATAAAAAAATGTATAAAACATATTTTATCACAAAAATTTATTTCTCACATATAATTAATAATAAATAATGATATTTGAGACATAACTATGATAACTTCAGACCATTATATATTTTTGAAGTATTTTGCCGAGGATGATTTCATCATATTTTTGTTCTATGTGGATGATATGCTATTGGTGGATCAAAATGCCACCATGATAGTAGAGTTGAAGTATCAACTGGGTGCAGCCTTCTATATGAAGATTTGGGTACAACAAAGACTATTCTTAGGATGGAGATCAGTCGAGAGAGTGTCCAAGCTTCTTTACTTATCCCAAAAAAGTACATTCACTGAGTACTTAAGTGTTTCATAATGGACGGGTCGAAGAAAGTGAGCAACCCCTTTATAGCTCACTTTAAGTTCACTACGGACCAGTGTCCATCTACCGATAATGAAAAGTAAGATATGTATCTGGCTCCATATGATTCAGCTTTGGGAAGTCTCATGTAGGACATGGTTGTACAAGAACAGACATTGCCCACGCAGTTGGCATGGTTAGAGATATCTTTGCAATCCAGGAATGGTACATTGGAGTGCAGTCAAATGGATTGTACGATACCTTCAGGGCACTGCCGATATAAAGCTTTTATTTGGTGGTGACGAGCCAAAGCTGGTTGGTTATACTGACGTTGATATAGCTGGAGATGTAGACACGAGAAAATTGACTTCGGGCTGCGCTATGATGTTTGCTGGTGGAGCGATTTTATGGTAGTCGCAGTTGCAGAAGTGCGTTGTCTTGTATACAACATAGACATTGTTCATTGCGGCGATGGAGGCTTTTAAGGAGTTGTTATGGATGAATAAGTTTCTATAAGAAGTTGGACTTAATCAAGAGTAGTTTGTTTTGCTTTACGACAGCCAGAGTGCTATTTATCTTGGAAAGAACCCAACGTTTCATAGTCGGTCCAAGAATATAGAAACTCAGTATCATTGAATATGAGATATGCTTGAGGCAAAGGACGCGACACTTGAGAATGTTCACACAGAGAAGAATGAAGCAAATATGCTCACAAAGGTTCTACCAAGAGGAAAGTTCGAGTACTGCAGGCAGATCATCGGTATGACGAGCTTCTCCACGTAGTTGGGAAGAAGAAAATTTGTTTGTGATGGGTGGGGTTCCCAACTTATGTGGAGAATATACCAAAATGCGACGAGCATCATCCGTGTGTCAAAGAAGCTTGGGTGTGGGACGAGCGTCATCCGTGTGTCGAAGAAGCTCGGGGTGTCGAAGCAGAGTTTAGAGCACAACAGTTTTAGATTCTACCCAAGCTTGACTTAGTTCGGTCCGAACTCGGTCCCACCGAGTTTGGTCCGAACTCGGTCTGTTTCAGAGAGAACTTATTGGCAGTAGGGCGACCGTACTTGATTTGAACTCTGTCCTATTCTTGCAGAACTATTCTACATAGGCAAACCAAATTCAGTCCCGAATTCAATCTAGTCGGGACTGTGAGTTCTAAAAGTATTTTATACACCATTAGATCAAATCAACGGTCCAAATTATATGAGAATTTGAGGGTTGTATATAGCTGTTTTCTAAACCCTAAAAAGAAGCATATCAAATCTACCAGAGAGGAGATCAAGCTCTTGCAACTTTTAAAGATAGAAAGGAGATTGAAGGCTATTTCGAAGAGTATTTATTTGGATAATTTTTTCGTTGTCTCTTTGTCTTACCAGATTTCTTCTTCAAGTAGTTGTGGTGATCTTGTTTAGATCGGTGAGAAATCTATAAGTAGTCGATGTATTTATTATTCCATTAGTGTAAGTTTTTCAGAGCTTGACTCTGATTATCTTGTGGGTTTTTTGTTATGATTTATCATTGTGTTTGTGTTTGGCTCTTTGGGATTTTGATAAATTAGTTTCAACATTTTAAGTACTCAGTTCTTTCATATTTTCTTTAGTTTGGGGGAACCACATTTTGCTCCCTACAATAAAGGATATATAACATATTGTTGTTATGATCTACGAAGGAGTCTCTTCACCTCCTAATAATTATAATGTCATGAATTTGTGATAATTTATGCACAACAGTCTCATTGTAATTTCTTTTTTCTTCTTCCTAGTAAGATACAAAATTGAAGCAAATTGAACCACTTTCCAACGCAACAGTTTAAGCAACTACTATATACAAATGGTAAAAAATATCGTTGCTTATGTTTTAGTAACAATACAAATAATTTCTACCAGAACCTAAGTAGGAATAAAAAAAACCTTAACCCGAAGCAAATGGTAGGGACAAAATTAAAAACAGGTAGGAAAAATCAGACTTCGAAAGTCAACTGGAAAGGATAATCAAGGAAGATTCAAAATCAATAATGGGGAATTTAAGGTCCGATATATAGATTTTATTAGGAATCTATTTATGCCATTCCTTTTTTTCTTGCTCAAGACGGATGATAAAAAAAAATCATTTGTCGATCCTTCGGGATGGATAAAAAAGAATTCACCTATTCCAATAACAAAAAATGACTACGCTTGTTGAGTTACAACCTCAGCAGTAACACAGACTTCGTTGGCTATTTCATTTTCTTGTAGAAGAAAATTGGGGCTAATAAATAAAAATAGCTTATGAACATCCACAGTAGAAACACTCCATACCATACCCCAAATTTTGTAAAAATTGTGTAAATTAATATATTTGGAGTGTCCCCTTTATATTGGCACACGATGACACACTCTAACTAACACACCAAATCCATACTCCATATTAACCTCCTTTTAAACTTTTTCTCTCTTTTTCTCACTTTTCCTTAATTAATAATTTTTTCTTCTTTTCCCTCTTGGTGGGTCAGTTGTAGGGGTGAGCAACGGTTCGATTCGGTTTGAACCTAACCGAATATCAAAAAATTGCATAAACCGAAAACCGTTTTTTGCAAAACCGTAAACCGAACTTAACTTATAGAAACAAAAAAAAACGATCGAATTAGAATGGATCGATTTTCGGTCGATTCGATTTTATAGACCCAAATGGACCGGGCCAACTAAAAAAAGTATACCAAAAATAACAGTAAAAATATTTTATAACAAATTTTACTGTTACTTTCATATTACATACATTATACAAATAATTTACAAAGAGCAATGCAAAGCTATTACATTCATTACAATTTAGTAAATAATCTTGTAAACTATTACATATTCACATTCATACATTGAAGTATTGTACAAAAAATGTTCGCTTGTCCCAAATTCTAAGAAATAAAAAATTACAGTATAATATGATAAGATACTTTTGTAGTTGACATGATCATGTTGTAGCAAACAATTATTTTTTTCCAACTTTAAACTGACACGTGGCTTCATCCACATCAACTAGCTTCCGTTGGACACACTGAAAACAAGAAAAAAATGACATATTTGTTTAAATTAGTACAATAGGTAGAAATATATTGAATCCTGAGCAAGAAAGAATTAGAAAATACTACCAACAAGTCGACGATACATGCCAGGATCAGGCAGAAGTGGATCAGAGGAGGGTGGAGAGTCGAACATTCTAATCTACGGGAGTATTAACCGGCCTGCAACCCAGAAATCTCAATCCCATTCTTGCTAACCTCCCTTATTCCTTATCGAGCTTCTATTTCTTTCGTTAGAAAAGATGGAATAGGATGACGTATTTCCAGAACGACGAAGATACGGGTGGAGAAGCTAACTAATGAAATATGTCATGACCCGCACCCGAAATAAGGGCACGAGTACGTGAACAACGCCCAACCTATGCCGTAACAACGACTAGAATACTGTCTAGGTCAATAATACTATCAACACATCTCACACAATATATAAGGTACCTGTCATGCTATCTCATCTCCAAAAGGAGGAACAATATAATAATATAATAATGGAAGACAATACTCAATCATAATATAAAACTAAGGAAGAAATGATACGATATGGAGTAAAAGGAAGAAGTACAAAGAGTCACAAATATATCTCAAGTCCAAGTCCATACTCTAATCACCACAATAGTCTCCAAAATAATAATACATGCCAAGTCTATAAGAGTCAAATACAATGCAATATAATATTAAGTTTCCTCTATGACTAGTGTTACGTCCCCCTGTACTAGAGGTGCTAACTCTCCTGCTGGATCGCCATCTTGTGCCCCATAATATGTGAGACACATATCCACTAACCAATCATCTGAAAAATATATCCAATCAAGATTGGAGCGAAGTACAAAACTCTGGAAGCAGTTCCAAATACATGGTAGATGATATATAACAAGTAATAGAAAATAATACAAGATGTACTAGTAACTAAGAAATAGAAATGAACTAGAATAAGCATGTAAAGTACTGAAAGGAAAGAACATGCAATATAAAATAACTGCAAGTAATGGAAATAGATAATACTAGATAATATGTCTCAGAGTACAAGTTCATTATGTGATCGGTTTAGCTTGTACACGAATGCAATAAGGTAACTCGATTACACGTGTGATATATAATCGACATATACACGAATACACTAGGACTTTGATCACATAACCAACTTCTACTGCCCTGTCTCCAACCAATACTCATGGATCCGATTATGAAACGTACGAACACGAGTAATATAGGCATGCACACTGTACACGAGATAGTGTATGAACATGAAGTACATGATAATAAATACCCGATGCACACGATAAAATACATGTGAAGGAGTACCAGCTGAACACGGTAAGTGGATAACATCTCCTGACAGGATTCATATAGTACCAGTTCGTGTAACCACTGTATCGAAATCAAGTATACAGCTCTAGAATATGTGATATATACACTATCATAAAATAAAAACTAACAGAGATATGTACTCGCCTCTGGTCCTGAGCAAATGGTGTATCTCGATGCCCAAGTTAGTGTCACACAATCCTATTTAGGAAATATCATGTCAAAATGGTGTAATGAGTGATAAAATACTAAAATGAGCTAAAACATGCTTTTCTAGGTCAATACTAGGTCACTCTAACTAGGTCGATACTAAGTTAATTGGTCTATATCTATACTTACACTACATTACCTAGTGATACCTTAATTTATATCTTGACTGACATCAATACTATACTAATTCAACCCTGACAACTTACTTAGTTATACACTAAGTTAACTCATCTCTCTCTATATATACTAACTGACATTATTTCCTAACTTACTAACCGATACTAACATATACTTAACTAACACACTAACTGATATCATATATAGACACTAACTTATCTTATAATACTAACAACTAACATCTAGTTCATTTACTATCATTCACTAACTTAACTGTATCTCTATAGCTAACTCTGACCTTAACTAATATTGATACAACTGATAAACTAACTTAACCTCTACTAACAACTAATAGCTGATACCTCATTACTTGGTATATGATACTATAATGTACTGATACTAACTGACATTAACAACCCACACACACACACACACACACACACACATATATATATATATATATATATATATATATATATATATATATATATATATATATATATATATATACTCACTAATACTCTAATATACACTAACCAATCATTACCTAACTGAGATCTCCACTCATGTGAGTATCACACTACCTGATGCAACTGAAATCCACCTCCCCATTGACCTTACCTTGATCTAACTTCACACCTTCCTTACAACAACTGGAGCACCCTCTTGATGTTACTAACTGCTACTGTGGTGGCATTAGGCAACTAAATTATTGTTGTGACATGCAGTTACCTACTAGAGCTCTCTTTAGTAACCTTGCCGCCAATTGCAGTTGTATCAATTGACTTGGAATGCCAATAAGGCAATGGCTACTGCTGCTACTAAAGGACAGCAACTTGAAGTTGCTACATCAAGCTCCATAACCCGATCCCCTTAACCTGGTACATATGATAAACAGGTATAAATCACTACTTGAGCTCTTTACCTCAGTTAATGCACCTTAATAATGACACACACACAGTCGGTTAACTGAACTAACCAATGCACAGCTTAAACCAATATTTTATACTGAAAAACGTAGTGCGCAGGCCTGCACTTTGTAATTACCACATTTCCAGAATAGGGATATTTTTGTCATTTCTGTATTATTATAAATATTGTGTTATATTTTTATTTATATAAAGATGCATGTTATATATTGTGACTAATATTAGTATGACTCTAGTGGACCTAACCAATTTGACATGACAACTTAACCAAATAGTTAGACTTGTTCATTTAAATCCAACTAGCTAACCATTCTCATTAGAATAGTGTTTAGACTTAACCTTCATTAGGAAGAGAAGTTTCCTCTCTAATTATTTTTTATGATAATCCAATAGGGGTATTGTAGTTATTTTATATTGCTTGGAAGAGGGAACACCATGGCTGGCCCTAATATAGGGGGGAATGTTCTCTCTTATCTTCATTTCACTCCACGTTCATCCCAAATTGAGTTCTTTCCCAAATTTGTTCATTCCTCTACCAATCTTTCTCAAATTACTCTCAATCCCTTCCATATTCACCATCTAAGGAGACTAGAAGCTAGCGGGTGCAAGAAACTTGGATAAGGAGGAGTTTGGCTTGGTGTTTATGTCCACATCGTGTCCTTTTGAGTTTCCTTAGGAATACATCTTCCAATAGGTAAATTCTGAAATCCTTCCTTCAATTAGTTTTATTTGATGATTTAGAGCATGTAGATTGCACCCATATATTAGGACTACCCATAGGGAGTAGTTTGGACTCCTATTGACCCAATTTGTGACTTTTACATTGAGTTTTGTGCTCATTTTTGGGAGAATCCGAGAATGGCACAATAAGTGTTGGTCATTAGGTTTGGTAGGCCTAAGTAGAGTTATATTGGTCATGTTAGGGTAGATACATTCCCACAATTGGACACGAGTAGGCCGTATCACGATACGGTGTGATACCGTGTGATACGGGGCTTATTTTGAGTGATTTGTGTAATTTTTCTTCAAATTCAATTATAGCGACTTGTATTAGATATATAATTATATTTGATAGGTATATATGGTATTAATTGTGTATGGGGCATTTTGGTACCATGGATAAGGGTGTATCATATAATTTATAATTGTGCACTAGAGGTGTTTGAAAATTTGACTTAGATTAGTGTATTGGTGTATCATGGAACTTTGTGTGTGTGTGCAATTGTGTTTTGTGTGTGTTATGTTATACTTATGTATGTGATAAGATGAGTGTGAAGACGTTGGATTGGAAGTGAGGTGCAAGGGGGGAACTTGATGTACTCATCAGGTGGCAAAGTGTAAACTGCAGTGATGAGTATCACTGGGTGCCTGTGATACATGGAGGGGGAAGTACCTGAGCGTCTGTACACTGAAGTAAATGTATGTGATGGTTTTGAGAAGTGTGACTAAGTACATACAGTTGGATGATTAACTACAGGTGAGAGGAAACTAAAGGCTAGTGTACATGTGTATGTGTTCAGATATGCAAGAATTGGACACTGTGTGTGTGGATTTCAGTTGATTGTGCTTTAGTGCCCAGTGTGAGTGTGACAGAAGAAAGTATACTGCAATTAGGCATCAATGGGGGTGAGATGGAGTGTATATTAGTAGGGAATAAGGTTGGGTAAAGGGTGTAGTGTATGTAAAGTCGGGTATGGAGTAGATGTACCGGGTTAGAGTGAGTATCTGGGGATGATACTCTGTGTGTGAGTTAATTGTATGTGTTTGTATTAGGTGATTACTTGATATTTATGTGTATATTTATATGTGTGTGGGGGTAAGAGATTGTGAAGTCTGGTGTTTAACTTGTTGTTTCAGTGAAGGATCTAGGAGGACCATGTGCTCATGTACAGTTCAATATCAGAAGGATCGGGTTTTGAGCTTAGTAGCAAGTTGTTAGCAGGGTGCATGTGTACATTAGTTTGAAATAAAGGTTGGGTATAGGTCAGGTGCAATGTGGGAAATTGTTTTCTCAATTGCAGGTAGGACTGGGTGTCCCAAACCAGGTTGTAAATGTGAATTCTGCAAATGTATGACCTAAGAGGGAGTATATTATGAGTGTGATTGTGTGAGCGAGTGAATGAGTGTAAAGGGTTCAGTTGAAGTTGTTATTATAGTATGGTGATACAGTTGGTGTCAGGGATGGTGTGACCTGGTATTAAAGCAGTAGCTTGTTAGTGAGAGTAGAGTGTTGATGTCTTGGATGTCATGAGAGTGTTAGCAAGGGGTTTTTGAGCTTGAGGCGAGTTAGTGTAGTTAGTTCATATCAGTTAACACCTAGTATAACTTAAAGCTAAGTTACTATAGTGACAGTGAGATGTTAGTCCCTTTTTGAGTATCAACAACTGATACTGATTGTGTGTAAGTAAATGTTAGTTAATGTAGTGTCAGTTAGAGGATACTAGTTACCCAGTAAAGTTAAGATAGATAGTATATATATGTTAGTTAGTTAATTACTTGATATTGGTTAAGGTTTCAGTTAGAGTTAATTAGGTAGTTAGTTATTTAATACTAGTTATCATATAAGGATACATAGAGTATCTTAATCTATATGTATTAATGTTATTAACTAGTTTAGCAAGTTAGAGCCTAAAACCTTAGTGTGAACCTAGTTTGGCCTAGTATAGTTAGTGTGACTTAGTAATGACCTAATAAAGCATCCTTATTGCATTTAGATTATTTCTTACTTTATGACACCCATTTTTGACATGCCATTCATATCTAGGTGTGTGTGACACCAGCTTGGACACCGTGTGATATCATTTTCTCCGGACCTGAGGCGAGTACATTCTCTGATAGTTTTGATTATTTGATAATTACTATAATTGAAGTATTTAGAAAGGTATTACTTGATTCCCGACACATTGGTACACAAATTAGTATACACATGGATCTCCAGTCATGAGATGCTATTATTGTTCATTGTTTCTCGTGTTCTCATATGGTTATTAGACAATATTTAATATTAGACAAAGTTAAGTGTTCAAAGTTTAATGTTCAATGTTCAATGTTTAATGTTTTACAATGTCTTGAGTACTTTGCATCATAACGTGTCATGGTTGGATCCATTGTACTAGTCGAAAAAAAGAGAACTGTTAGCTAGATATGTGATCAAAGCCTAGACAATGTTTAATGTTTAATGTTCAATGTTTAAGTTAGGCAATGTTTATCCAACGTTTAAGTAGACAATGTTCAACCCAAGCCGACCATATATCTAACTAGTATTTTAAACACTTAGTATAGTTACAGTTCTTCACCATATTCTATTTTATTGCCTTTGTTCTATTTTATTGTGATCAGTGTATACCATATTGCTCTTGTTTACCTATTTCATCTACCATAGTATGATATTATTTATTGTTTTCGTCTTGTATTATTTTCTCTATTTCTATTTATAGTCATTATCAATTAATTGGAACTGCTACTGGGTTGTACTTCGCTCAAATTCTGACTGGATATATTTTTCAGATGAGTGATTAGAGGAGATGTGTCCCACCTGTTATGGACCACGAGATGGTGATCTGACTAAGGATTAGTGCCGGCTACTGTGGCGACTTAGATTTTCATTAGTATGTTGTTTATATTTCAGTTTTAGGCATTGGCATATATATATATATATATATATATATATATATATATATATATATATATATATATATATATATATATATATATATATCATTTGAGATTGTGTTGTAGCTAGACTATTAGTCTTGGATGTATTGTATTATGATTTTGTGACTCTTTCTCCTATTCGAAATTGTGCCTTTATATATATTGTGATTGAGTATTGATTATCTTTGTCATATATCATATTGTCCTCCGATTGGAGTTGAGATATTATTGGCAGGTACCATTATATATATTGTGAGATGTTAAATAGTATTGTTTACCTAGACATCGTTCTACCGTCGATGCTGCGGCGTAGGCTGTACGTACCCACGTACTCGTGCCCCTACACCGGGTGCGGGTCGTGACACACTTAGCTTCCCCTTTTTCACCTGGCTCGAAATGCCAAGGTTTCTGCTATTGCTTGTTGTCTCTATGCAGACAGAGCCCCCCACTATCTTATCCATATACACACAGATCCCTACAGCAACTGAAAATACTCCCCTTCATAATACTGTCAGCTGTGTTACAAGCACACTCACATACAATCACTCATAAATACACACCCTCAACACTATACATACATATATATATATATATATATATATATATATATATATATATATATATATATATATATACACACACACACACACACACACTATGGTAGGGTACCACATCCACACTAAGAGTCATTTCCTCATACACTTATAGAGTATAGTTGAGATATTCATAATACACAACTACCCCAAGTGTCAACACTCCCACTTGAGAAGCCAAAATCCTAAATACACCACAATAATTATTCCTACATATCAAATACACATAATAATAGCTATTAGAACTAGTTACAATAAGAATTAAAGAGAATTGCACAAAATTATCCAAAATGAGCTCTGTATCATACCGTATCGTGATACGACCTACTTGTGTCCAATTGTGGACACGTAGCTGGTCCCACAATTCTGATCTAAGCCTAATTAGACCAAATAGTCTCATAACACACACTTGATGTGTCAATCTAGTAATTTTCCTAAATTGTACAAAAAAACCTATGTAGAAGTGTCAAAATACATCAACTAGGCCTAGATATTCATCATATAGGTAGCCATATGCCATGTGAGGGTTCCTAATGGTCAAATACATGATTTAAAATCTAAATTAGAGGAGAATTCATATCTATACCTATTGGGAGATAGATTCTAATAAATTGCTCAATTGGATACGATCCGAATACGATCTTTTTGCCACAAGCTCCTCTTCCAAGTGCTCCTTGCAAATCCAAGCTCCAATGCTTCTTGCTTGATGAAATTGAGAGGGAATGAGAGAGAATGAGGGTGAATTGGTGGAGTAATAAAGTGATTAGGAATCTACTAAATTGGGGATCTAAATAAATGGAGATAATAAAGAGGAGAGAGAATGAGAAGGCCTTATATGGCCGGCCCCCCTTTCCTTCCTCTCCAAGCCATAACAAATGTCCAAGTTGCCCCTCACTAATTAATTATGAAGTATAATTAAGAAGGGATATATTGGAAAGTCTATACACTAATGCAAATTAAGTTAATCCTCCTAATAATCAAGAAAAATGGTCTAATTGGGCCTAGTCCAAAGTTGGCTCCATATTGTCATGACTAAACTAATTTGGGTCTACCAGTATCAAGTCCAATAACTAGGCTAGTCCACTAAC
Source organism: Iris macrosiphon (assembly GCA_036927795.1). Taxonomy (NCBI): domain Eukaryota; kingdom Viridiplantae; phylum Streptophyta; class Magnoliopsida; order Asparagales; family Iridaceae; genus Iris; species Iris macrosiphon. Next base: position 297,246 of record JAYESA010000084.1, read on the forward strand.
TAAAAATAAGTAGCACAAAACACAATATAAATTGTTAGCACCATATACATAAATATTAATCTATTAAATTGTTTTTATACACAATAACTAAAATACCCTTATTTGGAAAAGTGAGGGTGACATAATATGTAGCCGGATTGAATCCTTACTCGGGAAAAATGGCCACTCAAGCTTGAGTAAGACTCGTCAATGACTGTGAATGCGTTCGGTCAATTTTTTGAGCAAGAATCACAGCATTATCCCTTCTTACCCTGAAAAAGCAAGATCACCTTGCGTCCTTGAACCGATAACCATCTTTCGGCTAACCTAGCCTCCTCCGTCGACCAAAACTCGAAGGAATTGACAGGGGCCTACACAAGTGGTAGATCTTCATCAACCAACCACTTTACAAATAAATGGACAGGCGACACAGGTTCTGATCCGCTACGCGCCTGAGGGTGTTATCCCAAGTGTAATCACTGCAGATGACAAGTGGTTCCCCCATTTCTTTGGAAATAATTAAAACGAATGTGGAGGATGGGAGGATTAGAGTGAAAACTCTGTTATAGCCATTTATGTACATTCAATGTACTTGACTGATAGAGGAATACATATAGTTGAACATAGTAAAATAAAAAATTGAAAGATTTTATTGAGTCGTCTCTAACCTATTTTGTCTGTATCATCTCAAATCTATTTTATTTCCTCATTCTAATAAAATTATTGAGACAATTAATAAAAATTATGTTTTCCTGTAAGTTTCTGAGATGATACCACACCATCCCTCTCACCAGTCGAGACCTAACAAAAGAAGTAAACCAGAAGTGTCGCGAAAGACTAAGATGGAAAACGAAAACATTCTTGAAGGCAACGCTGACTATTTAAACCAGCACATGCAGGTGCGGGTCTTCTTCGACTAATGATACCCTGAAGCCTTTGGAGTATCTTTTTGATAGGTGCATTTATTTGTATGGGAAATTTGCTGCTAAAAGATCCCATCCAATGTCCCCCTCTTTCCCCCGCCGCCTTCTGACCCCCGGGAGTTACAATAAAAAAATTCGGATACTCATGCCCGATCGTGAGATCCACACCAGAGGACTAAAGCTCAGGAGAGAAGCTACTCGACTAAAAGAAGAAGGGATGTGCTTCATAAGAAGGGTAATTCCTCTCCTCGATAAAATGGGCATACATTTTTCTTTCCTTCATTTCGTAAATCAAGTAAACAACAATGGAAAGAGTGCTAAAAAGAGTAGAAGTTGCCCCCTAGGGTGCACCTCACTTCTGCATCTACTTAGTTAGCATCCCAAATCTGCGTATCCCTGCTTCTTTTAATAGGCGAGGATATAAGCCACCCAAGGGCGGGCTGGAAGGCGACAATAGCAATAGATTGGGCAAGCCAAGAAGGATCTATTTAGGAGAAAAGTACTAGAGAGGAACATTGATGGAAGAGGAGCCGTTGGTGCTTTTTTAGTTCCGTAGCTCTAAGGCAAAGGGTTGATAAACTCAACGCAACTATTCCTGAACAACTTGGAGCCAAGCCTTCTTTTCACACTATTATGGCTGGTAAGAGAAGAGCCTGACTCGGTATTGTTAAAAAAAGACCCAAACCAACAAGCTAGCCACTAGAATCGGGCCGAGCAAAGCTTTTTTATCAATAGTTCGAAAAGAGGGCTTAGGAGGATATGATGGCTTATCTCAGATATTCTAGGATCTTTCCATGGGTGATCGAATCGAAAATCGCTAATCTAAGTCTAGGAATCGTTGATTGCTTCACTTTCACTTTTCCAACACTTTCCTGAAAAATTTCCTTGACCGAGTACTCACTTTGCTTGCCGTCTTAACCCGAAATGAAATATCCGGGGAGAGGTTCCTCTTTGACCTGTTAAAGATACTCCAAATATAGAGACAGATCAAGACTAAGCTTTCGATAAACTCAGATTTTTGGCTAGTCCAGCGCCAACTCTTCGATATATTTCTTGCTGGAAGTATCCCTGATCCCACTGATAACGAGTAGGACCAAATAATTAGCACATTTAGGTTTTGGTCTGAGAGGCCATCCAGGTCTACAGGACCCAACATAATTGATCTATCAAATCGATTTATTGTCGAAAATGAAATTGATGGAGCATTTAGGTCGTGAGGCTCATCGGGCAGTTCCGTCGATTCCCAATCTCGAAATCGAATTATTATATGGCTTGCTTCTATTCGGGCTTCAATAGCAGCCAGGTTCACAGAGCAAAAATGCCTCTAGAAATCATTTTAGGCCTTTTCTGTTGATATGTATATCCTCGTCCTCTGCCTTAGTCGCTCAGACGTCCCAGTATGTTATTTTTTCCTGGCAGATTGACAACTAAGGCTTGACTCCGTACAAAGTCTATTTTTCTCTTCTTTACCTTGTCTTTCTATTTATTTGTAGCCACTTCCAGGGAAAAAAAAGTCAGGAGCTACTTAGTTAGGGTAAATCTGTAATTAGAAAAAGATCGGAACAATATAACCAGAAGAAGAAGCACTACTAAATAGAAAAAATAATAAAAATATTTGAAATACTTACAGAGATCGGTGAGGAGTGAAAGGCTTTCAGTTCAAAACCTTCGTACTTTTGGGTTTAGATCCATGATTTAGGTATAGATCTAGGTTATATCTAGATCTGGAGAGGGAGGAGAGCTCTAGATAGTGAAAAGTGTACAAAATTAGGGTTTTTTATGTAATCGAGAATTCGAGGGTGGAAAGAGATGGAGAGAAAGGGGAGAGAGATTAGGGCTGCGTTTGGTTCCTCTTTTTAACGCAGTTTTTTGAGTTTAAACTAAAAAAGCAGCCAAAACATTGTTTGGATGGCTCTGTTCAAAAAAAAAAAATTCTAAATTTTTTCTCAAAAACCGAAGTTTAAACTTCGTTTTTAGGAATAAAAAAAAACCTGCTTTCCAAAAGATATTTTGCCACTGTTTCGCGGGTCCCACACACCCAACCACCCCTGGCTCCCTCGAACCTCTCTACATTCTATCTCCTCCGTTTCTTTCTTCTCTCCCTCTCCTATCACATCTCTCTCTCTCTCTCTCTCTCTCTCTCTCATTCTCTCCTTCGACGGTGGATCTCGAGCTCAAGGGGAAGGTTCGTCAAAGAGCGACGGGTCATCGTCGATGCCAAGATTTTCGAGGAGGTAGATCTGACCAGCGTGTGTCTAGATCGTGAGGTCCGACGGAGGAGGCGAGCTCGAGGAGCTCCTCCAACTCGAGCGTCGAAGAGGAGATCCTCCCGCTCGTGGAGCTTGAGGTCCGACGATGGAGGCGATCTCGAGAAGCTCCTCCGCTCGGTCGACGAAACTTGACCGGTCTCTGCCTGGTTTGGACAGGTCGAGCGCATACTGGATCTGGGGTCTTGGTCGGTCAGCATTGCGGAGGAGCCAGGCTCAGAGTGCTCTGTCTCCTCGACGAGGGCTCGGTGGAGGGATGCATTGAGGAGGTATGAGGGGAGATGGAGACTTGGGATCGGAGGACGGGGCCTGATCATAAAGGGATGGACCCAAACACGGAAGGGTTGAGGTCCTCTTCGAGCTCGAGGACGGTGGTGGGGAGCACTGACACAGTTTGGGAGAAGTCGTGTCACTCCCCGTTTTTGATATACGTATTTGGAACGTATTGTTATTTTAGCATTGTTGCATGTGCATGGAGACTGTACCCATTCTTTGGTTTAACCTGTTTCATGGTTCATTTTTTGGTTTGGTTCAAGTCATGGGAACCCTTGGTTCAACCCTACCATATATAACCCAACATTTTCCTTCTCTCTCTTCATTACTTCTTTATCTTTCTCTCTCTTGTGTTTTTCCTCCCCTTTCCATAGACAAGTACATATTGCAGGATAAATGAAAAAATCCTCCATATTATTGTTTTATTATGTGTTTCTAAGCACTTTTAGAACTTAGAGTTTTCTGTTTTGATGGGTGATTTTGAGTAGATATATATTTCTAACTTAGAATTTTATGAATTTTATGAGTTTTTCTTGGTTTTGAACTATTAAACATGTATTTTCGAAAATCAGTTTTTGCTACATGTTAGAGCTTTTAATTTTAAGAATTTTGGCTTTTGGTTCACTCGATTTTGACTTAAAATGAGAATTTTATGGACAAAATAATATTTCATTTTTTGGAGTTTTTGCCATGGCCGAACCTGCTATTTGGAGAAGACAAAAATTTTATGCGGCTAGAGAGTTATGTGACTGAGAGTGCTATGCGGCCTGAGCTTTCGTTGCATACTGACCAGCATGCGTCCATCTTGTTGGATGCATGACTGCCATCACACAAGTGTTCTAGAGCTAATCCTTGAACCTCTTGTGTTTTCACTCGCTGAAGGAATAAGAAATTCACTAAGTCCAAGAGACCTCCATGCAACATCGACCCATATGCGATAAGTAGGCATATGCGGCAAGCAAAGCATGCGGCCACTTTTTCTTGGATGCATAACTCCGAACCTTGGCACATGTTTATACGGTTTTGTCTTTTATTTCTGACATACTTTATGGCTTGTCACATCAATTACTTTATGTTACTTACTGACACTTTATTCATTCCCCGTCACTTCAACACTTGTCCCAAGCAGTAGACTTTAACCCTGAGCATGCAGCCCAAACTCCATATGCGGCCAAGTGGTTTATGCAGCCCAGACACCATATATGGCCAAATGGATCATGCGGCCCTGACTTCATATGCGGCTAGGACTTGTCATGCAGCCCTGACTTCATATGCGGCCTGTACTTTCAATGCGACCTAGAGATCCATGCGGCCATGCTTGTTTTGATTGAATATTTTTTTATTCTTTTGTGACCCAATATATAATTGGTAATTTGACTCGAATATTGTATCCGTGTCGATACTACTATTTTCTGATAATTGTTCATGATTTAATATGCGCCGAGGTGCGACACATTATGTCACGTGTTAAGTGATTATTTTTGGGTTGTGCATCAAGAATGCCTCCAAAATTTTGAACGCGTGATATTATAAATATATATAGAGTTTTCCAGCACGGGCATAATAAGCGAGTCAAATACCAAAGCGTGGCTAGGATATTAATTATTGAATGTTACATACACGCTCGGGTGGATCCAGATTTGACTTCCATGGATTCGTATCTAGCATGAACGTACTTTGTACGATATCTTAAGAAAAATTCTCATGTGACCACGTCTTGAGATTTCGAACACAACATAGGGCTAATTAGGTAACTAAAAGTGGTAGTAACATTGGAGGGAACGATATCCCAAGATCATGCCAACGAACCTTTCCAAAGAGATTCATTCTAAGTGCGTTGTGGGCTGGCCACCACAGATATTGTATATTATCTTCCTTAGTGGAGTGTAGTATCTAACCTATTATTATGCTGAGCCACTATTTTACTATAGGAACATTTGAACCGCTAATACCGTAGTTTTATGCAGTGGCCCTACGGAGGATTAGTGTACCTCGTAAATACCTATGTTATTCATCTATTGGTTCGGTTAGCTCATGTTCGGTACTGGCATGATCTGAGGATTCCTATTATGCATTATTTCTGAGATAATCTCAGAATCCACAAATAGCAAGCCGTACAAGTGATTGACCGATATAAAGAAAATAGACTTAGTTATGATTATATTATTTGGATAGTAGCTTAGGAAAATAGACTATCATAGTGTGATGGTTTAACCCTTGTCCTTGTTTGGTTGTAGGGTTGAGCCTTTGTGCTAGAATATGCCATTGACCTAAGTTATGCCACTGAATCTATGTATTATTATATATTTTTCTTGGATTTTTTCTCTTTATTTCGTGCTTCCTTTGTGGTACTTGCTATTTGGGGTCTAACCCCAGTAGTTTTGCATGGCCAGGTCTCGAGCCAGCACCCGAGGATCCAGCGTACTTTCCTCCAACTCATGGCGCATACTAGGAACATGGTCGCAGAGGATAACGAGTGAGTTTTTTTTTTTCCTGCTCATCATTGTATATTTACTTCTTTTAGGCGTTTAGCCACCGGCACCTGTTAGCCAGCTCGTCTGGACATTAGTCTCCTTACATGATTGTATTAAATCAGACTGTAGATGATCACTGTCATGTACTTTTGTTACTCTTCCAGCTTCTTAATTTGCACAGCTGGTCTCCAGAATATTTTGAGAAAGCGTTTGGGATGCCTTATTATTTTATCATATATGCTATATGTTTACTGTTTCTTGTTTGAATGATTGAGACATAGAAGTTCTTGACCCTTGGAGACTTGATTGTAGCATGTACCCCTTGTCTTATACAGCCGTGATCGACGTACGACGTATAGCACCTTGTACGGGGTAGCTGGCCATGTCCGTCTTCGTATTTCGGAACTAGGTGGGACAAGGTTTTAGTGGTGGCTCATGCAGGTCTGTTCTTCAGACTTGTGGGGTGTCATGGTCATATGAGTCTCAATCAAACATGATCGTTATTGAAATTCTGAATTAGTCCTTTTCGATACTCAGCTTGAATTCTTCAAGATTGGTTGCTTCCTTGTTCCTTCTCGTCCTGTACTTGATATTTATTGTACTCTTCTTTAGGGCTTCTCCTTCCCCCGATGCCGCAACAACAAGAGAGGCAGAGTTTCCAGTAAAACGAGATTCTGTAGAACCTCAGCCTAGGATCCGAGTTGAGACCACGTTAAATGGGACAGAGCAGCAGGCTCCAAGTATTCCCGTACCTCCCACAGTGCCAGCAATACTGGATACCCCGGCCTTGCTAGAGATTATCCGTGAATTGTTGGCTGCCCAACAACACCAGATGGTGGTGCAACAACAACAACAGCAACACCAGTAATAATAGCTTCAGTAGCAGGAACAGAATGTCATGTTGAACCAAGGGTTGCAGACGACCCTATAACGAGGCGAGAGAACATATTATAGGGCATCTGTTAGATTTTGCAGACTGAACCCCAGATATTTTGATGGCGCGGAAGACACAATCACGACAGATAATTGACTCCAGGATATTGAGATCAATCTGGCAGTAGCTGAAGTTTCGACCGAGGAACATGTTGACCTGGTTCGCTTACAGCTCTAGGATCTTGCAAGAGATTGGTGGGCCACGATGGAGGTAGGATTGAGGCAGCCTATTTTATGGGATAATTTCAGGACCAGGTTCAGGGCGAAGTACTTTAGAATTATGGCTCAGTGTGAGTTGCAGCAAAGGTTCATTAACCTCAACCAAGCTAGAAGGACAATAGACAGCTGTGCGACGGAGTTTTGTCGACTAAGCAGATTTGCTCCGACCATGGTGGCAACAGAGTTGGAGAGAGCAATGAAGTTCCAACAGGGACTTCACTTAAAGATCTTACACATAGTAGAGGTGCATGACTACCAGACCTTCGAAGCGGTATTGATAGCAGCCAAGAGGGTTGAGCTTACTTTCCATAGGATGGCATCAAGAAGAGTGGATCGAAAGAGGCCCCATGGACAGAGCAATGAGGGAGGACCCGTACCGCGAACGTTAGCACCATCCCCTGTCATTCACATACATGATGTGACACAGAGGAGGCCAGTAACCTCGACAGTGATGGCACCAACTCGGCAACAGCATCCGAGGAAGCAGCAGCAACAACAACAACAACGATGGAGAGCGCCGACAGGTAATACCTACTGTGGCAAATGAGGTCATACTCGGGATATTTGTCGGACAGCTAATAGATTATGCTTGAGATATGAGAGCCCTGATCACAAGATTACCACATGCCCATTGATATAGAGGCCAGGAGGGCCAGTACAACAGTTTTTTGCATTGCCAGCTCCAAGGGCAGTGCAACAAGGAGGACCAGTAGCAACAGTACGACCCATTGATCATCTCCCGAAACAATATGAATACCTGAGTCGCATATGTCGGCATAGAAGGTGGAGGTGGAAGTCCCTCAGAGATAGCTGGAATAGTCCTTTGTGCTGAAGGTGGACCCCCGAACGTAGATGATATGCCAATCACCGGAGAAATGACTGGTGCAGGCCCTCGGGAAGTCGCAGATCTCTTAGAAACTGCTCCTCTCTGTTGTGATCGGGTCTTAGGTGGCATCCTGAGGCAAAGAGAAATGAAAGAATCAATATAGCACACGATATAATGTATTCAAATAAGGACAGTTAAAGCTCAATTATCAAATATCAAGGAAGAATAATTAAAAAGAACAATAGAGTTTTTTTTCTAGTTGTGATTGAGTATTCTGAGCCTATAGCCTATATCCTATATCTTGAAACAGGCTTGTAATAGCACTCAAATCAGAGCACCACTACGAATCATACTAATCGCGACCTCGAAGACCTGCGTGGGCCACCACTAAAAATGTGTCACGACCCGCACCCGGTGTAGGAGCACGAGTAGTGAACAACGTCCAGCCTACGCCGCAGCATCAGCGGTATAACCCTCGTTAATATCTAATATAATATATCTCTAGTATCTCTTATATACTAACTCAAACTAACACTTCTAACAACATCTAATCACCACTAACTGTCTAACTATACTTACATAAATATAATACTAAACTTAACTAATAACTAAACACTAACATCAACTACTGATAGCCAAAGACTAACACTACATTACATCTAACCAATACTAATCTAATTCATATTAACTAACCATCTATCCAAATCATTAATCACCATACTCTCCATCCCATCAGCTAACTAATCACCGGCCTAGAACTAACAAACAAACAAACCCCCCTGTGACCATGAACTGCTGTAGTACAACACTCTACTGCTGGTGTTAAAGCCTACATTTGATCCTGCAACACTTCCCAACTGCTGCTGATACCTGCTATTGTAGTAGCAAGTATCCAACATATTGTGCACATCCCAGTGTGTACAACCATACCAAACCCGACTGTGCACATCTGTGCACAACCCTCCCCCCCCCTTCATCTCATTAAACACCCCAAATCAGTCCTCAACTTGAAGTAATCCCCCCCTCTAAAGTGTCGGGTACAGTCCCAACAGTGAGCACATTGTATACAAACACAAATCAGTCCACAACTCTCCATATACCCAATACACACTCCAACACATCAATATTTAGTATAAACATAGGTATGATTATATATATATATATATAACTCATATGCAATATTCAAATAGCTACACACAAGTCCAATTGAATTAGAATACAAAAACACAAACACGTAGAGTGCACCGCACCCGTATCACACTTAATCTATGATACGTTTGTGATACGGCTCCCACACACCACCAAATGCATCACGAAGGGTACGGGCAAGTCTAGAATTATATTTCTAAGTATTACAAAGTGCTAGCTACTCAACTACGTGTCCGTGTCAAAATGGGACATGCTCAAATCTCCGTGTAGAAGGAAAAATCTCCAAATTAATATGTATCACCAAATTGTCGTGACATGGACTACACATATCCATTTGTTAACATAATACTAGTCTCACACAACCAAACACATGTCAATTTGGTCTAATTGACCTATTGACAAACACATGAAGTGACAATCTCAGAATTCCTCCAAAATTGACACAAAACACATCACAACTTTCTCAATGGGCCTCCTATGAACCTAATTCTTCTTCCTATGGGTAGTCCTAGTACATAAAAGGGTTCTAAATAATTAAAATAAATATGTAGAGTCTAATTAGAAGAGGGAAAATGAATTGTACCTATTGGAAGATGGATTTTCAATACAAGTCTCCAAATGGATGCAAATAGCCTTCAACTTATGCACTATTTACCTCCTTGTAGATCCTTGCCTCCTCCTTGCTCTAATAGCCTCCAATGGTGAGTAGAGAAGGAATTGAGAGAGAATTTGGATAGGGATTGGTGTAGGAAATGAAGAAATTTGGAAGAGGAAAATTCTAGATCTAGAATTGAAATGAAATAAATGAAGAGAGAGAGGCTCTCTCCACCCTCTTTTGGTCGGACCTTACTTGCCCCTCAAGCAAGTGGGAAAAGTCTAAAATACCCCTATGGGCTTGTCATGAAGAAAGTAATTAAGGAAGGAAGGTTCTAATCCTAATGGTTTGACTAATTACAATATTAACATAAAGAATTGGGCTTGTTGTTGGGCTCAAGTCTAACTAGAATAAATGTTGGTCCAAGAGTTAAGTCAAGTCTAGTTAGGTCTACTAACACAAGTCCAAAACAAAAAGTAATATCTAAAAATAAATAAATATACCACAGGCACATTAATTAATAAATATAAAATGACCAAAATATCCTTAGTCAGAAAATATGGTAGTGACAGAGATCGAGTAAAAATATTAACAGATCATAAGAGTTTAAAGTATGTGTTCATGCAAAAGGACCAGAACATGAGGTAGAGAAGGTGGCTAGAGTTGTTGAAAGATTATGACGTGAAACTTCAGTACAATCCAAGCAAGGCTAATATAGTAGCTGATGCACTTAGCAGAAAAGGTGACAAATTTATGTTGATTACTCAAAAGCACATTCTAGAGGACTTACGAGAGATGAGTATCGAGATAGTACTTTCACAGAGTATAGGAGTTCTGGCTAGCCTACAGATTCAGTCAACTTTGGTAAATAGAATCAAACTAGCTCAGGTAGAGGATCCGAAGATTCAAAGCTACGAGAAGAATGTGAGTCAGGTCTTTGGAAGGAGTTGACAATACATGCGGATGGAACGCTAAGGTTTGGGAATCGTCTTTGCGTACTAAAACGGGGATATTCAACAAGACGTTATGACTAAAGCACACAGTTTCCAGTATTCCATTCATCTGGGACGTACGAAGATGTGCCAAGATATCAAGCAACACTTTTGGTGGAACGAAATGAAGAGAAAAATAGCACACTTCGTATCGCGATGTCTGATATGTCAGGAAGTGAAGGCAGAACAATATAGACCAGCAGGATTACTGCAGTTGCTTCATATTCAAGAGTGGAAGTGGGAACACATCACGATGGACTTTGTGACTGGTTTACCTAGATCACCGACTGGTCGAGATGCAGTTTAGGTGATAGTGGATCATCTCACAAAAGTAGCTCACTTTCTTCATTTTCGAGTATGACAGTCTACAGAACAATTGGCTGAAATATATATGCAACAAATAGAAAGACAATACGGTGTCCCAATAAGTATCGTATCAGATCGAGACACTCGGTTCACTTCATATTTTTGGAGAAGTTTGCATCATAGTTTGGGCACCAAGTTAAGATTCAGCACAGCTTACCACCCCAGACAGACGGGCAATCAGATAGAACCATCCAGACCTTGGAGAATATGCTACGAGCCTGTACCATAGACTTTGGTGGATCTTGGGAGAATCACCTTCACTTGGTGGAATTCTCGTATAATAATAGTTATCATGCCAGTATTCAGATGGCACATTTCGAAGCACTATATGGCAGAAAGTGTAGACCACCGTTGGCTTGGGACAATATTGGTGAGCGAAATATGTTAAGCCCTAAAATGCTCACGCAGACAGTAGATGTTGTCAAGCATATTAGAGAGCGACTTCGGGTTGCATAAGATAGGCATCGGCATTGGGTAGATCAATATCGTAGGGCCTTTAGAATATTGTGTCGGCGACCACGTGTTCTTGCAGATTTTGTCGACCCGTGGAGTCATTAGATTCGGGCTTCACGGGAAGCTTAGTCTGCGATACGTAGGTCCGTTCGATATTCTCGAGCGGGTAGATGATGTTGCTTATCGTCTTGCCCTTCCACCTTCGCTACGTGAGGTGCACGATGCATTTCATGTGTCTCAGTTGCGTAGGTATGTTTCGGATCCGAGTCATATCCTTAATCACTCTGAATTAGTCGTTGGTACCGACATATCTTACGAGGAGCAACCAATATTCATATTGGACCGAAGGAAGAATGTGCTCAAGAACCGGACTATTTATCTTGTTCGGGTTGCTTGGGGCCATCACTCTCTAGAAGAATCAACGTGGGAGTGCGAGGACGATATTTGATCTCGGTACCCGCACATATTCGATTCAGAAGGTATATTCTTTCTTATGCCTTCATATCTCGGATTCTGTGATCAGGTGATCACCTATGTGTTGTGATGATATTGCTTGCATGTGTAGTTGCTAGTATCGTTCTTGTCCTAACTTCTCTAGCTATTGCTTGGATTCAAATTTCGAGGACAGGATTTTTCTAAGGTGGATAGAGATGTCACTCCATGTTCCCGATATACGTATTTGGAACATATTTTTATTCTAACATGGTTATATGTGCATGGCGACTAGACCTATTTTTTGGTTTAACCTGGTTCATGATTCATTTTGTAGGTTGGTTTAAGTCATGAGAACCCTTAGTTCAACCCTCAACCCTACCATATATAACCCAACCTTTCTTTCTCTCTCTTCATTACTTCATTCTCTTTCTCTCTCTTGTATTTTCTCTCCCCTTTCCATAGGCTAGTACACATTACATGAGAAATGGAGAAATCCTTCATATTATTGTTTTATTGTGTTTGTTATGTATTTTTAAGCACTTTTAGAACTTGGAGTTTTCTGTTTTGATGGATGGTTTTGAGTAGATCTACATTTCTAACTTAGAATTTTATGGGTTTCATGAGTTTTTCTTGGTTTTGATCTAATAAACATGTATTTTCGAAAACCAATTTTTGTTACATGTTAGAGCTTTCAATTTCAATCGTTTTGGCTTTTGGTTCACTCGATTTGGACTTAAAATGAGGATTTTATGGACAAAACAATATTTCAGTTTTTAGAGTTTTCGCCATGGCCGAACCTGCTGTTTGGAGAAGACGAAGTCTTCATGCGGCCAGCGAGTTATGCGGAAGAGAGTGCTATGCGTCCTGACAGGGCTATGCGGCATGAGCTTTCGTCGCATACTGACCAGCATGCGTCCATCTTGTTGGATGCATGACTGCCATCATACAAGTGTTCTGGAGCTAATCCTTGAACCCCTTGTGTTTTCACTCGCTGAACGAATAAAAAATTTGCTAAGTCCAAGAGACCTCCATGCGGCACAGACCTATATGCGGCAAGCATGCAAATGCGGCAAGCAGAGCATGCGGTCACTTTTCCTTGGACGCATGACTCCGAACCTTGGCACATGTTTATATGGTTTTGTCTTTTCTTTCTGACACACTTTATGGCTTGTCACATCAATCATTTTGTCACTTCACTAACACTTCATTCATTGTCCATCACTTCAACACTTGTCCCAAGGAGTAGACTTTAATCCTGAGCATGCGGTCCAGACTCCATATCCGGCCAAGTGGTTTATGCGACCCTGACTCCATATGCGGTCAAATGGTTCATACGGCCCTGACTTCATATTCGGCCTGGACTTTCCATGCGACGTAGAGACCCATACAGGCTTGCTTGTTTTGATTGAATGTTTTCTTATTCTTTTGTGACCCAATGTATATTGGTAATTGAACTCAAATATTGTATCTGTGCCGATACCACTATTGCCTGATAATTCTCCATGATTTAATGTGCGCCGAGGTGCGACACATCGTATCACGTGTTAAGTGATTATATTTGGGTTGTGAATCGAGAATGCCTCCAAATTTCTGAACGCGTGATATTATAAATATATATAATGTTTTCCCAGCACGGGCATAATATGCGAGTCAACTACCAAAGCGTGGTTATGATATTAATTGTCTGAATGTTGCATACACGCTCGGGTGAATCCAGATTTGACTTCCATGGATTCGTATCCAGCGTGACCGTACTTTGTACGACATCTTAAGGGAAATTCTCATTTGACCACGCCTTGAGATTTCGAACACAACATAGGTCTAATTAGGTAACTAAAAGTCGTAGTAACATTGGAGGGAACGGTATCCCGAGATCATGCCAACGAATCTTCCGATAGAGATTCATTTTAAGTGCGTTATGGGCTGGCCACCACAGATACTATATATCATCTGCCTTAGTGGAGTGCAGTATCTGACATATTATTATGTCGAGTCACTGTTTCACTATAGGAACATTGGAACCGCTAATACCGTATTTTTAGCGCAGTGGCCCTACGGAGAACTGGTGCATCTCGTGAGTACCTGTTTTATTCATCTATTGGTTCGGTTAGCTCATGTTCGACACTGGCATGATTTGAGGATACCTATTATGCATTATTTCTTAGATAACCTCAGGCTCAACAAATAGTAATCCGTACAAGTGATTGACCGATATAGAAAAAATGGACATGGTTGTGATTGTATTATTCGGTTAGTAGCATATGGAAACGGACTATCATAGTGTGATGGTTCAACCTTTGTCCTTGTTTGGTTGTAGGGTTGAGCCTTTACGCTAGGATATGCCATGGACCTAAGTTACGCCACTGAATCTATGTATTATTGTATATTTTTCTTGGATTTTTGTTTCTCCATTTCGTGCTTCCTTTGTGGTACTTGCTATTTGGGGGTCTAACCCCACTAGTTTTGCATAGTCAGATCTCAAGCCAGCACCCGAGGATCCAGCGTAGTTTCCTCCAACTCATGGCGCGTACCAGGAACATGGTCGCAGAGGATAACGAGTAAATTTTCTTCTTCCATGCTCATCATTGTACATTTACTTCTTTTGGGCGTTTAGCCACCGACACTTGTTAGCCGGCTCGTCTGGACATTAGTCTCCTTACATGATTGTATTAAATCAGACTGCAGCTTATCACTGTCATGTACTTTTGTTACTCTTCCAGCTTCTTATTTTGCATAGCTGGTCTCCAGAATATTTTGAGAAAGCATTTGGGACGCCTTATTGTTTTATCATATATGCTCTATGTTTACTGTTTCTTGTTTGAATGATTGAGACATAGAAGTTCTTGATCCTAGGAGACTTGATTGTAGCATGCACCCCCTTGTCTTATACAGTCGTGATCGACGTGCGACGTATAGCACCTTGTACGGGATAGCTGACTATGTCCGTCTTCGTATTCTGGTACTGGGACGTGACAAGTCAGACAAGGAAAACACCGAACACAGCGGTCATGGACGAACACAAATTAATTTCTGAAAAAAAATTCTTAAAAAAAATTCTTAAATTTTGTTACGAAACAAAATTTTCAATTTTTGTTTCTAAAAATCAATATCCATATGAAAGTAACCAAACGCAAATTTAAACTCAAAATCTCTATACTCAGAAAACAATTTTATAACTTACTTTTAGAAAACTATTTTCAGAAAAAAAAATCCATAAATCATATCCAAACGGACTCTAGGATTCTTATCTTCATTCTTCACCACAGATTCGTGAGAGAGAGGGGAGAGCGATGCAGAATGGATGAGAGAGGAGAGAAATATGAGTTAGGATTAGATTTTTTTGACATATATATGTCAGGAGGGGTATGGTAATAAATACACATATCTGCTTTTAGTTCGGGTCAAAAATCGAATCCCAAATCAGAACCCAAAAATAATTTTTTTTTATTAGTAAAAACCGAAGTCCTACCCATATTTTGAAAAACCGACCCGACATGCTATTTCAAGTCTGTTTTCGATTGAAAAACCAATATTTGCTCAGCCCTGGTAAGTCGGGTTACTCTTTACTTAAAATTTGAAGTATCTTAACTTGCTAGCCATTTTTAAGTGCAAGCAAGGGTCAGTGCAAGCAAGGGTCCATTGCAGCTCCCAAGTACTACAAATTTTGACTAGAGTAAAATTATAGCACTTGAAACTACTCTAGTGTGGCTGCTCTAATGGATGCTACAGGCTAAGTACAACACATAATTTCTGTTTTACATACTGATCAAAGGTGTTTATGAGATGACATTAAAGATTAAATTGCACTGCGACACTAGATAATCAACCAATCCCCGTCAACAAATAATCTTCTTTCACGTACAAGGATTAAGTGGTGTATCCAATCTCCAGCCCACAAGGTGAATTCCTCCTCATCCGAAAATGTTAGGGATAATTTCAAGAAAACTATTATACACTTGAATCATCTCAGGTGTTGAATTGTGATTTTATGGTATAGCAAGGGTGAGTAGAAACAATTATACCAGACACAACTTGTCCGATGAAGAGATGGTAGAAACTAAATGTGGCAGCTAAAACTAGTCTTTATTAATAAAGTATACACACAATAAATATCCTTCGGGAGTTCAAGCATATATTGTTAAGGGACGACTCTAATCTGACGGCGGGGATTGTTTGTCTATGAACAATTTTTGATACGCATTCTACCAAATTGAAAACGTTGGGAAGTAGGGTTCATCAGAAGACCAGGTATCAAGGCTGCTGCAAGCTCTTGGCGTCGATATTCAATTCTGATAGTAGAGTAGAGAGCTCTCCTTTACGGTAAAGTTTCAAAGTATCTGCATCAAAACAATTATGCAATATTAACAATGGTATCAACTGTGTAAGTCCTTGATTAAGAAAACTTTCTATATTATTTGTTTTTCATTAAATCAAATTATGGACAGATAATACTGGGCCGGATTTATCTTATGCTTCACTCTCATGAGTGCTCCATTTTTTCAAAATTTTCTCCATATACTTTTTGGGCCGACAATGGCAGTCAGCCAGTCATGACAAAATTCACTGATAGACTACTATCATCCTACGAGTGAAAGAATGGACAAATACCTGTACAGCCACCAATGTGCTTGCCTCCTGTTTATAGATGTAAAAAAAAGTTAACAGAGAAAAATTTGTAAAAAATTAAGTACAGAATCATCAAATATTATTCAATGGCTATAACCAATAACTACTTACAGAGAAGCATTTGTGGGTTTAACAAGTGATAATAAGTGTTTAGATTCCATGGACACAATTAACACATTAAACACAGCAATTTTGCTAGCAACACTGCAAGTACTTGCTCTTCGAAATGTACATATCAGATTCTTAAAGCATTTAGGGGAAATTCTGATCCACTTTTAAGTAATCAATGATCAAACTGTGTTTCTCTGTTTGTGACCTGCATGTATAATATAGTTTATGGTCATGCACCTAGAAAGGTAGCACAGCACAATGCCACAAGGCTCTCGCTCATGTAGGATATGGGAAGGGTCAATATGAATACAGCCTTGCCACAATTTATATGGAGAGGTTGTTTCCGCCACTTGAACCCACATCCTCCAAGATGCAAGCAACAAGTCTTACCATCGTGCCGGTCAATGCCCTCACAGCTTCCCCGATCATCTATGTTGCACGGACACGAATACGATATGACATGGTAATGACAAGGCAACACGGACACGACACCTATTTTGGTGTGTCCTAGTGTGTTGTGAGGTGTCCAGGATGTGTCCAATACATGTCATACACGACACTGCCCAAATTTTGGAGCGTCCGTGCTTCCTAGCTGATCATACTAACCTATATCATAGTGACCAATCATCCGAGGAACCTCCTAATTCAAATGGGTTAGTCTCTAAGATTGACTTGCGAAGGCTCAACTGGAAGCAATCCAAAACTTAAATTGCAAGCTCTTTAAGTTGGTGATAAATTTCAAGATAAGGGAAGTACATGAACAAAAGAAAAAGTTGAATAAGAACCTAAAAAAAAACTATTATATTACTGTGCAAGAAAGGAACCATTCAAACTTCACCATTGGTAAGAGTTTGAATGATGGAGGGAGATACTATAGTTTCTAATAAGATATTATCAAAAGCTGATATAAGCCAAGGAGAAAATTGACAAAACAGCAATTAAAGACTGCCTATAGAGGTAAGAAAGTCCAACAGAAAATGCAACTTGTTTGTACTTGTTTATAGTTTTTCAGGATAACTAAAAGGGGTATGCTGCCTTAGCATGCCTTCAATGGTCCTGATAAGTTATAGATTTGATGATGAACCACCCTCACCCCAGCACCAGCGTCCGAAAGCAACACAAAATTCTACTGTGAGGAAAGAATGTGGACATATGAGACTGCAACTCTTAGGGATTTCATTTTGAAACTTTCCCTTGATCTTGAGGAACCTCCTAATCAGCCTTTTATTTCTATATTGTTCACACTTCACTGTAGGTTCCACTTTGACATCTCGTCATGTCCTATGATCATCACATCAACCTTCTCATGTTTGTACAGCTCCATTTGCAGGTAACTTGCAGCCTTTATAGTTGATACTAAGAACAAATTTATAAGAGAGAAC
This sequence comes from Iris macrosiphon, assembly GCA_036927795.1. Taxonomy (NCBI): domain Eukaryota; kingdom Viridiplantae; phylum Streptophyta; class Magnoliopsida; order Asparagales; family Iridaceae; genus Iris; species Iris macrosiphon. The sequence goes on from JAYESA010000084.1 coordinate 315,249, forward strand.
CTGTCATCACTATATAGACCCAAGTGATAGACATATTAACATCTCTAAATTAAAATTTAAAAGGTTGTTTAATCATAGGAAGAATATTCTTCAAGGAGTGAGGGTGAGAATGTGGGTGTGCACAGAGCAAATCAAATGAACCATTTGAAGACATACAGCCAAAAGCAATATATTACATGCTTACAGAGACAAAAGTATTTTAACCTAATATAAAACTGGAATCCTGTGCATGAAAATGAAACAAATTCAACTTTGTTCCAAAACAAGGTGATCAGCACAAAGCAATGCATATTTGAAGTAGTTGCAGAAAAAATAAGTTACCAAGGATGAGAATGTTTGATGATTGTTTTTCATTCCAATATTACATCTATCTGTAACCAACTGATACTAACGTATAACATAACCATAGAATAAGTCACATGATGAACCAAAATGTATCGGACATGTAAGTGGAATCATGAACAAAGAGTTACAGATCGTGAAAATGAGATAATGAGCCCAATAGTTGTGTACCGATGAATACGTTGGGGACAGTAAACTGTCCTGTCAGTCTCTCCAAAACCTTTTGTAGCTGTGGGCCTTGGGCACCTGAGAATAAAATACAAGATCATATGTTAATTTTGATAGATATTCCTTGAAACAGCTTACTTTTCAGATCAAGCATTTGCTAACTTTTAGTTGTTTTTCTTAAACAAAAAGAAGCAAGCATGGACTGCTTAGAAAACACTAGCATTCTGCATAACAAAAGTTCTTATTGGATAAAGAGGAAGTGGATGGGCATACGGCATAGGAGCTTCCTATGTTACCCGGACTCTCCACTTTAGGAGGAGTACCCGTGTCCATCGGGTAGGACATGGGTATGGAATCTATATCCGATCCTTCATGGTCCTATATGGTGACAATCAGAAGACTCGAAATGAAGTAGATAGTTTATTTTAATGTGGTAGTGAAGTAGATAGTTTATTTTAAATTTTAATATAGTGGATTGGTAGTAAAGTTATGAAACCTTACAAATTTAATTACATAATGTCTTTTTATAAAACCATGCAAATTTAATTATAAGCTTAAATATATGAAACAAGGCAAACTTTATTACAACTGTATTTTTATATTAAATCATACAAATTTAATTATAGAGTATGTCTTTTTATGAAACTGTGCAAATTTAATTACATGTCATTTATGAATCCATACAAATTTAATTACATGATGTGTCTTTTTATGAGACTATATTCAAATGTATTTATTTTAATAGTCATATCTCCGTACCAGTATCCAAAATTTGGATCCTTTTTAGCTGAGTCCGTATGTCCTTCAATTATGAATTTTAAGGATCCGATTCTTGGATACGTACCCGTACCCAACACCAGTACCGAGTATAGGTAACATAGGGAGCTTCTCAAGAATATGATAAGTGTGTGAAAAGAAAATTGATGAAGCCATGTAGTACAGAAGTCTGGATGGAAGTATACATCATGTGAAGATTGCACAGGCACCATGTGATTATGCTTAATAATAATAATAATATAACTATGTCCACTAGCTCATTATAGGATTAGAAATTCCAGTGTCATTTATTTTCCTATCCCTATTGGTCAGTCCTCGTATATTTCATTGGTATACCAAGGCTGCTTGTTTTAGAATTATGCAGTTAATTTGACATGGTCCGACAGCTTGGACATTGGGTATCTTATTCATGTTCTCGTCTTTTCAGTTAGCCTACGGGCAGATTATAGGTAGATTTGAGAAGGTCCTTATTTACTCTATTAATCTAAATCTCTAATATGCTTTCTTATTTTACAAATTGAAGTAGGGGCCCTTAATGGGACGCACTCAAGGAACATAGGATATTGGAGATGGAACATTTAGGGCATTACTTTCTAGACTTAGAAAAGACATGAGCATGCATCAAGTCTATGAGAAGACTACGATATCAGAAGATGATATATAAGCAACATAAAGATTGGCTGGTCAGGAAATGGACTTTTAAGATGTGCCAATGCAATTTTCTTCAAGTAACCTAAGTATATGGAAAAAATGAATGATGCGGTTAAAAGAAAAATAAATCCGGTGTATCTTAATCATCTGGGCAGCATATTGACGGACTCAAGCTGGTTAAACTCCAAAGGACATTTCTATGAGATACTTCAGTAGTAGTAACAATAAAGACAAGTCAAACAAGGAATTTACGGGTACCAAATACAGAAACAGTTAGGTTTTGCATTATTGAAAAGAATGGTGATCAATCATAAAGTTGTCCGATCTTCTGGTGAATTCCAGAAAAATCTATAACATTGTCAAAAGCCTATGTCATCTTCCCTGTATCATCGACAACAAGCATACAGAAAGTAATGAATGCACCTGTCATGTTAGTCTATTAAGGTCATCAATCTTCGTCCTTAAGTTGATAATAAGGTAGGAGTATCGAATTCAAATAGATGTCATGTAATCCTAAGGGCCCTTCTCTGGTGGATGCCACACTTCACGAACAAGGAGAAAAAGGGAGCATTAACATACAACCCAGAGGGAAAAAGCATCGATATAAACTATCAGGAGGACAATCTAGGAAGGTGCTTAGTGCTATGCCTATAGGTCGCATTTGGCAACATGTTAAAGCTAGTAATAAGAGGCTTTAATCCAGGTAAAGGTTGACAAATGCCTACAAGTATTAGGCATATAATAAATCTCAGGACCACATGATTGGGGTATTGAATTGGCATTTTACGCACGGGCTTACTAATACTCCTTACACAAGTACTAGCAGTAAAGCAGGTAAATCACAAAAGTATTAAGAGGATAAGGACGGCTTCTTCCACTTAATACTATTTTGTTCCCAAGCACTATTTTGTTCCCAAGCATGAAAAAAGAATATTAAGCGGATTTGTCAATCGGTTGTCAAACACACAAATTACAACTAATAACTTCCATGGATTAACTTAAATTTTTGTTGGAATCAGATTGTGTTAGTGGTACACATAAGAAATATGAAATTATAAAAAAATCCAAACACGATAAAAAAAAAAAATTACGGCTTTCATACTAATTATTGAACTCAAAACGGAAATTCACTAAAAAAAAGAGACCAGATAATTGGATTAAGTCAACTGTATACATATAAGAAAATTTTCTTTTTGTACTAATACGAAAAGCCTGGAACTGACCCAAAAATATTTATGGTTTCATACATTTAGCCAGACCAGACCCAAATTCATTTTGATTCACTTTTTAATATCCAAATACATTTATATTAAAAAATCGAGTTCGGTAAAGAGCTGCGGGTTACGACTTCCTCTAAACAGAGCTTGAGACTTTTGTTAATCTCTTGCTTAATATAAATGAATTTATTCTATGTTAAGTCGAATATATATATTAGTTATGCAGCTGCGTGGTGAGAACAGAGCGAACTATTCTTTCGCCTTTTACTAAAGAATACCGTGTGCCCGCCACATTAAGCAGCATACACTTATTTTTGGAGGGTGTTCTCTTTTCACAAAAATGTACACCCAATATATATATATATATATATATATATATATATATATATAGTTGAATCATACTATTTTAAATCACCATAATATCACAATATAGAAATTAAGCTTAATATCATGTATTATAATCGAGATTATTTGTTTAAATACATTGGAAGTTCATCATAAACATTTGTATTTCTCTTAAGTCGTGATTTCAGAAACACAATATAGATGTGATGTCATAATCACAACTACATGTATTTCGTAATCCTCATGTTTTGTCCGAAAGCACCGTGATTGTGATTTTGAAATCACAACCATACTGTGCTTCTGAAATCCTTTTTGACTAACCTTCCCTAAGAGGATCTGTTAGCCTTTGACAAGCGCTGCCATAGTGTACTCCTACAATTTACAGGTTTTCGATGGAAACCATATGACAGCACAGAACAAATCTTCATTTACCTGTATATTTCTCTACTTCAAGAGATGTTTTTCAGTGTTCTAAATTCGCTAGGCGGATTTTGTTAGGGGGAGGGCCGCCTAGCGCCGAACAGATTTTTTTTTTTTTCATTTGAAATTAGAAATAGTGAAGTCGGGAGATGGAGAGGAGAAAGGGAAGTAGGAGAAGAGAGAATATGAGAAAGGAGATTGCAAGGGCCTTAAACCCTAGGTTGCATCTCATGTCTATTTATATTGATATGCAATACACCCACAATTACTATTATACCCTCATATGAAAAATAACAAAATAAAATAACTCTAACACCCTCCCTCTAGCAGGAGCATATAGATCAGACATGCCCAACTTGCTACATAAATCAGAAAATAGACCACGAACAAGTGGTTTGGTGAGGATATCACATAATTGATCCTCTGTCCGAACATAAGGAGTGACAATCTGTTTCTTCAGCAACAAATCACGAACAAAATGACAATCCACCTCGATATGCTTCGTGCGCTCATGAAACACCGGATTACTTGCGATAAACATTGCGGACTGATTATCACAATACATCTCCATCGGAATAGGAATCATGATTCCCATTTCATGAAGAAGAGACTGCACCCACATCATCTCAGAAGCTGTATGAGCCATCGCATGGTACTCGGCCTCTGCACTAGAACGAGCCACAACATTCTGCTTCTTACTACGCCACGTGACGAGATTGCCACCCACAAACGTACAATAGCCAGAAGTAGACCTCCTATCACTACGACTGCCTGCCCAATCAGCATCACTGAACCCAGTCACCGTAAGCAACTAGGAAGGTTTGTACAACAAACCCTTTCCAGGTGCACCCTTCAAGTATCGAAGAATGCGAGAGATAGCCTCCCAATGTGGTTGCCGAGGGGCATGCATAAACTGACTAACTACTCCAACTGCATATGTGATGTCTGGTCGAGTAACAGTAAGATATAAGTTTGCCAACCAAACGTCTATAATATCCAACATCCTCAAATAACTCTTCCCTGTCAGCATCAAACTTGTCATGATAATCCATAGGAGTCTCAACTGGCCGACACTCCAACATCCCAGTCTCGGAGAGCAAGTCTAGAACATACTTGCGTTGTGACAGATACACACATTGCTTAGATCGAGCAACCTCGATTCTAAGAAAATATCGAAGAAGACCCAAATCCTTAGTATGAAACTGACGACTAAGGTAGGCCTTCAAGTCCACAATTCTAGCATGATCACTCCCAGATATAATGATATCATCAACATAAACAATCAACACGATAATACATGCTGAGGAAGAATGGCAAAATACTGAATGATCTGATGTGGTACGCCGAAAGCCATACTGAATGAGAACTGAACTGTACTTGTCAAACCAAGCACGAGGTGACTGTTTCAGTCCATATAATGCTTTCTTCAATCGACATACGAGCCTTTTATTTCCTGCTACAACATATCCCGGTGGTTGATCCATATAAACCTCCTCATGTAAGTCACCATGCAAGAAAGTATTCTTTATGTCCAGCTGATATATAGGCCATTGGTGATTAACCGCCACAGAAATAAGAATCCGAACTGAATTCAGCCGAGCTACTGGAGATAAAGTCTCCATATAATCCACGCCATATGTCTGAGTATACCCTTTGGCAACCAACCGTGCCTTGAGGCGCTCAACAGAACCATCAGGGTGATACTTAACAGTGTACACCCATCTACATCCCACTGTTTGTTTTCCAACAGGAAGTGATGTAAGCTCCCAAGTCTGATTTTGATGTAAAGCATACATCTCCTCATCCATTGCACTTTTCCAACCAGAAGATGACATAGCCTGCTTGTAAGTTTTGGGAATAAAAGTAGAAGACAATGAAACAACAAATGCATGAAAAGATGATGAAGCACGGTGTAATGAAACATAGTTAGAAATGTGATGCTTATTCTTTGTGGTACAAAGGCGTCTTTTTCTGAGAGCAATAGGAAGATCATCTGGATCTGTGGTGATGGGGGCAGAAATCTCAGGCACGGAAGATGATTGGTTGAAGGCTGAATTTTGCAGAACCACTGGCCTGTCCTTGGATCTCTGATAAACCTGTAAATGGGGAATGGAGACAGAAATTGATTCAGGAATGACCGAAAGTGGTATGGAAGATATCAAATCTGTTGTAAAAGGAATACAACGGTCTCCTGAAGGAAAGAAAGGGATAGACTCAAAGAATGTAACATCCGCACTGACATAATATTTGCGTGACTGTGGACTGTAACAACGATAACCTTTTTGAGTACAGGGATAACCAAGAAAGACACTTCAGAGATCTAGGAGCCAACTTATCTCGATTAGGTTCCAAGTTATGAATAAAAGCGACACACCCAAACACTCGAGGAGATAAGGAAAAGGGTGCGACATCTGTATGTAATATGGTAAATGAAATTTTGTTATTTAATACAGATGATGGCATGCGATTAATTAGATAACATGCAGTAAGAACGGCATCTGCCCAATACTGTTTAGGGACATGCATATTGAACATGAGAGTTCGAACCACATCTAAAATGTGTCGATGCTTGCGTTCGGCTATACCATTTTGTTGAGAGATGTGGACACAACTGGTTTGATGAATCATACCACGATCAACACAGAAACTGTTCACAGAAGATTGAGTATACTCCAAAGCATTATCAGAACGCAGAATTTTGATACGTTTATTAAACTGAACATAGACTTCATTATAAAAGACAGATAACACATTTGGAAACTCAGATCTTTCTTTCATTAAATAACACCAAGTCATTCTGGAATAATCATCAATAAAAATAACAAAATACTGAAATCCTTTCGGACTTTTGACTCTAGACGGACCCCAAATATCAGAATGAACAAGATCAAATGACTCTAATTGACGACTCTCACTACGACGAAGAAAGAAACTACGGTGATGCTTGCCTAACTGACAAGCCTCACATTCAAGACTAGAAACATGACTCAAACTAGGAACAACTTGACACAACTTAGCCAAAGACGGATGTCCCAAACGATAATGCCTGCATCGGAGAAGTAGAAACAGAAGTGAAGGCTTTTCCAGGTAGATCCAAGTAGTACAGTCCATCTTTTTCATGCCCCGAACCAATCATCTTCTTCGTCCTGAGGTCCTGAAAACACACGAATTTGGAGAAAATGTCACAGAACATTGAAGAGATTTGGTTAACTGGCTCACAGATAACAAATTAAATGGAAAATTAGACATATAATGAAACAAATAATGATAGTGATTGAGTAGGGTGAATGACACATTTCCCAAGCACAGGACGAGTAGACCCATCAGCCAAGATAATATTATGTTTATGGAACTACGATTATGAAAGATAGATGTTATACCAGACATGTGAGAGCTTGCTCCTGAGTCGATGACCCAAGAGGTGGATGGTGACTGGGTTGCCACAAAAGCAGGATTACATATATGTGCCATAGTTGCAGTAGGTTGGGAGGTGGTACTAGCAAGCACGTTCAACTTCTGGAAGATCTGTTGAAATGGAGATGAGGTATCAGACGTTGAAGTCTGATTGAAACCCGAAGTATCATCTCTGGGAGCAGAAGTGGTGACCTGGGACTGCATATTTTCAGCATGCACTTGATAAACATGTGTCTCTACCACCACGACCATTGTCTCTACCACCACGGCCTCCTCGACCAAAACTACGACCACCATCTCTACCGCCACGTCCACTACCACGTCCACCACCACGACCAACAACACTAGAAACTAGGACAGAAGAGTCAGTACTCGGCACCACAGAACTGTCCCAGAAAGAAACGATTGAGACGGGAGAAAATATCTGCCACCGTAGGTAACTGCTCTCCAGCAAGGATTTGAGCTTTATAAGGTTCGAGCGCAGGATCCAAGCCGGCTAGGATAAGTGAAACATGAAACTCTTCCTTCTGTCTGCGAGCTTCCTTCAAATCAGTAGTAACAGGATGATATTGAAGCAGTTCCTCCCACAAAGCCTTCTTTGAAGCCAGATATTCATTCACAGGCTTCCCATTTTGCTTTGTATTGAACAATAACTCGTACAACTCATAGATACGGACAACATTTCGCTTCTGCGAATATGATTCTTCCAGAGATGCCCAAATCTGTTTGCTTGATTCACACCACTGAACATTAGCAGCGATATGTGGTTCCATACTATGCCACAACCACGACATAACGTATGCATCTGCACTCATCCAATCTTCATACTCAGCGGAAGTTTCAGGTAGGGGTTCTTCCGTCAAAAACTTCAACTTCTTCTTCGCCCTTAACACCACTTTGATAGACTTGGACCAGGCAAGGTAGTTCGCACCATTGAGTTTCACCGCTGTAATCGACTTTCCCAATTCATCATTATGAATAACAGTAAAAGGAGAACCACCTCCGCTACCACCACCACTATTAATCTCACTAGAAGATTCGATCTCCACCATACTTGCAGATGCAACAGAAAGACGAGATCTTTGAAACCCTAGATCTCACAACGAACCTCAACCGACGACGAATAACCAACGAAGATCTGTAGAAACCCTAGATCTCATAAACGAACCACGAACGACCACGAACAACGAACGACGAACGGCGAATCATGAAAAGTAGACGAAAAACAGGCAAAAAAAAAAATTTGGGCCTTCCGCCCCGAACCCTGCAATCAGGGGCTACCGCTCCCGAACCCCTGTCGAACTCACAACCGAGTTCGATCGGCCCTGTCGTGGATGGGATGTACAGTACTTACAAATATATGCTCTGATACCAAGTGAAGTCTGGAGATGGAGAGGAGAAAGGGAAGCAGGATTACCTATATGTGCCGTGGTTGTAGTAGTTGTCATATTATCTAATTTACTAAAAGCAATCAAAGAAGCAAAACAAAGAAATATGACAAGTACAACAACAAAACTACTAAAAAGGGGGTGGTCTAGTAGTAAAGGAGGGAAGGAGTGGACGTGGATTCATATCCCAATTCAGAAAAAACTAAATGAGCGGGGATCGTGGTTCTAGTAGCCCAGGACACGGACAATCATTAATAGTTTGCCTTATCAAAACAAAAAAAAATTATCCAAAAATTTTGGATGTCGACGGTCATTAATGGCTGACCTTATCTTAAAAGAAGAAGAAAAAAACAAAGCTTTATCCAAAATTTTATGACGTCTATTTGAAATTTTGAATCTCATTCCATTCAACTCTTTTGGGGGCCATATCCTCTGTATTATAACATTAACAAATACCATGTCCTCTTTGCAATTCAAATTCTTTTTTTCAAGCATATCCCTTTTCATGTATTTGTTGAATCTTTTTCACTGCTCGATAAATAATTTGATAAGCCAATATTTTTTTTTCGCGTTTCAGAATACGGTTAAGTAACATGTTAACTAATCGATTACGAAAAATTGGATCCAATTTGCAATTTTTTTTCTTCTTCTGCAGTATCTCGACGTGACATGAGCATGAAAGGGGTTCCAAAATCAATTTCTTTTTATAAGGGCTAAAAACGAATCACTTATTTGGCTTTTTGATCCCATATTGTAGGGTGGATCTCGAAAGATATAAAGGTATCTCCCTCCAAGTCGTACATATGACTTTCATCGAATACAGCTTTCAACGAAATTCTGTGTATCTATGAGATCCGAGTATGAAATTTTGCTCACTTACTTGAAATTGAGCATCTGTTTTCCTCCTTTTCCTGCTAGGATTGAAAATCTTGTATTTAACATATCCAAACGATCAAGTCCTTAGGTTTCTGAATTAGTGTAATGTAAAAACAAGTGCTCTGGATCATTGCTATTTGACTGGAGAACCCATTATGAAAAAGTCGAGGTATTTTGAATTGTTTGTTGACATAGACAAAATAAGAGAAAAACTCTGAAATCAATTCAATATTAGACCTTGGACAAATAGTTCTCAATCGAATCTCTTTACAAAGAAGATCTTTTGCCTCATGGTAGCATGCTCGAGTCCCCTTACGAAACTTTCGTCATTGGGTTAGGTATACACTGCACATGTTTTTAGTGATTCATATGGTATCATCAAATAATACAAGTCTTGGATAAGAATCTACAACACTAGAACATTCTTGTTGACGATCCTTAACTTCGATAGCATTTGGGGTTCCTCGAACAATATGATATCTCACACAGGTTAAATCTTTAACCCTTCCTACTCTTAATAATACTACATAATGTTCTTGAAAATTATGGCCAATATCAGGTATATAAGCATTAATTTCAAATTTAGAGGTTAATCGTACTCTGGCAACAAAAGACTCATTAAGAAAAGAATCATTGGTTATTAAGGACATCCCAAAAACATTTGGGTCAAAATATGGCTTTCAAATTAAGTTCTGAATTAGTAAATACTGTCAAAGGATGTAGTGATGCCATACGCAAAAAGGAAAGATACCCATATAATGGTATAGGCAAATAGAGCTTTTGCACATTTTCGTTAATCCATGAACATGATCTATATAGACACATAAATCCGTAGATCCATACATCTCGATAAATATCTCATTTCAAAATGAAAGTACAAAACAATTGGGACTTCCTCGGAGATTGGATGCAATTACTAATTCATGATTGGCATACACATAATGAAAACTTCATTCTCGATTCTACGAGAATTTTTATGAAAGCGTTTCAATTGCTTCTCTTACATGGAAGTTTCATTTTTCTAGAATATATCTTCATTTTTTGCTTAATTCTTCTTCTAATGATCAATTCAACCTCTGATAAAAAGATAGACCTTGGTTCTATTTTATCTCTTCAATAAGTTTAGTAACGAGCATAACGTCCCTATTGTTTCGTTGGAAAAGAACCTATAATTAGTTTTTCGAAAATTTTCCAAACAATCAATTTCAACGAAATCTTTTAATTTTTTTTTTACTATGTTCAACTCTATCTATTCCTCTATCCCTAGAGTAAATTAAATGTACAAAAATGGCTATAACGTAATGTTTCTAAAGAACGGTCTTCATTGATTTCATATAGATCAATTTACAATATGGTAGTACATATATTAGATGTACCTCTAAATAGCACTAGAATTCTGTATATTCTTTTTCACTACATATAAATATAATACAATTGTGACGAGATGAGTAAAAAAAGCATAAAAAAATTCTAGGAGTCTAAAACAAACGTGGAATGTGCAATGCACGGGTCACTCAACGGAAGAAATATCTCATTTTATTAGGTGTAGGACCTCTTTTCTTTGGACAGCCGTTAATCAACTACTGCGAAAAAAATGTATTGTCGTTATAGCATCGGACTTTCTCTTCAAACAATAAAAGTTAAGAAAAAGGGAAAACAAATAAAGAAAAAAAAATAGGAATTGATTTTTCATTGTAATATCCATAATTCTGGTAAGATTTGATTCACCAAAATAGAATATTTAGGAAAAATTCAATTAGAAAATAATTCCTATCATGCGAAGATATGAGTTTCGAAATTCAATTATGCTAATCATTAATTGTTTGATGGAATGATTATTATTTATTATTGTATTTTTTTATTCATTACCCTATTCTAGTACAATTTTGAAACATAATTAAGGCTTTGCAAGATAATCAATAAAGAATTGATACAATTCCAATTACTCAATTAGTACCCTCTACAAGTCAAAAGAGAAAATATAAAGACTACCATTAAAGCAACCCAAGCGAGACTATATCAAAAAGGGGGAATCGATTCCATGAAAGATGGGATCAGTAAATTGAAAACGACTTATATTCCATCTTTGTTAGATCGTCAATTTTGGTCCAAAAGTGTATGTAGAGTACGAAGCAGTATAGCTATCCTTCCTTGGCACAACAATGCAGTCTCGATCAGTAAATGAAAGGCTACAAAATTTCTTTCCTCTAATCAATATCCTACGATTCCTATCACTTCTCCTAACTGGTGCACATGTTGTTCTCCGATGCACATGACCAAATAAACTAAGACGATCTTCCCTCATTGAATCCTAAATTGGCACTACCTCCATCTTCCTATATACACCCATTTCTCACTTGTATTTCAATGTGTTCACCCCTCCATCTTGCTCTTCTGACCTTTTATCTCCCAATTGCTCAACAGCGAACCATAAAACATGGGCGATCGTCTAGTTGTCTCATAGTATTTTTTTTCTTTCAACTTCAAGAGTATCCTACAATCCAAAGCATTCCTCTACTTCAACCATTCCGCTTTAATTCTGTAAACAACAACTTAGTTGATCTTTCCATCATGATGAAAAACAGAACAAAGAATGATAAAGATTATTCAAATATAAACGAAAACACTCAGCTGGTCAAATTAATAAGAGTGTCCAAACTTTTACAAAAATGTCCTTAATAGCATGCAAACGTCCTAAGAAAATCCAAGGCAGCATGATCAAACTTGATTAGGTTAAAGCCAATTAACTCGCACTGAAATAGGCAACAAACCAGCCATCCAAGCTAATCCAATCTTAATAGTGACACATCATCCCAATCTAAGAGATAAAACTCACACTACATTAACCCATTGAGCCAAATACAAGAAATTTTAAATCTATTTTGAACCAGTAGACTGCTTTTGAAACAAATTACATCTAAATGATGGATACCCACTTTATGAGGATACTTTCAAGTGGAATCCCACCCACCATATTTCCTTCAATTTACCTATCCTGGTCCTCACAAAATTATCTCGGTTAAAATTTCCCAAGTTGCATCAAAGACTGGATTATGACTACAATGTAAAAAAGGGCATCTCAGTTCCAATGGTCAGATGATGCATCATTGATGTTCTAAAAGTTGAGAACATATCAATAATATCACAGATCATAGGATTTTGCATTATAGTAACTTGAGCCAAGGTTTTAAAAGCCTCCCCTCCCTCGCCGCCTTAGGCATCCGTCTAGCACTTAGATCATATATGGCCTCTCCGCCTTAAGGAGCCGCTTCAACCCACTTCTACCTAAATGTCACCCAAGCCCTACCATTTTTTCAATCTGAATTCTAACCCAAGCCGATTACTTAAAGCAATAATACTATCAAATATTTTAAAATATATTAGTTGTTCCCCTTTGTCCATTTCTTACCTTTTGTGTCTGTTCTAACACATCAAATCGCATCCCTGTCTCTGACTATGATGTCCATTAACATGTAAATCTTTCTTAGTCTTCCTCTCTTTATATCTTGCTCTCTCATTGTTTTTCTCCTCTCTCTCCCTTTTTCTATTCAAATTAGCGACACTCTTTGTGATTGTTTTTTACTGGAAATATCACATTATTGAAGTCTTACACTTGTGTATTTAGTAGACAACAAGATTTGCATAGGATGCTTATAGTTTTTTAATTATCCATATATCATATCAATTAGAAAGTAACCACAATACGTTAGGCATAACCACACAAGTTTCTCTTGATTTACTATATAGTACGCACCCCAATTTTAGCATTGAGGTCCCCCGCCAAGGCCTTTTGGTCCTCGACGTCTAGTGCCATCTTAACAAGCTTGGTTTTCCTTAACTGAAACTCTCTTTTTCTTACACATAAAAGTGAGAGTTGTTGACGACTTCGGATGCCAAAAGTTTTTAGTAACTATATGTTTGTACTAAACTAACTATTGCACACTCCAGCATTTTACTTGAGCCCCCCACCCCCCCCCCCCCCCCCCCCCCTCCGCCGCCTTGAGGCCCCACATAAGCCTTTCAAGGCTTTGCTGTCTCATCCTCGCTCAGCCCAAAAAAACTTGACTTGCAAAATATATGTTTTAGCTTTTGTTTTCTTTTTATTTGACGTTTGTATGAGACATGATATGATATTAAATTTATTAGTTATATGATTATTATTTTTTAACTTAGTTGACTACAATGCTCATAATGGTATCACTTTGGATTTGTTACTAAAGTCTTGATGTCTTGATAATTCTAACAGAATAAAGTTACGATTAGCTCAAATTTCTTATTGTCGTTTCTTTATTTGGCACCGCAGGTGACTTAGGCGAGCGTCAAGCGCGCCTAAGGCGCTAGGAGCTTAGCCCCTTGAGGCACCTTGACGCCTTAACAATATTGTGGGACCCATAATCTAAACATGGACCAAACAACAAAAACTATGCTATAAAATTATGAAGTTTTAGTGTACTTTGTAGTGGACCCAAACCAAATTTTATGGTGGTATTGTAAAGCATAGTTTATATATATAGACTTGAACCAAGACAAAGCTAATATGGGTAGGGTGAAAACAAGAACATGGATTTGTGGACCTAGGACATATCCAGGGCTGCGTCCAGGTCTATCAATAACCTAAACTAACCAGATACACCATTTCCAAGGGCTAAAGGTAATATTACATTTGGTACCTGGGTTTAGACTAGAGATATGAAATAAGAGAAAAAGAGGTCTGGATTCTTAAACTAGAAGAAATAAAGTGATTGAAAGAGAAGGAGCATTAAATGCAGGAATACTAAATATTTTGAGCAATAGTAAAGAAGGTAAAAAAATAGTAGTTCATAAAACTAAATGTAAGACGTGATTAGGAAATGAGAAAATAATGAGGGGGATATTTACAAGCTTGTTAATATTAAGGAAAGGAGTAGGAACCTACCTAATATTAATTAAATGCGTTATGAGCCAACAACAAAGAGTACAAACAATGGAGGTTGAGAGTTCCATCTCACAAGTTGTTAACAAGAACAGCCTAATACATTTTAACATGGAACCAAATACATTGCCTCTAGGCAGAAATTATTGCTATTACCACATAAATTATTGCTACTATAGCAGAAATTATAGATAATTGATACAAAATTAGGGTTTCTAAAGTTAAATGTGCATAGAGAATATGAAACGAAAATGATGTAGACGTGATGATATCCATATTGAGGTTTAAAAATGCTTGAAACAAAGGATTGATGTGGCTAGCTAACATTCAACCAAATTTGACTACAACAACGAAACCTATACCCCCAAACTTTCATGGTTGGTGACACTTCTCTCATTTCCTCATCAATTGCATGACTCGTGCGACTACAACCTTGATGCAACATTGCACCAATCGAGTATAGAGGAAAAAAACGGACGAGTGTTGAGGAAAACTACATCTCATAAGCTTTACACAACTGCCATGAGGGAGGCCATCGTCTCCCTGGACAACCTCCCGGGTTACCTGCAAAAAGATGTTGACCGGTTGGGGCGGTGCCCGACTGACGCCCCTTCGAAGCTTAAGTTTGAACCAAGCATAAGGGAGAAAGAAAAAGAAATGTTAAGAATGGTATGAATGGTATATATAGGGGAAAATAGGAGGTAGAATGATTATTGTGCCCCATGGTGACACTCTCCCATGATGAGGGTGTGCTCCCTCGTGGGAACTTTTTTGAGGAGTATATAGCTTTTTTTCATTCGTCATGACTCCAGGTCATTTGACTCATTTTCACTCCGTCCACAACCCCAAAGAGCTCTTATTTGACCTAACGCTTAGTCATCGGCCTCATCCTCATTTGGTCTGACTCCTAGTCATCGACCTCCCTCTCATTCGACCTGATGCTCGATCACCGACATCATTTTCGTCCATAACATGATGCCAAAGAACTCTGGCTTGGCGCTTAGTCCTTCTATCCCATGATCATTCGGCCTGACTCCTAGTTATTGGTCCTCATTCGGACTGACGGTCACCGGCCTCATTTTTGCCTAGGGCACGATCCCAAAGAGTTCTCATTTGGCTCGACATCCAATCACAAACTCATTAGTTCAACATCATAGCATTCCATCCAGAGAGACCCATTCCACAAGAACTAGTTTCGACCTCATGTCAATCCAGAACACTCGTCGGGGGCATAACGACCAAACCCTCCACCAACATGCACGTCCCCAACCAAACCTAAAAGGCTAGACAAAGAACATAGAGGCAATTGATATGAATTTGTAAATTGATCCTTAAAAGGCTATAATCCACCAAAAAGCCCAACCCACAAGGAAACACACCCTCCCATGAGTAGGGTCCTTGGAGCAAAATAGTAATTGCAATCCCCATGGTTGTCCTATATATATATACCACATGTTTGGAAGGGGTAGAGAGGCCATTCATCACTATTCACATTTCGCTTTCTTTATGCTTTGTTCTAAGCTTCTGAGCATCAGCCAGGCACCCCCCCCCCCCAATCAACGTCTATTGCAAGTAACCAGAAAATTCGTTCGGGGGACGATGGCTCCCTCATGGAAGCTGCGAACAGCCTACAAGACGTCTTCCTCCGCACTCACCCGTCTTCATCCATTATACTCGGTCGGTGCAATGTTGCATCGAACACTATATCATAGCTCAAACTTTTGTGTATCTTAGTGTGTTTTGGAAAGTGTCTAAGGTGTCTGATGTGTATCTAACATGACCAGTGTAGTCAAAGGCGCGCCTCAGGCGCGCCTTGCTCCTAGGCGCAGGGGCAGCGCCTCAGGGGACTCCAGGTGAAGCGCAATTCTTAAGGCGCACCTAAGGCGTGCCTAGGTGCGCCTTTTTTGAGCGCCTTGGAATAGCTAAGGCGCGCCTAAGCGCGCCTTGAAAATCTTGTGAAAAAAAAACATGTTTAGACTATTTTTTTAACTGTTGTACTGTTTTTAGACTATTTTTTGAACTGATGTACTTTTTTTTTTATTGTTCTCTCTCACTCACTCAATTTAAAGTGATTGCAACCTAGACATGGGAGAATTTGAAGCACACATGTTTATCAATGTAGAATCCGATGTGAATATATATATATATATATATATATATATATATATATATATATATAATTAATTTTTGCGCCTCTTGTCGCTCGGGAGCGCGCCTTAAGTGCGCCTTGCGCCTCAGGCGATTTGGACCCTTTGCGCCTTGAGTGCACCTTGCGCCTTTAACTACCTTGAACATGACACAATTCGATACAAGCAATTTGGAGTAGATCCACACTTCCTAAGACCTCATAATTGCATTGTGAACAAAATATTCTTGAAAGCTTGAAAATTCTTAAATATGCAAATCATATGATCTAACCTCATCATAGTCATTAAAGAAAGATATGCTAAGCACAGTGGGAGAAGAGATGAAAGTGCAAAAGAAAGGTCTTGGCTATGTTTGTTGCTAGTTAATGGAAAATTTTAACCGTTTTAGATACAAGTCCCTTAAATATTGGCTCAAGTTCCCTAAATTTTGCAATTTGCTTAGAGTCATCCAATTATAATCTTCATTAGTTATAAGAATCCATAGTCAACTATACTATGAGAGTTAACACTGATGGTTGCAACATCTTTGACCATTTTGCCTCCTCTTCCACTTGTATCACCCTCGCCATCCCTACTCTCCCTATAGATCAATCATCCACCAACCACCACGGGTTTGCATCTCCTCAACCATGCTCATATCTCCATCCTCTTATTCTAGTTAGCTAGGGACAATATAGTCTTTTGTCATCTATGGTTAGTGATAAGTGATAACCTTAGGGTTAATTTACTTTTACCTGGACCGAGATAAAAGCTGTTTTCATAACTAATGAAGTTCATAATTAAGGGAACCTCTAAGCCAAAAACAAATTTTAGGGGGGCCTAAACAAGATTCAAGATACTTGTATCTTATAAAAGACGAGGAAGAGTGCTTATCTAGGGTTTGTTTGCAACTCATGTTCACTGAGTTTAACACTTGATGACCTTCACCAAGTCTCCTTTTTGAATTTTTGAAGAACTGGGTCTATTGAGTTGGATTGCTGATTTGATTGACTACACTTACTCTACAAAACCTACATATGTCAATAGAATCTAATTTCTATTTCGATTAGACGAGTCCCTTTCTTGTTTACCTTCATTTTAACTTAATATAATCCAGATAACCCTCAATCAGGTTAGACATGACATCAACAGATTCATTTCTTCTCCCCTCTTCTGGTTTGACCCATTGCAAATGGTATCAACTGTCAACCAACATTTTGGTAAAATCTTAAACTATGTAACATATATGACTGTGTCACGGACAAGACACCAATATTGGTGTGTCCTGATACATTTTGGAGTGTGTGTTGTATCCAACATGTCCCAACACCAGACAAGAGGTACAAGTCACCAGTTTCCGGGGTGACTGTGCGTCCTAGGTATCAACTGTCAATCAAAACTTTATATTGTTAAAGTTTCGAACTTTCGCATAGGAAAACTCCCCATTCTTCAAATTATAGCAATTCTCAACCCAATTTGACCATTACACACAAAAGTTTCAAACTTTGATGGAAAAGTAAAACCGTATTTTGAACAGCAGAAGGACTATACCAAGTTGATCGAGTTCGATGACTAGCGGCTCCACTCCGATTTTCTTGAACAGCGACTTCACCTCCATCGAGTACCTCCACATTTTCCCAGAAAATCAACAAACAAATTCTAATTCAATAAAAAAATCAAGAAAAGGAAAAAAAAAAAGAAAAAAAAAAAAGAAAAGAAGGAACGAAAGAATAAATCAAAATCGTTCGATAGAACTCACGAGCACCAGGTCTTGGAGTAGATCACCACCGGGTTTTCCGCCAGGGTCTTCTTCACCGAGTCCTCCAGTCGAGCTCCAAAGGAGGGAGATGAAGAGGAAGAGGAAGAGGAAGAGGAGGAGGACGTGGATCGGACGGTTAGGGTTAGGGTTCGGCTCCGGCGGGAGGGGGAGAAGGAGAGGGAGGGCGGTGAGCGGATCGTGGGAAGGAGAAGGTGGCAGTGACCGGACCGAAGGGAGGTGATGGTGGTGGAGGTTGCGCTCGCCAGCGCCATGAGAGGATGAGATCAGATATGGGGATTTTATCGGATCTCGATATGTTATTCTTCTTCCTGGGTTTCAGGATGGGGTTTGGGTCTGGTCACCGCGGGTCTGGTCACCGCTCGTTACAATATGATGGCGTCCTTGGTGGTGAATAATTTTTTTTTTTTAACTTCCAACATAACGTTCGGGACTTTGTGTATTCTGCATTGCATGTAGCAGAGACTCAAATGCTTAAGAAAATCCTTTCCACTTTTCATGTAAGTAATGTGCTTTTGCAGGAACAATATCGTGAATAAAAATTCACAAAATACTCTGAACTGGTAATTTGTCTCCATGTAGCAGAGGCAAATAGCAACATTCTCTTGAAAAATCACAACTCTAGACCAACTGGGTCAATCCCAATTCCTGAGGCAAATGCTAATGTTGAATTTAGCAGATGTCGTGGTGGAGGATGTGTAAGAGGGCGTGAAAAAAATTATGGGAGATATAGTCATAGTTATCAGCCTTGCAAATGTAGAAACAGTAGTTCACAAAAGAATAAATAAAATAAGTGGACAACACCCTCTAACAAAGAAAATTCAAATACTCAAAATAAACCAAATAATGGTAGTAATGCTTGTCATAAATGTGGCAAAGATGGATATTGATTTAAGCAATGTCAAGATCCTCAAGAAGAGGTTGAGAAATTTAAAGAATCCATAAATGACATGTCTAGGCTATGAGAGTTTGTTAGAAATCTTTATTATGTATTAGGAGTCAGATTTCTAATATAATATTATCGTTTGGTGTGCTTAATTATTTTTATTATATCTATGCTAGCTAGAATATATGTTCATAATTTTCTTTTTTGCTTCATGATTGAAGGTATGGATATACGAAGGGAGAAAAATGATTTGGATATGTGTTTGGTAGATAGTGCTACAACACATACGATTTTGAAAATTAATTTTTTTTCTCAAAGTTAGTATTTGACAAGCATAAAATGCCAACAATAGCTGGACCAACCCATATAATAGAGGACTTTGGAAAAGAAAATATCATGTTATCTAATGGTACTCAAATAGATTTGCAGAATGTGTTATATTCAAGCAATTCCAAAAGAAATTTAATGAGTTTCAAAGATATACGCAGAATTGGGTACCATATTGAAACTCGAAATGATAACAATAAAGAGACATTATGTATCATATCTAATGTTGGGAGCAAAAAAAGCTCATATTAGAAGAATTCTCTTGTCTTTTGGTGGGTTTGTATTACACCACCAATAGTATAATTGAATCTCATATGAATGTGGCAAAACATAAAGCAAATGATTCTGCCTTATGTACCATTTGGCATGACTGTTTGGGTCATCCGGAATAAACAATGTTTAAGAGAATCATTGACAATTCGTGTGGACGTTTATTGGAAAATCACGATCTTGGCTTACCAAAGAATCACCTATGTATTCCTTGTTCACAAGGAAAGTTTATAACTAGATCATCTTTTCTAAAAGTTAAGAATGAGTCTCATACTTTCTTACAAAGTATATAAGGAGACATTTATGATCCTATTCACCCTGCTAATGGTCCTTTTAGATATTTTATGGTGCTCATAGATGCATCTAGTAGGTGGTCACATATTTGTTTATTGTCTACTAATTTTTTTGTATTTTATCGTCTTTTGACCCAAATTATTAAACTTAGATCTAAGTTTTCTGGTAACACAAATAAGTCAATTAGACTTGCTAATACCACATAATTCAGCTCACAAGTTTTTGATAATTATTTTACATCATTAGAAATTGAAGTAGAACATCGTGTTCCTAATGTGCACACACAAAATGGGTTAGCTGAATCATTTATTAAACATCTCCAACGTATAGCTAGACCTCTACTAATGCAATCTAGTTTGCCAATTGAGGTTCGGGGACATGTTATTTTACATACTGCATCTCTAGTTAAATTTAAACCCACTTCATGCCATATTTTTTTCACCAATACAACTTGTTAGTGAAAAATAACCCAATATTCCATATTTGAGAAAGCTTGGATGTGCAGTATATGTTCCAATTCCACCTCCCAAAAGAACTAATGGTGCGTTTGATTGCAAGGTAGAAAATATATGGAAAAGAAATTAATTCCAAGGAATTAATTTTCTAGGAAAAAATTTTCATGGAATCTTGAAAAAAAAATCATGGAAAACTTAATTTGGTGTTTAATTGCAGTTATTTTCCTATGGGTTGGATGTAACACCCCGTTCCGCTCAAGCGGACTGCCGATTCAAACAGCAAAAGTGCAATATTCCGACCCGCTTTGCTCATGCGAGAATACTCGTTTGAGGCAAAGGATATCCAGACTTGGCCCTACAGGAGTTCAGCTTAGGCTTTCAGAGGCTCGCTCGGAGTATCGCTCAACCGAGGCGAATCATCGCTAAGGTGGGTGACTGCGGTAAACTTGTCTTTGCTTAGCCAGCACACTTAAATATATGGAATGATGCATGCGAGTCGCTAGGTGAATCACCCCCTGCATGCTAATAAGAATACAACACACCTAGCTAAGGGAATAATCCCAACTTGTATTGCTTGTGCTAGAACATAAAAATAAAATATTGCTTATATTCAGACCCTTGCATGCTATCTTTGCTTGTGCAACTAGAACCGCTATGCCTCGAGTAGAATGACATGTATATGCTCTTCTTAGTGCACTTATTTACTTGCTACACAGCACGACCCTAGATAATGTTGCTCAGTAAGTTCCCTTACGGTTTTACTACTCGGCTTACCTTCGGGCCCGAGCCAACGTGAATGCTTAAGTTTTCTTATGAATGTAATATTTGCTTGCTTACATGTTAACTTATATTGTTGCCTCATTTCAATGCTTTTCGCAAAACTATGCCTCAATTATGTAATATTGTGCATGTCATGCATTCGTCTAGTTCTTCTCGGAAGACTATCTAATAGTCGTTCCGTGCAAGTATGAACCTGAAAGTATCTGGGACCGTTAGGTCACCAAGGCAGCCCCCGAACCAGGGGAATGCATCAAGGCAAGTGAAACACTGATTGAGGATTATGTCAAGTATGCATCGAAATGATAATCATATCAAGTTTACCTCTGAACGAGAATCATGTCAAGCAAATCAAGAATCACTGTAAAACCCCTAATTCTGAAAACCCATAAATAGAGGAAATAGATTTTATTCAAGATGTTTGTGCATTTAGGGGATTTATGGAGCCATTATAATTTTTTTCTAATTTATTCTATGTAGGGGACCCTTTGGACTGTTACTAGCTTAATGGTATGCACAAATATAATTCCTATTGGATCTAACCCAAACCCTATTCTAACCCAAACCTACTACCCGTTTAGCCCCTACCCGGACCCGTTAGGAGAGCAAAATATCAACAGCAGCAGCAAAAACCAACTTTTCTTTCCCTTCTCCGCGCGTGTGAGCCGACTCATTCCACCGCCTCCTTATCTATTATATCACTAAACTCTCCTAAACCGAAAACCAAAACTAAAGAAAGAAAAAAACAACAACAGCAATGGTTTTTGAAACCACTAAATTACCCCACCGCCTCTTTATCTCTATATATATTACACACTCTCCCAAACCCTAGCTCCAATTCTTCTACCAAACACACCTTGTTGGACGCTTGCACTATACAGATTTCCTGCCAGGCAAGTATACCTTGCCATTGTACTATTATTTATATTCTATATGATGCATGCATATTTTATTTCTGCTTATTTAGTTTATTTATTTTAACTGCTATATAAATTGCGCGTCCAAGGAAACTTGGGTGCAACGACGGTGTCGTCGTATTCTGTTTTTACTTATGTATTTGCATTGGACCTACTTTATGAGACCACCCCATTATTATGAGGCATTTTATGTTTCATTGGCTATGACACTATTATTACACGAGTGTGAGTCACATGTAGGACACGGACTTGCGTATTCGGCTGGACACTGGTACGTATAGGTCGTGCGACGCATAGGGATAACTGTCGATAGAAACTTTGTATGCTAGTAGACCTGGCAGTTATTTAGAGGTTTTATCGTGTCATGGATGTGACATGCTTAGAGCATGGGGTGGGGAGAATAATAAGTAAGGCGTTTGGGCTCCTTTGTACTTTTCTCCTGTGCGCCCGAATTCTCTGCCGGAGAGACTGGTGGTGATGACCACTATATATTATATTATCAGGCGGCCTCTGCCGTTCAAAATATGACATACTTTGTAGGCCCCTGGATCTCCAAGAGAACCATGCCAATCCCATTTTGGCCAGATAGCCCACGTGTTGGAAAATTATTCTCAAACTACATTCACTTAGACGGATATGCGACCCCATTGGATGTTTACTTTTCAATACTTATTGGCATGTTGTTATGTATCTTGTTACGTCCCTCTGAGGACCTGGTCCCTTTCCAGATATGGACGAGCAGAAGTATCCGCAGGAGTACGGACCTGGACCTGACGCTACTTACCAGACTGAGGAGGTCTTACCTTCGGAGTATCTATGATTTTATTACCGCTGTTTAGAGATCCTTGTTGCTACTTCATTATAGTCATTTTGTAGTGAATTTGTTTCCATCCGACTATCAGACTTGATACTCATCTTTGATATTCAGATATTATTCAACTATTTATTCCTACTTATTATTTGTGCTGCGGATGAGATATAGATTGTGTGTGACTTGTTGTGACAGTATATTACCACTAGTGGATTGAATATTCATGTACATCGTACGTGTGTATATGGTTTCCATATATTGGAATTTGTATACATACGATTGGGCGTGTTATGTATTCCTAGTCCTACGTATTTTGGACTGGGGCGTGACATATTTTTGGTGGGGCGTGACAATCACAGCTTGTGGAGCAAATGCTCGGTTCAGAACAAGAATCATGGATTATCATATCAAGTGTAAAAATGGAAAGACCCAAGAAATTGCATGTCGCGGACAACTTGGAAACAAGGTCAATTGGTTCATGCGGACGGTCGCTGGGGCACTGGCACCGATCCGATCGTGAGGGAACTCCATGGTAGTCGCATGTTTAACGGGACGAATGGCCTGCAATGTCCATGATCATTGCGTTGTATGTCATTTCCTCCTTGTACTACAGCCATCCTTTATGGCTATGCCAACAACTCATGTACATATAGATAAGTCATCATCGCTTAGCGGCAATCCGCGTGCGAGTTATTGTATTACATCCGTAACATCAGAGCCACCTGAATGGAATGAGTATAAATTATCTATATAATGGAGCAGCCCAATCAATACATAGAATCACTTAAACATCCATTACAACACTCTTGGATAACATGTATACTCGTGCATCCGAAACGTAACCTCGCTCACGACACTCATGTTTGCACATGTTATTGTCCCTTAATTCATATATATATGTTGCTCGTGCTTGAATTAAGTTGGTTTGCCTTGGACAGGGAAGGACAAATGGTAAGTTGGTAAGTCTCACCGTGTTTCCTCTTATATCGCACGGCGCACTATCACACGAGTTAGGCTATTCAATATTTGTCATGAAACTGATTGTCACGCTCCAGTCCCAAAATACGTAGAACTAGGAACACGTAAGCATGCCAGCCGTATGGATATGGCAACTCCAATATATGGAAACCATAACCCATATGTACGCTGTAATATGAATATCAATCCACAAGTGGTTTAAATTATATCACAAGTCATAGGGTACAATCTAAATCTCATCCACAAAAAATTAATATAAATGAATAACCAGCATCTATATAACTAGATCTCAACATAAGTATCTAAGGATGATAGTTGGATGGAAACAAATCCACTACCAACTCAAATAAAAAAGTACAACACAATAAACACAATACAAGAATACCAGCTAACAATCATGGGTTCGGAGAGAAGACATCCTCGAAACATATGTAACCATCCGAATCTGCGCTCCTACAAATACTCAAGAACAGATACACCTGGCAGAGGACCAGGTCCTCAGAGGGACGTAACAAGATACAAAAAAGTGAGCCAATTTGAATACAGTAAACATGCATATAATTTGAAAATAAATAAGTACGTTGTACAAGACAATCTATATGAATGCAAATGAGGACAACTTTTCGACGTATGGGCAAGGGTAGGCTACTCGATCTAAGCCTCACAACTCACATACCCGTCAATGGACATCAGAAATCGATATACCTCTGGGGTAGCGACCAACGCGACTCTACAGAAATTAACATACCTCTCGGGTAGCGACCAGTGCGACACAAGCCCGTAGTGCAAGCTATATACTACAGTTTACCAGAGTGATTAAAAGCCCATACGCCTAATGATTGTCCTCTATGATACTAAGTGTCAAGTGTGTGTCAACATATCTAATATATAGTAATGACTGAAAGGAACTACACATGCAATAAATAAACAGAGATGTAATAAATATACAGAAATATACTAAGCATGCAAAATACTATAAGCAATTTGGCAAGGTATCTTGCTTGGTAAGAAAGCTGCAAGGTGTACTGTCCAGAAGTCAAGCACACAGGATCAGAAGCTATGGTCTCCGAACAAATGTCTCTGGATGCTGAAATAGATATCACCAACGTTCCCATAATAAGCAAAATAGCTAAAAAGTACTTCCCTTTCGTCCAATTTGGACACATGGGCAAAATCGTAATTTCGGATCAAAGTGGGGTCCACGTGTGGCCCGCTTCTTACCGAAAAATGTGTCAGAACCAATGGTCTCCAAATTCGTCCAACTTAGTGTCAACAAGTCCAGAACGATGATACGAACCCAACGGAACTTCCAGAATTGGATTCCGATGAGCCGATCACAAAATCGCCCGTCAAGTGGAGCCGTGGGACCCACGATACGCGATTTTGGTCAACGTTCTCAGAATCGAACCAAACTTGGGTCACATGACCAGCGTATTGCTACGAGTCTGATGGCGCAAGTTTCATCTCGATCCGACATATGTACACAAAGTTACAACGTGTTCCAGAACAGGTGGATATAGGGCGTTGTCGGCGGATACGCGTTGATTTCGGTGTGCACGTACATCCAAATCAACTTCTGTGAAATTCCGCACGTCCGTATCAATGGCGCGCACCTTTCGGTGAAGACCGCGCACGACCAAGTCATCCCGTTTGGCGGGGCGTACTCAGCTCCGGGGGGAAACGGGGTGTTGGTTTTCCTGTTTTTGGATCGCGGTTTGCGATCGCCATGGGACGCGACGCACCGAGCGGGTTGCACGGGCATCGAGAGGGCTACACAGCCTACGCGTCACAACTGACAGAACAGAAAATGGAGCAACGAGGAGAGAGAACGGGTTACCTGAACAGGGCTCCATGGAACAGGGTTTCTTCGTGTCCGTGGGGAGACTCGACACTGCGACACGGTGTCCGGGTTACTGTGTTGTGCCGTGTCCGAGTACTGTATCCTGGTTAGGGTTTAGGGTTCTGCTGTGGGAGACTCGCCGAAGGAAGGCAGCTCGGGGAGGAGGTGTTTAGTCGGAGGAGGGCTGGGGGTCGCGGAGCTGGGCGGATGACGGCGGGGGTTAGGGTTTCGGCGGAGGATGGCGAGGGGAGTTCTGGTAGTCGAGGCTGCGGGAGGGGGTCGAGAGTTCGTCGGGGTCGACGACGGAGCGGGGCGCGGGTTCTAGAGGGTGGTGGTGGTGGCCGGGGACGAAGCCTAGGGGGTCTGCTCGAGGACGATGGCAGAGGAAGAAGAAGCGGTGGTAGTGGCGCTGGGGGTTCGACGAGCGGCTGCGGGTCGTCGGTAGGAAGAGGTTGATGGTGGTGGTGCTGGGCTGGGCAGGACACGGCGAGGCGGTTCTGCGGGGTGAGGGGAAGAGGGTCAAGCGGAGGAGTTCGTCGGTGGGAGGAGGAAGGCGGAGAACGGAAGAGGGGATTTAGGGTTCCGGCGTCGGGGGTTAATATAGGGGTCGTTGGAACAGTGTATGGGTCAGATTAGGTTTCAGATTAGGTTTAGGGTTCATATTTGGTAACGGGTCCGGGTCGGGTTCATTTCGGATCCGACCCGACCCGTTAAGAGTGGGTTTGGTCCGGTTCGGTTCACCATGCTTTGGGTCGGTTTGGTTTGGTTTATTTAAAATAAACCGGGTTCAATCAGGGTTTAGTTTAGGGTTAATTACGACTTGGTTTTTTAGGGCTTTAAAAATATTTCTGGGGTCCAATAAATTCCCGAAAAATTACTCTATGTCTACTTTTTCATTTTACACCAGAAAATATTATTTTTATAATAGTTTAATATTAATTAACATCATTTAAAAATCATTTAGTCACAAAATACCTTAGTTTTAATTCATGAAAAATGATAGAAAATTGTGTAAAAATTGTTTTAAAAATTCTTGAAAAATCAGGGGGTTTACACTGATCCTAAAGCAACTATGTCATGACCCGTACCCAGTATAGGGATGCAAGTCGGGAACAACGCCCAGCCTACGCCACAGAATCGACGGTAAAATACTGTCTTGGTCAACTATACTATCTAAACATCTCACAATAATATAAAATCTGCTAAATATCTCAATACAAAGCTCAATCACAATTCTAAAAGCACTAGAAGATATGAAGAAAGTCTAACTATACATTCAAAATATAAATAACAATAATAGAACAATATCCAATCTCATACCATATGTCGAAAATAAATCCGGTACCGAAATGCTAAAGAAACTAACTATGAAAACTAGTGATCCAGATAAACCTCCCGACAATCACTCCAGAACTAGTGGGTCCAAGTCTGCACCATCTATAAGTCGAAGTCCATAGTATGTCGGACACCACTCTCTCGGATCCTCTGAAAAATATTTTCCAGTAAGGAATGGAGCGAAGTACATCTCTAACAGCAGTTCTAATCAATAATATAAACTATGTAACAGTAAATAGATGTGAATATACAAGATGCATATATATGTACAAGAGATACACAATAAAGAAAATACTAGAAATAAATACAAGAATGAAGAATATGGCAATGAACAATAATACTAATGACTAAGTGAGTGAGTACCAGCTTTAACATGTGATCGACTTGGGAACTTGCACAAGAGTAAATGGCCTGGTTAATCATACGTGCGGTGTATGATCAACACTCATAAGGAACAAGACTTGCACAAGGAGGGTATGATCACATATCTACACTATATACTCCCCAACCCGGACTGGTATAGTGGATCCAACAATGGTACGCTATGGCACGGGATTTTCCAAGAAGATAGCGACTTTTTCCGAGAATCAGTGTCTGTACATGTACAAGATAATCAATGAAACAAGGCTTGCACAAGATATACCATATACCAAAGAATAATATCTCATGACGAGATTCGGATATACCAATCCGTGTAACCATCGTGTCAAAAAAACATGGATATCTACACTAGATATAATAAACATAGAGGATATCATAAATGAGAAACTATCAGAGAATGTACTCGCTTGAAGTCCGGTGAATAGTCTTACAGATGTCTGATATGGTGCCTCAAAGACCTAGATATGGAATATAACATTAATACAAGGTTCTGGAAAGAAATAAGTTTAAACTAGTCAACTTCTAGGTCATAAAGCCATTTCTAAGTCAAAACAGTCAAACTAGGTCAACTCTAAGTCAAATCGGTCAAACTTGGTCAAACTACCTATTTCTAGGTTGCATGAGTCTATCTCAATGATATTGGGTTCATACACTATGAATCTAGGTCATACAAGCTATATCTTATGATACTAAGATACCGTATCTCAGGATACACAAACAATAGATAAATATCACATATCTATAATAAAATAATATTAAATATATAATTCCTAATTACAAATACTAAAGGGATACCTTGGTTTCGAACCAACTTGGTATCGTAACACTAAACCTCTATCTTGATACCCAAACCCAATACCTTGGGTATCCTCAATACCTTGGCATTTACCTTGGTATCTCAAGGTAATGTCACTCTAGTACATATATTAACTATCCAACTATAACTATAAACTACCATGCATTAATACTTATACAACACTATATACCTTATTTTAGTCACCTTAGTATCAATCCATAATTAGTTTACATCTATCTTATTACTATGCCAATACCTACTACTCATACCTTGGTATATCTCAAGGTAATATTAATATCTAACCATATTAATACTAAGATACAAGCTAACTCTATATATACTAACTACTAATATATCCACTAGCTAAATCAACCCATTAACTAACTACATGCTAAATATAACAACTACTAAATACCACTAACTACTAACATATGATACCTACTAGTGCATGGATACTTATAGCTACATAATAACTTACCAACTACTAATGTATATCTATATATACATTATACATACATACATATAGATAACTAGAAATGAATATATATCTAACTACTTAAAATATAATATACTAATGCATAAATACCAGTTATGAAATATATACATATATATATACCAATACCAAACATACATCTATTATTTATAAATAATACATAGGTATAATTATACCGCAAAACTTTCACAGTTGGCTGCTGTTGCCGTCGCTAATACTGCTGCTGTTGTTAATAATACTGCTGCTGCTGCTATTGCTATTTCTACTGCCGTCACTATTGTTGCTGCTGCTGTTGTCGCTAACATTGTTGCTGCTGTTGTTGTAGTTGTTGTTGTCGCCAATACTGCTGCTGCTGCTGTCGCTAAATGCTACTGATGTTGCTAATACTGCTGTTGCTGTCGCTATAGCTTCGAACCCCCCCTCTCCCACTCTTACACTAATAAATACACAAATAAATATATACTAATATACACAATATAGCTACTATTATATATACTAGCTACATATATTTATATACATATACATGCTCACCAAATATATATATATATATATATATATATATATATATATATATATATATATATATATATATATATATATATATATATATATATATATATATATATATATATATATATAATTATAACATACAAGTATATATATAGATAACATATATACATATACATATAACTTATATAAATACACTACTATATATTTATACATTACTATAATTAAAAGCTATTACATATGTAGAAATATAGATAATATATATATATATATATATATATATATATATATATATATATATATATATATATATAAAATTATAACATACAAGTATATATATAGATAACATATATACATATACATATAACTTATATAAATACACTACTATATATTTATACATTACTATAATTAAAAGCTATTACATATGTAGAAATATAGCTACATATATACATAATACATAGGTACATAAATATATGATACACTAACACATAAATATATATATATATATATATATATATATATATATATATATATATATATATATATATATATATATATATATATACACACACACACACATGCATATAATTATATATTATAATGACTAAAAATAATGGAAATAGATCTAGAAATAAAATACACAAACACGTGGAGTGCATCGCTCCCGTATCCCACTAGATTTAGGATACGCTTGCGACACGAGTCCACCACACATCCAAACTGTCACGACCCGCACCCGAAAAATCGGGCATGAGTCGTGGGTACGTCCAGCCTACGCCGCAGCATCGGCGGTAGAACGCTGTCTAGGTCAACTATCTAGATAATAATCTCACAAAAATTGGCCATGACCTCTCCAAAAGGAGGGCAACCACACAATCAATATATAAACCTGTCAAGATCTCAACTCCAAACGGAGGAGCAATATCAAATGATAATCACAATATACTCAATCACGAATCTAAGCATGATAAGATAACACAGAGAGTCTAACAACTAAAAAGTCTAACCATCACCAACTACTACAACAACCACAACATCCATAATAATAATATATTATCCAAAATAATATACAAACAAGGTCTCAATCCAAAACCGGAGACAAATCCGGTGCTAAAGCTAATAAAAACAACAAGGTCCTAGTGATCCCGGCTACCAACCCGGAAATCACTCCTAAACTAGAGGATCCCTGTCTGCACCGTCGACAGGCTCAGGTCCATAAAACGTCGGACACCAATCCTCCGGATACTCTGAAAAATATGTCCAGTCAGGACTGGAGCAAGTACATCTCTAACAGCAGTTCCATTTAAATGATAAAAACTATAAAACAGTTATAGCAAGTAGCAAGAAGAATGAAATAAAGTATGGAGCAAGAAATATACATATGTCACTGGTGCATAAGGTAAAGATGCATGGATATCAGAGCAAAATAGTAATAACTGCAAGATACAAGAAATCTAAGCTAAGATCAAGTCCGTGCACATGAACGTGTAGTGAGTCCAGCATGAAAAACATGTAGTGAGTCAAGTCCAGAAACATGTAAGTGAGACAAGTCAAGAAATGCATGAGAGTCCAGACTATAAAGAATGAACTCGGTGTCTTTGAAATACTTGTTTCGACATGTAAACGGCTAGGGGTAAGTACGGCTCACCGCGCACTGGGTGCGCGGCTGCTATCATTCCAGATTAGACCAGAGGGAGTGATTCCTGATGATGCCAGATAGGAATGTTTACATGTCTACTCGAGTATTTCCCCGCCCCGACTAATACAAGTGGATCCAAGACCCGACACGCAAATCAAGATGAGTCCAGCCTGAACATGAATGATGCCTGTAGGTGATGCCAGTAGTGATGCCAGTAGTGATTCCAGAATAGAGGCCAGAAACATGAAATGTACGTGTCGCAAGTAAATGAATCCAGAAATATTAATCAGTGTCCCGTGTTGTGCCAGAATAATCAGATGATACTATACTAGAAGCTGAATCATAATAATCATCAGATAATAAAAACTATCAGAGAATGTACTCGCCTGACGTCCTGAGCAACTGGCGATCCGAACTGGTGTCGCAAGGACCTAATGTGAAAAGCAAGGTTAAACATGGTTCTAATAAGTTAAACAGATATAAAATAACTAAAAATAGGCTTCTAGGGTCGTTCTAGGTCAAACGGGTCAAACCGGTGAAATCTGGGTCAAAAAGTCAACTCTGGGTCCAAAAAGTCAACTCTAGGTCAAAACTAGGTCAAAAGTTGACTTTGGCGGTCAACCGAGTCAACTACGGTCAAGTCTGGGTCAAACTAGGGTGCTCCTGAAATTTTAGGTCAAACCGAGGTCATTATGCTAGAAAACTCACAAACTCGCCTCCTTGAGATACCGGGATACCCTCGGTATCCGATACCTCAACCTAGGCTACGCACCCCGCCTATACCCTCTAAAACCTATGCTAGCACGCGTAAATATATACACATAAGCATATAAAAATCACTCCAATACTATTCCTAGGCTATTGCTCAAAAACCCCGCTTGAAACCCAATACCTTGGTTATCTTAAGGTATTGAGATACCTCGGTATCTCAAGGTATTGAGGTTTCGCTCTAAAACCCTCTAACTAGCTATCTAGCTATTGATTATGCACCTAGTTATTAATCTAGGCTAGGTAGTATAGATATCTACCATAATTATATATATCTAAGTATGTATTTACCTATATATATAGATATCCACACACATATATACTAATACCCATTACCTTACCCTACGCATAAATATATGACTATACTATCTAGATATCTCTAGGTATTGATATAACTATATGTATATAGATATATATATATACTTTAGATAGATAACTACCTATCTACCTATGTATCTATCCAACCTTCTATTTATTCCTCTATTTATCTATCTATAATTCTATTTACCTTATCTATAAATCTAGCTATCTATCTACCTAATTATCTATCTATCTATCAATATATCTAGCCACGTAGTTATCTATCTATTAACTATCTACGTATCTATTTATCTATTAACCATACATACCTATCTAACTATTTATCTATATACTTATATATATATATCTCCCTCTCCCTCGCATTGCTACTGCTGCTGCTAGCTCTTGCTGCTACTGCTGCTGAATTGCTACTGCCTGCTGCTGCTATGGCTGCTCCTTCTACTGCTGCTGCTGCATCTTCATACTGCTGCTGCTGAAGCTTCATACTGCTGCTGCTGAAGCTGTTCTGCTGCTGCTGGTTCTCAGTCCCCCCCCCC
This sequence comes from Iris macrosiphon, assembly GCA_036927795.1. Taxonomy (NCBI): domain Eukaryota; kingdom Viridiplantae; phylum Streptophyta; class Magnoliopsida; order Asparagales; family Iridaceae; genus Iris; species Iris macrosiphon. The sequence continues at coordinate 347,993 of JAYESA010000084.1, forward strand.
CTCTCATCTCACACACACACACACACGACCACATACCCAAATACATTTATATATATCTATATATATATACAAACATATATATACATATATATAACTCTATAGGTATATATATACACACTAACATATATATATCTAACACACACACTCAACACAAATCAACACACACACACATAATTATATACACGTATCTATATATATATATATATAAATACCATCTATATATATATACACACATATAACTACACTCATATATATACACACACACACACTCACACACTTAAACATATATATATATATCTATATATATCCTCACTCACACACACTCACACACCCTCACACACACACTCTCGCACACACTAGCACACACTCTCACAAACACACAACCACACACACAAACACTCCTACATATATATAAATATATATACATATATACACACTCACTCAAACTCATATATATATATATAGGCACTCACTCACACTCATACTCACACTCACACACACTCACCTACACACTAGCACACACTCACACAAGCACTCACCTACACACATACACTAGCACTCACTAACAAACTCAAAAACACATAACCACACATATATATATATAAATAGAATATATATATATATATATATATATATATATATATAGGAACACACACACAAATAAATATATATATATAGAGATATTTATACACAAACACAACACTACCACAACGATGCACACAACGCTCACAATGCCCCACCTACGCACGCCCAACGACCCCGACACTCACCAACGCCTATAAATATATAAAATATAACTCGAAAACTCTAGCACACACTCCCCAATACTAACCCAACGCGTGCACAAGCCCGAAACGAGGAACCCAAGTCAAAATGGCCGTTCGGTCATTTCGACGAACACGTGGTGCGCGGCTCGGAAAACCTCCTGAAACGCACACCAAACGAACTCGGAATCGGCCCAAAATTTACCCACGCACTCTAAACGATGCCTAGATCCTAGAAAATGCGCTTCCGTGTCGATTCTAGGTCCGTGGCGGAAACGCACACGCACTTAGAATCGGCGACGACGAAAAGCCCCAATTTCGCCCGAAACGCCCGTTTCTCCGCGACGCGGCTTCCCGTGTCCGAACGGAGACACGCACTCACCCTCAAGATACCCGACAACGTCTACCTAGGTCTATCTAACCTAAGGCATCACCCAAAATTGGGTCAAATTCGGATTCCACCCGAAATTGACACAAAACCTAGTGTTAAAGTCTCCAAACACTACCCAACTAGTTCCAACTTCCTCCCACGGGTAGCCTAAGGGTCTAGAAAGGTTCTAAAATATTAATTACACTATATAAAAATAATTACTAGGGGAAAAATTAGGGTTTACCTCTTGGGAGTTGGAATCCCAAGCCAAAGTCTCAAAAATGCTCCAAATCCTCCAATCCAAGCTTCCAAGCCTCAAATCCAAGCTCCAACACCAAATCTAGGCTCTATCCACCTAGGTTAGGAAAAAATGAAAGGTTAGGGTTAGCAACCATGGAGAATAGAAGAAGAAAAAAGAGAAATAGGAGGAAGAAACTTACTTGGAGAAGGAAGGAAGAAGAAAAAGAAGTGGAGAAGAAGAAGAAGTGAAGAAGAAGATGAAGAAGAAGAGAAAGGGGAGTGGGGGCTGCTGTTCTCACGGGTAGGGAGGGGTTTGGGGCCGGCCAAAGGAAGTAAATAGGGGTTTACATAAGTTCCACATTCACAAAATGCCCCTATTCACTTGGTTTCGGGTTCCAGGTTCCAAAAGCACTCAAACTAGTTTCAAATCTCTCCAACTAACTTCCTAAAAATAAAATAAATATTCTAAGCCCCAAAATAATTCTCACAAGGGTGTGGGCTGGGTCGGACATGGGTCCACTAGGGTCTGACATGGGTCCAGGCTAGCCAAAATCCTAAAACAAACAATAAAAATATAATACAATCAATAATTAAATATAATTACAAATAATTATAAATAATACACAATTAACCCAAATTAAAATAAAAAAAATACCCGGCTCTGGAAATGGGGTGGTGACAAGCCTATCCTCCTTAAAAAATTTCGTCCTCGAAATTTAAAGTCAATCACACTCTCTCTAGGTCAAACCCCCAACAATCACAGTCAAGAAATTCTACCTAAACAACATACAAGATCAGGGTCCTACTGGTCGTGTTATTACAGTCTTAATTGGGGTCACTACACTATCTACCACAGCACAAAGAAAATCTAACAGGTACTAATAAAGCACACCACAGGAATGGAAAAGGACAGGAAGAAGAAACAAGAGACAGACCTGCTAACCCGACATTCGTAGCATCGGCCTCCTCGACCGTCAACGCATAAGCCCTGCCCTGCTGGGGTGTATCCCTCTGCTGGTGCGGGGCATGATGCTGTGCCACAGATGGCCTAGCTCCAACTCTCTGATCCTGTGCTCCACCTAATGGAGGTGCAGTAGGGCAATCTCGCATATGGTGAGCAGCGGATCCACAGAACAAACACACCTTCAGCCTCCTCCTACAAACATCCCAGGTGTGTCCTGCCTTCCTGCAGTAGGCACAAGTGGGCACCCTCTGATCCTGACTCTTCTGCGCTGCCTTCTGCACATAGGGACGCTTAGCTGGTCCCGCACTGCCACTCGCACTGCCTGAATCATCCCTGCCTCTCTTGGACTTGAGCTCCAAGTCATCCTCTGCTCTCTGAGCATCTCCTACTATCTGCTCAAAAGTCGCCTCGCGGTCGCTCCTGGTCAAAGACTTGACCGCCATAACCAAGCCCTTGCGAAACTTCCTCGCCTTGGCTGCCTCACTCAAGCCATCCACAAATCTGCCCAGACGGCAGAACTCTGCTGCGTACTCATCCACCGTCATGCTCCCTTGGACGAGTGCCTCGAACTGGCTCTCCAAAGCACTGAGCGCCACATCAGGGAAAAACTTCTCCTTAAAAAGCCTCTTGAAAGCCTCCCAAGTAAGCCCTGGCGCTGCAATCCTCGTATCTGTGCGATACCATGTCAAAGCGAGGTCGAACATCTGACTGCCCGCTGCCTCTATCTGCATGCTGTTTAGAATTTGTGCCAGCCTGAAGATCCCCTCGATCTGCTCTATCTAGTCATCCGCGTACAGGATCCCTTCTGTACCACGGAACTCCTTGGGCCGCATCCTCTGAAAGTCGATGATACTACCCGGCCTCGGATGCTGAATCTGATCTGCCTGTGGCTGAACCTGTGCCACCCTATCCACTGTCGTCATGGCCACCTGGTGGGTGTTCTCAATGCCCAGCCCCATCACATCCACCTGACGGTGCTGCGCGTCCATCATCTCCCTGAAGAACGCAAACAACTACGCGGCATCTACTGGAGCAGGAAGCGGTGGAGGAACCACCGGAACGACTGGGGTAGTCCTCGGATCGACAGGTGAAGGAGGATCCCCGAGAGAAGCAGATGCTCCCTCAACCGCAGGAGTGGTGAGTGGAGCGGTAACAGCTGCCTGAATACGAGCTGGACGAGAGGTAGCAGACCTCTCAGTGGCAACTGCTGGAACGGTACGATGGGATCGTGTCTTCGGAGGCATCCTGAACACAGATCAAAAGAAGTCAATACGGCACAAGATACTATATCATCAAAGAAGGACAGTAATATTTCAAAAGAAACAATTTCAGAATAATTAGATTGGAATTGTTCCTAGTCGTGATTGAGTACACTCTCATCCTAGATCCTAGATCCTATAGCAGGCTCGCAGCAGTACAACTAAGTTATTGTACCACCACGATATCGCACTAGTTGCGAATCGAGACCTGCATGGGGCCGCCACCAAAAATGTGTCACGACCCGCACCCGGAAAATTGGGCATGAGTCGTGGGTACGTCCAGCCTACGCCGCAGCATCGGCGGTAGAACGCTGTCTAGGTCAACTATCTAGATAATAATCTCACAAAAATCGGCCATGACCTCTCCAAAAGGAGGGCAACCACACAATCAATATATAAACCTGTCAAGATCTCAACTCCAAACGGAGGAGCAATATCAAATGATAATCACAATATACTCAATCACGAATCTAAGCATGATAAGATAACACAGAGAGTCTAACAACTAAAAAGTCTAACCATCACCAACTACTACAACAACCATAACATCCATAATAATAATACATCATCCAAAATAATATACAAACAAGGTCTCAATCCAAAACCGGAGACAAATCCGGTGCTAAAGCTAATAAAAATAACAAGGTCCTAGTGATCCCGGCTACCAACCCGGAAATTACTCCTAAACTAGAGGATCCCTGTCTGCACCGTCGACAGGCTCAGGTCCATAAAACGTCGGACACCAATCCTCCGGATACTCTGAAAAATATGTCCAGTCAGGACTGGAGCAAGTACATCTCTAACAGCAGTTCCATTTAAATGATAAAAACTATAAAACAGTTATAGCAAGTAGCAAGAAGAATGAAATAAAGTATGGAGCAAGAAATATACATATGTCACTGGTGCATAAGGTAAAGATGCATGGATATCAGAGCAAAATAGTAATAACTGCAAGATACATGAAATCTAAGCTAAGATCAAGTCCGTGCACATGAACGTGTAGTGAGTCCAGCATGAAAAACATGTAGTGAGTCAAGTTCAGAAACATGTAAGTGAGACAAGTCAAGAAATGCATGAGAGTCCAGACTATAAAGAATGAACTCGGTGTCTTTAAAATACTTGTTTCGACATGTAAACGGCTAGGGGTAAGTACGGCTCACCGCGCACTGGGTGCGCGGCTGCTATCATTCCAGATTAGACCAGAGGGAGTGATTCCTGATGATGCCAGATAGGAATGTTTACATGTCTACTCGAGTATTTCTCCGCCTCGACTAATACAAGTGGATCCAAGACCTGACACGCAAATCAAGATGAGTCCAGCCTGAACATGAATGATGCCTGTAGGTGATGCCAGTAGTGATGCCAGTAGTGATTCCAGAATAGAGGCCAGAAACATGAAATGTACGTGTCGCAAGTAAATGAATCCAGAAATATCAATCAGTGTCCCGTGTTGTGCCAGAATAATCAGATGATACTAAACTAGAAGCTGAATCATAATAATCATCAGATAATAAAAACTATCAGAGAATGTACTCGCCTGACGTCCTGAGCAACTGGCGATCCGAACTGGTATCGCAAGGACCTAATACGAAAAGCAAGGTTAAACATGGTTCTAATAAGTTAAACAGATATAAAATAACTAAAAATAGGCTTCTAGGGTCGTTCTAGGTCAAACGGGTCAAACCGGTGAAATCTGGATCAAAAGTCAACTCTGGGTCCAAAAAGTCAACTCTAGGTCAAAACTAGGTCAAAAGTTGACTTTGGCGGTCAACCGAGTCAACTACGGTCAAGTCTGGGTCAAACTATGGTTCTCCTGAAATTCTAGGTCAAACCGAGGTCATTAGGCTAGAAAACTCACAAACTTGCCTCCTTGAGATACCGGGATACCCTCGGTATCCGATACCTCAACCTAGGCTACGCACCCCGCCTATACCCTCTAAAACCTATGCTAGCACACGTAAATATATACACATAAGCATATAAAAATTACTCCAATACTATTCCTAGGCTATTGCTCAAAAACCCCGCTTGAAACCCAATACCTTGGTTATCTTAAGGTATTGAGATACCTCGGTATCTCAAGGTATTGAGGTTTCGCTCTAAAACCCTCTAACTAGCTATCTAGCTATTGATTATGCACCTAGTTATTAATCTAGGCTAGGTAGTATAGATATCTACCATAATTATATATATCTAAGTATGTATTTACCTATATATATAGATATTCACACACATATATACTAATACCCATTACCTTACCCTACGCATAAATATATGACTATACTATCTAGATATCTCTAGGTATTGATATAACTATATGTATATAGATATATATATACCTTAGATAGATAACTACCTATCTACCTATGTATCTATCCAACCTTCTATTTATTCCTCTATTTATCTATCTATAATTCTATTTACCTTATCTATAAATCTAGCTATCTATCTACCTAATTATCTATCTATCTATCAATATATCTAGCTACGTAGTTATATATCTATTAACTATCTACGTATCTATTTATCTATTAACCATACATACCTATCTAACTATTTATCTATATACTTATATATATATATATATATATATATATCTCTTCCTCTCCCTCGCATTGCTACTGCTGCTGCTAGCTCTTGCTGCTACTGCTGCTGAATTACTGCTGCCTGCTGCTGCTATGGCTGCTCCTTCTACTGCTGCTGCTGCAGCTTCATACTGCTGCTGCTGAAGCTTCATACTGCTGCTGCTGAAGCTGTTCAGCTGCTGCTGGTTCTCAGTCCCCCCCTCTCATCTCACACACACACACACGACCACATACCCAAATACATTTATATATATCTATATATATATATACAAACATATATATACATATATATAACTCTATAGGTATATATATACACACTAACATATATATATCTAACACACACACTCAACACAAATCAACACACACACACATAATTATATACACGTATCTATATATATATATATAAACACCATATATATATATATACACACATATAACTACACTCATATATATACACACACACACACTCACACACTTAAACATATATATATATATATATATCTATATATATCCTCACTCACACACACTCACACACCCTCACACACACACTCTCGCACACACTAGCACACACTCTCACAAACACACAACCACACACACAAACACTCCTACATATATATAAATATATATACATATATACACACTCACTCAAACTCATATATATATATATAGGCACTCACTCACACTCATACTCACACTCACACACACTCACCTACACACTAGCACACACTCACACAAGCACTCACCTACACACATACACTAGCACTCACAAACACATAACCACACATATATATATATATAAATAGAATATATATATATATATATATATAGGAACACACACACAAATAAATATATATATATAGAGACATTTATACACAAACACAACACTACCACAACGATGCACATAACGCTCACAACGCCCCACCTACGCACGCCCAACGACCCCGACACTCACCAACGCCTATAAATATATAAAATATAACTCGAAAACTCTAGCACACACTTCCCGATACTAACCCAATGCGCGCACAAGCCCGAAACGAGGAACCCAAGTCGAAATGGCCGTTCGGTCATTTCGACGAACACGTGGTGCGCGGCTCGGAAAACCTCCTAAAACGCACACCAAACGAACTCAGAATCGGCCTAAAATTTACCCATGCACTCTAAACGATGCCTAAATCCTAGAAAATGCGCTTCCGCGTCGATTCTAGGTCCGTGGCGGAAACGCATACGCACTTAGAATCGGCGACGACGAAAAGCCCCAATTTCGCCCGAAAAGCCCGTTTCTCCGCGACGCGGCTTCCCGTGTCCGAACGGAGACACGCACTCACCCTCAAGACACCCAACAACGTCTACCTAGGTCCATCTAACCTAGGGCATCATCCAAAATTGGGCCAAATTCGGATTCCACCCGAAATTGACACAAAACCTAGTGTTAAAGTCTTCAAACACTACCCAACTAGTTCCAACTTCCTCCCACGGGTAGCCTAAGGGTCTAGGAAAGTTCTAAAATATTAATTACACTATATAAAAATAATTACTAGGGGAAAAATTAGGGTTTACCTCTTGGGAGTTGGAATCCCAAGCCAAAGTCTCAAAAATGCTCCAAATCCTCCAATCCAAGCTTCCAAGCCTCAAATCCAAGCTCCAACACCAAATCTAGGCTCTACCCACCTAGGTTAGGGAAAAATGAAAGGTTAGGGTTAGCAACCATGGAGAATAGAAGAAGAAAGAAGAGAAATAGGAGGAAGGAACTTACTTGGAGAAGGAAGGAAGAAGAAAAAGAAGTGGAGAAGAAGAAGAAGTGAAGAAGAAGATGAAGAAGAAGAGAAAGGGGAGTGGGGGCTGCTGTTCTCACGGGTAGGGAGGGGTTTGGGGCCGGCCAAAGAAAGTAAATAGGGGTTTACATAAGTTCCATATTCCCAAAATGCCCCCTATTCACTTGGTTTCGGGTTCCGGGTTCCAAAAGCACTCAAACTAGTTCCAAATCTCTCCAACTAACTTTCTAAAAATAAAATAAATATTCTAAGCCCCAAAATAATTCTCACAAGGGTGTGGGCTGGGTCGGACATGGGTCCACTAGGGTCTGACATGGGTCCAGGCTAGCCAAAATCCTAAAACAAACAATAAAAATATAATACAATCAATAATTAAATATAATTACAAATAATTATAAATAATACACAATTAACCCAAATTAAAAAAAAAATACTCGGCTCTGGAAATGGGGTGGTGACACAAACGTACCCAAAGGACACGAGCAAGTCTAATATATTATTTATGAACAATACGAAGAGTCAAACATAAATTTACGTATCCGTGTCAAAATATGACATGCACAAAGTCTCGTATCGGAGGGAAAACCCCCAAATCAACACGTATCACCAAGTTGTTGGGATACGACCTACACGTACCCAATTATGGACATAATACTAGCCCCAAACACACAAGCACATGCCAAATTGATCTATAGAACCAATTGACACACACAACAATTGTCAATATCGGAATTTCCCCAAAATTGACACAAAAAGTACCAAAACTTTCTCAATAGGCCTCTTATGAACACAAAACCAAATCCTATGGGTAGCTTATGCATATGGGTTGATTTCTCATAGTTAAATCTCAGATTTAGAACATATTTAGAGGAAAAAATTGAATTATACCTATTGGGAGATGAATTCCCAATAAAACCTCCAAAATTGGTAAAATTGACCTTCAACTTGTAGATCATTGCTCCTCTTTATAGATCCTTGCTTCCTCCTTCTAGATCCTTTCTCTACTAGCCTCCAATGGTGATTTGGGAAGAAATTAGAAAGAAATTTGGTAATAATTTGGTAGAATTTGGTTTAGGAAAATTCTAGATCTAGATTTGGAATAAAAAAATGAAGAGAGGGAAAGTTTTCATCTCCTATATATAGGCCTCACTTGCCCCCTCCCTCAAGCTACTATATAAAGTCTAAAATACCTCTTGGGGACTCTCATGAAGAAATTAATTAAGGATGGAAGGTTCTAGTCTAATGGGTTTAACTTAATTAATCATCCTCATAATGATTGGGCTTCTAATTACTGGGCTTAATTCTAACTAGAATTTAATATTGGTCCATGAGTCTAAACTAACTAGTTAGGTCCACTAACACAAGTCCAAAAATAAATCTAACATGCTAACAATAAATAAATAATACAATAAATATTTTAACATGCACAATATTTAATTAATTACCAAATGACTAAAATACTCTTTCCTAGAAAATGTGGTAGTGACAAATTAGAAAGACAACATAATAGTAGGTACACGAAACCTATATTATGTATTTGGATTTGTCGAGCGGGCGAGTAACCTACCCACCAGTGCATTCATGTACTGATAATCCACCAGATTGTTTGCAGGGTACGGGAGAACCTCGTTCGGTGCAAATGTCTCCTTCATGCGTGCTAAGGTGTAGAGTTCACTCTGAAGCCTTGGAGCATTGCGTCCGGAACTGAAGTATATATACAAGACATAATGTTGGACCACAACCTATATATCATTCCACAAATGTATCCACTTGGCACGCTTTTATTGTTTCAGATAGAGAGAGGCTTGAGCGACTTATAATCTCGGCCATGCGTCGCTTGTAACACTTGTACAAATATCAATAAAGAGTTTTACTTTAACTTGTGTTATATAATGCTTCCGCTATTGTCGACTCAGTGAACTCGTTACCAAATTGCCTATGCGTTTATAATTTTGCTGCACTCGAATAATCTGTGCGACTCTGTGGCTTAAACCTCTTACCGCCAGCCAATGAACTACGGTCTTGCACGGGCGCGGCTCACGCTCGTGCGACATCACGCCCAGATGGGCCGAAGCAATTATCCCTTGGGAGCGCTGGTGCGGTAATTCTCGCCTAGCAGGGACAGCCGATTAGCCTACGGGAGATCGGGGTGTGATAGATTGGTATTAGAGCTTGGCTATACGCCTTTGGACTTCATTTCAATTTTTTTAGTTTCGAAAGCTCATTCGTGGGTTATGTACGCACTCTCTCTCAATGTCCCAAACAGAATGTTCTAACAACGAGTCTAAATACTTTCGAAATTTGCATTTAAATGATGTGATTGCTTGTACGAAATTGTGATGCTATGGTCTTTGTGCCAACCTGTGCTAGACCTTTTGGGATTCGAGTCGTGCTAGGACTTGTGCATTATGTGCGAACCCGATACCTATACATGGTTGCCCAACTGGTTAGTACGAAATCGAATATTGTCCCGAACGGTTAGCTTCGCATACAACCTTTCGGCTAAGTTGTGTTGAGTATTGTGTGCTAAGACCCTTTGGTGCAAGCTAGTTATAAACGAGATTTGGATATCGTTCAGGAATAAGATGAGTTAGACTTAGAATGCTAACCGATAGAAATATTCTCGAATTTATCGCTTAGGCGAATATAGAGAATCGTACTTGGATCTTGAAAAATAGCTCAAACGGTACCTCGAGTCAGAAGATACAAATAGAATATAATTGCTTAGATGACTATCGAATATGGATTTAATTGGATGACTCAATTCCGAGTGGTGTATAGATCATTTAGAAATGTCCTAACGGATTCATAAGTCTCGTACGATAGTTGTACTGAACGATTGGAGAAATATCTTGAATAAACAATAAGGCCTATATCGAATTGGGATTCACGGAAAAGAAAATCGATATTTTGGTTAAAGAAACTTGTTGAAAACTTAGAGGATTATGCGAGCAATTTTGGATTGAAACAAACGGACTGAACCTGAATACAATATCGCTCGAATAGAAGTTAGCCCGAAAATGAATGTCTTGTTCGAAGAAAGAGATGAACAATAATGGATTTTGCTTGGAGTTTGGAAGAACGGTCTTGAAATCAAGTTCGAAATGATAACTCTCAAAATCAGTCCTAACGAGAACGATTATCCTATGGGAGCGCCGGCGTGGTGATTTCACGTACGGCGGGGATGATCGAACTCACGGGAACACGTTCGGTGATTATTCCAAACGAACTCGATGAATATAACGTATCAAAATGGAATAGACATTTGAATAATTGAAACTTAGTTTCTGAGGAATGATATAAGTAGACTATATAATTACCGAACGGTAACATTAAAGTTGGATAATTTTGCTAGACAATTGGATCACTGCATGAATGGACATGACTCGATAGATTTTATATATAACTTGGATGGAGCTAAAGTGAGACACTAAGGAAGTCTTGATCATTTCGATGAAAAACCATAATATTCAAACGTTCTTGTCATGTGCGAGCATAACTCTATGTCGTACATGTGTCACGTCCGGATTAGGATGATTATCCAGCGGGAGCGTTGGCGCGATGATCTCACATCCAATGAGGGTGATCGAACTTGCGGGAGACCAGAACATGACAACTAATTGATCGTCTTGACTTTTGGTTCGTCACGATAAGAAGAATTTGGAAATGCAAGTGATAGAAAATGTTTTGAGGATAAGTTAGTCTAGAACCTAAAATAAATTATGCTTGATGGTTTCATGAATGGATACATGAATCAGGTTGGAAGACTTGGATTGTAATCTAAGGATTAGAACTGAATCTTGGCTTGGTGGACTAGACTTGGAATGGATAGGGATTCTATTAAAATATGTTTGGAGAGATAGACTATGCAAATTACTAGGCTTGTCTTGTATCTCGAATATAGTGGATTTTACTGAACGGACTCGTCCCTCGTGCAGACGAACGTGTTATTAAGAGTAGGAAAAAAATCTGTGCTCGATGTTTAGAAATCTGAGTGAAACGAGCTTGGATAGAATATCCTGTACAAATAAACATTGGTTTGACCCTAGGAATTGGGGTGAACATCGTGAGACAAATTTGCACGATGTATTATGTACTTGAACCTGTACCTATAACCTTGTGAGCTGACCTAGTAATTAGGCAGACGACCCTGTGCCGAGTGAATGAACCTGTGTTACCGACTTTACCATATTGCTTGAACAAGCTATAGAACTAGGGCAGCAAGACTTAGGGTTAGACTTGGGAATGAAAATGTGTGCTAAGTTTGACCTGAACGGAGGAACCCTAGTCAATAGATCATGCTTAATGGTAGTGCAAATCTTGATTTGATTTGCAATGGAAAATGATATAAATTTGATTGACCCTGTCGGAAGTATCCTTATGAATCATAAGACGAAAACCCTTGAGAATTTTCGTAAGTAGCTTATCCGATTTTACTATCTCTAAGTTTGGTTAAATGCATATATTTAAGGGATGTCTTGAACGTGTGCATGATCCAAGACTTAAGAGATATGAAACTCGAGAGCTAAGACTTCGTTATCGCTAAGTTGGTTGACATGCATGTGCTTGAAGCGCTTCGAATATGTGCACGATCCAGGCTTGCGATATGTCAATCTCAATGCTGCAAGTGAATATCCACACGAACAAGTATAATGAATTGTATAAGTTTGTCTCAGCCTTAGATTGTTAAATCAAGATAGATCATAACGTACCTTGCGTTAAGCAATATGTTCAACGCTAAGGCGCAATTGAGACTGACTCAACATACACGCAATACGACGTAAGAATCAAGTAGGAGATTGTGTTCAAATTGGATTTAGTGGTACTGATTGCTATGCTTGGGTTAGATTCAATAATGCGATAGAACGGCTTGCCCTCAGGAAGTCTCGAAGACGAGACTTTTTCTGAGTGGTGTATGGTGTAACACCCTGTTCCGCTCAAGTGGACTACCGATTCAAACGGCAAAAGTATAATATCCTCCGGCGAGAATACTCATTTGAGACAAAGGATATTCATACTTGGCCCTACATGAGTTTGGCTTAGGCTTTCAGAGGCTCGCTCGGAGTATCGCTCAACCGAGGCGAATCATCGCTAAGGTGGGTGGCTGCGGTGAACTTGTCTTTGCTTAGCCAGCACACTTAAAATATGGAATGATACATGCTAGTCGCTAGGTGAATCATTCCCTGCATGCTAATAAGAATACAACGCACCTAGCTAAGGGAATAATCCCAACTTGTATTGCTTGTGCTAGAACATGGAAATGAAATATTACTTATATTCAGACCCTTGCATGCTACCTTTGCCTTGTGCAACTAGACCCGCTATGCCTCGAGTAGAACGACATGTATATGCTCTTCTGAGTACAATTCTTTACTTGCTACACAACACGACCCTAGATAATGTCGCTTAGTAAGTTTTCTTACGGTTTTACTACTCGGCTTACCTTCGGGCCCGAGCCAACGTGAATGCTTAAGTTTTCTTATGAATGCAATATTTGCTTTCTTACATGTTAACTTATATTTTTGCCTCATTTCAATGCTTGTCGCAAAACTATGCCTCAATTATGTAACACTGTGCATGTCATGCATTCATCTAGTTCTCCTCGGAAGACTATCTAATAGTTGTTCCGTGCAAGTATGAACCTGAAAGTATCTGGGACCGTTAGGTCACCAAGGCAGACCCCGAACCAGGAAAATGAATCAAGGCAAGTGAATCACTGATTGAGGATTATGTCAAGTATGCATCAGAATGATAATCATATCAAATTTACCTCTGAACGAGAATCATGTCAAGCAAATCAAGAATCACAGCTCATGGAGCAAATGCTCAGTTCAGAACAAGAATCATATCAAGTGTGAAAATGGAAAGACCCAGGAAATTATATGTCGCGGACAACTTGGAAACAAGGTCAATTGGTTCCTGCGGACGGTCGCTGGGGCACTGACACCGATCTGATCCAGAGGGAACTCCATAGTAGTCGCATTATTAAATAAACGAATGGCCTGTAATGTCCATAATCATTGCGTTGCATGCCATTTTCTTCTTGTACTACAACCGTCCTTTATGGCTATGCCAGCGCCTCATGTTCATATAGATAAGTCATCCTCGCTTAGCGGCAATCCGCGTGCGAGTCATTGCATCGCATCTGTGACATCAGAGTCACCTGAATGGAATGAGTATAAATTATCTATACAAAGGAGCAGCCCGATCAATATATAGAATCACTTAAACTTTCATTGCAACACTATTTGATAACCTGTATACTCGTGCACCCGAAATGTAACCTCGTTCACGACACTCGTGTTTGCACATCTTATTGTCCCTTGATTCATATATATATATGCTGCTCATGCTTGAATTAAGTTGGTTTGCCTTGGACAGGTAAGGACAAATCTTAAGTTGGTAAGTCTCGTCGTGTTTCCTCTTATATCGTACGACGCGCTGCCACACGAGTTAGGCTATTCAATCTTTGCCATGAAACTGATCCTAAGGCAACTAGAAAGATAACATAATAGTAGATACACGGAACCTATATTACGTGTTTAGATTTGTTGAGCAGGCGAGTAGCCTCCCCACCAGTGCATTCATGTACTAATAATCTACCAGATTATTTGCAGGGTGCGGGAGAACCTCGTTCGATGCAAATACCTCCTTCGTGCGTACTAAGGCGTGGAGTTTACTCTGAAGCCTTGGAGCATTGTGTCCGAAACTGAATCACATATACAAGACATAATGTTGGAACATAACCTGTACATCATTCCACAAATGTAGCCACTTGGTACGCTTTTACTGTTTCAGAGAGAAAGGCTTGAGCGACTTGTAATCTCGGCCATGCGCCGCTTGTAATACTTGTTCAATTATCAATAAAGAGTTTTACTTCAACTTGTGTTATTCAATGCTTCCGCTATTGTTAACTCAGTGAACTCGTTACCAAATCGCCTATGCGTTTATAATTCTGCTGCACTCGGACAATCTGTGCGACTTTGTGGCTTAGATCTCTTACCGCCAGCCAATGAACCACGGCCTTGCACGGACGTTGCTCACGTTCGTGCAGCATCACGCTCAGATGGGCCAAAGCGATCGTCCCACGGACACTTGCGCAGTGATTCTCGCCTAGCGGGGACGATCGATTAGCCTGCGGGAGATCGGGACGTGACATTGGACAAGTTTTATTTTCCACCATTTTGTAGGAAAATATGAAAAATTATAGTTTTTTTGGAAAATGATTCCATAGAAAATATAAGCTATCAAACACTATAATTAGTGAAAATTTGTGATGAAAATATTTTCCATGAAAAAAATGCAATCAAACACAACCCAAGATGGGTCTCCAACGATGTTCGAGAATATACATTGGTTATGAGTCTTCTTCCATAATAAAATATTTGGAACCAATGACTGATGATGTCTTTATTGTAAGATTTAATGATTATCAATTTGAAAAAGAGTCTTCCCACTATTAGGGGGAGGAAAGCAACAAATTATTCTTGTAGAACAACCCATTGCTAATGAACTGCGTGAATTGATATGGAATACGTCTACTCTATCTCATCAAGATCCAAGAACTCCATAATGAGATTATGAGACAAGAAGAATGATACATTTGCAAGAAATCGTAAATCAATTACCTGATGCATTTAATGATACTACAAAGGTAACTAGATCACATGTGTCAGCTATGAATGTGCCAGTCAGAATTACTGCTCTAGTTGGACAAAATTCAAATAAAACGGTAAATGAATCTACTACTACACGTCAAAAGAGTGACATGCCTATAGGTTCTAAGGATAGTGCTCCTAGAAAGAGGAGAGCTAATGAAATATCTGGTCCTGATAAAAGTCTGATAGTAGCTGGATCTCCATAAATAAATAATAAAAATGTGCAAGTTTTCAAATTCACTAAAATGCCTATGGATGCCTCTAGAGTGGCACATGTACCTGAAAATGAAGAGATCTCGATATTCTATGCCTGTTCAGGTAAATTATGGAATAGAAAAGCACTTGTCATCAATGACATATTTAGCTATGCAGTAGCTAATAAAATATCAAAGGACAATAGTGATTGTGAAAATGAACCACATAGTATAAATTTTCACGCCCCAAAACCAGAATAATGGGGAGCGGGGGCAGACAACGGCCAGCTACATATACGCAGGACACACCAGTACCCCGAATATATGGTAAAGCTGTAAGATATGAGAGGTTAACACTATAATCCATCAGTCAATCCTAGGTCAAATGACCCTAGGTGTCTCAATCACAAGCAGATAAACAATATACAAGATGTAAGATCAGCTGACATATAATATTAAAGCGTCACAAACTATATATACATAGATGATCATGAAGCTAGTAAACACAAAATGAATAAACTAGCTAGAGTCTAAGTCATACATAATCAACCCTAGGATATTTTAATCATGTCATTGCCCGTAGGATAACAATACACAAGCTATGTAGCATTCGCTATCCAAAATACCGTATAAGAATACATTAGTATTTTATGGAAATTTTTATTTTAAAATACTAAGAGTAGTTTTATGATGATAATATTATAACATTAGGCTTCATGTGGCTCATAGAGACTCGTACTAATAATTATAATAATGTCTAGGCTATTTTAGAATTTTAGAAAATTTTCTGAAAATTTTAGATTATTAAAACCTAAGAAATATTATTTTCTAGAGCTTGTAGAAATTACTATAGAACCATACATGCCTATTTTGCCACTAAATATTTATTTTAGGGTTAGGAGGGTTAAATTTTTTTTAATTTATTGGGAATTTTTTGAAATTATTTAGAATTTATTTGGATTTTTTGGAATTATTTAATATTTATTTGAATTTATTTGGATATATACTCTTAACATTGGATAGATGCTAATTTATTGTTAATAGATATGAATAGGATTATATATAAATTATTGTATTATCTTTAATTATATTTAAGATTATAGATTATTTAGATAAATTCAAACTATATTTTAAATTAATCATAATCCTAAGTCTACTAGGAAAGCAACTTTATTCATATCATATCCTTATTTGAACTGATCCTAATCCTATCCAAATTCGGAAATCTTAGCCGCATTGAAATTAAGTAGTCTTCACCCATTATATATACCTATTAAGCTTATGGAATAAACTATCTGTCATAAACTTCTCTTTTTCGTCCAAAAACAGTCAAAATTTGTCATAAATTTAGCCTCATTTCTCTAGTAGTTATGACGACTTGAAAAGACTATATCTTCTAGCTCCGGACTCCAAATATATTTTTGTTTCTTGCGTTGGAACCGTCTTGAGGTTAGCTTATAGAATATCTAAATTTTTTTCATTAATTCTAAACCTAGATTTCTGAAAAATTCGTAAAGTGTCGGTTGTCTGAAATCTGATGCGTTTTGATGTTTTCTAGATTCTGGAAGATTTTGAATTCAAAATCATGAACCGTTTAAAGTTTCAGAAAGCTGACACGATAAAGTATAACATATGTTTTTTCCAAAATTAAATATGCTAGTTTACTATTCTAAAAAATTTGTACAACCTAAAAGTAACTAGAAAACTACCGAAATTATGATCTATGTGCCATATCAGCAATAACTTGTAACTAATTCGAGATTCAAGAAAAATGTTGATTCCAACATTCTTGTAGCGCTGAAATCTATAGGATTTCATACACAAATCAAGGATTGAAATTGGTTGACTTTTTTGTTCAACAGAATGTCTCAATTTGCGTGACACGAATCCCGAATTTGTAAAATAGATTTCTTTTGGCCCAAAATTTAGGTTTAACCATAAAATAAGAATATAATATGATTAAAAATTATTTTAGATGATTTTATCCAAAATTAAAATAGAATTATTAGGAAAAACCTAGTTAGGCACTTTTTATGGTTTTAAGTCTAACTTGTGTTAATTTATGCGACGGGGTTCGTGAGATGATGGTATGGTTGGATAGCTGACAGGACAAAGTTTACATTATCTTCAACTTGTGATATCAACACATCCAAAAGTTACTTGTTTAATTCTTTCATGTGCAATTACTTTATATTGTTGTACTTCATCTATGCATCTTACCTTCCGTGTCTTAACTGTTTACACACATGATAGAAGAGTGACCTATTTATATTCTTGATTACTTGTTTCTGTATATTGTCATCGTGATAGTGTTTCATTACTGTTATCGTGATCGTGTTATCATGATCAAGATATGGGATTCAGGGAAAGTATAATAAGTATGCACGTTGGCCTCCTTCGTGTGACGTGCTTATGAACTTGAGAACGTGCTATATTTTCATGTGATGTGAAATGTATTATAACTCGTGTGACATTCTCAAGGACTCATAAGTATGTATTAGCCTATTACCCATATTAGCCTACCCACGTCTTGAAAGTTGTACTTCTAAACACACATGCGTACACACTCTGTTTTATCTTGAGTTCTATCAATTTCTCTTGTTAGTTATTACTGCATTAGTATTTCTTCTATCGCATGATTTACTTGCGCGCACTATATTACTGCTGATCATATGGTTCTCATGTCTAGAGTTTTACTACTTTATATTGTATTTATCTCATGTTGGCTTAGACTTGTACTTTCCTCCAATCCTGACTGGATATGTTAAAAATTTTAGCCGACGACATTTGTCTGAAATCTACGGTGAGTACATTGGTGATATTGCTATCACCGATGTACCAAATTCATCTTTGGAAGCGGAGTAGCATATTTTCTTTCTTATACTTTTTCGTATTATTCTTAGCTAGTAGGCTTAGTGGACTTTAGTTCTAGTTATATTTATTTCATTGACCGGGTTTATTCTCCAGTACATCTTGAGTTATAGTGGATATTTTTTTGAATAAATTATTGAGATAATTAGGTTTAATTCCTTGTTATGACTTAGTTGTGGATGATATGTGTAACTTGTTATAGACCATTGTTTATCATAGACAACATACTATCGTCGATGCTATGGCGTAGGCTGGACTTGGCCACATACTCGTATCCTAAAAGTGTGAATAGGTCGTAACAAGCTAACACGTGCTCGGAGGCTAAACGCCAACAAAAGTAAAATGTACAACAGAGTAGGAAAGGAAGAAAATCTACTCAAGTGGTCATGTGCTCCTAGTAGCCACCATCCTCAGGAAAGTACGAAATATTCTCCGGTGCTGCTATTAGATCTGGCCATGCAAAACAAGTATGGTCAGACCCCAAATAGCAAGTACCACAAAGGAAGGCCAAAAACTATGAAAGAAAAACCAGCATATAAATAGTTCTACAAATATACTAAGCAACAGGAATAAATAGATGCGGATCGAGACTCGTGTTGTCATATCCCAGATCCAGAATACTAGAGAGCGGCAGAATAACTCAGCCAACTGTACCTTACGGAATACCGAAGTAACCCACAATGTGTTAAGGTTGTCTAGAGACGAGGATGGTGCATACTACAATTAAGTCTCCTACGGTCATGAACTTCTATATCTCAATCATTCAATCAAGTAGCAATAACGTAGAATATTTCAAAATAAGCTGAAATGCTAC
Source organism: Iris macrosiphon (assembly GCA_036927795.1). Classification (NCBI taxonomy): domain Eukaryota; kingdom Viridiplantae; phylum Streptophyta; class Magnoliopsida; order Asparagales; family Iridaceae; genus Iris; species Iris macrosiphon. The sequence continues at coordinate 367,487 of JAYESA010000084.1, forward strand.
ATCAGGAGGTTCTAGAGTTCTAGAAATACAAGTTGATATGCCAGATACACAATAAAAAATATACATGACAGTGAGTTAGCTGAAGTCAGAGTATAATACAGTCTTGTAGGGAACTAGTGTCCAAATTTGTCGGACAAGAAACAAGAAACCCACTCGTGACCCTCAGCAACCATCCTTCTAGTGTGTGCCATCAGTGAGAAAGAAGTAAGCTTGATCCTCTGGTACTGGCTCTAAACCTGTCCATACAAAATCAGTGGGGTCAGACCCCAAATAGCAAGTATCACAAAGAAAGCACAGAATGAAGAAACAAAACCAGATCTTTAGCATGAGATGCATGAGCCAACAATCAATGGCATATATCACATCCATGACATGATACGACACCCCTTCACCAAACAAGGACATGAAGTGCCATATCATATCAAGATAGAATACGTCCCTTGATTATGGTCAACCTAAAATATCATGCATCATAGTTTCGGTCCATAATTTATTATAACACAAAAATGCAACACAACAATTAAACAAGGACATGAGTTGAACTATCATGCCACAATAACCGGTGTCCCTAATTCCACTCAACATAAGTCACAATACACAAGCAGAGATACAATAAGAAGAAAATAATATAGCTTCAGTCCATGGAGTATGGTAACACAATGACGCAACCCAACAACCAAACAAGGACATGGGTTGAATCACCATGCCACGATAGCCTACTTTCCTGGTTAGGCACCTATATAAGCAAATTAGACAGCCAATCATGTATTGTAACTTGACATGTGATCTCTGGGTTATCCCAGTAATACAATATATGAGTATCCTCATATCGTGCCATAATTGAGCAGGGCTAGCTGAACCAATAATATACAAGCAAGAATATATGTAAATGATGCACCAGTCCCTCACAAGGCCCCTGAGCTAATTAATAATCAGTAACATGTCTAGGCTTTCTACAGAAAATTTACTGGCTCGGTCTTATAATTAAATTAGATACTACACTCCACTAGTGCGGATAATATACAGTATCCGTGGTGGCCAGCCTTTACTCCCAGCTAATTTAGGGTAGTTCGACATACACGATCTTGAGATACCGTTTTCTCCCAATGCTCTATAATTAAGTTGCCTAGTTAACCCTATGTTAGTTAGATGCCATGGTCACATGAATATTCCTTCTTAGATGTCATACCTTAAGTACAGGCACTCTTGATACGAATCCATATTGTCACTCGAAAGTTAAATTTGGATTCACCCAAGTGTGATGCACAATCAATACTATCTAGCCACGGCTAAAGTCACTGTCCAACTACCAGATCCGTGCATGAAAATAATTACATATATCACGTAGCAGGAATATGTGGCACGATGACTCACTATATATATATATCAAGTAGCACTCTCGGTGCAATCAAGTATATCAACACAAATACAATAGTCAGGACAGGAACAAGTTCTAGTATCTAGATCATGGACAAGTTATCAGGTAGCAAGTTATTTAGGACATGATAGTTTAATATTGGTCACATCAATTTGTCACTTTATTATATCGATGAATGAGAATAAGAGTAGTGCGAGAACCCCTCGAGATCAGATCCACAATATTTAAACCAAATAAGGATAGGCATTGCAGAACGTCACCCGAGTTGAACTACGTCTCTTATTCTATCCAACGTATAATAAGGTGATCAAGGAAAAGTAATCTAATTAACAATTAAAATAACAAGTACATACAGGGCTACATCTAAAGGGCTCAACGTGCACATGAAACAGTAGGCGCACAAAGCAAGTTGGCACACAAACGACTAAAACTGGGTAGTGGCACACAAAGCAAGTTGGTACACAAACGACTAAAACTGGGCAGTGGCGCACAAAGCAAGTTGGTGCGCGAGCTACAAATGGTGGCGCACTTTGTCAAATTGACCAACACGACATACTTGATAAAAGTGCACGGGCAGGAATAAAGTGTGCTTTTAGGGAAAGTGAGCGAGCAAGCTAGCTACAAGATAAAACACTTAATCCAAGGTCAAAGCTCGACTATCGAGAAACTCGTCAGTCAAAAAATACACAAATCAATAACACAGAAATCGAGAAACCAACCAAATCTTTGCCCCTTAGGAAACAAAGAGAAAAAAGTGCACGAGCTACCAAACGTAAGCAAAGTGCACCGATTGATGAAACATAGGAAAAGTGAGCCAGATTGCAAACTCGAAGAAAGTGCGCAGACTGACTGAGGCGCACTTTTCTTTGGTTTTTCAGGGAGAACTTTGATTTCATACGCACCAAAGTGCGCCAGCTAGGTTTCCTCTCAAAAGTGTGCCACTAACTCAATGAGTGTGACTAGCATACTTTTTCTATGAGACTAAGTGCAGTATGATTAGTACGCACGAGGAGTTAAGATAGCACACCAATGCACCCAAAGTGAAACATACATATTTCTACGTCAAATGAGTTTTCTTACATATTCTTCATAGAGCACTGTTCTTCTTCTCCAGTAAGCCATTTGGTATACATATTGTATCAAGTTTTAACACTGAACTTAGCTGGACTCAAAAACAAGCATGGCCAAAAGCAAAGCTACATAAAATATGGTGCTCTACACTATGAGCTAATTAGTTTCATAAAACATGAAGTTTTGGGAGATCAATCCCCAAGAAAACAAAAGTGAACCCATAGAACCAAACTATGGTCCATGCACTTCCAACCAAGAAAATCAAGAACGACAAGTATTAAAGATGAATGGGTGCTCGATCATAACAACATGAGCTAGAAACAAACTAGAATTATTAAGAATTAAAAGCATGCATAAATCCATGGCTCTTCTCTTGTGCAAGATATACTTTCCTATGGAGGGAGAGATGGAAAAAAAAATAATGAGCAGAGAGAGAGAGAGAAATGAGAATATATAGGTTTAGGTTTGAGATGTGGACCGTTGGATCACTCAAATCAATTCAAGACACACATGCCACCAACCCAACCAAACCCACTCTTCTCCATAAATGACAAGTCCGATCTAAACAAAGGTCGGACTAGCAACCAATATGCGCCAATGTCGACATGCGCCAAAGTGTGCCAAAAAAGGGGACTGACATATCTATCCACCTTAAAAAAAATTTGCCATCGGAATTCAAACTCAAGGCCAGCTAGAGATATCAAGACAAGCTACAAACTAACAAAAATTAATCTACACATATAAATAAGCAAGTATAAAAACACATATAATGAAGCGAAGCAACATCATTTTACATGAGTGCTTGCCGATCACAGAATGAAAGATGCAAGGCATACGAAGGAAATATACCTTATGAGTCATGCGGGTACAGAGATCGAATATCGTCCTTGCGCTCCCAGGTCGAATCCCCCAAGGAGTGGTGGCCCCAAGCAATACAAACAAAATGGATAGTCCGGTTCTTGAGTACCTTCTCTCTCTGATCCAAAATGGACATGGACTGTTCCTCGTAAGTTAAGTCGGTACCAATGACTAACTCAGAGTGATTGAGGACATAACTCAGGTCTGGGATATACCTACGCAACTGAGACACATAAAATACATTATGCACTTCACGAAGCGAAAGCGGAGGGCAAGACAATAAGCAACATCCCTTACCCTGTCAAGAATATCTAACGGTCATACGTATCGCGGACTAAGCTTTCCGTGAACCCCGAATTTAATGACTCCACGGGTAGGCAAAATTCACAAAAATATGTGGTCGCCGACAGAAAACTCTAACGGACTACGATACTGATATGTCCAATTACGATGACGATCTTGTGCTACCCGAAGCCGCTCCCTGATATGCTTAACTACTCCAATCGTTTGAGTGATCATTTCTGGCCCCAACATCTTTCGTTCACCAATGTTATCCCATGCCAAGGGTGACCTGCACTTCCTCTCGTATAATACTGTAAACCCCCTCACCAAAAATAGATATTTTGTGTGTATTTTATATTATTATATTTATTATAGATATTAAATTTCTTTAGAGTATTCTCTTAGTTAATTAGAAAATAAATTTTTTGATATATTTACTTATATAAATATTTATTTAGAATTATTTTAGGTTATTTTAGATTTTTGGAGATTTTTCTAGAATTTTTGGTAATTAAAAGTTAGGAAACATAAATTTTTAGGACTTCTATGATTTACTATACGACCATACTTGCATTTTGTTCCTACCAAATATTTATTTTAGTTTAAAATATTTAATTATATTTTTTTTAATTTATTTAGAATTTTAAGAAATTTATTTAGATTTTTAAAATTATTTAGGATTTATTTGGATATATATAGTCTTAATATTAGATAGATGCTAATTTAGTATTAATAGATATTAATAAGATTTTATAAATTATTTGTATTATCTTTAATTATATTTAAGATTATAAATTATTGAGATAAATTTAAACTCTATTTTAAATTAATTCAAATCCTGAACCTACTAGGAAAGCAACTTCATGCATATCCTATCCTTATTTAAATTCATCATAATCCTATCCAAATTAACCAATCCTAGTCGTATTTAATTAAGTAGTATCCACCATTATAAATACATCATCCTTCATATTTTTCTTCCCCAAATTCCTCTCTTTTTCGTCCAAAAATAGTCAAAATTCATCATAAATTTAGCCTCATTTTCTACTAGTTATGACGAATTAAAAAGAAGATATCTCCTAGCTCCGGACTCCAAACGCGCTCCAATTTTTTTATTAGATCTATATCAAGGTTAGTTTTCTGATTATATAATTTATTTTAATAATTTATGAACCTATTTTTCCAGAAAATTCTAAAAGTGTCAGTTGTCCGAAATCAGACGCATTTTGGTGTTTTTGAGATTACGGGAGATCCCGAACTCGGAATTACAAGCCGTTTGAAGTTTCAAAAATCTGACATGATAAAATTTCATAAAATTATTTGTACAGAATTTAATATGTAAATTTAATCTATTGTAAAATTTGTGCAACGTAGACGTAAATAGGAAACCACTAAAAACTGTCATCTGTGCGCCCTTGTGGCCATAACTCTTTACCGACTTGTGATTTTATGAAATTATTGATTCTAGTGTTCATATAGCATTGAAATATATAGGATTCCACACACAAATCCAGGATTTGAGTCAGTTGACTTTTTGGTCAACGGATTGCCTCGATTTGCGTGCCACGGATCACAAATCCTTAAAGTTGACTTTTTTTTGGACTAAAATTAGAGCTTAACAATAAAATCAGATTATAATAAGATTGAAATACTAATTTAGGTTATTTTATTCAGAGTTAAAATAGATTAAAATAGCAAAAAATATTTACCCACTTTTGTAACCTAACTTGTTTAATTTATGTGACGGGTAGATTGGACGACGCCTTGAGTTGAGACTTCATCCTTTTCAGACCAGACAAGATACCTTGCCAAATTGCTTATAGTACTTTTGCATACTATTTATATTTTTGCATATTTATTGTATTTCTGTATATGTATTACATGTATTTTTTTCAGTCATTATTATCTATTATATGTATGTTGACACATACTTGACACTTAGTATCATGAGAGGACAATCAGTAGGCGTATGGGCTTTAACCACTCTGGTAAACCGTAGTAACTAGCAAGCACTATGGTGGTCGTGTCCGATGGACGCTACCCCCGAGGTATGTCAATTGATGGAGTCATGAGGGTCGCTACCCCCCGAGGTATGTCGGCTGATGATGTTCTAGACGTGTGTGTGAGTTATGAGGCTTAGATCGAGTAGCCTACCCTTGCCCATACGTTAAAAAGTTATCCTCATTTGCATTCATATAGATTATCTTGTACAGCGTACTTATATATTTTTAAACATTATGCATGTTTACTGTATTCAAATTGGCTTGCTTCTATGTATCTTGTTATGTCCCTCTGAGGACCTGATCCCTTGCCAGGTATAGACGATCAAGAGTATCCACAGGAGTACGGACCTGGACCTGACACGTTACTTTCTGCCGATGAGGTCTTACCTTCTGAGCATCGTTGATTATCTCTAGTGATGGATCTTCTTAGCTGTTATACTTCTGTCCTTATCTTATTTTTATATTGGAGATTTTATACTCCTTCCTCATTTTAGTATTGATATAGTCATTGATAGTGGATTTGTCTCCATCCGACTATTATTTTGGATATTTCAGACTCCTTATTCTAGTTTAGTATTTTTTTCTATGACTTGTTGTGTAGATGAGATTAGCATATCTGTGACTTGTGACATTATATATACCACATATGAGTTTATATTCATTTTACAGCGCACGTGTATATTATGGTATCCATATATTGGAGTTTTCATATACATACGGCTGGCATGCTTACGTATTCCTAGTCTTACGAATTTTGGGACTGGGGCGTGACATATTTTTGTGGTGGCCCATGCAGGTCGAGAGCATATTGTCTCGATTACGTTACTGTACCGAGCAAGCCTACGCATAGGATTAGAATATAGGATCTCATCCACTTATTTATCACCTTCCTTGATTTCGTTTCGCATTCTCATTTGATTGCTTGTATTGCATCTTTCTTGATCCCTTCTCAACGTCGATCTTCTCTCGTGCTTGATAGAGGTTAGGAAGATGACTTATACTAGGTATATACCCTCTAGTATTCAATAACACTATTAGTTAAATTATTGTAAGTTGGATTGTATGTCTCATAACCTAGTAACACATAGTCCTATTGCCCCATTAATGAAGTATAATTGAATGACACCAACTATAGACTTGCATAAAAGGATAGTGTTTATCCAGACTATAGAACTTTAGTGTTATTCTGGACTGTAGAACTTAGAGGCCCATACACCCATTTGGTTGACTTTAGACTTAGACAAGAAATTAGTATGGCAATTGTAGAGGCACAACACCGATCTTCTTGGTGAACTTAGATTATTCAGTACCTTCCTCCATCATAATCAAGCGTACTTATATTATTACTACCTCGACTTATGCTGCTTTTATAGCCTAATTTTGCAAGCTTATTCTTTTATTAAGCTTGTTCATGACATATGTATTATTGGGGGCCCACACTAATACATTGTCTAAATCAGAATCGGTGTATTGTGGTCTGATCAACCGTAGTGCACTTGCTTCGCTCTTTGTATCACTACTTTATGTGGATTGAGATATAGTTGACTCAACTTGTTAGACGAATATACTTGCCCTCTAGACTGGTCAGAGCATATCATGTCAGGTACATAACTGTTCTGATATGAACATGCATATAAGAATTTACCAAAATAAGATTTTAATCCACAACTGCCTTGGCAACTCTCTTTCAAAATTCTTTAATCTCTTTGAATCCCATACTTGTATTATATCACCTCCTCCTTGAACTCTTTATTATTGTTTTCCGTCTTCCCCTATTTTAGAAAGACGAACGTTCGTGCTTAGTATAAGTTTGATACACGAATAGTACTAAATATACCCCATAGGCCAAGCACTCATGATGACAAACAAGATAGCGCGGCCACAAGAAGCCGTAGATACAGGTACGACCTTAGTTATATGTGTCATTGCATACTCATGACCCCCTTTATGATACGAGATCTTAGGTGCATAGTAGACATAGAATTATATAGGTGTTGGTTTAGCAGTTATGAGGATATACTGATATTTTACCCAGATGACATACACGGGATGCTAATAGATGATGCGAGTAGTAGTAGTAGTATTCTTTTTCTATCACCATCTCGCCCCCTTGGGTGGCTCATCTTCTCTTCTCTATCTATTCATTATCTCGTGCTTAATTCTCCCTATCATAGTTACGTCTTTTTCGTGCCAACATGAATTGTTAGTCTACTTCGACCCCATCCTTAGTTTTGTTAGTTAAAACGTAAATAGTTTAGTAGATGATTAATAACTAAAGGATGAGTTCTTAATAATAACCCTTATGTATATGAACTATAGCAATATTTGTATCCTCTTATTATTTTAAAAACTATGTATAGCATCCCTTAGGCTAATAGGAATTTGTTAGACTGTTTGAACTAGTTTATACTTTTAATAGTTTTATAAGTTAGTCAAGACTTTAACTGTTGCCCAAAAACTTAGACTATGCCTAAAAAAGAATTGAAGGCACTTGTTACGAACTGACAACTATGATAAATCACTGGCAAAGTAGCGACAGCTGCAGCTAGACCGTTGTAGTAAAGTAGTCGAAGTATTTGCAGACATATTGGTCAGGTGGCATGACAGTATTAGACTACGATACTTGACGGTTACAAAAAAATCATGGTTATGAGATTCAAGACAAGTACCCCAAGATTCTCGATCCAATAAATATATTCGTCTTATAACCTAGACAATAGCCTCAAGAGACTGTGACTACTAGTAGAACTTTTGTAAGTTGGATAGTGTAGACGAGTTAGAGGATAATAAGATAGTGTATGGACAATAAATGAGAAGTATTAGAATGACAGACCATGACTTTTAGGAAGCACTGCTAGATAGCTATCTAGTGTAATAGCTATAGTGATTATTATGAATATGGGTTAGTGTCAATTTCGAGGGCGAAATTTTTGTAAGTTGGGTAGATTGTAAACTCCCTCACTAAAAATAGATATTTTGTGTATATTTTATATTATTATATTTATTATAGATATTAAATTTCTTTAGAGTATTCTCTTAGTTAATTAGAAAATAAATTTATTGATATATTTACTTATATAAATATTTATTTAGAATTATTTTAGGTTATTTTAGATTTTTGGAGATTTTTCTAGAATTTTTGGTAATTAAAACTTAGGAAACATAAATTTCTAGGACTTCTATGATTTACTATACGACCATACTTGCATATTGTTCCTACCAAATATTTATTTTAGTTTAAAATATTTAATTATATTTTTTTGTAATTTATTTAGAATTTTAATAAATTTATTTAGATTTTTAAAATTATTTAGGATTTATTTGGATATATATAGTCTTAATATTAGATAGATGCTAATTTAGTGTTAATAGATATTAATAAGATTTTATAAATTATTTCTATTATCTTTAATTATATTTAAGATTATAAATTATTGAGATAAATTTAAACTCTATTTTAAATTAATTCAAATCCTGAACCTACTAGGAAAGCAACTTCATGCATATCATATCCTTATTTAAATTCATCATAATCCTATCCAAATTAACCAATCCTAGTCGTATTTAATTAAGTAGTATCCACCATTATAAATACATCATTCTTCATATTTTTCTTCCCCAAATTCCTCTCTTTTTCGTCCAAAAATAGTCAAAATTCATCATAAATTCAGCCTCATTTTCTACTAGTTATGACGAATTAAAAAGACGATATCTCCTAGCTCCGGACTCCAAACGCGCTCCAATTTTTTTGTTAGAACTATATCAAGGTTAGTTTTCTGATTATATAATTTATTTTAATAATTTATGAACCTATTTTTCCAAAAAATTCTAAAAGTGTCAGTTGTCCGAAATCAGACGCATTTTGGTATTTTTGAGATTACGGGAGATCCCGAACTCGGAATTACAAGCCGTTTGAAGTTTCAAAAATCTGACATGATAAAATTTCATAAAATTATTTGTACAAAATTTAATATGTAAATTTAATCTACTGTAAAATTTATGCAACGTAGACGTAAATAGGAAACTACTAAAAACTGTCATCTGTGCGTCCTTGTGGCCATAACTCTTTATCGATTTGTAATTTTGTGAAATTGTCGATTCCAGTGTTCATGTAGCATTGAAATATATAGGATTCCACACACAAATCCAGGATTTGAGTCGGTTGACTTTTTGGTCAACGGATTGCCTCGATTTGCGTGCTACGGATCACAAATCCTAAAAGTTGACTTTCTTTGGACCAAAATTAGAGCTTAACAATAAAATTAGATTATAATAAGATTAAAATACTAATTTAGGTTATTTTATTCAGAGTTAAAATAGATTAAAATAGCAAAAACTATTCACCCACTTTTGTAACCTAACTTGTTTAATTTATGTGACGGTAGATCGGACGACGCCTTGAGTTGGGACTTCATCCTTTTCAGACCAGGCAAGATACCTTGCCAAATTGCTTACAGTACTTTTGCATGCTATTTATATTTTTGTATATTCATTGTATTTCTATATATGCATTGCATGTGTATTTTCTTTCAGTCATTATTATCTATTATTTGTATGTTGACACACACTTGACACTTAGTATCATGAGAGGATAATCAGTAGGCGTATAGGCTTTAACCACTCTGGTAAACCGTAGTAACTAGCAAGCACTATGGTGGTCGTGTCCGATGGTCGCTATCCCCGAGGTATGTCGATTGATGGAGTCACGAGGGTCGCTACCCCCGAGGTATGTCGGCTGATGATGTTCTAGACGTGTGTGTGAGTTATGGAGCTTAGATCGAGTAGCCTACCCTTGCCCATACGTCGAAAAGTTGTCCTCATTTGCATTCATATAGATTGTCTTGTACAGCGTACTTATATATTTTCAAACATTATGCATGTTTACTGTATTCAAATTAGCTTGCTTCTATGTATCTTGTTATGTCCCTCTGAGGACCTGGTCCCTTGCCAGGTATAGACGATCAGGAGTATCCGCAGGAGTACGAACCTGGACCTGACGCGTTACTTTCTGTCGAGGAGGTCTTACCTTCTGAGCATCGTTGATTATCTCTAGTGATGGATCTTCTTAGCTGTTATACTTCTGTCCTCATCTTATTTTTATATTGGAGATTTTATACTCCTCCCTCATTTTAGTATTGATATAGTCATTGGTAGTGGATTTGTCTCCACCCGACTATTATTTTGGATATTTCAGACTCCTTATTCTAGTTTAGTATTTTTTCTATGACTTGTTGTGTGGATGAGATTAGCATATCTGTGACTTGTGACATTATATATACCACATGTGAGTTTATATTCATTTTACAGCGCACGTGTGTATTATGGTATCCATATATTGGAGTTGCCATATACATACGGCTGGCATGCTTACGTATTCCTAGTCCTACGAATTTTGGGACTGGGGCGTGACAAATACCTCGAAAGGAGCCATTTGTATGCGAGCCTGATAACTATTGTTGTACGAGAATTCTACTAAGTAAAGATGATCTTTCTAAGACCCACCAAAGTCTAAGGTACAAGACTGCAACATATCTTCTAAAGTCTGGATTATCCTCTTTGATTGCCCATCTATTTAGGGATGATACACGGTACTAAGTCTCAACTAGGTACATAAATGCTTGTGCAAGCTTTTCTAGAAATAAGATGTAAAGCGAGTATCACGATCTGACACTATACTCGCTGGGACTCTGTGCTGCCTTACTATATATCGCATATATATTGTAGAAGCATGGAAAGTATGCGTCCAGGCACCCAAAGAAACCATGCGCCCCTAGATCTCAGCAGAAATCAGGCCGCAGAGGCACCCTGCGGCCCAACAAGGCGACGCCCATGCGTCCCAATCAGCCGAAGCAGCCTTGGCCGCAGATGGACCTAACATGGCATCTCGTCAACAGGATCGTCTCTGACACAAAATCTTGACAAAAATAATTTTTTTGATTGCCTCAAAAGACGTGAACATACTAAAAGAAAGAAGTCCCACGTCAGCACAGAACTTCACTCTCGAGGGGTGTACAGCGCCATGTGTACAACCCAATAAAGACCCCATGCATCTCTAGTCCCATGCATCCCAAACTCCATGCGTTCCATATGTCTCTAGCCCCATGCATCCCAAACTCCATGTGTTCCATGTGTCTCTGGTCTCGTGCATCCCAGACTTCATATGCCTCATGCGTCTTTTGCCACATGCGTCTCAGACTCTATGAAGACCAAGTCTTGCCGTTACAACTGAAGTAGCTCTCTCCAACGAGTCAAAATTGACCAAGTCACGCTCGCAAAGGACGAGAACCGCCCAGATCTTCAGCAACAAAAAATCTCATCAAGCACCCACATGGCAGCTTGGCTTGCTCACGATTACAGCTGTACCTTGTTAGGAAGGTACACGTTGCATCCTCTAGCATCCACGCGGCCTAACATATGCGCACCCAAGGATGACTATATATACTAGGGCGATATGCCCAAGACGCACAGAGGGACACACACACACACACACACACACACACACACACACACACACACACACACACACACACACACACACACACACACACACAGGAATAGACAGAGAATAACAGAGGAGAGGAGAGAGAACAGAAGAGAGAACAGACAAGAGCTTCTTTACCCTGCATCGGATCATCAACGGAGTAAAGGAGACGCCATAGTGCTCTTTATCCATCGCCCTACCCCAGAATCAAAAATTTGTACTTAGATTGTCTGTCTATGACCTCTTTATACTTTCTTCTGTTTGTTATTAAAGCAATCAATTTTAATGGCGAACAAGGTGACGACTCTGCTGGGGACATCTTTCTCTTCTGATAAGAAAACTGTGGCATAATCCATCGCAGCCAAGCTGAGGTCCACTCAAAGGATGTTGGTGGTCCGCTTCGACCAGCAGGCTTTTGAAGACATGCTCTCCGGGGATAGCGTGAGTCCTTCTCCGAGGCAATCAAAGCCCAAGAAGACCCGTAGGAGATGGGTTGCAAAGCCGCTGTGCCTTACCCAACTGTGAAGCATGCGCTCTCCGTCTCTCTCTCTGCCGCAGGGACCACACATCATGCGTCCACTGCTTATGTGGTAGCCTCTTCCAATCAGAAGGGTGCTCAGCACTTGAAGACCTGCAGGACATGGGTAGCGAAGGATGCCGTGCCTCACCCAACTACGAAGTATGCTATCCCTGTCTCTCTTTCTCTCTCTCTGATATTGAAGATGCACAATATGTGTCCGCTCAGGCTGTCCCTGCTCATGCGGCCTCCTTGCCTAAAAAGGAGAATGCTCAACACCCGAACTCTAGTAGAGAAAAATAATGTAATGCCAAGAGTTTGGGGGTTGATGCGCAGCCCATACATCCATAATGAAGGATGCAGAAAAGAAAGCAGTATGCAGCCTCCAACTCAGTCGCATATGTCTCTGACACTCCAGAAGCCCTGTCTTTGACAAAATCTCATTCGGCCGTGCTTTCATGCACCACTTTGAGGAAAATCAGAACTTGGGTTCTTCATACTATGCGACTGCACGTGCTAAGTCAAAGAAGTCTGGGAAAATGCAAGCTCATCAGGCCCAAGCAACTGCCCAATTGGCCAACCATCAGCGGGCACCGCTAACCATTATGCGGTCCCCTGATGGAAAGCTATATAAGACCATCCCACGCGTCCAGTCCACAGCGACAAATGGACATGGTGCGTCTCAAAAGCCTTTCACTGATGATCTGGGGAAAGTTCTTGTACAAACCCCAGATCAGAAAGAAAAATCAACACCCACGCACCCGCGCACTCAGTCTACCCGTGCTTACGAAAAAGATGCAAAGGATGATCAACCCTTATTTGACTTATGCAACGTCAATAGTCACGTCAATAGTCACAAGCGCAAGACGAGGGAGACAACTATGGCGCGTGAAGTATCCTCCACAAGACATCACTGTGCTAAAATTATCATCAATTGTTGCTGCAATAAAGTGACAGTACCCACAAGCAGTTAGTCGATATTCCAATGATTGCACCCAAAGGCACCTACCCGAGAACAACCCGGAGATCAGGTACAAACACCATAGGAGGATGATCTACCATTTTCCTCATGTTATTCTGCTCGAAAAGATCCTTCCACAGTGGAAGAAAAGAAGTCCAACACCTCCAGTCCGTCACTCCCAACTAGCGCATTGAGAAGGTGACTACCAGGAGGACCAACAACGGGACTTGTGGAAGGTATTTTCTAAGGAACCCACCCAAAGAAAAAGCAATCAGCTGCTGGGGGTGGTTCTTCCTCAGGATTCCTGAGGGTTACACGAGCTAGGGGTAGTAATCCCCTGGACCTGTATGACAACCCATCATTCCGAGAATGCGGTAATTCCCTAGGGACGGACTCTGATATCCCTGGGGTGGCCATCCTCGTCAAAATAACGTAGCCTCCTAAACTGGGGGTAGTACTCTCTCCGAATCCGAGGAGGAGGCCACGCTACCTGATGACTACTCCCAACCAGAATTGAACACGAAAAGTGTGATGTCCACTGCCCCGTCCATTTATCCCCATGTGAGGGCTGTATACAAGGCAGGGGAAGATCAAGAAGGCCTCAGCGATGGACAATGCCTCGAGGCTCTTGAGGCCATAATATAGACGATGAATTCATCGATGTAAGCCCTGACTCAGGCGATGCTGTAAATTAAAGCAAGCATGGATTCCCAACCAGCAAGGGCTTTAGCAAGCTTGGACCCTGGGATCAACGCGGATTTTGATGCAACCACTCCGTCTATAGGCAAAAATCACCCTCTGCCCGGCTCATCTGTCCCTTTCGCAGGAGACGAAGCCAAAGAAGCAATGAGGGAAGTCCAGGAACTCCGGGCTTGCCTAGATTCTATGGGCAGCCGAGATTCACTGTGCATGCTCGGGATACGACAACCATACCCCCGTGAGTGGAGGGATGTTCCATACCCGCCGAAGTACAAGCCTTTTAACTTGAATCCATTCGACGAAAAGATATCCTCCCGTCAATACATGAGTTATTTTGAAGACTGCAACATGGCACATACCTCGTAGTGACACACTCCTCAATAAGCTCTTCATGGGGGCATTATCTGGGGTAGTATTTAACTGGTTTTTTAGCCTACAAGATAACTATATCTCATCGTTTGATGACTTCAAGAGTCTTTTCCTCAAAAGATTATATGACGGAGGAAGCGACATGATGATATTCTCCCAAATGGATGTGACCTAAGGGGAAAGAGAACTTGTCCAAAATTATATCGAGCATTTCCGACAAACAATATTAAGGTTGCCTCCAGGCAATCCTGAGTCAACATTGATGGACATGTTCCGTATAAACTTACTTTCGGCAGTAAGCCTCTGGATGGGTGATGGTCAATTACAAGACTGGACGATATTCATCATAAGTGATGTCAACGCTGAGAAGAAGGTCAAAGATGCCCGCTCTTAGGAATACAAATCCATGTCGCTGACGATAGGGGAAAATGTTCCAACAATAGCAACAACGACAATATTGGCCGCGAAGGAAAAGGAAAGCAGGCCCTGGTGGCCAACTTAACCAAGAAGCCTAAGCAAAAGTCGGCTGAGGTTCTGAAGCCCCAGGAGACTTACTCCTTCGAAGATGATGATGTCATGCCCATCTTTGATGTATTGATGAAGGGTGGTAAGCTTCGGCTCTCCAACGTCAAGAGTCCTATAGAGGCAGCCGAGATGAATAATCCAAAGTACCGCCACAACCACTTTTACGTCCACTATGCAATGAAAGACTGCTACACTCTCAAGCGGTACATTTAGCATTGGCTTGATACCAAGGCCCTCAACTTGGATATTAATGACAAGACAGTTCCTGCAAATATAGTGTCTCTCCAGTTCAGCAACTTTCCGGCGATGGAGGCCCAAAATGGAGTAATCCCGATATCCGGGGCAACGATGGAAGTCATCAACCTTCTGTCGGCTTATGGCCGCTAGGCCAGGCTTATGCCTCTCACCACGCTGCGTGGGGAGGTCATGTGGGTTCACCCCGATCTTGCTCCAGAATTAATGCATCAGACAACACCATATGCCACCAAGACTAAGGGCAAAAAATCCAAATCCTGCTATACTATTTTCCTTCCAGCAGAGGAAGCTATAACAGGAACAACAAGGTTAGGCCTAGCGTACCAACGAGAGTATGACATCCCTAACAATGGTGAAATTCCAATAGTTGCAATCATAACATCAGATACATGTCCATCCCAGCCTCTAGCAGTGGACAAGTCTAAGCTGAAAGACATTTACTTTGATAAGCTGCTGTACAAAGATTCAACCCAGGGGCTAAAAAATCCCTACAACTTCGACATCTTAGCCCAGCTCACCAACACTCCAGCGAAGTTGTCTTTATTCGAGCTTCTCCAACTCTTCAAAGACACCCGGGCTGCTCTTAGTGAGGTATTACAAAATGATGTCTCCTACCTGACACAGGTTAAGCCGCAAGTTGAAGATCCAGCTGCTTGCCCCCACTGCAATAATATCATGAAGGCAATGCCCAATATCACATTCTTGCAACATGACATGTTGCTAAAGAATAACCAACATGATCGTCTCTTATACTACACAAGGTATATTGGTTCCATTAAGGTGGATCAGATGTACATCGACCCCGGTTCATCAATCAGCATCATCCAGCGGAGTCTGCTTTAGACCCTGTGCATTCCGAGGTATCGCCTGACAGCCACCAATACTGTCATCACTAGCTTCAACGCAGGAAGGAGCTACCCTCTGGGCAAGTTTTGTCTAAAAATCTAGATCGACAACTTAAAAATAGAGGTCACCTGCTATGTCATTGACGTAGATGTATCTTACAATACCTTCCTTGGGTGTCCATGGATACATGAACATATGATTGTGCCATTGATCCTATACCAGTGCCTGAAGTACGTCGACAAACATGGCACGATCAAAATGGAGTTTGCTGATGTCGATCCGTTCACAGGGATCAAAGCCTATTACTCTGACTCGATCCTTTACAAACAGGTTTACCAAGATGAAGGTAGCAATAATGTCGATGATGAGGTAGAGGCTGGGACAACACCTAAGAGCCCTTAAGAGTCTGTCTAAAGGCACGTGCTCTTGACACAACCTCTCCTCTTGTTGTAAAACTACGTATGAAGGCACCCAAACCTTTAGTCATCCACCTTTGTAAGATGAATCGACCTTCGAAGGAAGGTCCGACGCCATCTACCACGTCTGAACCTCTAGTCGTTCGCCTTCACAGGCCGAGTCAACCTCCGAAGGATGCCTCGCTGCCTCTTACAACGTCCAAGCCTTTGGTAGTAAAGCTGCGTAGGAAACCTCCAAAGTCGTCGCTCACACTGAGGGTAGATCTCGGAAAAGATGAGCTGGAGGAGTACGTAGCTTCCCATGCTAATGTCCCTTCTCTCGAAAATATAATTTTGGATGACGAGATACCTTGTTTCACCAATAAAGGGCTATCGTTGAACTACTCCGAAGTTGCACACATAAGCACACTGTACTCCATGGAGCACGGTCTAGGCCTGCGCCTGTAGGCGCAGGTGACTACCACCAATGCTATAAACCGAATCTTTCGCAGCCAAGGTTCCTACTTCACGGTTCCAACAAAAAGAAGGAAAGACAAACCCATCATCTTCGGCATAGTTACCCCTGCTTCTTCATCCTTAGGAACAAGAGCTAGAACCCGATATCGGCAAAATACAACTATATCAATTCAGTGGTCAAGCCAAACACCTCATCCAGAAGATGGGGTATGATCTTAAAAGCAACCGAGGTCTGAATTACGACAAAGGTCGGCGACTGCCTTTGCGCCTTTCTGCTTCGGCAGGAAAACCCGATGATTACTACCAGAAGACAAAGCATGGTTTAGGGTACGTTACGCCTCCTACTACCCCCGAGGGCTCGGATGAAGAAGATAAGTTACACTCTTACTCTTCAGAGTCTTCCTCTTGGGACTCTGACGTCAGTATCATAGAGATGCTCATGCACACATTGTCTGCCAACATGGTGTTAGCCCACACTGAGGAAGATGACAAAGATCCACCAAAACTCTTTGAAGTATAACCGTGGGCCCAACGTCTAGACGTACAATAGGAGATGCAGTTTGAACAACGAGAACCTCCTACCAAGGACGAAGTCATACAAGTCAAGCTGGGTGACGAATCCTCCCTGAAACCCATCTTTATCAACAAGAGTCTGACTGATAAGGATCGGGAATCCCTGCTATAGCTCGTCAGGGAATACATTGATGTCTTTGCCTGGAGCTAAGAAGACATGCTAGGACTGGACCCATAAATCACGGTCCACAAGGTCAAAATCTCCTTGAATGCTAAACCTGTCAAGCAGCAGCAAAGGCGATTTCGGTCGAATATTATGAACACTATCAAAGTTGAAGTCAACAAACTGAAAGCTAGTAGCTTCTTCCACGAAGAACAATATCCAGATTGTGTAGCCAACATCGTGCCCATCGTAAAAAAGAACAAAACGATCAAGATCTGCATTGACTTTTGTAATCTAAACGCAACCTGCCCTAAGAACGAGTTTCCCCTTTCGATCATAGACATAATGATCGATAATACATGTAGCTTTGACACATGTTCTTCATGGACGGATTCTAAGGCTATAATCAAATTAAGTTATCTCCTGAAGATGAGAAGCATACATCATTCTGAATGCCGATAGGAGTATACTGCTACACAATTATGCCCTTCGGTCTAAAGAATGCAGGTGGTACAGACCAATGGACTATGTGCACCATCTTTCGTGAGCATCTATATAAGACGATAGAGTGTTATGTTGACGACATCGCCGTCAAGAGTCGCTCCAAAGATGATCACCTCAGGGACTTGAAGACTGTGTTTAACCTCATACGTACGCACCAACTCAAGATGAACCCTACCAGATCTTTCTTAGGAGTCTCGAGCGACAAATTCCTTGGTTTCATCCTAACGTCGAAGGGTATCCACGTAGCCCCCGACCAGACTAAAGTAATCCTTGAAATACGCCCACCGAAGAACTTCAGAGAACTTTGTGGCCTTCAAGGAAGACTGGCCTATATCAGGAGGTTTATATCAGAACTCTTTAGACATTGTCGACCATTCACTCAGTTTATGAAGAAGGAAGTCTCTTTTGTCTGGAACGAAGAATGCCAACGTGCCTTCGATGACATCAAGAAATACCTATCAAACCCTCCAATGCTGGTAGCCCAGTCATAGGAAAGCCTTTTCTGCTCTTTTTGCGTACGATGGACCACTCTCTCGGTGCTTTATTAACCCAGAATAATGATGCAAGCCATGAACATGCCATCTATTATCTTAGCCGGATGATGGTTGGCGCGGAGCATAGGTATACCCCCGTTGAGAAGGAATGCCTTGCTCTTGTATTTGCTATCCAGAAGACTCAATATTATGTGGAAGGACAAATAATCTATGTGATCTATCGGGTCAACCCCCTCAGGGTCCTCATGACCAAACCTGGGGCGCTCAACTCTTGCTTAGCCACCTGGACTATATTGCTATCACCATACGACATGATGTTTGTCCCACAGAAGGTGGTCAAAGGTTAGGTGTTGGCAGATTTTCTTGCAGTCCACCTAGTGCCAGAAACTTTAAAATTCTACGAGATCCCCGACGAAGTCGCCGACTCCAACACCATGACGAACGCAAAAGCTGTTTGGCGAATGTTCTTCGACGGTGCTTCGAGAACAGGGCCTAAAGGCGGCATCGTCGCTAGAGCCAGGATAGTGTTAATCTCTTCATATGATCTGGTTATCAACCGCACCTACTACCTCATGGAGCCATTCTCCATAATATGGAAGAGTATAACGGTCTCATCATTGGACTCTAACTCGCTAAATAAGTGGGAGTTGACCACCTGGAAGCCTATGATGATTCCAAACTGATAATAAAACAAGTCTGAGGCGAGTACGAAGTCAGGAACGAGGACCTGTTTCCTTACTACCAAGTTACGCTTGGCATCATCTCGACCTTCGAAGGGCTCTTCATAGAGCATGTCCCTCGGCTATAAAATATTGAGGCAGATGTCCTAGCCGAACTCGCAGCCTCTCTCATTGTTCCAGTCAATACCCATGAACTGATCACCATGATCGGTCAGGAATTGGTCTCCCCGAAGAACAAATCTCTCTGTGCCGGAGCTACTCAGTAGAGATGAGCGCTGACTCACAAGACTGGAGACTTCCATTCATCGACTACGTAGTCTACGGAATTCTCCCCCAGAACCCAAAGGAAGCCCCTTCCATCAGATGACGTTCCTTCCATTCTATTATGATACAGTTACCAAAATATTGTATCGCCGCTCTTATGATGGCCTTCTGCTGTAATGCCTATCGAAAGTAGAAACGAAGAAGGATCTCAGTGAGGCTCACAACGGGGTTTGTGGTGCCCATCAGCCAGGGCCCAAGCTACAGGACTGCCTCTGTAGAATGGGTTACTATTGGCCAATAATGGTAGCAGATACCGTTGACTACGCAAGAAAGTTCCAAGCGTGTCAAATCTATGCAGACTTCATCCATAAACCCTCGGAGTTCCTACACCCAACCGTTGTGTCCTGACCATTGGAAGCCTGGGGTATGGACATCATTGGACCGATTAGTCCACCTTCATCCAAGGGACATCGGTTTATCCTCGCCATTATCAACTACTTCTCCAAGTGGGCAGAAGCAGTACCACTCATAAAAGTTAAGATGTCCAACGTGATCAGCTTTGTCAAGCATCACGCCATATATTGCTTCGGTTTGCCACAAAGGATCATCCATGACAATGGTCCACAATTCATAAGTCATGCATTCTATCGGTTCTACAAAAAAAATCAGATTCAGAATATAGCATCGACTACCTATAACCCAGCGATAAATGGTCTGGCAGAAGCATTCAACAATATCATCATAAAGCTTCTAAAAAAGTTTGTGTCTTCCAATAAATGCAACTGGAACGAGAAGCTGGGTGAATGCCTCTGGGCCTACCGTACAACGGTCCAAACATCTACTGGCAATACGCCTTTCTCTCTGGTATACAAAAGCGAAGCGGTCCTCCCTCACGAGATCTAAATCCCTTCACTCCGAGTGGCTCTCTCCAACCAATTAACCATCGACGACAATCACCGCCGATGGCTACAAGAGTTAGAAGCACTCGACGAGAAATGTCTCTTAGCTCAATAACATATTGAGCTATACCAAGCGTGTCTTTCGGGAGACTTCAACAAACGGGTGAAGAAGAGGACCTACTAAGTGGGTGATCGCGTCCTGACCATACAGAGGCCGATGGTTATGAACCATAAAATGGCTGACAATTTCTAACCCAATTGGTAAGACCCGTTCGTTGTAGAATCAGTATTCTCCAACATCGCCTATCGGCTCTCAAAACCCAACGACAATTTGCTCATGTTGCCTATCAATGACAAGTTCATAAAAAATTACTACGTCTAAACTTGACTTGTACTCCCCTTATCACCATCCGGACAATCAAGATGTACATCGCTACACACTTGGTTCTTCATCCACAGCAAGTG
The DNA here is from genome assembly GCA_036927795.1 of Iris macrosiphon. NCBI lineage: Eukaryota > Viridiplantae > Streptophyta > Magnoliopsida > Asparagales > Iridaceae > Iris > Iris macrosiphon. Next base: position 388,586 of record JAYESA010000084.1, read on the forward strand.
CTTATGTACAACATTTTCTCCTTCTTTATAAAATCCTGTAAAAGCCGTCACCTGTATCCAGAGGTCCTGGATACGCAACAGATGATGGATCCTCAAAGTCCTCAGTGGAGCAGTCTTCAGGTCCACTTGTACACTCCCGCAGTGACCATTCAAAAACTAATCCCGTTAGACGCTAGCCATATTCATATTACCTCTGAGTTATCGTCCCCAATAATCTTCCCAATGGAGCAATCCTCAGGTCTATCCATACTCCCGGATAGACCACACTCAGCAAATAACTCCTCAGCGAGTTGCTCGAACATCGGTTCACGTCCATATTACCTCTGAACTATTATCCTAATATTTTTACCCGGCTGAGTTTGCCATGTTCATATTATCTCTGAGCAAACCTCCTGGGTCTTGGTTGTCGATTATTATGTCAATATTACCTCTAATATTGGTTTTCAACCCCCCTTATCACCCGTACTTGCCAAGGTATGCCGGTGGTGTTAAGTCTCCAAAATCTGCCATGTCCATATTACCTCTGGCATGGCTTGTCTTAAACCCATTACTTGCACTCAAATGCGTAAAAAATAATGGGTCTACAAAACCTATCACGTCCATATTACCTCTGATAGGGATTATTTTTAAACTTATTACTTGCACTCTAGTACGCAAGAATTAGTAAGTCCATCAAAGGTCCCCCAGTGGGATATCATCAACGGAAGCAAACAACCACGTCCATATTACCTCTGGCTTACTTCATTTTTCTTTAAAATACCGAGATCGTACCTAACCTCTCGATGTGACTACCGATCAACTCACGTCTACGTTGTCATACCCCAATCTTACCGTCAGCCAATGAACCACGGCCTTACACGGGCGCGGCTCACGCTCATGCGATATCACGCCCAGATGGGCCGAAGCGATCGTCCCGCGGGAGTGCTGGCACAGTAATTCTCGCCTAGCAGGGACGGCCGATTAGCTTGCGGGAGATCGGGGTATGACAGATTCAAAGCCCAAGCCTATTCCATTTTTGATATGTTTCATTCATCGAGTTTATTTGGAATAATCATCGAACATGTTCCCGTGAGTTCTATCATCCCCGCCGTACATAAAATTACCACGCCGGCGCTCCTGCGGGATAACCGTTCTCGTTGGGACTGATTTCTAAAGTTATCATTTTAAACTTGATTTTAAGAGCGTTCTTCTGAACTCCAAGCCAATTCTAATATCGTTCATCTCTTTTTATCGAATCAAGATATTTATTTCCAGCTAACTTCTATTTGAGCGATATTGTATTCAAGTTTAATTCATTTGTTTTAAATCCAAAATCGCTCATACAATCCTCCAAATTTCTAATAAATTTTCTTAACCAGATATCGATTTCCAATTTTGTGAATCCCTATTCAATATATGCCTTATCAGTTATTTAAGACATTCTCTAATCGTTTGATCCAACTATTGCACGAGACCTATGAATCTGTTTGGGATACTTCTAAATGATCCATACACCACTCAGAATTGAGTCATCCAATCAAATCCTCTATCGATTTGCATCTTTTGATATGAAATATCGTTCGAGCTACTTCCCAAAATCCAAGTACGATTCTCTATATTCGCCTGAGCGATAAATCCGAGAATGTTCTATCGGTTGGCATTCTAAGTCTGACTTATCTTATTCTTGAACGATATTCTATTCTCGTTTGTAACTTGCTAGCACCAAAGGGTCTTGGCGCGCGATACTTAGCACAACTTAGCCGAAAGGCTGTGTGCAAAGCTAACCGTTCGGACAATATTCAATTTTGTACTAACCAGTTGGGCAAACATGTATAGGCATTTCTTTGGTTATGCGTCCTAAAAATGCAATAATACTTGGTTAGCATACTTCAATCTCTTTCCCTTATGATTCAAAAAGAACGTGCAAGCGAGAAAGCGAAATCATGAAAACCAAGTTATCGAAAGCAACTCAAAACACAAAGCAACACAAAACCAAAAAGCAAAGCAACCAACGAAAACTCTTGGACTCATTTCAGTAGAAGCCGCTCGATTAATTTGAAGGGTTCATTGCACTTCGTCCGTGTTGATTTGGCGGTAAGGTTTCCCCGAGACTCGATTCTCAACCGAGTCGAAGCAGCGTAGTGTTCCATAAGTAACCGTTCGGAGCGGGGCGTTACATACTACCCCACTGAGAAAAAGTTTCGTCCATGAAACTTAAGAGATCAAGGAGGCGATATACTATGCATCAAGAGATTCAAAGGAAACAGACTCACCAACATCGTGTCCACTCTCATCAAGCTCAATATTCAACTGATACACTCTAGGCCTTCGTATCTGATCAGTTGGTTCCAGAGCAGGACCCGGGGGGGTATGAGTTTCAGCACCATCTACTGCCAAGGCCTTAAGGGTTGGACAATCACGGATCATATGATCTAATTTTCCACACTTAAAGCATCCCTTAGTAATGTGGCGACACGTCTCCTTGGTGTGACCCTGACGGCCACAGAAGCTGCACACTTTCCCGCGGTTCTCACCCGCATTGGCCTGTTTCTCGGGATCAGCTTTCTTCTCACCATTATGGTATCGCTTAGCAGGAGGGTTTCGAGGAGCGGGTGCCTTCTCCGCAGCACCTTGCGGCGTAAACTGTTCATTCTGCACCGCTGCCTCAAATGCTTGGATGTACGTTTTGCACTCCCAGTTTATAACATCTTTTCTCAGATTATCGTTTAAGCCTTTTATGAACCGATGTGTGCGGGCTCCCTCGTCGGGAATCATCGAGCTAGCGAACTTAGCAAGCTTAGAAAATTCTGACTCATAATCTTCGACCGACAAGTCCCCTTGCTTAAGTTCGGTAAACTCGTCTTCTTTTTTCTGCCTGACAGCTGGTGGGAGGTAATGTGCAAGGAATGCTTCCTTGAACATTCCCCAAGTGATCCTACCATCCTGATGCTTGGTGGCAAGGTCTGCTTTCTTGACTTCCCACTAATCGTGTGCACGTAACCGCAGCTGCATATCCGCACATGCCACCCTCTTGTTCGCAGGTATTGAGGCAAAGCTAAACAAGCTCTCCATCTTTGCGATCCAGTCCATCACCTTATTCGGCGTGGTCCTGCCTTCAAACTCCGGAGGGTTCAACTTCAGGAACTCAGTGCCTTTAAAGGTAGACTTTTCGGCCGCACGATGAGGCTCATTTGTTTCTGCTAATCCTGCATCTTGAGGCATGGTCGGGGCAGTCATAGTTGTTGCGGCGGTTCCCAATGCACCACTGTGTGCTACTAGTGTTGTCACAATTTGAGTTAGGGAGTCAAGCTGCTTTTGTTGTGCCGAGGCTCTAGCATCAGCTCGTTGCTGCTGAGCCTCGAATTATTCTTGTTGCGCAGCATGACGATCATTTTGATTCTGTAACATTGCAATCAGTCTATCCATTTGATCATCGCTCACGCTAGCTGCACGCGATGTCTCAGGGTTACTAGCACCTATTTTTGTCATCTTTGCTGCAAAAGAGAGTAGCTTGCATTAGTCTCATAACGTATTATGGACTTATTGCATGGGATGTTGGGTTTTTCATACTCTTAGGGACCTTTCATACTCTCGATTTACTTCTTATAGATTCGAAATCAATTTTCGAAATTTGGGACTTTTGAAATCGCTTGAAAACTTATATCATTTTCGAAAACGATGTTTGAAGAAACCAAGGACGTAAAGCCGTGCTCTGATACCACCTGTCGCGCCCCGATCCCGTAGGGGCCGATCGTCCTCGCTTGGTCCCTACGGAACCGTTCGTCCTCGCTTAGGCACGATGTCGTGCAAGCCTAAGTTGCGCTTGCACCAGGAAACGTACCTACACAAGACACAAGTTAGACGAAAATATACATATATAGGTACAGAGTAAAATGCAGAGAACCAAAGTTGAACACATTTGATAGCACACAAAATACTTTCATTTTATTAAATACTGAAGATTTGGATTACAAATGTTTGCTTGGCTGAGTTACAAAATATGCCTTAGAAGGCTTACAACTCTTTTTACATTCCTAAAATTAGCCACAACGCCCATTACATTATGTCCTTGTAGTAGGACCAAAATAACCAAAACATCTAGCAGAAGAAGAGTAGCCCACTGGAGAGGTAAGCAGCAGAGGAAGCAGCACGAACACAGTCCTAAGGAAAATTGCGCACACGCTGATTCAGGTTCAGGATGCTTGCCAAACTCTCGCTCCCAGCACCTGGATAATTGCCCACAAACGTGGGTCAGTACTACCACATGTACTGGTGAGCGGCCGTGGCCAAACTCACCTTAGAAATCCACACTAAGTAAGCATATAGAGCTAGCATTATTAAGTGGTCTTTCTGGTTGTCTAGTTTAATTTTAACAATTTACAAGGAAACATAGACAATATATGGCATATGCATATGATAATCTTACCCACGGCCGAGCGGTTATCCCTGCAGCAGACACACGAGTTAGGCACAATTGTATATATGCATAAACTTATGTATCAATCTTTTTGGTGTCACAAATGATAGGTATGTAAGAAGGTAAACCTAGCATGCGCCCTATCTATATGACGGTCCATGGGTCGCCCCATGATTAGTAGTTGGAACATACAAGCCCATCTCATTAATAGACATATCGCCCCACTAGACCCCCTTACGGACCGTATACCTCAGGGCGATCCAAAAATCTCTTCCGGACCGAGCGATTCCCAGTGCCCCAGGAATCGTTCGAGAGACGAGACCTTGTGCACAAGTTGTCCGAGACCAATGTATGGCATGAAACATCTAACAGATATAACACTACAATGCACAGTTCAAAGAAATGAACACACAATTTCCATCTCTTATTCTTTTCCCACTTAACATATTTGAAACATAAGGACTTGCCATAAATTGGGTCGTGCAGCATAGGGACTAAGAACATGCAACATAATTGATAGCAAAAGCATAATTCTAATACTTTAAGCATGCAGTTCATTTTTTTAGCTTATCTTTTTAGTGAGGCAACATTTAGTGAACTAGAGATTCTTTTTATTATGCATGTGAGTTGAAAGATTCATCGAAGGGCCTAAGCCACTCACCGAATGAATCGAACGAGAGGATGGGGAAGCCTAAGCGACGTTCACTCTTTGGTTATGCGTCCTGAAAATGCAACAATACTTGGTTAGCATACTTCAATCTCTTTCCCTTACGATTCGAAAAGAACGCGCAAGCGAGAAAGCGAAATCATGAAAACCAAGTCATCGAAAGCAACTCAAAACACAAAGCAACACAAAACCAAAAAGCAAAGCAACCAACGAAAACTCTTGGACTCATTTCAATAGAAGCCGTTCGATTAATTCGAAGGGTTCATTGCACTTCGTCTGTGTTGATTTAGCGGTAAGGTTTTCCTGAGACTCAATTCTCAACCGAGTCGAAGCAGCGTAGTGTTCCATAAGTAACCGTTCGGAGCGGGGCGTTACATACTACCCCACTGAGAAAAACTTTCGTCCACGAAACTTAAGAGATCAAGGAGGCGATATACTATGCATCAAGAGATTCAAAGAAAACAGACTCACCAACATCGTGTCCACTCTCATCACGCTCAATATTCAACTGATACACTCTAGGCCTTTGTATCTGATCAGTTGGTTCCAGAGCAGGACCCGGAGGGGTATGAGTTTCAGCACCATCTACTTCCAAGGCCTTAAGGGTTGGACAATCACGGATCATATGATCTAATTTTCCACACTTAAAGCATCCCTTAGTAATGTGGCGACACGTCTCCTTGGTGTGACCCTGACGGCCACAGAAGCTGCACACTTTCTCGTGGTTCTCACCCGCATTGGCCTGTTTCTCGGGATCAACTTTCTTCTCACCATTATGGTATCGGTTAGCAGGAGGGTTTCGAGGAGCGGGTGCCTTCTCCGCAGTACCTTGCGGCGTAAACTGTTCATTCTGCACCGCTGCCTCAAATGCTTGGATGTACGTTTTGCACTCCCGGTTCATAACATCTTTTCTCAGATTATCGTTTAAGCCTTTTATGAACCGATGTGTGCGGGCTCCCTCGTCGGGAATCATCGACCTAGCGAACTTAGCAAGCTTGGAAAATTTCGACTCATAATCTTCGACGAACATGTCCCCTTGCTTAAGTTCGATAAACTAGTCTTCTTTTTTCTGCCTGACAGCTGGTGGGAGGTAATGTGTAAGGAATGCTTCCTTGAACATTTCCTAAGCGATCCTACCATCCTGATGCTTGGTGGCAAGGTCTGCTTTCTTGACTTCCCACTAATCGTGTGCACGTAACCGCAGCTGCATATCCGCACACGCCACCCTCTTGTTCGCAGGTATTGAGGCAAAGCTAAACAAGCTCTCCATCTTTGCGATCCAGTCCATCACCTTATCCGGCATGGTCCTGCCTTCAAACTCCGGAGGGTTCAACTTCAGGAACTCAGCATCTTTAAAGGTAGACTTTTCGGCCGTGCGATGAGGCTCATTTGTTTCTGCTAATCCTGCGTCTTGAGGCATGGTCGGGGCAGTCATAGGTGTTGCTGCGGTTCCCGATGCACCACTGTGTGCTACTAGTGTTGTCACAATTTGAGTCAGGGAGTCAAGCTGCTTTTGTTGTGCCGAGGCTCTAGCATCAGCTCGTTGCTGCTGAGCCTCGAATCGTTCTTGTTGCGTAGCATGACGATCATTTTGATTCTGTAACATTGCAATAAGTCTATCCATTTGATCATCGCTCACGCTAGCTGCGCGCGATGTCTCAGGGTTACTAGCACCTGTTTTTGTCATCTTCGCTGCAAAAGAGAGTAGCTTGCATTAGTCTCATAACGTATTATGGACTTATTGCATAGGACGTTGGATTTTTCATACTCTTAGGGACCTTTCATACTCTCGATTTACTTCTAATAGATTCGAAATCAATTTTCGAAATTCGGGACTTTTGAAATCGCTTGAAAACTTATATCATTTTCGAAAATGATGTTTGAAGAAACCAAGGACGTAAAACCGTGCTCTGATACCACCTATCGCGCCCCGATCCCGTAGGGGCCGATCGTCCTCGCTTGGTCCCTACGGAACCGTTCGTCCTCACTTGGGCGCGATGCCGTGCAAGCCTAAGTTGCGCTTGCACCAGGCAACGTACCTGCACAAGACACAAGTTAGACGAAAATATACATATATAGGCACAGAGTAAAACGCAGAGAACCAAAGTTGAACACATTTGATAGCATACAAAATACTTTCATTTTATTGAATACTGAAGATTTAGATTACAAAGGTTTGCTTGGATGAGTTACAAAATATGCCTTAGAAGGCTTACAACTCTTTTTACATTCCCAAAATTAGCCACAACGCCCATTACATTATGTCCTTGTAGTAGGACCAAAATAACCAAAATATCTAGCAGAAGAAGAGTAGCCCACTGGAGAGGTAAGCAGCAGAGGAAGCAGCACGAACACAGTCCTAAGGAAGGGTGCGCACACGCTGATTCAGGTTCAGGATGCTTGCCAAACTCTCGCTCCCAGCACCTGGATAATTGCCCATAAACGTGGGTCAGTACTACCACATATACTGGTGAGCGACCGTGGCCAAACTCACCTTAGAAATCTACACTTAGTAAGCATATGAAGCTAGCATTATTAAGTGGTCTTTCTGGTTGTCTAGTTTCATTTTAACAATTTGCAAGAAAATATAGACAATATATAGCATATGCATATGATAATCTTACTCACGGCCGAGCGATTATCCCTGCAGCAGACACACGAGTTAGGCACAATTGTTTATATGCATAAACTTATGTATCAATCTTTTTGGTGTCACAAATGATAGGTATGCAAGAAGGTAAACCTAGCATGCGTCCTATCTATATGACGGTCCATGGGTCGCCCCATGATTAGCAGTTGGAACATACAAGCCCATCTCACTAATAGATATATCACCCCACTAGACCCCCTTACGGGCCGTATACCTCAGGGCGATCCAAAAATCTCTTCCGGACCGAGCGATTCCCAGTGCCCCAGGAACCGTTCGAGAGACGAGACCTTGTGCACAAGTTGTCCGAGACCAATGCATGGCATGAAACATCTAACAGATATAACACTACAATGCACAGTTCAAAGAAACGAACACACAATTTCCATCTCTTATTCTTTTCCCACTTGACACATTTGAAACATAGGGACTTGCCATAAATTGGGTCGTGCAGCATAGGGACTAAGAACATGCAACATAATTGATAGCAAAAGCATAATTCTAATACTTTAAGCATGCAGTTCATTTCTTTAGCTTATCTTTTTAGTGAGGCAACATTTAGTGAACTAGAGATTCTTTTCATTAGGCATGTGAATTAAAAGATTCATCGAAGGGCCTAAGCCACTCACCGAATGAATCGAACGAGAGGATGGGGAAGCCTAGGCGACGTTTACTCTTTGGTTATGCGTCCTAAAAATGCAACAATACTTGGTTAGCATACTTCAATCTCTTTCCCTTACGATTTGAAAAGAACGCGCAAGCGAGAAAGCGAAATCTTGAAAACCAAGTCATCGAAAGCAGCTCAAAACACAAAGCAACACAAAACCAAAAAGCAAAACAACCAACGAAAACTCTTGGTCTCATTTCAATAGAAGCCGCTCAATTAATTCGAAGGGTTCATTGCACTTCGTCCGTGTTCATTTGGCAGTAAGGTTTCCTCGAGACTCGATTCTCAACCGAGTCGAAGTAGCATAGTGTTCCATAAGTAACCGTTCGGAGCGGGGCATTACAGATTAGCCTGCGGAAGATTGGGGCATGACATACGTCACCCCTGAGCTATCATCCTTACGTCCTCCCCCGAGAAGTTTGCCATGTCCATGTGATCTCTGAGAAAACATCTCCCTACGACTATCATCAATCGTCATCTCAACTTATCACCCATGCTTAAATTTAAGTATAACAATGGTGTTAAGTCCATCAAACTTGCCACGTCCATATCGCCTCTGGCAAGGCCCACTTCAAACTTATTACTTGCACTTTCGTGTGCAAGAAGTAACAAGTCCTCCAAAGATCCCCAGTGGAATATCCTTGGCAACTACGGTATTGTACTACGTCCACATCACCTCTAGTGCAATACCCAAAGTTTATACGGATAATTCCAACAAAAGAGGAAAAGTTTCCTTTTTTTATTTTCCCCTAAATGGGGAACTAAAAGCAAACGATATTTGAGGACTTACTAATGCCTCAATCAAAATATAAAGGAAGAGACAACCACTGATACTACTGATCGGTGCACAACTCTTCTAAGCATTCTCGGAGACTAGCCACTCTGGCATCAATTTGACTCCTGACTTGGTGCTCGACTTCTTGAGCAATGGCAGCAGGACTATCAAGGTGAGCGTAAGACTAGTGCTTTTCCTCCAGTTTCTTTAAAGTCCCTTCAATGGCGGCAGAAGACTGGGATACAGTGAGAGATTGCACGTGGATAACCTCCCACTCTTGATGGGCCTCGTGAACGTCACCCTCCAGGATCTTAAGGTTGGCCTAAAGTTGTGCAATCTGCGTCTAGATCTCAGCAATAGTGTGAGAGAAACAAACTTCCCGGGCGAAACTAGTCGCCTCATCTGCGTCCAACGTAATACGTTGGAGTTCCAGTTTCCAGAGTTCCTACTCGAGACCCACCTTGGTTTGCCCATAGTCAACCTTCACTTGTTTTACGGAGTCCAGGAGGCATTCATACCTCGTGGCCACGGTCGCAGTGACGTCAGCATGTCGGACCTGCTGTAACTCGTCCAAGCGCTGTTCAGCTTTATTTAATTTCTGAAACAACAGGTCAGCCATCTGCTCAGAGCCAGGAAGGGTCTTCAAAATCTGTATCTGTCCCAGGGAACCATGCTTGGACTAAACAAAGGGCATCCCTCGAACCAGTATATTTTGGACCCCTTGCTTCAACAATATATAGAAGCCCTAAAGGATAACTTTCGAAGTAGACATCACCACAACTTCCGTAGAGGGCATCAAGGGAGTCGAAGCCAAAGGAATTACAGGCAATTCGATAGTTGAAGTAGCCTATGAAATAGAGGAGACATCATTCGATAAGTCAGATGGTGGAACCACATGTGTCGGACGACAAACTGCTTTTGCAGCAGCCAAGCTTTGTCCCGCCAAAATTAGTATCTGTATGCCAGGCAAACTGGCATGCTTGGCCTTCACACTGGCAAGGCTAGGAATGGACCCTACGGGAGGGCCACTGTCCCTAGCAATTGAGGAAGCCGCAACTTTAGCTTGTCCAACGTCACCCCACGGAGGCGATAAAATGGTCTCCACACCAGGTAGACTCACAGAGGTAGAGGCTTTCCCTACACTAATCACGATAGAAGGTTCCGTCGGATATTCTCTACCCCTAGTAGGGGGAGAGAGTGTGTACTTCCTTTGAACTAGCCCCCTATATTTCTCTTCTTCCCCATCTTTCTCATAGGACACATTCACCATCCTCAGAGGAGAAGTTGAGTTTGCAAGGCCAAAATCACCTATGATCGACCGCACCAACAAAATAGAAAACTAAAGACGAAAGATCTCATCCCGCGAGAAAAGGTGGAACAACATACCCAGAATAAATAATGGGATTTGTTGAGCCACCTCGACAATGTCCGGATTATTCATCGAGTGCTCACCTAAATTCTCAGGAGCAGGCTCCTCTGTCGTAACCTCGGGATCAGGAGACATCGACTCTTTGTCTTATTCTGTGTAAGAGACTGTAGTAGCTGTAGACCGTTGAGGGTGGTCCCGTCTCCCCTGTGGCTGTAAAAATTCAAACAGACAAGAAGAAATATATTCATATAGAGGGGTGACAAGAATCAAATTAAGAGGCCTTACGAACACCACTATCACATCTAAAGTGGGGTCCGATTCAAAAGTGTCACGACCCGCACCCGGAATTTGGGCATGAGTCGTGGGTACGTCCAGCCTACGCCACAGCATCGGCGGTAGAACGCTGTCTAGGTCTAAACATAATATATCCTGTCAATAAATCTCAACTCCGTACGGAGGACAAAGATAAATCCACAGTTCTATGATATACTCAACACAATCTAATAGAAATTATAGCACGATGAGAATAGAAAGGAGTTCTAATAAAAACCAACCACAAATATCTAACTCAAAACCTGGGTCTAAATGACCTCACAAAGTCACCAATAATAAATACATCTCAGTCTCAGTCTAAAACAATAATACAGAAAAAATAGTCTAAGAGCAGCCAGGTACGTTCTCCTCTAGGCTAGGCAACTCCTCTGGAGTTTCTGGAGTGAAATCACCCTCTAATCCTGGGCCATAATGAGTGGGGCAAAGATCCTCCAGGTCCCCTGAAAAATATTATCCAGTCAGGATTGGAGCGAAGCACAAGCACTAACAGCAGTTTCATTAAATTGACAAAATTTATAAACAGTGTAAGAGATACAAGATGGAAATAAATGCTGAAAATGAGAAGTACAGGAGAAAATGAATAGACAATAGAGCATCTAGCAATGAACAATAAACAGTGAATGCTAGAACAAGTAAATCTGAATAAAGATAAAACATCTAGCTAAGTGTTTGAAATATTAGTTTATCATGTGATCGACTTGGGACTAGATCAGGCTGGTTATATATGATTAGCTATGATTCTTGAAGGTCAGGCTAACCATATGGTTAGCTATGATGCATGATAATGGTCAGGCTAATCATATATAACAGCTATGAAGCATGATGATGGTCAGGCCGCACCCGACGTGAGAAGTGGGGTGAGCTATGATGCATGATAAGGATTTGGATATGATCACATAATCTACTAATAGTTCCCCATCCCCAGCTAGCACGGTGGATTCCAATCACGACTCCTCATGATAGGGATCTAGGGTGCTAACCCGTGTATCCATAGTGTCGGAATCAAGTATGTAATACACTACAATTTATAGAAGTAATCAACAATGAAAACTGTCAGAGAATGTACTCGCCTGTGGTCCTGAGCAAAATGTGAGGATCGATGTCCAAAGTGGAATCACAATGACCTATATATAAGATAACAATGTTAAAAATGGTGTTTGGAATGATAAAAGTGTTTAACTAAGTTGGAATGAGGGTGTTAGGCCATTTCTAGGTCTATACTAGGTTTACCTATGGTTAACTAGATCATTTGGTCAAAATCTAATTAATACTAGTCTTATGCTAGTCTATAACTGCCCTACTAGAGTTATTTATATTTACCTAAAATATATAGGGTAGTGTTTATATAGTAACTTAACTTATACCTTATTCATATAATTAATACCCTCAACCCAAAACTAGCTACACACTTTGATACTCCCCTTGATGTTTATATCCATAACCCACACTTATTTGTACTGATATAACCCCTCTATCTAGCACTTGATGAAATTAGCCACTACACACACACACATGCCTCACAGGCACACACACTGGCACTTCAATTACACAGGAACACAATCTAGAATTCACTGAGATAAAAATACTGCTACCCATAACACTCACTGAGTTCTCACTGTTTAGGTACATACAGCACACAGTACTCACTGAGATGTTACTGAACCTGGAAGTAAATCCCTTACTGAATTCAGCAAATCACTCACACACTCACACAGCAATCTGTACACTGCACAGTTCCTGCTCACTCACACAGTCACACAAATCTCAGACATATATGCATACATACTGGCACACACTGGGTAGGAACTCATACACACACAGTGCACACAGACACTCTACTCACAGTTCACTCACACACATCAGATACACTACAAAATGCTACTGCCCCTACTTAAAAGTTAAAACTCTGGTTTCAAAAGTAAAGTGATGTTAAGGTACCTAATCAATCAAAGATTTGTAAAAATGTCCATCTATCATACTGTAGCCTATCAACCTACAAATCAAGTTCATAAAGAATTGATCAAAGAATTTACTCCCATGATTTTAGCAGTGAATCCACTTGGATATTTCATCAGTTACCCAAAACTGCTAATACATCACTCATCCACACAGTTTCTGATACACAGAACCTACCCCTACTGATACATTCTGCACAGTGCTCATCTAGTGGTTCTGCTATTTGTGAACTTAAGCTCATATGCCCTGCTTGCTACACTGCCTCACCCAACAGGAATACACACAGCACACTAGTTACACACTGCCCAAATCTCTCATTCTCTGAATTACACACACAGGCATCAACACATACACAGTCACTGCACACTGCTCCCTCTCTAACTCCCTCTCAAAATACACACAGGGTGCACACTCTACACAACATTATCTCACATGTTCTCTAGTCTTAAGGGAACTAGGATACACACAACCACAGTTCTCCCCAAATACCCAGCCACACACAGAGTTTCACCCTGACACACACTGAACTCACACTGCACCCTATAAACTAACAGATACCCTGTTCTTCTACACTGACACACAGGAAACTAGGTTCTATAGAACTCACACACACAAGTTCTGAACTGACACAGTACACACAGGATACATAAATTACTAATTCTGCTACGGTTCACACATTGGTTCATCACTACACACTGAACAATTCTACACATTGATTCACCTAGGCTATACACACACTGTTCTGCACTGCAACACACACACTGATATCCTAAAGATACACAGTCAAATCACATAGGTTTCTAATACCCTAAGATTCACACAGCCACACGGTGATAGGTACCCAGGTTCACATAACACTACACCCAACCACAGAATCCTGGATGCACAATGGAACCCAAAACATACAGTTGTACACCCGACTGAACAGTGAACTTCTCCCAACACACACAGAACCACAGTACCCTCCCCATCGATGCACACCACAGCCCACAACACTCGACTGCACAGGAAATTAAAACAATAACACATCTACTCCTATGCATATATATATATACATCAACATCATACATCAAATTAGATAAAATAGAGTAGGTTAGATAGGTGTTCATCCATCTTGGCATTTCCTCAAACACATGCAGTGCAGAAAAACGATTATACCTACAACCCATGAATCCTCAACCCAAAACCCTAGAAAATTGAGCTCAACCTACCCATATGAGATAAAATCAGTCTCCCTACAAATACCTAGGGTTAGGGTACCTGTTAATTGGGGAAAACCAAACAAAAATTCACTAAAACCCTAGATCTCCTAGGTGTTCATGTAGAATCCCTAAATTTCGAATTCTAAACCTTAGGGTGGGTTCCTAAAGGCCATTATCATCTGTAAACAGAATTTAAATGAATAAAACTAGGGTTTTACCTGCAGGGATGGTTTCTTCAACGAGGTTCTTCTTCTCCAAGGCTTCCTAACCCACGTTCCTTGCTTTGGAGGAGGAGAAAATGGAACCTAGGGTTAAATCTCGAATTTTGGAGTGGGGAGATGACTTCTCTTGTGGAGGCTAGGGTTTCCTGTTTTTCTATGTGAAGAATGAGAGGGTTCCTTTTTATATTAAACCTAATTAGGGTTTCAATGCATTGCTTAGGTTAAACCCTCTATGGTAGGTCATGTAAAACCTAATTGACTCAGGTTTAGGTCTGCTAGGGTTTGAGGGTTCACCCTAAAATTTGTATTCTAGGGTTTCACTAGAACTGGGTTTATAATTAGGGTTGACTCACTAGGGTCTGTCCTAATGAGTTCTAGGGTTAGACCTAAAACTAAACATTACTAACAACATATAATTAGTCTTAAAAACTCAGCAGATTAATTCAATACATAATTATTTAAAATAGTGAAATTACACAGATGCCCTTGCCTAGAAAAGTGGTAGTGACAAAAAGCCACCAGTGCACTGGATCCTACCTCCTCTCTTACATCCCCCGCAGGAGGATCAGATCCTTCTATAAGCTCCGCCTATGGAGCTTTCTTAACTCGCGTTCGCTTGGAATGACTCGGGTGGTGAGCCATAGTCGTCTTGCGCTTAGGAACCGGAGGGCCATCAAAAGGATTCCCCTCGTCAGTCGGTGGGTCTAAATCAACAAGCAAAGGTCGGTCCATGCCCTTTACTTTTTTGGGCGTTCGTCGATCTTTCGAAGATGGAGGCACAAAAATAGTGCCCGCCAGGTAGCTCATCTCGGGGTCATAATCAGACGGGGGAGTATTGACTGTGGAGTAGAGACTCCCTACAGGAAACGACATGGGCGGTACGATGCCGACCGCCGGCAATCTAAATTCTGCCTGGGTTCCGACGGTGGCATAGTAGCTCCACGCACGAGTACCATCGAAAAGATTGCCGTAATACCCGAGGGAAGCACTAGGAGTATCCAAAAGAAGTTGGCAATAACCGAACAAACAAGCAAACCGACTAGGTAGATAGGGATCCAAGTAGACGTCAGCCTAATTTTGATACACCACATGGGAAGGACGGATAGCGAGGAGCAAGCAGTAAAGTTTTGCCGACAATGGACGATCAGCCGCCCTACTGTCTCGGTGAATAATACTCCTTTCCCCCTTAGTAAATTCGGGGACGGTGCTAAAGAATGTCCAATCGTTCAGATAAGAAAGCTGCCTTCTACAAGAGGGCTCATCCTTTCACTTTTACTTCATCCCCCGCTAGCGACGGATAATAGCGTCCCCCTCCAGCATTCCTTCTTGGGTGTCGTGATGCATTAAGGACCGATGGTGCAATAAAAGCCAATCCATCAAGTAGTGATAGGGTAACTCCACCCTATTGAACTCTTTAACCCCTTTGTGGTGCTTCACCTTGAAGGCAAAGTGTCAGGGACTGTGGTGGATACAACAGACCATCGCGGGTAGCAGTGCAAGAGGATGGCCAAAAGCCAGCCGCACGGCCGAAAGAATAAGATTATGACTGATTCTCTCAATCGAGCCTAAACCACCCACGAACACGCAGCTGCGTAGCCAAATTATCAGGTATCCTGTTAGTAGTGCCTTCTCATATATCTTGTAGGTATCCATAAAGAAGTAACTCAACTCCTCGCTCTCGGCAGACGGATCGCGAGTGATAGATGCCTCATGATACTTCTGGATCAAAGCCGTGATAGCTTCTTGGGATTGTGGCCCACGGACATAAACTTCGTCCGACTCGGGCTTCTCCGGGAAAATATAGTGCATCCATACAGTAATGTGGGGGATATACCCTTCGAACGGTTTCTTCTCCTTACACATTCTCTGGCAGATATTATGATGGCACAATAGTTTTGCGTACACTGCTATGAGCTCCGAATCCTCCTTTTTGAGGTCTCCTAGTTTGCTGTTACTCGAGGCATATTCCTCGTAAGGCACATCACCCCAGGGGAGTAATTCGACACTGAAGCATCTCATGCAAAGCAAGCCCCATCTCACCACCAGGCGTAAAAAAAGTCTACGTATGGCAGTTACACATCTCCATTAAGATGATAAAGAGGTAATGGTTCATCTCCAGGCCATAACAGGTACCCCGTACCACATTAAAGATATTGGCATCCCGTAGTTCCCCCTCATAGCGTCTCAGCACCCATTGGGTCAACCGACACCACGAGGGACTGAAATGGGCCCAGCCAAGAGTCTTTAATTAACTAGAAGGATAACTCCCTTTCTTGGCCACTTGGTGGAGGAACGTTTCCGCAACGTAAGCATCAAGGTTTGTGTCACCCTCACATTTTTCACTCAAGGGTAGTATGGTAATTGACATGGATAATATTTATTTTAGAATTAATTATATTAAATATTGTGCATGCATGATTAATTAATTACTGTATTATTTATTTATTGCTAGTTGTAGTTTATTTTAGACTTGTGTGGTGGATCTACCCTATTTATTAGAATGCATGAACCAACATTTCAGATTAGTTTAGATTGAGCCCAATAAATTAGGCCCATGGATTAGGAGGTTGGATTAATTAGTGAAACCATTAGACTAGAACATTTTCTCCCTAATTAAATTCTTCATGAGAGGCCCCAAGGGGTATTTGTAATAATTTACATTGCTTGGGAAGGGGGTTACATGGCCGGCCCATAGAGGAGGGGAGAGAGTGCTCTCATTTTATTCATCCCCAAATTCTAGATATATAATTTTTTTTCTCTTCCAATTCCCTCCATTCCCTCATCAATTCTCCACCAATTTCTTTCCTATTCATCAATTGAGACTACTACATCAAGGATCTATAAGAAATAAGCAAGGAGCAAGGAGGAGGAGGCCAAGATCTACAAGGAGATGAGCTACTTGGCACTTTAGGACTTTGTTATTGGGAATCCATCTTTTAATAAATACATTTCAATTTTTTCCCTTTTAATAGACTCTAGATATGATATTTAACCATGAAAAACCAACCCACATGCATATGCTACCCATAAAAATTGGTTTTAGGTTCATCGGAGACCTACGATAGAAGTTATGTCCAATTTGGTGCCAAGTTTAGGAGAATTTCAAGATTGGCACATGTAGTGCTTGTCATTGGGTCTAATAGATCTAATTAACAATTGATTACTTGTTTGTAACTAGTGTTGTATCCACAATTAGGTACGTATAGGCCGTATCTCATCAATTTGACGAAACGGGTTAATTTTAGGGCTTTTTCTCCGACACGGGACCTTATGCATATCACATTGTGACATGGACACGTAGATACTCTAATTACTATATGTATTGCTCATAATTAATGCATTAGACTTGCTCGTGTCCTCCAGGATACGTTTGGTTGTGTGTTGGAGCCGTATCGCAAGCGTATCATAGAGAAAGTGTGATACGGGTGCGGTGCACTCCACGTGTTTGTTGTTTTGCCCTCTTTACTATACGTGTATGTGTAATTATATATAATTATGATATTTAAGTGATATACATATGTATATGTTAATATAATTGAGTTTATGTATATGTGTGTGTCTATGTCTGTATATATATATATATATATAAGTGTAAGTGTGTATGATTATATACCTAGGTTTATATGTGCATATGTAAATGCATAGAGGGTTAAGTATAGTGTAAGTGTGCTAAGTGTTGTGTTTGTGCTTATGTGTGTGTGAATGTCAGTGAGTGAGGGTCTCAGGCAGCAACACACAGCCAATGGAGGAGAGGTGAGCAGCACCTTGTGCACAGTAGCGTGCACAAGAGGGTGTTGTGCACTCAGTGGCAGCCCACTACAGTAGGGAAGTTGTGCACAGCAATATGTACAGAGCAGTCGGGCACTGGAGAAGGCTTTGCAGCCTACAGTAACGACAGGTACTGAGCAGTTAGCATCAATATAGTGAAGCACTGAGTAGTTGTATAGTAGTGCCCAGAGAGAGGGGGAGCCATCAGCAAGAGTGTGCATTGCACACAGTAGCGTACACAAAGTGCAGCAGCTACAGCTAGCTACGGAGGGGCTGTTGTGCACTCGGGCAGCCAATTGCTCGAGTATCAGTGCAAAAGGAAGGCTACCAGTAGCAGCGTGAAGGATGTAGAGCAGTTCACTGTGCCGTATCAGTTTTTATATCAGTACGGTTTTAAGGTATTGGGTTAGTTGAGGTTTTGAGTTATCAAGGTAATTGGTTATAGTTAGTATCTACGTATATTGGTGTAGGCATATATATGATGGCTAGTAGTTAGTAGTTTTAGTAGTTGGTATTAGTGTATCCATGTTTCAGTTTCAAGTAGGTGTTTTGGGTACTTGAGTTGGGTATTTGATTAGCCTAGTTGATAGTTAGCTATATTAGCTATATGTATTTATTTAGGTATGGATGTTTGGTATTATAGTTAGTTCTTTAATAGTTTTGAGATATATTAGTAACTAGTATATGTCAGCTTATAGTTAGTATATATTAGTTTGGGGTTTTATTTATATATGTGTTATAGCTATATGTTAACTGTTTTGGGTTACCTTGGGATACCAAGGTATTACCAAGGTATTGGGTCGATACCCAAGGTATTGAGTTTGGGTATCAAGATAGGTGTGATACGCGTTGGTGCAAGGCCAAGGTATCATATTTTATTGATTTGTTATAGTATGATAATAATTAATTTGAATATATATCTAAAATACTATTTTCATATAAATGAAGTTGCGTATCTTAGGATACGACTTTTTGAATACCTTTTAGTATCTTAGCTTGGATTGTATAGCATAGTTTCATAGTGTTTCGATTTAGTGACTTAGTTTTAGACTCTTGCAACCTAAATTTCATCGGTTTGACCTAGAAATGGTTTTATGACTTAGAATTATATCAACTTAACTTATTTCCATTTTAGAATCTTGTATTGATGAAATATACCATTTATAGGTTGTGTGTTACCAACTTGGGATCGAGAGACACACCTTGCTCAAAACTTCAGGCGAGTATATTTCTCTGATAGTTTTCAATTTATAATATTGTATATATGCATGTTCTAGAATTGTATGCTTAATTCTGACACAATAATTTCATGGACTGGTACTATGTAGATCCCGTCAGGAGATGTTATCCCCTACCGTGTTCAGCGGATACTCGTGTATATTGTATCTCATCGTATAAATTGGGTATTGATTATATTTCGTGTTTATACACTGCTCGTGTTCAGTGTGCTTATTCGTGTACACCCACCGTTCGTGTTCGGTGGTTATAATATTCATGTATACCCACTTCTCATGTTCAGTGGTTATATTTCGTGTTTGTAGCGTATCGTGATTGGATCTATCGGTATTAGTTGGGGGTGGGAGAGTAGGAGTTGATTATGTGATCAAAGCCATTATTATATCGTATATATTCTGGTTATATACCTCACTTGTAATCGTCTTACCTGATCATGTTCACCTAACCTGATCACATACTAAACTTGTATTCTGAGGCACATTAGTTAGATTGCAGTTTACTTCATCATATTGCTGATATTCATATTGTTGATCTATGTTCTCGTACATTACCTGTATATCTATTGTTCATCATGCATATGGAATCTATTAGAACTCTAGCTAAGGGACCAATTACTGTCGTCAAAATATAGTTAAGTTACTGTATGAATGGGTTTAGGTTCAAGTCAATAAATGCTCCGATCAAAGACAGCTTTCTGGATCTTGATTTCATAAAAAATAGTTGTTTGTGTATCAAATCTTCGAACTACAAAGACGTCGATCCAGGCAATAATTTTTTTGACATCTTACAAGAGATTGTGGATTTGACATATAATTATGGCACAGAACCTGCTAAGATCATGCTATTCAAGTGTGAATGGTTTGATCTGATTCAAGATCAAGATTGGAAAATTGACAAGCATGGTCTTGTGGATGTAAACTACAAGCGTAGATATGAAAGCTACAAACTATTTGTCCTATCAAGTCAGGCTCAGCTCGTGTACTTTACAACTTATCCTAGACGGGGGATAACGAGGTCGGATTGGTGGGCAGTATGCAAGACTAAAGCTAGAAATACATTTGACGTTGACAAAATAGCTTATCAGGAGGGCGAGCTACCTCTTGTAACAAATATTGTAGATGTGGACTCAATGGAAGTTACTCATTACATGACTAATAATGTAGAAGAGGTAGAATTATCCGAAGAGAAAGACGAAGATGAAGACGAAGTAGACGAAAGTGAAGGTAAGGAGGAAGAGGAAGAGGAAGAGGAGAACGAGGAAGGCGAACAAGATAAATTTTCTGAAGATGATTGAAAATAAAATATTTTGCCTGTAGAATAATATACTATATTTTGACTGTAGATTATACTATTTTGACGAAGATATATATTATATTTTGACTGTAGAATATACTATCCATTTAGACTTGTGACACTAGTAGTTATTTACTATGCAATTATATTAATATTATGAGATATGCATAATATTTTGACTGTAGAATGTACTATATATTTGTTTATTTGTTCTATCATCATATGTTGTTATCAGGTATGGCAGGATGACGCGAAGCGTTCGACAGGTCCCTAGGTAGATGGAGTGCTCCACCGGTACTGCCTACTGTTGGTTCTGGATCCTCGGTGTCTAATACTCCAGTATATCAACCAGTCACATCTCCGACTGCAACGACGTTATGTGGCAGCACTCCTAGGACGAGTAGTTCTAGGCCTAATACTACTCCCTCGTCCAGCATTCCTTCTACTGAAGGAAGCATGGAGACAGATGAGCATATGGCAGAGGTTGAGCCGACGTCGTCCCAGCATCAGCTAAATCCTCCATGTGCACCTCCGGGCGAGACGAGGACGAAGATTTGAGCCGAAGGTACAAAGTAAGTTAATTAGATGGTTTGGCATCATATATGTCGTGTATTTCTTTATTCATCATATATTGAATTTTCGATAAAAATAATTATCTCTGTATAAATATCGTCCCTCGTCGGTACAGAGATGCCTGGGCCACTTTCTGAGGTACAACTATGGTGGCCCTTGGATCAACTACTCTGATGATCCGGATGAGAGAAAGGCATTTTGGTTTGCACACTTCAAGGTAAAAGTATATTATATCAATCATCTAATTTATGCATATTATATAACTTACTAAATTACTTATTGTAGGAAACGTATTTTTATCCACGGCACCGGACCGAGTTGATCGAGCAGATATTTTCTGCCGTTGCCGCCAAGTTGATCTATGATGCTCTGGATGACCAGAAGGCTCATGATCGTGAAGGAAAACCAATCCAAGATTGGATCAAGCCTGAGCAGTGGACTACGATGAGGGCTAGATTAGATGATCCGAGGTACAAGAAAAGGTCTGAGAAGGCCAAGGCGGCTAGGCAGAAGGCAACAAAGTGGTGTGGTGGCTCAATTTTGATGACAGAACATTTTTGTCTTTTGGTATATTTTTTATTTCAGATATATTATTTTAATGCAAGTACGATAAAATGGTAGTAGGATAAAATGACATATATAGAAATACAAAGATGACATCAGGGAAAATTCTGCCTCTTCATGATGTTCTTCACGTGCCGTCAGTTAGGAAAAATTCAGTTAGTGGATCCCTTCTTGTAGCATCTGGATACAAGATTGTAATGGAAGCCAATAAAGTTGTATTTTCCAAGAATGATTCCTTTGTTAGAAAAGGATTTGTAAAGGATGGTCTTTTTATTCTCAGTACTATAAACAAAGTGTCGGATCATTCTCTTGTTGTTTCCAATGTAGAATCTTCAAATATTTGGCATGATAGACTTGGTCATGTGAATCTAGGTTCCCTTAGAAGGATGATGAACTTAGATCTTATTCCTAAGAACCTCTAGCGTACTATGTGTGCTATTCTCTGAATCTGATTCAAGA
Organism: Iris macrosiphon; assembly: GCA_036927795.1. Taxonomy (NCBI): domain Eukaryota; kingdom Viridiplantae; phylum Streptophyta; class Magnoliopsida; order Asparagales; family Iridaceae; genus Iris; species Iris macrosiphon. The sequence goes on from JAYESA010000084.1 coordinate 410,712, forward strand.
AGTCTGATTCAAGGCATAGTCCATCAAGCACTTCTTCAGACAAAGACAATAGTCACTACGTGAGATTCAAGGCTGTAGTCCATCTCATCTATGCATATGATTTAATTTTAGTACTAAATAATATATTTTTAACAGGTACAGAGGGGTGAGGATGCAAATATGGTGACCGTCTTCCTGGCCACCCATCAAAAGGGCAGGAATCTCATTGATGAGAGGACCTATGTAAGTATTAATTTACTTTGTATTAATTTTAATATAACTTAGGCAATTATCGAGTATCCAAATTTTTTTAGCCTGAGTATCTTAGGTTGCGTGAGCGGACGACTGCTAGTGCACCTACAACGGGAGAGGTTGGTACTTTCTCGCAGCCCTCTCCAGCTCCATCGACGGACGAGTTGTGGATGACCACCGCTGGTGGTCTTCAGAGGGGTACATACTATGGTACGTGATCCTATGGCGCCCTTGTTGCGACGCGGTCATCTAGGGCCTCCACGGCAAGTACGCATTCCGCACAGCCCTCGCAGTCGTCGGCTCGAGTCCAGGAGACCGTTGACCATTAATTGTGTCTCTCCGTGATGAGTTACTGCGAAGGATGGAGAAGCAGCCCCTATCCCAGCCGCAGACGGATGATGCGATGCTCATCGCACGATTTGATATGCTCAGGCGCAGCATCATGGAGCTCAGGGATATGATAGCTGATCTTAGAGCGTCGACAGAGCGCAACATGACGAAGCTGCTGGCATCACAGCTATCCATGGGATGGAGGATAACGATGATGCAGGATTCAATGGTTCATAGTAGTATAAGGCTGTTATCTACTATGGGTTCATACAACCATTGACTAGCAGAGTTGGAGAAGATACGTCCTCCTGGTGTACCTTCATCGACACAGACTCCATCGACGTCACTGCCTTCTCCATCGATAACAATATTGATTTCACGGGAGCAGTATGATCTGTTCTTATCCCTGATGCGGTATAAACCCCTTAAAAATTTTAAATTTTATTTTAAGTATTTTTATTAAATTATTAAATTTCTTTAGAGTATTTTCATAGTTAATTAGAAAATAGATTGTATTGATTTAATAGATAAATACTCATTTAAAAATTGCACAAAACTATTATTTTTATTTTATTTTATTTTAGGAATCCTTGTTAAAGGGTGATAGATTTTTAGAATTTATTTTTGTGTATAAATATTTTTTTGATTTATAACCCCATCCATATATGTAAATATATATATATTTGTAAATAATATATAGTTATTAATAATATATAGATAATGATAATAATAGTAATAATAAAAATAGTAATACTAATAGTAATACTAATAGTAATAATAATAATAATAATAACAATAGTAATAATAATAATAGTAATACTAATAATAAGAATAAGTAATATTGAAAGTAATAGTAATAGTAATAATAAGAAAAGAAAAGAAAAGAAAAGAAAAGAAAACAAAGGAAAAGAAAAAGAAAAAGAAAAGAAAAGAAAGGAAAAGAAAAGAAAAGAAAAGAAAGAGAAAACTTAAACCTACTTCCCAGAAATCCCCCCCCCGGGGGGGGGGGGGGGGGGGGCAGCAAAACCCCTTCACCCACAGACTACTACTACTCCCCATCTCTCTCTCTCTCTCTCCATATATATATACATACATATACATATACTAAACCCTAACCCTAACCATAACCCTACCCCAGCTGGCGACCGCCTCCACCTCCGGCCGACCGCCGCCTCGACGTCGCCCCGCGCCGCACACCCGCCGGCGACCACCGCCGCCGCCGCCGTCCACCGTGCGCGCGTGTGCACAGCCCCGTCGCCCCATCTGTATGGTATGATATCTCTCTCATCTCTCATCCTTTTCTCGAGCGGTTTGTCCGTGTACATTCACAACCTAATCCTCTAAAATTCTCTTCAAGCGGAACGAGTTTTCGTGCCCTGGATTGGTCTAAAAATCGAACGGAAGTTGGCCGAAAAACTGACCAAAAATAGTCCAGAATTTTAATCCAAACCCCCATGTTCATGTCCAATTTGTCACTAACCTGTTTAATATTTTCAAAATCTAATTGAAGTGTTTTCTTCTCTATATAACCGAGAATTTAACTGTTCTTTTAGTTTTTATTAGTTTATTTTATTTGTTAAATTATTCGGTCTCCAAAATGACCCAAAACTTGATCTTTTAAAACTAAAATTTTGTGATACAGAGTGCGCTCTGCCAAACAGTACTGCCTTGTTGTATACTAATTATACTAAAAGACGCGTATGGTATATCCTGACGTGTGGTCTTTCGTGGAAGTTGATTCGGAAGTGTGTGCGCGTCGGAATTAACCCGTATCAGTAAAAAGTTCCCATATCATGACTTTTGCAAAATACCACCGCACTTTGTGTACGCTCGTTAGAATGTGAAAAAACTTACGCCATTGGATTCGTGGTATCACGCTGGTCCCGTGACCCAAGTTTAACGCGATTCTGAGACAGTTGACCAAGCCGCCTATTTGCGGGCCCCACGATTTGACTTAAAGGGCAAATTTGTGATCGGCTCACCGGAATCCAAAATTGGACATATCATTGAGTTCGTATCGACGTTTAGAATTTGTTTGACCTATAATTTGTCCTATTTAGAGACTTTTACCTATGACACATATTTCGGTGCAAAGTGACCCACATGTGGAACCCGCTTTGACCTAAAATTATCATTTTGCCCCTGTATCCAAATTGGACGAAAGGATAGTATTTTCTAGCTATCTCGCTTATTCTGGGAATATTGGTGATATTTATTTCAGCATCCGGAGACGTTCATTCTGATGCCATAGTTTCTGATCCCTTGTGCCTGGCGTGTGGACACTTACACTTTGCAGCTTTCTTGCCAGACAAGTATATCTTGCCAAATTGCTTACAGTACTTTGCGTGCTTATTATATTTTTATATATTCGTTATATATGTGTTTTCTTTCAGTCATAATTATATATTATATATGTTGACACACATTTGACACATAGTATCATGGGATGGGAGGACAATCAGTAGGCGTATGGGCTACCCACTCTGGTAAACTGTAGTAACTAGCACGCACTACGGGAGTTGTGTCACGATGGTCGCTACCCTCGCGGTATGTCGATTGATGGTGTCACGCTGGTCGCTACCCTCGTGGTATGACGGCTTATGATATTCATGGACGTGTGTGTGAGTTGTGAGATAGATAGAGTATCCTACACCTACCCATGCGTCGAAAGATTGTCTTCATTATGCATATTCATATAGATTGTCTAGTACAACGTACTTATATATTTTTTGTCTATTATGCATGTTTTACTGTATTTAATTGGCATACTTCTATGTATCTTGTTACGTCCCTCTGAGGACCTGGTCCCTTTCCAAGTGTAGACGATCTTGACTATTCGCAGGAGCACGGATCAGGACTTGCTACTTATCTCACTTTCGAGGAGGTCTTCTCTTTGAGCCTTATTGTTCATTAGATGTACTTATTTTGTTTCTCTTATATTCTAGTTTGGTGGTGAATTTGTCTCCATCCAACTACTTGTTCTTATCAAATATTTTATACTTGATTCAGTTATATAGTTGATTGGTTATTTGATTTTGTGGATGAGATCTAGTTATGCCTGTGACTTATGACATAAAATCTATACCACTTATGAATTGTTATTCATAATACAGCGTATGTATGTGTTATGGTTCCATATATTGGATTTGCCATATACATACGACTGGCATGCTTACATATTCTTAGTCCTACGTATTTTGGGACTGGGTATGACATGCGGGCCGGTGGTCATCCTTCTGTAGATCCACAGTAGTCCTAGTTAGGCTAGTTTATTGATTGTTTGTGTTTTGACCTATGATATTTGGTTATTTATAAATATTCTTTATTTTTGAGGCTTTCAGACTTTATTTCTTGCACTCAGTTGTGTGAATATTTATTGTATTCTTTACGACAAGATTTTCTCCTGACTCAGTTTATGATCTTAATATTTTGTTTTCTTCAAATTTTACTATATTATTCATATTAAATATTTGTTATAATTTACCGGTATTGAGTGTTCAACCGCAGGGGGTCAGCGAACCCAGCAAATTCAACGGAGGGTTGCTCCGGGTCTATTTATATAAATTATGAATTCATAAACTGCGGGAAGATTGGTTTGGAAACAATTCAATATTCTTTTTTTTCTTGAATGTTTAGCGATATTTTGCGACGTTTAGCGACGTTTATATACGTCGCTAAATACGTCGCTGAGTACGTCGCTGAACGTCGCTAAATACGTCGCTGAGTACGTCGCTGAATGTCGCTAAACTGCTGGCATGGCAGTATTGCCAGGTCAATATAACGTCGCTAAATTTGTCGCACAACGTCGCTAAAAAAAATTAGCGACATATAGCGACAAACAACACGTCGCTAATTTAGCAACGTTACGTCGCTAATATAGCGACACATATACGTCGCTAAAAAATATCGGAATAGCGATGTTTTGCGATATTTTTCCGGTCAACGACTAGCTTAAAGGCGACTTTATCAAAATATTGCTGCAGACGTCGCTAAAATTATGTAGCAACATTTTTTTGCCATTTAGCGACGTTTTTAGACGTCGCTAATTTGACTTATTCTGGTAGTGACCCCTTGTCTTATTACAACCGTGATCGTCGTACGACGTATAGTACTTTGTACGGGATAGCTGTCCATGTCCGTCTCCGTATTCCAGTACTGGGTGTGATATACCTTTACCGTGAACTTGGAGCAGCATCTCGCATTAGTTCTAAGACAATCGTAGGATGCCAAACTCAACTTCATGTAAGAAAATATATTTGTACATTTTTTACTAATAATAGTCAATTTAGTTTTTAAACATGATACTGATACTATTCATATTTCAACGTACAGGCCTGGATATACGAGCATTTTCCTATGCTTAAGAGGGCTACCCTTAATAAAGATTATGATGAGCAACTGCCTAGAATATGCAGGTGGAAGCCAGCTAAGGTAGATGCTAAATGTGCACATACGTTGGACGTCCTGCGTATTTGTCACGACCCGTACTCGAAAGTTGGGGCACGAGTACGTGGGTACGTCCAGCCTACGTCGCAGCATCGGCGGTAGAACGTTGTCTAGGTCAATACACTATCTAAACAATCTCACATGAGTATCCAACTCCATAAGGAGTCACAGATATCACAATATAACATGAACAATACTCAATCACATAGCTAAAGCACGATAAGCTATCGAAAAAATAAATAAAATCAAATGCAACACAAGTCTAAACAAAATAGTCTAACTCAAATAATAACATCCAAGTCTCAAAGTATGCCGGAAACAAATCCGGTACCAAAAATCTGCTAAAAGAAACTAACTAAATAATTGGTGATCCCGGCTAGACCTCCCGGGAATCACACCTGTGCTACCAAGTCCAAGGCTGCAGCTACTCTCTCTGTGGTCCATAAAATGTCGGACACCAGTCCTCTAAGGCGCAGTTTGGGAAAATATTTTCAGTCAGGATGGAATGAAGTACAACCCAAATAACAGTTCCAGTTAATTGATAAGGACTATAAAACAATAAATAGATGATGCTATATACTGAGAGAAGACAATAAATAAATGCAATGACAATATAAAGAGAACAGGCAATATAAGCAATATGGTACAGTCAGTGCATATAGGAAATGAAGAGAAGAACTACAATATCATATACGAGTGATGTAGTATATGAACAGAATAGAGAACTGTATCTATTCTAAGTGTTTAAAATTTTAGTTTCAAAATATGATCGGCTTAGGAACTTGTTCGGTAGCTACATGGCTTGGCTAATCATACGTGAGGTGTATGATTAACACTATTAATGTCTACACTTATATGATAGGGATTTGATCACATCTCTCACTAGCAATTTCCCCGCCCCCAACTAGTACTGTGGATCCAATCATGACATGTCACGATACACGATCAATATCCAATATATCATGTATAATGTCTAATATCAATGTCGTGTACAATGTCAATACGATAACCAATGTAACATCTCATGACTAAAGATCCAATCTATATACTAGTCCATGTAGCACAGTGTCAAGAGTCAAATGTAATATTTCTAAATACTTGAATTATAGAAATTATCAAATAACAGAAATTATCAGAGAATGTACTCGCCTGGGGTCCTTAGCTGACAATACCAATGTCCTTCTCCTGAAGTCTCACAGAACAATCCAACAGTCCTATAGACATATCATATAATACTATATTGCATCAGATATTACACTAACACTCATAACCATAATGAACTCATAGACTACACTAGGGGTGTCACATCTGTAGTTGCTGTGCATAACAGATAGTCAATGATACGGGTCTTGCCAGTATGTCACATATGGCAGTCTGCTAACATACTACATGGTCACAGGTCAATGTAACTACGGGGGTATCCGTGGTTATACTCGGGTCATCTAGTACATAACATTAATACTTATAATATATATGTACACCAATTAAATGCATATACCATATATATATGTATGTATATACACTAATTGAATTCACGTACTATATATGTATATACCAATTAATTACACATTAACATATACTAGATACCTATACTAATACATACATACTAACATATACCATTTAATACGTATGCTACACACACACACACACACACACACACACATATATATATATATATATATATATATATATATATATATATACCAAATACGTACATACTAAATATATACTAATAAGTAGTATATACATACCAATTATATACACCCATCAAAATATGTATACGCGTACGTATGCGTACACAACAAATCACAAAAGGAATTACTCCTCACCTTGGCCTCGGCGTGTACGTGCACGGGAGCAGCGATGACGACGACGACGATGGCGATGGTGTTGACGACGACAATGACATAGGTGATGATGACGATGTTGGTGACGATGATGAAGGTGCTGGTGGTGTGTGGTGTTTCAGGTGGACGGAGGAGGTCGAGTTCTCTCAGGCGAGAGGTCCGGCGGTGGCCGTGGGAAATCAGTATGACGTCGGAGAAGAGAAGAGAGAGGAGCCATGGAGTGGTGGTGAGCGAGCGTTGATGTGGGTTGCTGCTGTTCGTCGAGACGGCGGGGAGTGGCTTCTCCGGCGAGTTCAATGAGAGAGGGTGGCAGCAGTTTCTCTCCGGCTGAGTGCAGGTGGTCCAGTGGGTCGTCGAGCGGCTCTGTGGTTGTGGGGGTGGCATTCAGGTTGACGACAGCGGCTTTAAGGCAGATTAGAGATGGCAGGTTCGAGGATGGCCGGGGCGGCTGGGGTGCAGTGTCTCTGGTCGACGAGGAGGAGAAAGGAGAGTCGGGGTCGACGGTCGGTGAGGTACGGGTTGCAGTGGGTTGCTACTCGACGTGGAGACGGGGGGTTGTCGAGTCCAGTCGAGGTAGGAGATGGAAGTCAGGGAGAAGGGGCCGGAGTTGGGCGAGTTCTAGTGGGTCGACGGCTTCGGGGTGCAGCAGGGTCGACAGGGTACGGGATGGAGGCGGTGATGGCGGCATCTCCGGTCGAGTGGCTCGGCGAGGGTTATCCTGTAAATACCCTATTTTTTAGAATAATTTTAATATAATTTTTCTCGGATTTTTTGGCATTTTTCTGGATGAAGATCCAAGGTAATTATGAGTTAAAGATTTTTAAAATGCTATTAATTGATGTTAAAATATTATAAAAATAATATTTTATGGTGTAAAATGAAAAACCGGACATAGGGTATTTTTCTGTGAATTTATTGGACTCCGGAAACGCGTTTAAAGTCCTAAAAACTATTGTATATAAAAACCTAAACCAAACCGAACCTAAACAAAAACCAACCCTGAACCAAATCAGTTTATTAGGTCGGGTCGGGTCGGATCCAAGCCAAACCTGACCCAGACACAAAATCCAATAGGGAACCCTAGGCCGCCGGATTTACTATTCACTCCTATAAATTCTGGCCTCGACATCCGTGCCCAGCCCTCGGAAACCCTAGCCGCCGCGCCGTCATCTTCCTTCGACCTACCTCGTCGGAAACCCTAGGCCGCCGCCCCCTTTCCTCGTGACTCCCCGCCTCGAGCAACTAGACGACCACCGGCCGACTTCCCTTTCTCCCGCGAGCACCGCCCGCATCCGCTGGTCGACTCCCCTTTCTCCCGCGAGCGCCGCCCGCATCCGCCGCTCGACTCCCCGTCTCGAGCAGCCCCGGACACCTCGTCGACCCGTTCCCCTCTGCTCGGCTCCACAACCCCGACGCGGCTCCGCCACAGCAGCCCTAACTCTTTCACCCTGTTCTCCCCGCTGCCGAGACCCAACGACGATGACTCCACCCACTTCCCTCAGCCCCGTTCCCCTCCCTCAGGCCTATGAGCCGCCCCCCCCCCCCCCCGCCGACCAGAGAAGCTACTCTCCGACGGATCTCCGGCCGCACCCTGAACCCTAGCCTGGACACAGCAACTCGATACGCAGGACACGAAGTTGACGCACGGACACGTGAGAATCAGTCTTCACGGAGCCCTGTTCAGGTAACCCGTTCTCTCTCCTCGTAACTCTATTTTTGATTCCGTCAGTTGCAACACGTAGACCGTATAACCCTCGGTGCCCGTGCAACCCGCTCGGTGCATCGCGTCCTGTGGTGATCGTACACCGCGATCCAAAAACAGGAAAAATGCCCTGTTTTACCCAGGAACTGAGTGCGCCCCGCCAAATGGGATGACTTGGTCGCACGCGGTCTTTATCGAAATGTGCGCGACGTTGATACGGATGTGTGGGATTTTGCAGAAGTCGATTCGGATGTGCGTGCACACCAAAATCAACATGTATCCGCCGACAACGCCCCGTATTCGTCCATTCTGGAACACGTTGTAACTTTGTGTACACACGTCGGATCGAGACAAAACTTATGCCATCGGACTCGGAGCAATACGCTAGTCCTGTGACCCAAGTTTGGTTCGATTCTGAGAACATTGACAAAATCGTGTATAGTGGGCCCCACAGGCTCCACTTGACGGGCGATTTTGTGATCGGCTCATCGGAATTCAATTCTGGAAGTTTCGTTGTGTTCGTATCATTGTTCCTGACTTGTAGACACTGAGTTTGAGGAATTTGGAGACCTTTGATCCTGACACGCTTCCGGTGCAAAGTGGCCCACATATGGACCCCGCTTTGGCCCGAAAATGTCATTTTTGCCCTTGTGTCCAAATTGGACTTAAGGACAGGCGTTTCTAGCTATTTGACATCTTCTGAGACTGCTGGTGATGTTTATTATAGCTTTTGGAGTAGTACCTACAGGATCCACTGATACAGGGACGACTGTTGGTATTCGGACCCCAGGCAAGTGTACCTTGCCAAACTCTGCAGTATTGTTACATATTTTCCTTGCTTCATTATATTGCTATGCATGCTTAACCTAGGACCGTGTGACATACTTAGCGTCTGATTATTATTCGGGTGCCAACACTGTACGCGGTGTTGTGTATTGTCATCTAGAGATGGATATTCGTGACACTTTATCTTCTCGTACTTGTCTTACCAAGTACACTTCGACCCAGGACACTTGACACTGTTCATGAGACAGGATCTTCCCGAGATATTCATGGTGATTCTGTATAGGATACAGGACTTGACAGAGATATTATATTCCTAGACAATTATGACTTATTGCATTAGTTATGATCCCGCTGACATGGACATGAGACGTTATGGTCATGATATGCATGGTAACATTGGGTGGGGAGAGACACACAGGATACAGGCTGATCATATATATAAACCCCTATTATTGTGAGGCACAAGACTCTGAAGCCCGAGCTTGGCCCATTACTCATTATTACTGCTGCTACCGGCTCCCCGACACAGAGCTTGTAGTGGCTTCAGCCTGAGTTCTAGTGCTGCTCTCATCTTGCATATCACTTAGTTGGTTATTTAGTATTCCCTTATTGTTCCATCTATTGCTGGAGAGACCCACAGGCTACAGGTTGATTATGTTATGCCGACTACTCAGTCTCCCGCTGAGCTAGACCACCTCATGATATCACTGCTACCGGCTCCCCTACACAGAGCTTGTAGTTGTTTCAACCTAGGTACTATTGATGTTCTCTCTTGTATTTCACACAGATATTTACATACTTACCCTATTTATCTCATTATTGCTGTACTGCTTATATTTTGGCTTGTATATTTTCTGTACCTTGCTATGTCCCCTGAGGACCTGGATATGGATTATGTTCCCAGGATTTGAGGAAGAGACCTATCCCGAGGTATATGGGACCGCAGCAGGAGCTGATCCAGGAGCTGTACCGCAATCCGAGGATGAGGTGTTAGCCGAAGACTTTTCCTGAGCATCCATGTTTTATGCTCAGCATTTATTTATTTCAGTCATTTATATTCTGGTCTTTTGAACCATTGTATTAGATTTTATCGGGTTATTCCCCGAAGCACTTTGTTGAGATTGGTTGATGATTTACATTCCTTATATTCTGTGGATCATATTTTATATCTTATGTGGATGAGATTAGATTGTGCCATGATTGTCGTAGACTTGATTTTACAGCTTAAGTATGCCCTGATGGATCCATTAAATTGGGTTTGTCCATCGGTGCATACTGCTGGCCATTGCCACGTATCTGGTCCCTCGGTATTTGGGACTGGGGCGTGACATGGTTTTTGTGGTGGCCCATGCAGGTCTACGGCTAAATTATTCGGTTTTAACTTAGGGACTGAACCAGCCTGCCCTAAGGATAGGATAAGTTATAGGATCTCATCCATTATTTGAACCATTTTTGAACTCTATATCGAACTCAAATTTGTTACTTGATTTGCATCCTGTATTGATTCCTCTGGGCGTTCTTTCAGTTTATCTTTTGGTTGCAGAGTAATAGATCCCAGGAACGGAGATGAGATTCCATTGGATACGCCACACGACGCTGTGGTTACTTATATAGACGGAGTGACCCCAGGGAATGGAGGACAAACATCGCAGAGCGATCAAACCGGCCAGCCTAATCCAAGGTTCCGGAGAGATAACATCCCACCTCCACCACAGTTCACTCCTCAAATGCCAGTTTTCCCGCCAGGACAAGCCATGGACGGGCAACAGATGTTCCAGATGATGTATGCCATGATGCAAGCACAACAACAGATTCAGCAAGAGGCCCATCGGCAGAAGGCGAGTATCTGAGAACCATCCTGGTATCCGCATTGGAGCAGGCAAATCCACCAGCGAGGTGATCAACGACGGAATCTATCACCAATTTCCGTCAGCTCAAGCCTCGTACATTTTTTGGTAAAGAGGGGCCAACAGAAGTTCATGAATGGCTCACAAACATATAACATCAGTTCAAAGCCGCTGAACTTCCGAAAGAGAAGTGGATGACTGCAGTCAGAATGCAGTTAACTGAAAATGCACATCACTGGTGGTTAGCAGAAGAGAGAAGGCTCGGACAAGACCGACTCACTTGAAAAGAGTTCTTCAGACTCTTCCGAGAGATGTATATACCAGCAGTAGCACGGTCAGAGCTCAGAGACAAATTCAACCGCCTTATCTAAGGCAATATGACAGTGGAAGAATATAACACGAAATTTATTCGCCTCAGTCGCTTTGCCCCAACCTTGATTGCGACAGAGGAAGAGAAAGCTGAGAAGTTCTTTGACGGGCTGAAGTTCGAGCTCCAGAGATTGATTGGATCGGTCGCACCTACATCTTATACCGACGTTCTCGCAGCAGCAGGACGCATGGAGCGCGTCACTAGAAGGGAGTCGAACCTGAAGAGGCCTATCACCTCAGCACCATCCAGGACTGGACATGGGGATTCAGCAAAATGGTCCCAGAGGAGTATGCCAGAGAGGACAGCACACAGGGCCATATCTCTCCCTACTTGTCACCACTGCGGCAAGATAGGTCACATTGAGAGAGAATGCAGACGCAAGTTAGGACTCTGCCTGGCTTGCAGGTCCAACCAGCATCAAACCAGAGACTGCACCGAGCGTAGAGAGGGAGCACCGAGACTAGCTTTACCTACACCACGACCAACTTATCCAGCAGTAGAAGCACAGCAGACAGGAGTTGGAGGCGTCAGGCCACCAGCCCTAGGAGAAAATCAGAAGAGACCACCCATGGCACTACAGGCAGCTCTATTTCAGCAGGCTCAGCAGCAGCAGAGAGGTCCAGCTCAGGGACGAGGACATGCATTCACATTAGCTGTTGAGGAGGAGGCTACGGCAGGCAAGGTTATCGCAGGTACTATTTTAGTAGCTTCATTACCAGCTGTAGCATTATTTGATTCTGGAGCGTCGCATTCATTTATAGCAGCTAGCTTTGTAGCCACCTATAGAGTAGCTACCGCACCCCTTTCGAAGATGAAGAGAATTCTTACGGAAGGCGGAATTATTCCGGTTAGTAACGTCTGTAGATCATGTTCTGTAGTAGTCTGTGGAAGAGAAATGCGAGCTCAGTTTCTGATATTTTCCATGCTAGATTATGATATTGTACTTGGTATGGACTGGTTAAGTCAGTACCATGCGACTCTTGATTGCCGACTTGGGCGGGTTATATTTAGACCGCCTGGACATCCAGAATTTGAGTTTCTTCGAGGGGAAGTAGAGCAAGGAGTTCAGCCTACTCTTAGGGTACTATCTGTAGAAGGGGAGACAGGTTACCCAAGAGTCATATCAGAATTTGTGGATGTATTTCCTGATGATCTTCCAGGTTTACCGTCTGATCGGAAAATAGAATTCACAATAGACTTAACTCCAGGAGCAGAGCCTATCACTTCATCAGTATATCGGCTAGCACCTAAGGAGTTAGTGGAGTTAAAAGAACAGGTTGATGATCTTTTGGAGAAGGGTTTCATTCGGCCCAGTGTTTCACCTTGGGGAGCACCCATATTATTTGTGCTGAAGAAGGATGGAACAGTACGGTTATGCATTGACTACAGGGCACTAAATGCTGTGACCATCAAGAACAGGTATCCCTTACCACGTATTGATGATCTATTCGATCAATTGAGTTATGCTAGGGTATTCTCGAAGATTGACCTTAGATCCGGCTATCATCAGATCAAAGTAAGGAAGGAAGACATACCAAAGACAGCTTTCAGGACCAAGTATGGACATTATGAGTTCTTGGTAATGCCGTTTGGTTTAACCAACACGCCAGCAGTGTTTATGAGTTTGATGAACAGAGTCTTTCATCAGTTCTTGGATAAATTTATAGTGGTGTTCATTGATGACATTCTAATATATTCCAAGAACCACGAAGAGCACGAGGAACATCTCAGAATCATGTTAGAGACCTTAAGACAGGAAAAGTTATATGCCAAACTCAGTAAGTGTGAGTTTTGTATGGACAAAGTGCCTTTCTTGGGATATATCATATCAGGAGAAGGACTTTCAGTTGATCCGGAGAAAGTTGCGGCAATAGAGACTTGGCCTACACCCACATCAGTTGCAGAGGTGAGAAGTTTTCTCGGACTTGCGGGGTATTACCGAAGGTTTGTAGAAAATTTCTCAAGGATTGCAGAACCGATGACGAAGCTGACACTTAAAGACCAGGAGTTTATATGGACAGAAGACTGCCAGAAGGCCTTCGAAGAATTGAAGAGAAGATTAACAACAGCACATGTCTTGACTCTTCCTTCAGGGTCAGGAGGTTTTGTTGTTTATAGTGATGCATCAGGCAGTGGATTCGGATATGTTTTGATGCAACATGGCAAAGTCATTGCTTATGCGTTGAGACAGTTAAAGGTCCACGAGAAGAACTACCCAACACACGATCTGGAGCTAGCAGCAGTTATATTTGTACTGAAGATTTGGAGGCACTATCTCTATGGTGAGAAGGTAGAAATCTTTACTGATCACAAGAGTCTGAAGTATGTATATACTCAGAAGGAGCTCAACATGAGGCAGAGACGTTGGATTAAATTTATGGTAGACTTTGATATAGATCTGCAATATCATCCGGGAAAGGTGAATGTCGTAGCAGACGCACTCAGCAGGAAGCCTACGGCTTATTTCTTGATGATGCAGCCCGAGTTATTGAGAGATCTATAGGAGCTTCAGATAGAGGTTATTTTACCAGGACAGAGTGGCGTGTTAGCTAATCTTGAAGTCAAGTCATCACTTGTGGAAAGAATTAAAGAGGCATTGCCCACCGATGCTAGATTTCGAAGACTGAAAGAGAGGACAGAAGCAGGTATGCAGACAAGACTTCGCATACATGAAGATGGGACATTACGGTTTGGGAATCGCTTGTATGTTCCAAATGGAGAATTGAGACAGGAGTTAATGACTGAAGCACATAGCTTTATGTACTCTGTTCACCCAGGAGGAGCCAAGATGTATCAAGACTTGAGACAGTATTATTGGTGGCATGGAATGAAAAGGGAGATTGCAAGATTTGTGGCTAAATGTTTAGTCTGTCAGCAAGTAAAGGCCGAGCATCAGAGGACTGCAGGTATGTTACAGCCGCTTCCTATACCAGAATGGAAGTGGGAACATATCACGATGGATTTTGTCACAGGATTTCCAAGAAGTCCCAGCGAAAGAGATGCAGTATGGGTTATTGTGGATCGACTCACTAAATCGGCACACTTCTTGCCATTTAGAGTTGGACAGTCCACAGAGGTACTAGCCGACATGTATATACGACAAATCATAATATTACATGGAGTACGGTTAGTATTGTATCGGATCGAGATTCGAGATTCACATATCATTTCTGGCGAAGCATGCAAGAGAGTCTGGGCACCAGACTCAAATTCAGCACAGCTTACCACCCACAGACGGATGGCCAATCAGAGTACACCATTCAGATCTTGGAGGATATATTACGATCATGTATGCTAGACTTTGGAGGATCTTGGGAAGATCATTTGTACTTAGTGAAGTTCTCCTACAACAACAGTTATCAGGCCAGCATTCAGATGGCACCATTCGAGGTATTATACGGAAGAAAGTACAGATCTCCTATATGTTGGAGTGACATTGGTGAACGTCAAATACTAGGTCTAGAATTGGTAACACAGACATTGGAGACGGTGAAACAGATCCAGAATCATCTACGAGCAGCTCAGGATAGACAGAAGCATTTGGATGATACACACAGACGTCCCCTAGAGTTTAAAGAAGGAGAGCACGTGTTCTTGAGGATTTCGCCCACTCGAGGTACTATTAGATTCGGGAGCAGAGGCAAGTTGAGCCCAAGATATATTGGGCCATTTGATATTCTAGAGCACATAGGTGAGGTGGCTTATCGTCTTGCATTACCTCCATCCTTAAAGGGAGTACATGACGTATTCCATGTCTCACAGCTGAGGAGGTACGTGACCGACCCAAGTCACGTAGTCGATCATTCAGAGATCGCAGTGGGCCCTAGCTTGGGATATGAGGAACAACCAGTTGGCATCCTCGACGTCAGTGAGAAGACATTGCGAGGACAGACAATCAGACTGGTTCGTGTAGCATGGAAACATCATTCTCCTGGAGAATCGACTTGGGAACGAGAAGATAGTATGTGCCAGCGTTATCCTCACTTGTTCGAGGATGCAGTTGTAAACTAAGCAACTATGTATTTTTATAGTTCTTCCTTTAGTAGCTTATTCTTTGATTGCGAGGACGCAATCCTCTTAAGGGGATAGATTGTAAATACCCTATTTTTCAGAATAATTTTAATATAATTTTTCCCCGATTTTTTGGCATTTTTCTGGATGAAGAACCAAGGTAATTGTGAGTTAAAGATTTTTAAAATGCTATTAATTGGTATTAAAATATTATGAAAATAATATTTTATGGTGTAAAATGAAAAACCGGACATAGGGTATTTTTTTGTAAATTTATTGGACTCCGGAAACGCGTTTAAAGCCCTAAAAACTATTGTATATAAAAACCTGAACCAAACGAACCTAAACCCAAACCAACCCTGAACCAAATCAGTTTATTGGGTCGGGTAGGGTCGGATCCGAGCCAAACCTGACCCGAACCCGAAATCCAATAGGGAACCCTAGGCCGCCGGATTTATTGTTCACTCCTATAAATTCCCGTCTCGACATCCGTGCCCAGCCCTCGAAAACCCTAGCCGCCGTGCCGTCATCTTCCTTCGACCTACCTCGTCGAAAACCCTAGGCCGTCGCCCCCTCTCTTCATGACTCCCCGCCTCCAGCAGCCAGACGACCACCGGTCGACTTCCCTTTCTCCCGCGAGCACCGCCCGCATCCGCCGGTCGACTCCCCTTTCTCCCACGAGCGCCGCCCGCATCCGCCACTCGACTCCCTATCTCGAGCAGCCCCCGGACCCCTCGTCGACCCTTTCCCCTCTGCTCGACTCCACAACCCCGACGCGGCTCCGCCACAGCAGCCCTAACTCCTCCACCCTGTTCTCTCCGCTGTCGAGACCCGACGACGATGACTCCACACACTTCCCTCAGCCCCGTTCCCCTCCGCTCAGGCCGACGAGCCATCTCCCCCGTCGACGAGAGCAGCTACTCTTCGACGGATCTTCGGCCGCACCCTGAACCCTAGCCTGGACACAACAACTCGATACGCAGGACACGAAGTTGACGCACGGACACGTGAGAATCAGTCTTCACGGAGCCCTGTTCAGGTAACCCGTTCTCTCTCCTCGTAACTTCGTTTTTTATTTCGTCAGTTGCAACGCATAGACCGTATAACCCCCTCGGTGCCCGTACAACCCGCTCGGTGCATCGCGTCCTGTGGTGATCGTACACCGCGATCCAAAAATAGGAAAAATAATGCCCTGTTTTACCCCGGAACTGAGTACGCCCCGCCAAATGGGACGACTTGGTCGCACGCGATCTTTATCAAAACGTGCGCGACGTTGATACGGACGTGTGGGATTTTGCGGAAGTTAATTCGGATGTGCGTGCACACCGAAATCAACGCGTATCCGCGGCAACGCCCCGTATCCGTCCATTCTGGAACACGCTGCAACTTTGTGTACACACGTCGGATTGAGACAAAACTTGCGCCATCAGACTCGTAGAAATATGCTGGTTCTGTGACCCAAGTTTGGTCCGATTCTGAGAACGTTGACAAAATCGTATATCGTGGGCCCCACAGGCTCCACTTGACGGGCGATTTTATGATCGGCTCATCAGAATCCAATTCTGGAAGTTCCGTTGTGTTCGTATCATCGTTCCTGACTTGTAGACACTGAGTTTGAGAAATTTGGAGATCTTTGACTCTGACACGCTTTTCGGTGCAAAGTAGCCCATATATGGATCCCGCTTTGGCCCGAAAATGTCATTTTTGCCCTTGTGTCCAAATTGGACTTAAGGAAAGACATTTCTAGCTATTTGACATCTTCTGAGACTGTTGGTGATGTTTATTACAGATTTTGGAATAGTACCTACAGGATCCACTGATACAGGGACGATTGTTGGTATTCGGACCCCAGGCAAGTGTACCTTGCCAAACTCTGCAGTATTGTTATATATTTTCCTTGCTTCATTATATTGCTGTGCATGCTTAACCTAGGACCGTATGACGTACTTAGCGTCCGATTATTAGTCGGGTGCCAACAATGTACGCGATATTGTGTATTGTCATCTAGAGATGGATATTCGTGACACTTTATCTTCTCGTACTTGTCTTACCAAGTAAACTTCGACCTAGGACACTGTTCATGAGACATGATCTTCTCGAGATATTCGTGGTGATTCTGTATAGGATACAGGACTTGACAGAAATATTATATTCCTAGACAATTATGACTTATTATATTAGTTATGATCCCACTGACATGGACATGAGACGTTATGGTCATGATATGCGTGGTTACATTGGGTGGGGAGAGACACACATGCTACAGGCTGATCATATATATATAAACCCCTATTATTGTGAGGCACATGACTCTGAAGCCCGAGCTTGGCCCATTACTCATTATTACTGCTGCTACTGGCTCCCCGACACAGAGCTTGTAGTAGCTTCAGCCTGAGTTCTAGTGCTGCTCTCATCTTGCATATCACTTAGTTGGTTATTTAGTATTCCCTTATTGTTCCATCTATTGCTGGAGAGACCCACAGACTACAGGTTGATTATGTTATGCCGACTACTCAGTCTCCCGCTGAGCTAGACCACCTCATGATATCACTGCTACCGGCTCCCCTACACAGAGCTTGTAGTTGTTTCAACCTGGGTACTATTGATGTTCTCTCTTGCATTTCACATAGATGTTTACATACTTACCCTATTTATCTCATTATTGCTGCACTGCTTATATTTTGGCTTATATATTTTCTGTACCTTGCTATGTCCCCTGAGGACCTGGATATGGATTATGTCCCCAGGATTTGAGGACGAGACCTATCCCGAGGTATACGAGACCGCAGCAGGAGCTGATCCAGGAGCTGTACCACCATCCGAGGATGAGGTATTAGCCGAAGACTTTTCCTGAGCATCCATGTTTCATGCTCAGCATTTATTTATTTCAGTCATTTATATTCTGGTCTTTTGAACCATTGTATTAGATTTTATCGGGTTGTTCCCCGAAGCACTTTGTTGAGATTGGTTGATGATTTACATTCCTTATATTCTGTGGATCATATTTTATATCTTTTGTGGATGAGATTAGATTGTGCCATGATTGTCGTAGACTTGATTTTACAGCTTAAGTATGCCCTGATTGATCCATTAAATTGGGTTTGTCCATCGGTGCGTACTGCTGGCCATTGCCACGTATCTGGTCCCTCGGTATTTGGGACTGGGGCGTGACATGTCCGGTGAGCTTCGGGTGGAAGAAGAAGAAGATGGTGAGGGGATTATGGTGAATAGGTCGGCTGGGGTGCTTTGGTTGAAAGGAATAAAAAAAAGAAAAAGTAAGGAGAATAGTTATACATAAAGGGGTTAGTTTGACCTAGAAAGGTTTGACTTTGGTCAACTCCTTGGGAAAAGGCCTTCTTATATAGGTATTTTAAGGGCTATGATTCAAATAAATTTAAAATGAATGGCTATGATGCATTGGTGCAAGGTTTGGAGGGCCATGGTTCAATGAGGTTGATGTCGCATTGCGTACTCCCAAAAATTATGGAAAATATACATGAAAGAGAAATGGGTTTATTTTCGTATCTTGTCCCAGGGGCGGACACCTTAATGCACTTTTGCACAAAAGTGCCCAACAATTGGGAATTTATACAAAGTTAGGTTTATGGTTTTAATTGATAAAAATAAATGTAATATGTGTTCTAAAATTAATTAAAAGTACAAGGGACTAAAATTAAGTGGGACACAAGTGTCATGAATGAAGTAGACTCAGAATAGAATATTACCCTAATTTGGGTTGCTCAAAATGGGTCGAGATTGTATCTCCAATTTCGATTAGAACACACAAGGATACAAAGTTAGATTTATATAGAATTAAATATAGTCGTTTGCGATGAATGTTGTGCGTCTAAAATAAAGCACAACAAGACATAGTTATGAGTCACATAAGGATCAAAATAACAGTCTGGCACGTCTAGGACAAGGGTGTGAAATCTGTTGGAAGACAGAGGCTAGTGTAGTGCTCTAATTATCGAAACAACGATAAAGTACAACAATCAAATAAAATCAGAATTATTTAAATATAAATAATTATCATGTAATATTAACACATTCAATTAATTAATAAAAAGATGAAAATATCCCTAATATGAAATGTGGGGGGTGACAGTATTGCAATTGAAGATATGCACGCAGAGGGGGTGAAATGATTCAAACTGAAATTATGTCTAGCGTAGATTTTTTTTACTTTTAGATCTAAATTACTAACTGAATATATAGTACTATATTATAGATTGTTAGGCATCCTTATCGAGATATGTGGAGTAGTACTCGTCCTTTGCATCCAATCGCTCTATTTCATGGTCTGATAGGTTGCCATGACATCGAAGAGCCTTATATGCCTTATCGCGTTCTTAGATAATTTGGCTACGTACAAAATATACCAAAGCTATTAAGATTGGTGACTGTTGCAAGAGGAATAAAACCGCTCAACTATGTCCCGCCTGTGTACCACTGGGCCTCATACTTCTTCTCGGAGTGACAACAACATGTTATTGGTGCAGCAGAATGACAAGAGGTGGTTCAGATGTCAGATTCTATTGTGGACTACATAACCTATTATGTGTCGACGGGATATGGTATGTTATTGAACACTGATAATCGAAGAGGAAGAGTAGAGATAGTACCTCCTGATCTTTCATCCAAATCAGTCTTGTATGCTGAATTGTTGAAGATAGTGAGGAGTTAACTGTTGACTTATAACATTATGAATTATTTTTTAAAGTAGCTAACTTTACTTCTTTGCTTCTCATACAGGCTAAAAAGGCGAAGAATTTGGGAAGAAGTCTCATCAGTTGTTTCAACAATAATCATGTTAAAGTTGGTGAGCAACTGCAGAACATCGCTAACGTCACTGATTTTGCGTTCCTCCAAGAACTTGAGTAGCGTTCAAAGAGTCTCCATGATAGTTAGGAATATTTTGAATGTGTATAGATGTTTCTTTTGAAGTTTTGATTTTGTAATATTGACTATAGACTTTTTGAATATTTGTGAATGTGTGAATGTTTATGTTGAATGTTTTCAATGTTATAATATTATTGACAGTTATGACTTAAATTTTTTTAATATTATAATATTATTTCCAGCAAGTTTCAGGTAGGAATGTCAAAAAATTTGACAGTCCTGCATATCAAAATGTTGACAGTCCTGACTTTGTAATTTTTCCAGCAAATTTGAGTCAGGGGTGTCAAAAATTTGACAGTCCTTCATATAGTCAGGACTGTCAAAATATTGACAGTCCTAACTTTGTAATTTTCTACCAAAATTCACGTAGAACTGTCAAAATTTTGATAGTCCAGCATAGAGTCATGACTGTCAAAATTTTGACAGTCCTGACTTTGTAATTTTTTCAGCAAGTTTGAGTCAAGACTGTATAAAATTCTTGCATATAGCCATATACAATACAAAAGTACAAAAGTCCTACATATAGCTATATACAATACAAAAGTACAAAAGTCCTGCATATAGCCATATATAATTTATTCAAAGTGACTAATACATTGCTTCATCTATCTTCAACAATACATAAGTGACTAATACATTTATTCGTATCAGTCAATTAATATATCAAAGTAGTCATGCGGCATGTCTTTGGCCTCCTCTATCTTCAACAACTTCTTGTAAGAATCTATTGCTGCCATGTACGGTGTTATCCAGGACATTGCTTCCGTCAGTGCATATTTTAACCAAATTATTGCAGGTGTCAAAACTGGAGAATGAGCAATCAACTTTGGTATGATAAAGTGTTGACCGACAATGCCTATTATGCATAGATTGGACATTCTATGCTCTGTTGACGGAGCGAACATTGGAAAGAAAGTATTGTTAGTGTCCTTTAAAATAACAACAATTGGTATTTTATACCTGTCAGAAAAAAGATATCCAACCACATGGATAGACATGTAATGTGCATCTCCGACAATAGTGTCCGTGCAAGGTATGCTTGTTAATATGACTCCAACTGTTTCTTCGCTAAAGATCTTTGAGTAAAAGTCAAGGCGAGACTCCAACTCTTGGTATAGCTCTTCCCTGACTTGTCTCCATCCTTCTTTATTAGAATAGCCAATATGTCTAGCAAGCTCATGAAATCCACAATGGCCATCTCCGAGGACATCAATAATTGACTAAACGTAAGGTTGTATTTCAGGCAAAAAAAGATTAATGTACAAACTTAGTTGGCATTACGCAACATCTGAAGCTTCAACTTTGTCTAGACTGCAAGTTTTCTGCTTTTTTTTTGAACTATTAACTTGCTAATCCTATTAGAACGGACTACCCTTGCAACTGCCGTAGTTGACTCAGTTTACGGTAAACGACGTTTAATATGCTCAAATAATGATGGATCTCTACCAGTTGACTCCATCTGCTTCTTTTTTCTACTACTGAGTCTTGACTGCGGTCTTCCTTTATGATTTCTAACAATCGATGGTTCTTGTAATCTAGCAGTTGTCGGGTTAGCAATTTCTTGTATCTTCAGCTCAATGCATTTTCTCTCCGGTTCTAGTGCAGTACACCATCTTGCGTGAAGGTATTCCAGTTGTGGTAGAAAAATATCATCCTTACGTTTCACCATTGGCATGATGGACAACTGTCTCCAACATTGATCAACAATATCTATTGGAATAGGTCATGATTGACGATGATATTCGTTGATTTCATGTGCACAAGGTAGGTCCAGCATATGTTGATAGGTACAACCGCAAACCTCGGGATCATAAACCACGAACTTCGCCCTACCTATCTCCTTAAATAGTAATACGAATGCCTTGTGAGATATTAGATCGATCAAAGCATCTAAGAGAGGTTCATTCTTATGTTCATGCTTTGTAATGTTTAGGCTCGTCTTAAATGAGGCCTTAATCTCGTTCACCATCGCATTTAGCATCAAGTTCATTGCTTGCCAAATAGAAACAAAGTTACCGACCAACGAGCGTAGATGTCTTTTTAAATTTTTGTGAGATATTTTGACCCGGTTTGTGGTGATTGTGCCATAGTGTTTCACTGTATTCGTCCACGCTAAGACGAATTATTCTTTATGCGGTTCAATCCAAGTATCTTTGAAATATGAAATGCATGCCAGATTGCTCGTCTTCTAATTTTCCTTGAACAAGTATCATGCTGTGTCATAGTTGTTTTGGGTACTCGTGCGCCAAACAAGGTTCCAATTGCTGTAGAATTTTTTGAAGCGGCCGATGTTAATTTTCCCATTAATCTTCTCAAACTTGCTATTGCATTGCGCTTGGATATTCCGATTTATATGCCAAGTACATAAAAGACTATGAGCATGAGAAAATACGTTGGATATAGCATTCATTAGGGCATAGTCTCTGTCAGAAACAAAAACCGAGGGCTCTTTGTGTCCAACGTAAAGTGACTTTACTTTTGTCAACGACCATGTGTAATCATCAACTGTCTCTTTTTTCATGAAGAAAAAAGCGACTAAAAATGTTTGTCCCGTGGACATAAAGCCAATGACGTAAAAATAAGGCATCTTGAGTGTGCAATTGGGATGTGCCCAAAATACTGAAATAACTTTATTACTGGAAGGATCTCTTCTATGATACTCCACGTAGTAATTCTCGGCAAGCAACTTCAATTCTTGCTGCATCGCCATTCTACCTTTCATACTAGCCATTTTTTTTATATCGATAAGGTATTGTAGATAGTTCTCATCGTTGACTTGTTTGTTTCATCTTTCTGACGAACAAGAAAATATATTTGTCTGGGAGCAACTCTGCCAACTGATAGTTCTTCAACTAGCTTCTTCTTATCAGCCTGCAACTATCCCACATACGGATGCCCGTTAGAGTCTTGGGAATTGGATTATTGTGGATTATATTCTTAACTGTGACTGTCCACATCTCATTTTAGCTCTCAACTATAGACATCTTGAATGGACATCCATATTTTCTGATTCCAACGATTTTTATCGGACTTTTTTCTTATAAACTGTATCTTTGCGATGATGACTCTTGAACACACCACCTCTTTCACAACCAAGTTCTACTTTTCTATGGCCCATCATTCCTCTTGTCGATCTTGAAATAACAATTACTATGTTGTGTTGAAGTGTAACTTGTTTACACCAATCTAACGCATCCTCAGAAGAATGGAAAGAAATATCACCCGTAAATAGATGGCCGACATCAACAGAAATAGCAGGGACGACACAAGTACAAGGTAGTCCATGTTACCAAGAAAAAATAAACGTTTACCACCAAAATAATAACTTGTAATTTAAACTAGGATTGTCAAAAATGTTTACAGTGCTATTTAGGTAGGACTATCAACATTATCTACAGTCCTACCTAAATGTAGGATTATAGAAATTTTTGACAGTCCTACATAAATATAGATCTGTCAAAAAATTCTACAGTCCTACATTTATATAGGACTGTAAAAATTCCTGAAAATCCTGATAGGAATAAACACAAAAAAAATATGTTCAACGTGCGAAATTTTTTTACCGAGGGTGGTTTGCAAGGACCGGGATGGTCAACGAAAGTAGTGTCGGTTGTCTTTAGTGGATTCGATGATCTGATTTTCTCATGTATATCTCCTATATTGGTTGGAAAGAATTCAATAATTTAGGGTTAACAAAATAATTCTCGTATAATCATAATTTCTCGAATACATACCGAATAACGGTTGAATATCCGTAGAGGAATCACCAACTTGGCTTGGGACCACATTCTCCATCCCGACAATTTTTAGGGTTTTGGTTTAGAGATTTAGGGAAGAAAATGACAAAGAGAAAATACAAACACAAAATGACCCAAAAAAAGAAGAGTTGGCTTTTATACTCTTTGCTTGGATAGCCCCAAGTCATTTCTTTTCATGGCAAACTTGTAATTAAAATAAAAATAAATTGGATAGCCCCGAGTAATAATAGGAGTGGCCTGATAAATATTCAATTTAACTTGATACCCTCAACTATTTAAGTTTTTTAACTTGATACGTAAACTTTATAGACAACTTAATACCTCAACTATAATTATACAACTTAATACCCTAACATTGTTAACAGAAAATCTTAAATGACAAAAATACCCACTTCAAATCCCTCCAGGAAGTGAGAGGGTAATTTTTTCAAAAGAATTATTAATTATTTTGTTGAAATAAAAAAATTGACCCCTTACCGATGGAGGGTATCGATTTGAAAATATTCAATAGTTGAGATTAGTGATTTATATGATATTATAATTTCGGGTAAGAAATTGAAAAACTTGAATAGTTAAGATATCAAGTTAAAATTATCCCCTCCCCCCTCTTTTTTTCTTTTATTTTTAATCTTAACTCATCCTAATGACTCCTATAAATTTTTAGGGATATAGCGAGTGTCATTTTATCTTTTTCCACAAGTTCTCTTTCATACGAGTTGAACAAAATTTTGTTCATAGAAAGAAGTAACAAAGAAAAACTTTGTTTTGTCAATATTCTTTGTGTAGCGCCCCGTTCTCCCGATGCGGAGAGCGCGGCTAAGAAACACAAGACGGTATCATTCGATCGGGATAGATTGAATTAAGAACTCGTCCTTGTTATGGATTTGTTTCTTCGGAATCGATTCCCATATTCAGTGGACTGCGTCCCAAGGATCGGCTTAGCGGCAGAGTCAGGAGGGACCTCTCCGCTGCTATCTTTTATTGCCTCGGTTTTCGATGTCGCTTGTTGCTTTCGTGCTTTGAGTTGGTTTTGGGATTTGCTTGTTTTCCTTGAACGGTTTCGATGGTTTTCATTATTTTCGTTCATTGAACTGCACTTCTATTCCGAGATTGGAAAGAGAGGAAGAAGTATTAATCGAGCTGTTCGTGTCCAGGTGAACGAGCAGTAGGCGGCTTGCGAGCGGAGTCGTGAAGCGCCTATTTCCTTCTTCTTTCCAAAATCTAAGTGAGTGGCTACCAACCCGATTAGCTAGCCCTGCTTCCAAGCTTCACTCCTTGCCCCGATCAAACGATACCAAGTAATAATAAAAGAAACCAAGATAAAAAAGAATAGACTTGGTTATTACTGCTTGTCAATCAAACTCGTGAACGGTTACTTACTTGCATGCTTGTTCGTTCGGAATGTTCATCATATGCATAAATTGTAGTTAGAATATAACTTCTTCTATAAATTGTGCTATTTATGAATCATATCGTGTATGCGCATAACTGTTCCTAGAGGCTATGCAAAAGAAACATGCATTACTCGTGTTGCCTCAACTGCGTGAAATGATAACTTAACTAAACATCGTGTGTTTGATCATGGACAACTTGTGCACAAGGATATAAGTTCTGCGGACGGTCGCTGGGGCACTGGCACCGATCCGATCCGGGCAGACTTCGTGTTTATAGTCAATCATGTGCGGACGAGATAACTTGTAATGCATCGTATTTTCTGAGCTCCTCGTGTTTTCCCGTTGCATGCTATCCTTGTCCTTGACTAGTCCATTATGGCATCAAGCCAGTGATCCTCGTGTGTATATGCTTGCAACGCCTCATATGTTTATCGTGTGAATATGGCTTGCAATGCATCGTATGTTCAACGTGTATATTTAAACCTGTTGCATACTAACTTGTGAGTTCGTGGCAGGGAAGGCATGGTAAGTATTGTGCAGGTAATTCAGACGGTCAGGTAAAATCCACCGAACGGTGGCACGTTCATTTTCAGTAAATTTAATATGCTGCTTACTTGTAAATGAACTAAGGCAAGATAGAAACCCACAAAAATATTCATGCTTCACTAAACAACGTATTGATTGGTATAGTTCGGCTAGCTCGCCTTCACCAGCATGTTTTGATATGCTGACCCTCGTTGAAACAGGTTCTCCGCACCAAGGCGAACCGAGCGAGGAGCCGAAGTCGTCTTCCCGATCCAGTCCAGCTATTGGCGCATCTTCACCGCGCCCCTGAAGCCTTTTGAAGTCCGAAGCTGCAACTCTTCATACACAAATGCAGCTCCGTGGCAAAGCTGTCCTCCAGCCTGGAGGTCTTTATCGTTTTGAGTTTATAAAAGGATGTAATGTACAGGACTGCTATCTCATTTTGAGTCAACCCTTTTGTAAGCCGTTCGGCATATTAGCTGACTCGTTCAGGAGTTTGTAATAGATGTTCATTATCAATAAAGAGAACTTTTTCATGTTTCAAATCTGTGTTTTAATTTATCTGCGTACTCTGAATATGTGCTTGCTATGCAAATCATTAAATCCTTGTGCGGGCGCAACTCCAGGCCCGCACGGTGGTCACGATTCGGGGGACGCCTCAAGTGATTCTACGGAATTGGGTCGTGACATAGTGGTATCAGAGCACAGATTCAAAGTTCCTTAGACTTCGTGCTGGAAAAGTTCCTTTAACGATCAAAATTTCTGTGCGAACTCTTGAACTCGCTAGGCCAAAATGAGATACGTTCATGCAATAAGTCCATAATATATTATGATCCTAATGTAATTTACCTTCTTTTGAAAGAATGGATCCAGCACAATCTGCAGCGCAACCACTGAACGAAACACAAAAAAGAAGTTCGGGTACTTCGGGAAGCTCTCGGAGCCAACGAGGCATGTCTCAAGTCGACCCGCTTGAGCGGGTAATGCAAATATTAGAATCGCAACGACAACGAGACGATGCTCGCCAAGCCAAGCTCGAGAGTAATCTAGAGACCCGATTCTCAGTCCAACAAAAGCAGGTAGATGCCCTGCAACAGATCGTTCAGACTTTGGCTGCCAACCATTCTGCCGCAACAGCAACGACTCCGGTGGGACAGCCCGTGCTTGAAGTGGAAACGCCTCAAATCCCAAGGCCGAGGGACGTGACTGCCTTCAACTTGGGCCATTTCAAGAAAGTCTGCAACACCCCGTTCAACGGGACTGAGGACCCAGTGGTAGCTCTAGATTGGCTAGCAGAACTAGAAGATCACTTCGCTCTGCTAGAGGTCCCCGAAGAGAAGCGCGTCTCCTGTGCGCAACTACAGCTCCGCCTCAACGCACACGATTGGTAGGACGTGCATCGACGATCTCTCCAATTTGATCACGGAGAGGAGGTGATCTCGTGGACGACCTTTCATGCTGCGTTTGAAGAGGAGTTTATACCGCCTCCAGTACAACGTCAAATGGAAAATGATTTCGTGCAACTGAGGCAGGGCAGTATGACAGTGAAGCAGTACTCCGCCGAATTCAACCGACTCTCCAAATTCGCTAGGGCCTATTTACCTGATGCAGCGAGTCGAGCCAGAAGGTTTGAAGGTGGACTACGCCCTGCCATCCATTCGCACGTGGTCAATAATCAATATGGAACAATGCGTGAAGTCATGAATCACGCCTTATCGCTAGAACCACAGTATCCTCACATTTCCACCGGCACTGTGCATACCTACAATCACAAACGCCAAGGCAACGATGGAGGAAACACTGCTGCAAAGCGCCGAAACAACGGTGGTCAGCACAGGGCAAATCCCAACCAAGTATGTCAATACTGCAACAAACGTGGGCACTCCTTCAATCAGTGTCGTAAGAGACTTGGGTTATGTCTCGCTTGTGGCAATCTAGGCCATGCCATTAATTCCTGCCCGAACCTTCCTGTTCATCGCCCGCAACGTAATAACCCCTAACGGTAAGCATTATTCCTAAGTTTCAGGACGAAACTTCCAATTGGTTGGGTAGGATGTAGCGCCCCGTTCTCCCGATGCGGAGAGCGCGGCTAAGAAACACAAGACGGTATCGTTCGATCGAGATAGATTGAATTAAGAACTCATCCTCGTTATGGATTTGTTTCTTCGGAATCGATTCCCATATTCAGTGGACTGCGCCCCAAGGATCGGCTTAGCGGCAGAGTCAGGAGGGACCTCTCCGCTGCTATCTTTTATTGCCTCGGTTTTCGATGTCGCTTGTTGCTTTCGTGCTTTGAGTTGGTTTTGGGATTTGCTTATTTTTCTTGAACGGTTTCGATAGTTTTCATTATTTTCGTTCATTAAACTGCACTTCTATTCCGAGATTGGAAAGAGAGGAAGAAGTATTAATCGAGCTGTTCGTGTGCAGGTGAACGAGCAGTAGGCGGCTTGCGAGCGGAGTCGTGAAGCGCCTCTTTCCTTCTTCTTTCCAAAATCTAAGTGAGTGGCTACCAACCCGATTAGCTAGCCCTGCTTCCAAGCTTCACTCCTTGCCCCGATCAAACGATACCAAGTAATAATAAAAGAAACCAAGATAAAAGAGAATAGACTTGGTTATTACTGCTTGTCAATCAAACTCGTGAACGGTTACTTACTTGCATGCTTGTTCGTTCGGAATGTTCATCATATGCATAAATTGTAGTTAGAATATAACTTCTTCTATAAATTATGCTATTTATGAATCATATCGTGTATGCGCATAACTGTTCCTAGAGGCTATGCAAAAGAAATATGCATTACTCGTGTTGCCTCAACTGCGTGAAATGATAACTTAACTAAACATCGTGTGTTCGATCATGGACAACTTGTGCACAAGGATATAAGTTCTGCGGACGGTCGCTGGGGCACTGGCACCGATCCGATCCGGGCAGACTTCGTGTTTATAGTCAATCGTGTGCGGACGGGATAACTTGCAACGCATCGTGTTTTCTGAGCTCCTCGTGTTTTCTCGTTGCATGCTATCCTTGTCCTTGACTAGTCCATTATGGCATCAAGCCAGTGATCCTCGTGTGTATATGCTTGCAATGCCTCATGTGTTTATCGTGTGAATATGGCTTGCAATGCATCGTGTGTTTAACGTGTATATTTAAACCTGTTGCATACTAACTTGTGTCTTCGTGGCAGGGAAGGCATGGTAAGTATTGTGCAGGTAATTCTGACGATCAGGTAAAATCCACCGAACGGTGGCACGTTCATTTTCAGTAAATTCAATATGCTGCTTACTTGTAAATGAACTAAGGCAAGATAGAAACCCACAAAAATATTCATGCTTCACTAAACAACGTGTTGATTGGTATAGTTCGGCTAGCTCGCCTTCACCAGCATGTTTCGATATGCTGACCCTCGTTGAAATAGGTTCTCCGCACCAAGGCGAACCGGGCGAGGAGCCGAAGTCGTCTTCCCGATCCAGTCCAGCTGTTGGCGCATCTTCACCGCGCCCCTGAAGCCTTTTGAAGTCCGAAGCTGCAACTCTTCATACACAAATGTAGCTCCGTGGCAAAGCCGTCCTCCAGCCTGGAGGTCTTTATCGTTTTGAGTTTATAAAAGGATGTAATGTACAGGACTGCTATCTCATTTTGAGTCAACCCTTTTGTAAGCCGTTCGGCATATTAGCTGACTCATTCAGGAGTTTGTAATAGATGTTCATTATCAATAAAGAGAACTTTTTCATGTTTCAAATCTGTGTTTCAATTTATCTGCGTACTCTGAATATGTGCTTGCTATGCAAATCATTAAAGCCTTGTGCGGGCGCAACTCCAGGCCCGCACGGCGGTCACGATTCGGGGGACGCCTCAAGTGATTCTACGGAATTGGGTCATGACACTTTGTCCTCACCAAACTAGATAAATAAATTACAGATGTGTTGGCCATGATAGTAAAATCTATAAAATAATCATGTTCTAATTCATATATAAAAATCATGTTCTAATTTTAATAACAATAGAGATACTATTAGTAAAATAGACTCTGTATTGCATATATAATCAGAATTACAAATAAATGTAAATAAATAAACAGTAAATAAATGATCTAACCGAGACCGATGCTTGAACTTGGTTTAATGCCCTTAAGACAATATTCGCCCCACACAGGTGCTTACGGTTTAACGACGTTAGTCTCCCAGGATACAAAGGTACTCATCCTCCGGTAGCAGCACTTTACATCGTAGGAACTGACGAAGCAATGATGATTGTCTCTCTCTGGGACTTGATGCTTGAGTGTATGAATTAATGAGAGAATTAATTACTTGGATTCATGACTCTTTTATATATGATGAAGAGACACCAAAGAATGGACATAATGTTTTATTTCAAAGAGACACAACCATTAAAATATTCATTCAATAATTAAATTATTAAATTATTTACAATAATTCTCACATGAATGAATATTTTACTGTATATAATGCAAACAAAATGTAGACCCAATGCAGACGCAGTACAAACAGAGAGAGAGAGAGAGAGAGAGAGAGAGAGAGAGATCATTTAAAAAGTTATTATATCATGATAGGTAGCTTTTGGCCTTGAACCTTCCCTTCTGAAGATTTATCGAGTTTACTAGCCATCAAGTGAACATGGTGTCTTGAACTATTCAGCTATTATTGTAAACTTGAATCAATAAATATCACACAACTCATTTTTCCAAAATTGCTTTTATTTATTTGTTCATTTTGGTCCTGAACATATGTCTAGTTTCATGAGTGTTCTTAGAGAATTCAGTCTTATAATTCTCATAGAAGCGCCCCACTTCCACACTCACATATGTGACTTCCTAACAAGAGTATCCTGCTATACTCTACTTGAATTTTAAGTCATAGAAATCATTAAAAGCAAAGCATATCCTAGTATTCTTTGCAGGTGACACTGTTATCTTTCATCCTAGAGAATGGTAGGAGTCTTTAAATACTCGTCAGTGTCATTTTCAGAATTTCACATAATTAGGTTGTCCCTTTGAACCTAGATCTTGGGATCTCTAGTAAACTAGGGTAGATTTTCCATCATGGAATCTCTTTTATCATAGGCTTCAAGCCCATTCCCTTCGATGACTTATAAACTTGCTCTCTTGTCAAACCTTTAGTTAGTGGATCCGCAAGGTTTTTTTTTTGAATTTACATAATCAATCGTGATTATGCCATTAGAGGGAAGTTGCCTAACGGTATTATGATGTCTCTTGATGTGTCTTGATTTACCGTTATAAATATGACTATGTGCCCTACCGATAGCAGATTGACTATCATAATGTATACAAATTGCTGGTACAGGTTTTAGCTATATTGGAATGTCCTCCAAGAAATTTTGAAGCCACTATGCTTCTTCACTTGCTTTATACAGAGCTATGAACTCAGATTCCATAGTTGATATGGCTATGCGCATTTATTTTATGGACTTCCACGATATTGCTGCACCTCCAAGTATAAAGACATATCCACTTATGGATTTTGAGTCTTTAGTATCAAATTTCCAATTTGCATCAATGTATCATTCGAGTACATTTGGGTATTTAGTATAATACAATCCATAATCTTTGGTATATCTTAGATATCTGAGTACTCTCATGATTGCCTTCTAGTGATTTTCTCATGGATTACTCGTATATCTACTCAGTTTGTTAACTAATTGAGCTATGTCTACCGCGTATAATTCTTGACATACATTAGGCTCCCAATTATACGAGAATACTCCACTTGTGATACCCTTTTACCGGTATTCTTCACTAAATGAAGATTTAAATCTACTGGAGTTTTTGTAATGCTATTATCGTTTTGATTATATTTCTCTATGATCTTCTTAATGTAATGAGATTAAGATAATATCAGCCCATCTGGCATTTTGGAAATCTTAATTCCTAATATAATATCTGCAACTCCCAGATTTTTCATATCAAAGTTTTTGATTAAGATCTTCTTTATATCCTGGATCATGTTATGGTTACTACCTATTATCAGTATATCATCCACATATAGGCATATAATGACATATCCAGTTTGTGTGTTTTTAGAATATACACATTTGTCACACTCATTAATTTTGAATCAATTTGACATTATTACATTGTCAAACTTTTGGTGCCACTATTTAGGTGCTTGTTTAAGTCCATATAGAGACTTAACTAGTTTGCACACCTTTTTTTTGTAACCTGCTACTATGAATCCTTCTGGTTGATTCATATAGATTTCTTCTTCTACGTCACCATTTAGAAAGACAGTCTTTACATCCATTTGACGTATTTAAAGATTGTGCAATGATGCAATTGTAATTAACATCCGAATTGATGTTATTCTAGTTACTGGTGAATATGTATCAAAATAATCAATTCCTTGTTTTTGATTATATCATTTGAAAACCAGTCTTGCTTTTATATTTATCAATAGTTCCATCAGGTTTCATCTTTCTCTTGAATATCCACTTGCAGCCTAATGGCTTACACCCTGGAGGAAGCTCAACCAATTCTCATGTATGATTTTGCATAATGGACTCTATTTCACTATTGATAGGCTCTTTCCAAAGTGGTGCCTCTGGTGTAGACATTGCTTCTTTGAATATTTGAGACTCATTTTCTAACATAAATGTTAGAAATTTAGGTCCAAAGGACTTCTCTGTTCTAGATCTCTTACTGTGTCTAGGCTCATCTTCCTTATCTGCATATTCATTTTGACCATCATGTCTAATATTATCATGATTTCTTTTGAATCTTTCTATTTTATGTATCTTCTTACATGGAAAGATATTCGCAAAGAATGAAGCATTCCTAGATTCAATAATTATATTATTATGTATCTGCGGAATGTCTGACTTATATACGAGAAATCGATAAGCAGAACTATTTTTAGCATATCCTACAAATATGTCGTCAAAGGTCTTAGGACCTATCCTGGCCATTTTAGGCAATGGAATTTCTACTTTTGCAAGATATTCCCACATTTTGAGGTATTTTCCATAATTTATATGGGTCTTTTTCTTTTCCTTGTGGGGCACCTTATTTAAAAGGTAGTTGAGTGTATGTACAACTTCTTCCTATAAGTTATCGGGTAGACCATAAACTTAAAGAATTCATTATTAGCAGTAACTTGCAAAAGCTGTAAAAAGTATGTTATTGCATATTCATTAGCAGAACAAAAACTAGCATGTCTCATATACATAGATAACGTATAGACTAAAGTAGAATATAAGAAAGAACTGCATTTTATGCATGTAAAGTTGCTCTTACCATCTCTTCCCCACTCAAAATCGTCCTAGATTTAAATAGATTTAAGTTTTTGGTCTCATGTACACAATCTTGTTAGCCAATTTGGCAAGTGGGTCGATGACCGATTTATGCCTTGACAACATTGGCAGGGAACATGACAGTTTAGCTCTTGTAAAAAAATGACCAAATCTCATCAAACGGTTGCTGTGAAACATAACTTAAGGAGAAGGCTTATCCTTAAGAGTCTATTATTATAAAACAATAATCAATAAAACCTTTCTTAAGTGCACATGGTTTTCCCAAAATGACTGCTACTGACAGCTGTGGATTAAAAAGAAAACAAGCCAGAGGTCTTTAAGCAGAGACTTGGACACATTTCCATCCATAGAATTTCTACTAGACTTGGGCATGTTTCCATGCATAGAATTCAGGCTTCAGGGAATTCTCATAACAGAATAATAAAATCAATTATTTAACTCTTTGAATGAAGTATATTGACAATCGGTCGCTTGTACTTTCTGTTTTTTAATGGAGCTTTCTTATGTACCATTACTGACCGATAAAAGAAGACAAGGATGATAATGAGATAAAATTACAACATTTTTTAGTAGGGTACAACATCAGTATTAAAGGTTTTAAACCTTAGGCTAGAAGATTAAGGTTATTCAACAAATATTATGTTCTAGTTAAGCATGAAATTGATTTGACAATTTAATCACCATATTTACTAGCATATCAAGGTGCACTAGTCAATCCTAAAGCAAGAAAAAAAAAATTAGAAGAATATATGAACCTGAGCACTGACCTCAACACAACCACTTTGAAGATTGCTGACAGGATGGTTTCCCCCATGATGACCAAACTTCAATTTAAATGTCTTACCACCCAATGCTTGGCCAAGCAATTGATGACCCAGACAAATTCCAAAATAGGAACCTTTCCAACTATTTCTTTTTATGTTATCACAAACTAGAAAGAATTATACAACCAAGTGTACTACTATACTGAAACGAAATTACTATTAGACTTATAGAACTAAACACAAAGTAGCGTAAAGTTAGAATGGAAAATACAAGCCAGGAAACTTGTAAATTTTTCTGTGAACCAAATACAGAGTAGAGAAAAATACAAAAAAAAGAATATTGTCTTAAGATTGTTAGTAAAATATACTATGTATTGCATATATAATCAGAATTACAAATAAATGTAAATAAACAAATTGTAAATAAACGATCTAACCGAGACCGAGGCTTGAACTTGGTTCAATGTCCTTAATACAATATTCGCCTAACACGGGTACTTACGGTTTAACGACGTTAGTCTTCTAGGATATAACGGTACTCCTTCTCCGATAGCAGCGCTTCACACCGTAAGAACTGACGAAGCAATGATGGTTGTCTCTCTCTTGGACTTGATGCTTGAGTGTATGAATGAATGAATGAATGGATGAATGAGTGAATTAATTTCTTGGATTCATGACTCTTTTATATATGATGAAGAGACACAAAGGAATGGACACAATGTTTTATTTCAAAGAGATAAAACCATTAAAATATTTATTCAATAATTAAATTATTTCCAACAATCCCTACATGAATGAATATTTCACGGTACATAATATAAAAAAATGTAGACTCAATGCAGACGTAGTGCAGACAAAGAGAGAGAGAGAGAGAGAGAGAGAGAGAGAGAGAGAGAGAGAGATCATTTGAAAAGTTATTGTATCAACTATCAGGATAGGTAGCTTTTGGCCTTGTGTCACTACCATATTTCAGAATATGGGTATTTTTGTCTTTTCATTTATTTAATTTAATGTGTTAATATATTGCATGATATTTATATATTATATATAGTATTCCTTAAATGAATGAGTTAGTGAACTGGACCTAGAAACCCCTAGATGAGCCCCTGACCAAATTATAGGGTTATGGATTTTAATTAGCATTTTAGGGAATTAAATATTGGGGATTATAATTTATTATTTGTGATTTTATTTGATTTTTGTACATTACCGTTGTTTCATTATTGGGAGCTCTATACTAGTTTTTGTCTTCCAATAAATTTTACACCCTTGTCCTAGACGTGCCAGTCTTCTCTCCTGACCCTTGTGTAACTCATAAATATGCTCTGTTGTACTTCATTTTAGTCACACAATATTCGTCGCAAACGTTTATATTTAATTCCAAATAAATCCAACTTTAAACCTTTGGGCGTTCTAATCGAAATTGGAGACACAATCTTGACCCATTTTGAGCAACACAAATTATGACAAAATTCTATTCTGAGTCTTCTACGTTCATGATACTTGTGTCCCACCTAATTTTAATCCTATGTGCTTCCAATTAATTTTAGAACATCATTTACATCAATTTTAATTAAATTGGTGTAAGGACCCAACTTGACCCAAAACTAGATCCAACACCAAACCAAACCAAACCCCCATTTACACCCTCAAGCCTCATACTAAACACCATACCCTTTTAACCACTACATCACACCAAATATGGTGTTTTCCCTCATTTAATCCAAAACTCCACTTTATGTAATTTTCTAATTGTTGAAGACTTTTATGCAAAAGTGCATTGAGGTGTCCACATCCCATTGGACACAATACATGAAAAAACCCCCATTTTCCTTCATTGATCGGTCATGTGATTTTTTTCTATAATTTTGGAGTGTGTAACACTCAACATCAACCCCTCATCAAATCTTAGTCATCCATTTTTGAAACAAACCATCATAGCCCTTTAAACTTCTACATGTTGAAAGAAGCCCATCCCAAGGAGTGGTTGACTAGCCCAACTTCCTAGGTCAACATTAAACCATATTGTCACGCCCCAGTCCCAAAATACATAGGACTAAGAACACGTAAGCATGCCAGCCGCATGGATATGGCAACTCCAATATATGGAAACCAAACCCATACATACGCTGTAATATGAATATAAAATCCACAAGTGGTATAAACATATGTCACAAGTCACAGGGTACAAGCTAAATCTTATCCACAGAAAATCAATATAAATGAATAACCAACATCTATATAACTAAATCTCAACATAAGTATCTAAGGATGATAGTTGGATGGAAATAAATCCACTACTAACTCGAATGTAAGAGCAAATACAAAATAAGTACAACACAACAACACCATATAAGAATACCAGCTAGCAATCACGGGCTCGAAGAGAGAACATCCACGAAACATATATAACCATCCAAATCTGCGCTCCTGCAAATACTCAAGAACAGATACACCTGGCAGAGGACCAGGTCCTCAGAGGGACATAACAAGATACAGAAAAGTGAGCCAACTTGAATACAGTAAACATGCATATTATTTAAAAATAAATAAGTACGCTGTACAAGACATCTATATGAATACAAATGAGGACAACTTTTTGACGTATGGGCAAGGGTAGGCTAGTCGATCTACCTCACAACTCATACACACGTCAATGGACATCAGAAATCGACATACCGTGGGGGTAGCGACCAACGAGAATCCAAAAATTGACGTACCGCGGGGGTAGCGACCAGCGCGACACACGCCCGTAGTGCGAACTATATACTACGGTTTACCAGAGTGGTTAAAAGCCCATACGCCTAATGATTGTCCTCTCATGATACTAGGTGCCATGTGTGTGTCAACATATCTAATACATAGTAATGACTGAAGGAAAACTACACATGCAAGAACTATACAGAAATGTAATAAATATACAGAAATATACTAAGCATGCAAAATACTGTAAACAATTTGATAAGGTATCTTGCCTGGTCTGAAAAGATGAAGTCCTAACTCAAGGCGTCGTCCGATCTACCCGTCACATAAATTAAACAAGTTAGGTTACAAAAGTGGGTAAATAGGTTCCTCCATTTAATCTATTTTAATTCTGAATAAAATAACCTAAAATAGTATTTTAATCTTATTATAGTCTAATTTTATTATTAAACCCTAATTTTGTCCAAAGAACTAAATTTTATCAACTCGAGACTCATGGCACGCAAATCGAGGCGATCTATTGACCGAAAAGTCAACCGACACAAACTCAACTTTCATGCATAATTTCCTATAGATTTTAGCATTAAAAATATGCTGAAATTTATGGCTCATCCGAATTCAAATTCGTTTGGGAATTATGGCACATACAAATTTTGTATTGTACACCGATGGTTAAATTCTAACCTAGAAGTTCTACAGAATTAACAGTATATAAATACTTTGAATTAAATTCTGGAAAAAATATATGTCGATGATCTCGACATTAGCTTACGGAAACTTTAAACGGTTCATGATTCTGATTCCGGGTTCTCCAAAAATTGCGAAAACATCGAAACACGTCTATTTTTGGACATGCTGTGCTCTACGAATTTTCCAGAATTTAATACTAATAATTTCGGAAAAAAATTTATATAATCAGAAAGCTAACCTCAATATCTTTCTAACACAAGAAACTAGGTCTCGTTTGGAGTCCGGAGCTATGCTCAATGGCTTCTGGAAGATGAAGGAACCCTAGATGGCAATTCTCCAAAATCTCTCTCTCTAAAATAATGGGATAATTAGGGTTATCATATTATATGTATATAGAGATGTACCTGCGACTGAATGGATATCTATAGGCTGACACATGTCAGAATCTGATTTGATAGTTTTATTTATATTATTTATTTTTGATTTACCTTTATCAAAACATTATTTAAGTCATTTTAAATCTAAATAACTCCAAATAAATATTAAAAATAATCATAAAAATTTGGAAAAATTACAGAAATATATTTTGAATCCAGAAACCCTAGAAAAATACTTGGGATAATTTTATGTTCATAGGTTTTCTACTATAATTAGGAGAAGCTCTAAACATTAGTTTTACCCATATAACTAAAAATAAATACTAAAATTATTCCAAAAATTTTGAAATAATTCCAGAAAATATATAATAATATTATAAACCCTAGAAAATAACGTAGATCCATTTTATGTTCCTGGGATTGCACAATAAATTCTATAAGTCCTAAAAATTAGTTAATAGCCTAATTACTCCCAATAAATACTAAAATTACTCAGAAAATTCCCAAACAATTTTAGAAAATATATGTGAATATTTAGAACCTAAAATAAAATTTTCGGATATTTTTAGTTAAGTTTGAACATAAAATAAATTCTTCAAAGTCCTAGAAAATTAGTGTTACTAGTTTTTAATTAACTAAAAATTATGAAAAAATCCCAATAATCTAAAATAGCCTAAAAATAATTCTAAATAAATATTTATATAAGTAAATATACTAAAAAATTTATTTTTTAATTAACTAAGAGAATACTCTAAATAAATTCAATATCTATAATAAATATAATAATATAAAATATACACAAAATACCTATTTTGGGTGAGGGAGTTTACAATCTACCCAACTTAAAATAATTTTGTCCTCGAAATTAAAATAAGGCATAATTTGTTAAATCCTTCACATTCGTACATAAGG
Organism: Iris macrosiphon; assembly: GCA_036927795.1. Taxonomy (NCBI): domain Eukaryota; kingdom Viridiplantae; phylum Streptophyta; class Magnoliopsida; order Asparagales; family Iridaceae; genus Iris; species Iris macrosiphon. The sequence goes on from JAYESA010000084.1 coordinate 449,589, forward strand.
TACGTCAATCACAATCTCTTCCAAAAATTTAAATAACAAAATCTATTCAAATCTATCACGATCATTTTAAAGTTAAGATAATCATTGTTCAAATCAAAATTCAACCTATTGTAATCTCTTCTCACTTTTCCAAATCATCAATATCCAAATTTAAATTGAATCCATATAATATCTTCAAGATTTAAATAACCCATATCAAATTTTACCTCACGATCTCCAACTATCATAATCTCCTCTAGAAGTAATTCGAGTCCAATATTATTCTTATTTTCACTTATAAATTTTTTTGTATTCTTCAACTTTTTAAATTCTATTCACATCCTCAATATTTCAAATAGGTAGTCCAACAATCAAATTTTAATTCTTAATTTAAATCATCAAATTGAAAGATAATTTAAATGCAGTCCACCAATGTTCAAGTCTGAAATTATATATTTATCCTTCAAATTCAAATTGATGATTTTACCTTCAATACTCAAAATTTTAAATTATGTACTTAAGGTATAAATATTGGGTCCTCAATATCAAGATTTTTAAAATTCATTAATTCTCATCATCTTAGTCATTCTTCTAAAATTCTCAAAATTAAATGGCTTGAACCTCTCCCAATCTAATCTTGCTCGATCACAATCTAAAAGAAATTTCTCTCGAGTTGCCAATGCACTGCTACCTAACTTAGAATTTACCCATCTATCACAGAAGGCTATATACTTTAAGAAAATATTCCTTAATTTATTTACTCATGTCATTCAATCCTCAAAACTTCAACGTCGATTATATCATATATGATATGTCCTTAATTACGAAAGAATAATCCTCAAGTATGTGATCGACTTATGGGGTATATCTAGTACTCTCTGTGTATCAAACTTATACCAAGCACGAGGTTTTATCTTTCCGAAATAAGGGAAGACGAAGATCAATAATAAAGAGTTCAAGGACAAGGTAATAGAATAGAAGTATCGGGATCAAGGCGTTTAAAGAATTCAAATAGGAATTGTCAAAGCAGTTGTGGATTAAAGTCCTATTTTGGTAATGCCTATCCACATGCTCGCATCGGTACAGTTATGTAATGGATACGATATGCTTAGACATATCTAGAGGGCAAGTTTATTCATCTACTAATCACTAGATATCTCAATCCATGTAAAGTAGTTATACGAAGGGCGAACCACGCGCACTATGGTTGATCAGACCGTAGTACACTTATTCTGAAATATATTAATGTATGCATCCACTAATACATATATAGTGAACAAGCTTGATGAAAGAATAAGCTTACAAAACTAGGCTATAATAGCGGCATAAGTTAAGGTGGTACAATAATTATAGGTACGCTAGATGATGATGATGAAAGGAGGTACAAGTCAATTCAAGTTCACAAAAACAAAACAAAAAATAGACTAAGCAATAGTAATAAAGACTCTACAAATCTCTATAGTTATCATACAACCTCCTTGTCTATGTCGCTAGTCGACCAAATGGGGGCAAGAACCTTTAAATTCTATTGTCTGAATAAACACTGTCATCTTATGCTAGCATACAATTAATGTCATTCAGCTATACTTCAATAATAGGGAAAAAGACTATGTGATACTAGGTTGTGAGGTATGCTACCCAACTTATAACAATTAACTAATACTGTAATTGCCTTAAGGATACCGTAGAACTCCTGTTAAGGTCTACGGGAAGGGGTCTTGGTATTTATTAAGGTATCCTCTTTCATTACATAGGTCATGGTCGTCCTAAGTCTTAATCATAGCGCTCATGGAGCAAGTGTCAATAATAAGGATAGAAGAGTTACTGGCCGTCAAGGGGAAATGATCTAACTCGTATCGAGATGGGGGTACATGTTATGCAATTTAAAACTAAGGGATAAGCGCCAGGTCTCAATCTACAAGAATAGCTTAAACCATCAAGTTCTAACTACTAAGCACACAATTTCAAAATTCAAGAGTAACCACCAAAATCCTAGCAAGCTATATATATCCTAACATAGAATAAATTTACTTGGTCTATAATCAGCAGTATCAGATGGCACGAGTTGAAAGATGAAGAATAGAGGAACAAAATTTGGTCGTCGCACAATTAGCGAACGCTAAGGTCGTAGAGGAACAATATATGAAATTAAAATAGGGGGCTCTATATAGCATCATGATTTTCTAAAGGAAAGTGGTATGCTAGTTGCTATGTTCGAGGTATGATAAAGAGAAATGTTATATTCATTGCTCTTGGCTTCCTATGGTACTGTCTGTTACTAATAAGATAATGATCTAAGTTTATAGTTCTAATTATCTCACCATAAGTGTTAGGTCCAGCCCTAATATTTAACCCTGGATTTCTATTGGTTCCTCAATACTAGGGTCAAACACTATGGTCAAACTTCTAACTAACTCTAGTAGTGTCTATACTACTCTCAAGTCTTCATATTACATCAAGGGGTAATGGTAAACCAATTCTAGAGATAAGGAATTCTAGGGTTCACTAGATATTCTAAACTTAGTGGTGTGTCTATATTCTCGTTCTATTCTTAATAGGTGTGCTACCATAATTATCATCCTAATAACAGGGGGTTCTTATATTCTAGCAGAAGGCTATACTCAAAGAACTATTAGGGAAGTACAGGAATCAAGCAGGATGTAATTATTCAGATAGAACAGATAGGAGAAAGATGAATAATAGTCAATAGTGGATGAGATCCTATACTCTATTCCTAGGTGCAGGCTTGTTCAGTACAATAACGTAACTGAGACAATATGTTCTCGACCTGCATGGGCCACCACAAAAACATGTCACGCCCCAGTCCCAAAATACGTAGGACTAAGAACACGTAAGCATGCCAGCCGCATGGATATGGCAACTCCAATATATGGAAACCAAACCCATACGTACGCTGTAATATGAATATAAAATCCATAAGTGGTATAAACATATGTCACAAGTCACAGGGTACAATCTAAATCTCATCCATAGAAAATCAATATAAATGAATAACCAACATCTATATAACTAGATCTCAACATAAGTATCTAAGGATGATAGTTGGATGAAAACAAATCCACTACCAACTCGAATGTAAGAGCAAATACAAAATAAGTACAACACAACAACACCATATAAGAATACCAGCTAGCAATCACGGGCTCGAAGAGAGGACATCCACGAAACATATATAACCATCCAAATCTGCGCTCCTATAAATACTCAAGAACAGATACACCTGACAAGGACCAGGTCCTCAGAGGGACGTAACAAGATACAGAAAAGCGAGCCAACTTGAATACAGTAAACATGCATATTATTTGAAAATAAATAAGTACGCTGTACAAGACATCTATATGAATGCAAATAAGGATAACTTTTTGACGTATGAGCAAGGGTAGGCTACTCGATCTACCTCATAACTCACACACACGTCAATGGCCATCAGAAATCGACATACCGCGGGGGTAGCGACCAGCGAGACTCCAGAAATTGACGTACCGTGGGGGTAGCGACCAGCGCGACACACGCCCGTAGTGCGAACTATATACTACGGTTTACCAGAGTGGTTAAAAGCCCATACGTCTAATGATTGTCCTCTCATGATACTAGGTACCATGTATGTGTCAACATATCTAATACATAGTAATGACTGAAGGAAAACTACACATGCAAGAACTATACAGAAATGCAATAAATATACAGAAATATACTAAGTATGCAAAATACTGTAAATAATTTGGCAAGGTATCTTGCCTGGTCTGAAAAGGATGAAGTCCCAACTCAAGACGTCGTCCGATCTACCCGTCACATAAATTAAACAAGTTAGGTTACAAAAGTGGGTAAATAGGTTCCTCTATTTAATCTATTTTAATTCTAAATAAAATAACCTAAAATATTATTTTAATCTTATTATAATCTAATTTTATTATTAAACCCTAATTTTGTCCAAAGAACTAAATTTTATCAACTCGAGACTCATGGCACGCAAATCGAGGCGATCTGTTGACCGAAAAGTCAACCGATACAAACTCAACTTTTATGCATGATTTCTTATAGATTTCAGCGTCAAAAATATGCTGAAATTTATGGCTCGTCCGAATTCAAATTCGTTTGGGAATTATGGCACATACAAATTTTGTATTGTGCACCGATGGTTAAATTCTAACCTAGAAGTTCTACAGAATTAACAGTATGTAAATAATTTGAATTAAATTCTGAGAAAAATATATGTCGATGATCTCAACATTATCTTTCCGAAAATTTAAACGGTTCATGATTCTGATTCCGGGTTCTCCCAAAATTGCGAAAATATCGAAATACATCTATTTTCGGACATGCTGTGCTCTACGAATTTTCCAGAATTTAATACTAATAATTTCGAAAAAAAATTATATAATCAGAAAGCTAACCTCAATATCTTTCTAACGCAAGAAACTAGACCTCGTTTGGAGTCCGAAACTATGCGCAATGGCTTCTGGAAGATGAAGGAACCCTAGATGGCAATTCTCCAAAATCTCTCTCTCTAAAATAATGGGATAATTAGGGTTATCATATTATATGTATATAGAGATGTACCTGCGGCTGAATGGATATCTATAGGCTAACACATGTCAGAATCTGATTTGATGGTTTTATTTATATTATTTATTTTGATTTGCCTTTATCAAAACATTATTTAAGTCGTTTTAAATCTAAATAAATCCAAATAAATATTAAAAATAATAATCTGCAAAAATTACAGAAAATATATTTTGAATCCAGAAACCCTAGAAAAATACTTGAGATAATTTTATGTTCATAGGTTTTCTACTATAATTAGGAGAAGCTCTAAACATTAGTTTTACCCATATAACTAAAAATAAATAATAAAATTATTCCAAAAATTCTGAAATAATTCCAGAAAATATATAATAATATTATAAACTCTAGAAAATAACGTGGGTCCATTTTATATTCCTGGGATTGCACAATAAATTCTACAAGTCCTAAAAATTAGTTATTAGCCTAATTACTCCAAATAAATACTAAAAATACTCAAAAAATTCCCAAACAATTCTAGAAAATATATGTGAATATTTAGAACCTAAAATAAAATTTTTGGATATTTTTATTTAAGTTTGAAAATAAAATAAATTCTTCAAAGTCCTAGAAAATTAGTGTTACTAGTTTTTAATTAACTAAAAATTATGAAAAATCCCAATAATCTAAAATAGCCTAAAAATAATTCTAAATAAATATTTATATAAGTAAATATACTAAAAAAATTATTTTCTAATTAACTAAGAGAATACTCTAAATAAATTCAACATCTATAATAAATATAATAATATGAAATATACACAAAATACCTATTTTGGGTGAGGGAGTTTACACATATTCCTCTCTCTCTCTCTCTCTCTCTCTCTCTCTCTCTCTCTCTATATATATATATATATATATATATATATATATATATATATATAACTTTTCTTCTTATTTTTTTATCTATACCATCACCTAAACAAACCTAACCGAACTCATCTCACCCCTCTACTGTTCGCCTTCACCCTCATCCCTTGCTCGTTGGAGCCCATTCCCGACCGCCATCGATGCCTCCTTCCACCATCACCATCATCATCATCTACATCAACGTCAGCGCCACACCGATGCTAATCCTGGCAGCGCCACCACCAACACCACCAAGCAACAACAGCCCAGCACGACCCCGCTGATCGCCTGAACTTCCAACCCGCGGTCGAGCAGTCCTCTGCCGAGCACGACCGTGACAGCAGCCGCTGAACCACTCCCCGACTCCGACAACAGCGACGACCCGTCGACACCCCGATCGCCTGAGCAGCAGACACAGGAGCAACCGAGCCTCCATCGTGACAGAACCACCTCGACGTCAAATACACCCTCTCGTGCACGTGCACGCCGAGGCCAAGGTTCAAAGTGCCTTCTCTTGTGATTTGTGTGCACGTATGAATAATGATAGGATTTAGCGTGTCGCTTCATGATACAATTTGGTAGATGTTCATCGCGAGACACTATGCAAGAAAACTAAAAACTAGTTGCGTGTGTGTACATGCATAAAATATTAGTTGATATATATATATATATATATATATATATATATATATATATATATATATATATATATATATATATATATATATATATATATATATAAGTAATCAATTACTAGTACTAGTTATGTCTATAATATATGTGTAGTGCCTCAAATCCTGATCCGACCGGGATACGCACTATATAATTGGGCTTGTGGCTAGTCCGTCTGAGTCATAGTTAGATCCTTGGCATCCTCTTGCCACGGGAAATGCGATAATCCTGTCCAACTCATGGATAGGCCTCTATTGAAACAAGTCCAATAGTTTTCGTGCTTTGTTGCTTGGTTTTCTTGATTGCCGCTTTGGGATTTTGATTTGGTGTTGCTTTGGATTTGCTTGGTTTTTGCTATTGGATTTCTCGTTTGGAGCTTTGATTCTTGGGGAGTTCGACAGGAAGGATAGGCAAAGGATTCTAACCCGGTGCTCGTGTTGTTGCAGGTCCGCGTAACTGATGTTTGATCGTCGCTAGGTGGAACTCCTTGTTTCAGCATTTTTTTCCTTAACCAGTAAGTGGTTCAGACCCTTCTTTCCTACTTCTTTACACCTACATCTCTAATATTTCAAACATTCACTCGATGATGACCGGTTGGACGCCTAGGAAATCCTTAGCCACAATACATGCCAGCCACTAAGAAAGGAACATGGGATTGTAGACTAACTTGATTATATGCTTGCACACCTTATATACTTGAGTTTCCTTGTAATGGAATTTGGTTGTTGGTTACGGCCTGGTGCCTCGGATAGAGTTTGGACCTATGAGATACCAAAATCGAAACTCGATGCCCATCGCCTCAAGATCCTGAAGTAGATGATTGTTTATAGATAACGAGCCCACGTGCTTCTGACTCAGAGCATCAGCAATGACGTTTTCCTTGCCTGGCATATATACGATCATCAGGTCATAGTCCTTTATCAGTTCTAGCCAGCGCCGCTGCTGGAGGTTCAGTTCCCGTTGGATGAATAGATACTTGAGGCTCTTGTGGTCTGTATAGATTTTGCAAGCAACACTATAAAGATAATGCTGCCATAACTTTAGTGCAAACATAATTGCCGCAAATTCCAAGTCATGTGTCGGGTAGTTTTTCTTGTGCGGCTTTAGTTGTCTGGAGACGTACGATATTACCTTATCCCTTTTTATGAGCACATATCCCAAGCCGAGTCCCGAAGCATCGCTGTATATCTGAAACTCTTCTACCCTATCAGGAAGTACAAGAATTGGAGCTGAAACGAGACGTTGCTTAAGTTCCCGAAAGCTAGCTTCGCAGTCATCACCCCATTTGTATACAATCCCTTTCTGAGTAAGGCGAGTCAAAGGCGAGGCCAGTTTAGAAAAATCCTTCACGAACCTACGGTAGCATCCCGCTAGGCCCAGAAAGCTTTAAACTTTACTGGCTGACGTAGGTTGCTTCCAGTCCACCACCGCCTCTGTTACGTCCTAGTCCCAAAATACGTAGGACTAGGACACGTAAGCATGCCAGCCGCATGGATATGGCAACTCTAATATATGGAAACCAAACCCATGCGTACGCTGTAATATGAATAACAATTCACAAATAGTATAAAAATATGTCACAAGTCATAGGGCATAGTCTAAATCTCATCCACAGAAATTATAAAGAAATAAATAACCAATATCTATATAACTAGATCTCAATATGAAGTATTTAAAGATGATAGTCGGATGAAAATAAATCCACTACCGAACTAGAATATAAAGACAAACACAATAAGTACAACAACTAATAATCACTGAGACTCAAAGAGAAGATCTTCTCGAAATATAAGTAATTAGTCCGGATCTGCGCTCCTACGAATACTCAAGAACATCTACACCTGGAAAGGGACCAGGTCCTCAGAGGGACATAACAAGATACATAGAAGCATGCCAATAAGGTACTGAAATAAATATCCAATGGGTCATCTAACCGTCTAAGTGAATGCATAACAACTTTCCCAACACGTGGGCTATATGGCCATAAATGGGATTGGCATGATTCTCTCGAAGAATCAGGAGCCTACAAAGCATGTCGTCTTTTGAACGGAAGAGACCGCCTGATAATATATAATATATAGGGTCATCATCGCCCGTATCTCCGGCGGAGCATCCAGGTTACAAAAGGAAAAGTGCAAAGGAGCCCACACGCCTTACTTGTTGTTCTTTCCACCCCATGCTCTAAGCATGTCATATCCATGACATGATAATACCTCTAATAAGTCAAGTCTACTAGCATGCAAAGTTTCTAACAGCAATTATCCCTAACGTACGGTCCATACGTACATGAGGCCAAACCATGCACGCAAGTCCGTGATCTATATGAGACTCACACTCGTGTAACAGTTGTATCACGGCCAATGATACCTAATGATGCTTCATGATAATATGGCGGTCTCATAAACAAGGTCAATACATATACATAATAAAAATAGATCATGACGATACGTCATTGTACCCAAGTTTCCTTGGACGTGCAGTTTATATAGCAGTTAAAATATATAAACTAAATAACAAAAATAAAAATGTATACAACATATGGAATATGAATAACAGTACAATGGCAAGGTATACTTGCTGTCACGACCCGCACCCGGATATTCGGGCACGAGTACGTAGGCACGTCTAGCCTACGCCGCAGTATCGGCGGTAGTACGCTGTCTAGGTCATAATTACAGGTAATTTAAATCTATCTCATCTACAGTAAAGTAAATAGGCAAGGAAAATAACAGGGAATAAGAATGCTAAGATTTCATAGATTAAATGTAATATACAAATCCATGGTTTAATACAGAATCCAGAAGATAAATCGGGGACAAACCCGATTACTGTGCTGAAAGAAAATACTAGCTAACTGGTTGACTACTCCCCAAAGGTAGTCTCCTGAGTGGGAACCGGCTTCTCAACTGTATCACCTGCTGCCTCATAGGGGCCATAATAAGTGGGGGCAAGGTTCTCATCATCGCCTAAAACAACGGATCCAGTCAGGAAAGGAGCAAAGTACATAATGCACAACAAGATTTAAACTAAATATTTGTGACAGGTAGAAAAGAACTGACTAAGCATCATGATCAGAATATGCATAATATTTAGTAAAGATTAACTGAGAATTAATGCTATAAATCAGGACTATAAGTAAAACATGATAAATTGCTTTAAACCAGGAATATGAGTAAAACAAGAATAAAATGTGACAAAAAATGTAACTGTAACAAGACAACAAGAACTGCAACACGACAAGAAACTAGGTGCGTGAACTTGTGTATTTAGAATACATAATTGGCATGTAGGGGGTTATAAGGCTAATCAGGCCGTCATAGACGACTATCAGACATGAATAATCGAGTATCAGGCTGATGGTACAGTCGCGTACCAACAGCTAGCAGTCACGACAGGGGGAAGGGTAAACTACATGCCTCCTAGTATTCTCCCACCCGACACGAAAAGCAAGACATAAACTCCAGTATTCAAGACATGAAATCCAGTATTCTAATACTACGTGTAATCATCAATGGTACTAGTAAAGCAAGGATTTTATTTATCACAATATAAAGATTAAACTTGAAGTGCAGGTACTTGCATGATGTTTGGATCCAATTATAGTTTGTATCTCGGGGAAATTTCTAGAAATATGTCCAGATGCTGAAATAAACATTACCATCATGATCAGAAGATATCAAATAGCTAGAAACGCCTGTCCTTGAGTCCAATTTGGAGACAAGGGCAAAACGGCAATTTCGGGTCAAAACGGAGTCCGCATGTGGGCCCGCTTTGCACCGAAAAATGTGTCAGGGTCAAAGGTCTCCAAATTCACCAAACTTAGTGTCAACAGGTCAGGAATGCTAATACGAACCCAACGGAACTTTCAGAATTGGATTCCGATAAGCCGATCACAAAATCGTCCGTCGAGCGGGGCCTGTGGGGCCCACGACACGCGATTTCATCAACGTTCTTAGAATCGAACCAAACTTGGGTCACATGACCAGTGTATCGCTACGAGTCCGATGGCACAAGTTTTATTTTGATCCGACGTGTGTACAAGAAGTTAAGGCTTGAAACAGAAAAGGCGGATACGGGGCGGTGTCCGTGGATACACGTTGATCTCGGTATGTACGCACACCCGAATCGACTTCCGCAAAATCTCACACGTCCGTATCAACGCTGCGCATGTATCTGTGAAGACCGCGCACGACCAAGTCGTCCCGTTTGGCGGGGCGTACCCAGTTTCGGGGTGAATCGGGTCGATGTTTTCCTATTTTTGGATCGCGGTGTGCGATCACCACAGAACGCGATGCCCCCGAGCGATTTGTCCGGGCACCGAGAGGGTCATACAGGCTTCCCAACGCAATTTACGGAATTAAAAACGGGGCAGCGAGGAGAAAGATATGAGTACCTGAACAGGGCTTAGAAACAGAGATTTTTCTCGTGTCCGTGTCGTGTCCGACACGCCAACACGGGGATTCGGGAATTAGGGTTTGGGTTAGGGTTTTGCTCCGGCGAGGGGACGACGGCCGGAGGAGGGCTGGGCGTTGGCCGACGGCGCGCTAGGAGGCCGAGGGCGGCTCGCCGGGGGCTGGGCGACGCCGGCGAGGGCGGCACGGCGCCGGAGGCGGCGGATTTGTGCTGGCTGCGGGGTCGTCGTGCTCGAGCACGGGTCTCCGGTGACTGGGCTGAGGTCGGGGCTGGAGGCGAGGGGTTGAGGGCCGCTGGGACGACGGAGGCGGGCTGCCGGCGACGGGCGGAGCAGTGGCGGCGCGTGTCGGTGTGAGGCGGAGGAGAGAGGTGGCCGGAGGGGAGGATTCTGATCGACGGGGGAGGGTTTAAGAAGGGGAGTGGAGGAGTCGGCTGGCGGAGGAGGCGGAGGAGGAAGCGGGGTCGTGGCCGAGCGGGGCGCCGCGTGGCCGGGCATGGCGCGCGGTGCAGGCGGCGGAAGCGGCCGAACGCGGGGAGGGTGGCGACCGGGTCACTGGGGTTGGGTTCGGGTTAGCGGTGCGGGTCGGGTTCGGCCGGGCGGACCCGACCCGACCCGGTAGGGTGAGCGGGCTGGGCCCGTGGGCTGGGCTGGGCTAGGGGAAATGGGCCGGGCTTTAGTTTAAAAAAATAATAAAAAAAATAATAATAATTAATAAAATTATTAAACAATAAATAAATAAATAAATAATAAATAGATTTAGGTGTTTTAAAATAGGTCCGGGGCCCAATAAATTCCAGAAAAATTACCCTAAGTCCAGTTTTTTCCATTTTACACCCAAAAATATTATTTCCATAATATTTTAATATTATTTATTATCAATACAAAATTATGTAATAATTCAAAACCCTGAGTTTAATTACAGAAAAATTCCTAGAAAATTCCAGAAAATTACGAAAAATCCAATTTTAATATTTTTAAAAAATTCAGGGGATTTACAATCTACCCAACTTATAAAAATTTCGTCCTCAAAATTTAAAATTAAGCCATAATCTGTTAATCCTTCATGTACATAAAGCAAGTCAATCGCAATCTCCTTGCGACAATTAAATCCTAGTCTTATCTACTGCAATTACTTCAAGGTTAAGATGACTACTTGTTCCAATCAAAAAAATTTTAACCTATGGTTATCACTTCTTACTTTCTCAAATTACCCACAGACAGATTTTTAATTTGGTCCATCATAACGTCTTCAAGACTTGCACACGCTCCTCACGAGTCTAACTATCAAAATTTTCTCTAGAAGTGATTCGAGTCCAGTAGTATTTCCATTCATAACTTTTTAAATTCCATTCATATCCTCAATATTCCAACTAGGTAGTCCATCCATCAAATTTTTATTCTTAATTCAAATCATCAAATTGAAAGATAATTTAAGTGTAGTCCACCAATGTTCAAGTCTGAATTATATCCTCTAAATTCAAATTGACGATTTTACTTTCATTATTCAAAATTTAAATCATGTACCTAAGATACAACTATTGGGTCCTCGATATCAATTCATTAATCATTTTAGTCACTCCTCTAAATTTTCAAAATTATAATGGCTTGCTTCTTCCAATCTAACCTTACTCGGTCATAATCCAAAAGACATTCCTCTCGAGTTGACAAATACATTGCTACCCAACTTAGAATTTACTCATTCATCACAAAAGACTATATACTCTAAGAAAATATTCCTTAATATGGTTACTCATGTCATTCAATCCTCGAAACTTCAGCGCCGATCATGATATGTCCTTAATTTCGAAAGAATAATCCTCAAGTATGTGATCGGCCTACGGGACATATCTAGTATTCTCTGTGTATCAGACTTATACCAAGCACGAGGTTTCGTCTTTCCGAAATAAGGGAAGACGAGGATCAATAATACAGAGTTCAAGGGTGAGGTAATAGAACAGAAGTATCGGGATCAAGGAGTTTAAAGAATTCAGGTGGGAAATTGTCAAGTGATTTGTGGATTGAATCCTATCTTGGTAATGCTCTTATTAATACAGTTATGTAATCGATATAATATGCTCGGACATATCTAGAGGGCAAGTATACTAGTCAACTATATATATCTCAATCCACGTAAAGTAGTGCGAAGGGCGAATCAAAATGCACTAAGGTTGATCAGACCGTAATACACTGATTCTGAATAGACAATTGTATTAGTGTGTCGACCCACTAATACATATGTCATGAACAAGCTTGATAAAGAGTAAGCTTGCAAAACTAGGCTATACTAGCAGCATAGGTCAAGGTGCAACGAATATAAGTACGCTAGATGATGATGAAAAGGAGGTACAAATTATTTAAGTACACAAAACAACCTACAATAAGCACAAAAGACTCTAAAATCTCTACAGTTATCAATATAAAAGCATTCCAGGTTATTAGTAAGTTTTAAAATTACTAGGTTGGGGCTGAGGTCACGAACCAATAGGCACAAGCTAAACAGTACTAGGAACGGTATCTACGAATCACTTACGCGCATTAGCTACTCCAAGGGTCTGCGCGTTCTCCACGGTTATGCTGGTAGAGCATCTCGTGGTGATCTTGTAGGAACCTCGTCGCTTGCTGGTAGATCCTTTACTCTGCATCCAAAAATAAACGATAAAGGTGCACAGGAATCAAGGCAGGATGCAAGTCAATAAAATGATTCGAAGCCGATATGAATATCAAGAACGATTCAATCAAGTGGATGAGCTTTTCCTAAAATCTTCAATCTTATTGCAGGCCTGTTCGGTCCCTAAGTTGAAACCGAACAATTTAGTCGTTGACCTGCATGGGCCACCACAAAAACGTGTCACGACCCGCACCCGGATATTCGGGCACGAGTACGTGGGCACATCCAGCCTACGCCGCAGTGTCGGCGGTAGTACACTGTCTAGGTCATAATCATAGGTAATTTAAATCTATCTCATCCACAGTAAAGTAAATAGGCAAGAAAAATAACAGGGAATAGGAATACTAAGATTTCATAGATTAAATATGATATACAAATCCATGGTTTAATACAGAATCCAGAAGATAAATCGGGAACAAACCCGATTACTGTGCTGAAAGAAAATACTAGCTAACTGGTTGACTACTCCCCAAAAGTAGTCTCCTGAGTGGGAACCGACTTCTCAACTGTATCACCTGCTGCCTCATAGGGGCCATAATAGGTGGGGGCAAGGTTCTCATCATCGCCTAAAACAACGAATCCAGTCAGAAAAGTAGCAAAGTACACAATGCACAATAAGATTTAAACTAAATATTTGTGACAGGTAGAAAAGAACTGACTAAGCATCATGATCAGAATATGCATAATATTTAGTAAAGATTAACTGAGAATTAATGCTATAAATCAGGACTATAAGTAAAACATGATAAATTGCTTTAAACCAGGAATATGAGTAAAACAAGAATAAAATGTGACAAGAAATGTAACTGTAACAAGACAACAAGAACTGCAACACGACAAGAAACTAGGTGCGTGAACTTGTGTATTTAGAATACATAGTTGGCATGTAGGGGGTTATAAGGCTAATCAGGCCGTCATAGACGACTATCAGACATGAATAATCGAGTATCAGGCTGATGGTACAGTCGCGTACCAACAGCTAGCAGTCACGACAGGGGGAAGGGTAAACTACATGCCTCCTAGTATTCTCCCACCCGATACGAAAAGCAAGACATAAACTCCAGTATTCAAGACATGAAATCCAGTATTCTAACACTACGTGTAATCATCAATGGTACTAGTAAAGCAAGGATTTTATTTATCACATAAAAGATTAAACTTGAAGTGCAGGTACTTGCATGATGTTTGGATCCAATTATAGTTTGTATCTCGAGAAAATTTCCAGAAATGTGTCCAGATGCTGAAATAAACATTACCATCATGCTCAGAAGATATCAAATAGCTAGAAACGCCTGTCCTTGAGTCCAATTTGGAGACAAGGGCAAAACGGCAATTTTGGGTCAAAACAGAGTCCGCATGTGGGCCCGCTTTGCACCGAAAAATGTGTCAGGGTCAAAGGTCTCCAAATTCACCAAACTTAGTGTCAACAGGTCAGGAATGCTGATACGAACCCAACAGAACTTTCAGAATTGGATTCCGATGAGCCGATCACAAAATCGCCCGTCGAGCGGGGCCTGTAGGGCCCACGACACGCGATTTCATCAACGTTCTCAGAATCGAACCAAACTTGGGTCACAGGACCAGCGTATCGCTACGAGTCCGATGGCACAAGTTTTGTTTCGATCCGATGTGTGTACAGGAAGTTAGGGCTTGAAACAGAAAAGGCGGATAGGGGACGGTGTCCGCGGATACACGTTGATCCCGGTGTGTACGCACACCCGAATCGACTTCCGCGAAATCCCACATGTCCGTATCAACGCTGCGAACGTATCTGTGAAGACCGCGCGCGACCAAGTCGTCCTGTTTGGCGGGGCGTACCCAGTTTCGGGGTGAATCGGGTCGATGTTTTTCTTATTTTTGGATCGCGGTGTGCGATCACCACAGGACGCGATGCCCGAGCGGTTTATCCGGACACCGAGAGGGTCATACAGGCTTCGCAACACAATTTACGGAATTGAAAATGGGGCAGCGAGGAGAAAGATATGAGTACCTGAATAGGGCTCAGAAACCGAGATTTCTCGTGTCCGTGTCGTGTCCGACACGCCGACACGGGGATTTGGGAATTAGGGTTTGGGTTAGGGTTTTGCTCCGGCGAGGGGACGCCGGCCGGAGGAGGGCTGGGCGTTGGCCGGCGGCGCGCTGGGAGGCCGAGGGCGGCTCGCCGGGGGCTGGGCGGCGCCGACGAGGGCGGCATGCCGCCGGAGGCGGCGGATTTGCGCTGGCTGCGGGGTCTTCATGCTCGAGCACGGGTCTCCGGTGACTGGGCTGAGGTCGGGGCTGGAGGCGAGGGGTTGAGGGCCGCTGGGACGACGGAGGCGGGCTGCCGGCGAAGGGCGGAGCGGTAGCGGCGCGTGTCGGGGTGAGGCGGAGGAGAGAGGTGGCCGAAGGGGAGGATTCTGATCGACGGGGGAGGTTTTAAGAAGGGGAGTGGAGGAGTCGGCTGGCGGAGGAGGCGGAGGAGGAAGCGGGGTCGTTGCCGACCGGGGCGCCGCGTGGCCGGGCGTGGCGCACGGCACAGGCGGCGGAAGCGGGCGGACGCGGGGATGGTGGCGACCGGGTCACTAGGGTTGGGTTTGGGTTAGCGGTGCGGGTCGGGTTCGGCCGGGCGGACCCGACCCGACCCGGTAGGGTGAGCGGGCTGGGCCCGTGGGCCGGGCTGGGCTGGGGGAAATAGGCCGGGCTTTAGTTTAGGAAAATAATAATAAAAATAATAATAATAATAATTAATAAAATCATTAAACAATAAATAATTAATTAATTAATAAATAAATAGATTTAGGTGTTTTAAAATAGGTCCGGGGCCCAATAAATTCCAGAAAAATTATCCTAAGTCCAGTTTTTTCTATTTTACACCAAAAAATATTATTTCTATATTATTTTAATATTATTTATTATTAATACAAAATCATGTAATAATTCAAAACCCTGAGTTTAATTACAGAAAAATTCCTAGAAAATTCCAGAAAATTACGAAAAATTCAATTTTAATATTTTTTGAAAATTCAGGGGGTTTACACTTGCCTGGCAAGAAAGCTGCGTAGTACCAATAACCTGCTCCAGAAGTCGTGCAGAACAATCCAATAGGTCCTATATACATATAATATAATATAATACAACATCAGCCATTACACTAGCATATACACAACCATATACACTGGACTCAGAGGGTACGCTAGGGGTGACACTGGTCAACTAACATGGTAAATTGTGCATCTAATTACGCGGGTGTTACGTCTTGAAATACGGTGCATAATCAGACAGTCAACTAACAATTGTCTAGCCAGTACATCGGTGTACACAAGGTAGACAATTCCCTAATATTCAGGTCACAAAGTCAAGGTAAATATGCGGGCAAAATCTACGGTGTCCTAGGGTCGTACAATACATACATAGTCATAACTATTACTAGCATATAATTAATTATATAATACATTCATATATATGTATATATATATAAATTTAATTATTGTACGCGTACGTGTACACATACAAGTCATTGGGTTCCCCGACGCGGTCTGAAACCAACCAATCTAAACTGAACCAATATGCTAAAACCCTACACTATTCACTCAAGCACACATACACAATATGAAAGGAGGGGGACAGGTTTGAACCTCGGGTGTGCGCACAGGGACGACTATGACGATGATGGTGATGATGATTGAGGTTAATGATTAGGGTGATGATGGTGATGACGTGGATGGTGATTAGGATGTTGTTGCTCCGGCCAGGGGGAGGTCCGGCGAGGAGGATGACAGGGAGCAGGGAGGAGGAGTTGATGACAGGGAGGAGAGGAGGAGCTCAGGGGTGGTGATGGTGGTAATGGTGGTGTTGATGGCAGTGGTCCGGCAAGGTCGGGGTGACAGGGATGACCGAAAAGGAGTCGAGCTCAGAGGGGAAGAGAAGTTGAGGCTAGGGGGAAGAAGAGAAAGAGGGTGGTCAGTGGTGGTTGTTTAGTCGACCGGAGCGGACTGTGGTGCACAGTCGGGGAGAAGATAGGCAGCAAGGCTCGGTCAACTTTAGGCAGTCGGAGAGATGCTGCTCCGATCGCAGAGAGGGGGCAATGGTGGTACAGGTCGAGGAGGAGGACGGAGGTCAGGGAAGTCGACGTTAATGACAGTGGGGAGATGGCCGGGAATAGGTCGGAGATGAGTCGAATGGGGCCGTGTGTCCACGGGTCTCAGGCGAGGATGGCAGGCTGGGGTGGCGTGCTTAGGTGCATTGAAGAGAAGGGGGTTGGTGAGGTGGTCGAGTGCTGGTGGTGACAGGGCTGCTCCGGTGAGGACTCCAGCAGGGGTAGGGGGTGCACAGGAGGTAGGGGTGATGAATAGGAGATTGGGGTGGTGGTGGTATTCGGCTAGATTATTTTAGGGATGGGTTTTGTGAATGATGGAAAAGTAAGGAGATTATTATATTTATATGTAGAAAATAGAGTTTGATGTTGACCTAGGGATTGGGCTTGGTCAACATCTCCTTGGAGTGGGCCTTGGCTTGACATGGGGATGTTTGGAGGCTACAATTTGCATTGTTTAAAATGCAAGGCTAAGTTTAAATGAGGGGCGATGTTGTGTGTTGCACATTCCGAAATTCATGGAGAAAATTCATATGAAGGGAAAAATGGATTTTTTTTCATGTATTATCCAATGGTGTTGACACCTTAATGCATTTTTCATAAAAATGTCCAATAATTAGAAAATTGCACAAAGATAAAAATTAGATTAAATTAATTAAAATTAATGCACAAGGTATTCTAGAATTAATTAGAAGTACATGGGGCTAAAATTAGGTAGGACACAAGTGTCATAGACATAGAGGGCTCAGAGTAGAATATTATCATAAATTGGGTTGCACAAAACGGGTCAAGATTGTGTCTCCAATTTTGATTGTAACACACAAGGATACAAAGTTGAATTTATTTAGAATTACGAATAAATGTCTATGACGAATATTGTGCGGCTAAAATGTAGCACAAGAGAGCATGATTATAAGTTACACAAAGTTCAGAATAGAAGGTGGGCACGTCTAGGACAAGGATGTGAAATTTGTAGAGGCAATGGCTAGTGTAGTGCACCAATTATCGAAGCAACGGTAAGGTGCACTAAGTGATATAAATATTGTATAATTAAATAAAATGCCGTGTTCTATTTTTAATTGGATTCAACTAGCCCTAGTTTCACCTAGGAAGCCAAGTAGGCCTAATTTTGGGTGAGGGAATTTATAGCCTCTATCTTCTTTGGGTCTACGGCGACGCCTTCTACCGAGATGACATGCCCAAGGAATGCCACGATTTTCAACCAAAACTCACACTTGCTGAGCTTAGCGAACAAATGATGCTCTCGTAATGTTTGCAATATGATCTTCAGGTGTTCCTTGTGCTCTGCCTCATTCTTAGAATAGATTAGTATGTCGTCAATAAACACGACTACAAACTTGTCCACAAACGGCCAAAACATGCGGTTCATCAGATCCATAAAAGCTGCAGGGGCGTTCGTCAAGCCGAACGACATCACAAAAAATTCATAGTATCCGTATTGGGTTCTGAATGCTGATTTAGGAACATCATCAGATTTGATATTCAGCTGGTGATAGCCTGACCTGAGATCAACTTTAGAGAAAACTGTTGCACCTTGCAGTTGATCAAACAGGTCATCTATCCTTGGCAATGGGTATTGATTCTGCACGGTCGCCTTATTCAGTTCTCGGTAGTCAATGCACAGCCGCATGGATCCGTCTTTTTTCTTCACGAACAGCACCGGAGCTCCCCATAGAGAAACGCTTGGGCGAATGTATCCTCGGTCCAACAGATCTTGCAACTGCACTTTCAGTTCCTTTAGCTCTGCTGGGGACATTCGATAAGGTGCCTTTGATATCGGTCGCGAATTCGGAAAGATGTCAATGGAGAATTTGATCTCATGATCAGGAGGTATTTTAGGCAGCTCGTCCGGGAACACATCGAGGAAATATGCTATGACTTCAGCCTGGGCTGCATCTGCACTTTCTTGTCGGGTATCGAGAACAGAGACTAAGTACCCTTCACAGCTCGAATGCAACATACACCTAGCTGAAATTGTTGATATCACCATTGCCGTCTTCGGTGCAGCGCTGCATGAATAGTAGAAGTCTGCCTCGTCGGGTAGACAAAATATGACTCTGCGCACTCGATTGTTGCATGGCAAGAACCCAACCTGTCCATTCCGAGAATAATATCATAATCCTTGATGTCTAGCACAATGACATCTAAGGAAAGCTTCCTTTCTCTGATGCAAATTTAACCGTCCCTACAGATCGCATGGGCAGACATGTCGACTCCCGAAGGGGTACTCACGCAGAGGTTCATATTTAAAGGAGTAGAAGCTAATTTATGCTCAACAATAAAATTAGCAGATATAAAACTATGCGTAGCACCTGAATCGAATAAGACTCTAGCGGGCAATTCTTGAAAAAGTAAAGTACCTGTCACAACAGTATCGCAGACAGATGCCTCATCCCGAGTCAGTACGTAGACTCGGTCTTGAGTACCCTGGCGTCATGGGTTCACTGGTACGGTATTGGCACCGTTTGCTAGAGGCCCCTTATTCTGATTCCCGTTGTTCTGATTCGGCTGTGGCCTGACAATCGATCTGGAATCTCGGCAGTCAAAAGCCTTATGGTCCAAACGACCACATTTAAAACACCCAACAACTCGGCACTCATTCACCCGATGCCCCAATTTGCCGCACCTATGACAGTATGGTGCCTGGGGAAGACCCCTGTGTTCCGATGTGTGCGGACGCTTTTGCGCTCTAGACCCTCCCATTTCCTGAGGCCTCTTGTTGTTATTGGCACGGGGAGTCTGCACATCGACCTTTTATGGATTGCGCCCAAAGATTCGCTCGCTATTTAGGACAACTTTGTAACATTCCCTGTAGGTTTGACACTTCTGATTGATGACGTCCCTACGCAAATCGTAATTCAAATATTTCTGAAAATGGTAGCACCACGCCTGCTGGTTAGGCAAGAAGTGCCTGGTAAACTTGGCAAGTCTAACAAACACTGAATCATAATCATCCTCGGACATACTTTCTTGTACCAGATTGCTGAAGTCGTCTTCTTTCTGTTGTCGTACGGCCCGTGGGATATATTGTTCAATAAAGGCAGATTTGAACATTTCTCACGTAATCTTGCAGTTGGGATTGGCATCATAAATCCCTTGCTTAGTGGCTTCCCACCAATCATGCGCCCGTAGTTCCAGTTGAACTGATGCACAAGCCACTCTTTTGGACCCCTTAATGCCAACCAAGTTGAAGAGTCACTCCAGCTTTGCAATCCATTCCATCACCATGTCCAGTTATGCTCGTCCGTTGAACGTTGGTGGATGCATTTTAGTGAACTCTGCTGCTCGGCAGGTATTCCTAGCGGGAGGCTAAGTTTCTTCAGACTCGTCTTCTACCGCCACAGCCGGCGGAGTGACATGCGTCACTGTGGCTCCTCCGTTGTTGGGTACCAAGGATACGGTCAACTGCATCATGGTATCCATCTGCTTCTGTTGAGCAGTGAACTACGCCTGAATTTGTGTCTGCTGAGTAGCGGCTTGTTGTTGCTGCACCTCCATGAGATGCATAAGCCACTCTGTCATATCGATAGAACTCGCTCCTCCGGATTATCCAGAACTTGCTGGATCGCTCTGAATGGGTTGAGCACTGCTTGCAACGACAGTATTTTTCTTAGCCATTGCTATAAAAGAGAGTAGCTTGTTAACACTCCAAAAATGATAGATTCTATGGGCTCATTGTATAGGCGACTCATCTCATGCAGCAGACACCAAATATAACTCAATTGAGAGGCGCATCAAACTCCTATATTATCTTTTTGAAATTCCAAGGAAGTAAAACCTGGCTCTGATACCAATATGTCACGCCCCAATCCTGAAATGGTCAATCGTCCTCGCTGGAGCATGATGCCGTGTGAGCCTGGAGTTACGCTAGCACAAGGCAAGAACGTACAGTAATAGGAACCCATTTTGAAACACAATTTAGAAAACACATTCACAGATATTTGAACACAAGTATAGAAAGAAACATGCTTTTCATTGATAATTCAGAGTAATTTATATCGAGTTTACATTTGATGCGCCTCTCGGCTACTTGATTTGCATTAAAAAAGAAAACTCAAAAGGCAGGGCGCGCTCCATCAGATAGTCCATGTCGTTCATACATTACGTCCTTGTATAGATTGAAAATCCATGCCTCCAAAATGAACTGACTCCAACTATACTTCAAAATAGAGGTGCTTCTAACGCCTCCTCATCTATCCACTAGCGTTGCACCGCCTGAGTGCCTGAAATAGTTGTCCACAACGTGGGTCAGTACTCAACTTGTACTGGTGAGAGGGACTGTAAACCCCCTCACCAAAAATAGATATTTTGTATATATTTAATATTATTATATTTATTATAGATATTAAATTACTTTAGAGTATTCTCTTAGTTAATTAGAAAATAAATTTTTTAGTATATTTACTTATGTAAATATTTATTTAGAATCATTTTTAGGCTATTTTAGATTTTTGGAGATTTTTCGAGAATTTTTAGGTAATTAAAACATAGGAAACCTAAATTTCTAGGACTTTCATGATTTACTATGCGACCATACTTGCATATTGTTCCTACCAAATATTTATTTTAGGTTAAAATATTTAATTATATTTTTCTGTAACTTATTTAAAATTTTAAGAAATTTATTTAGATTTTTGAAATTATTTAGGATTTATTTGGATATATATAGTCTTAATATTAGATAGATAATAATTTAGTGTTAATAGATATTAATAAAATTATATATAAATTATTTGAATTATCCTTAATTTTATTTAAAGTTATAAATTATTGAGATAAACTTAAATTCTATTTTAAATTAATTCAAATCCTGAGCCTACTAGGAAAGAAACTTTATGCATATCCGATCATTATTTAAACTAATCCTAATCATATCCAAATTAGCCAATCCTATTCGTATTCAATTAAGTAGTGTCCACCATTATAAATACCTCATCCTTCATATTTTTCTTCCCCAAAATTCTCTCCTTTTCGTCCAAAAAGAGTCAAAATTCGTCATAAATTCAGCCTCATTTTCTAGTAGTTATGACGACTTAAAAAGACGATATCTCCTAGCTCCGGACTCCAAACACGCTCCATTTTTTTAGAACTATATCAAGGTTAGTTTTATGAATATATAAATTATTTTAATAATTTATGAACCTATTTTTTCAGAAAATTCTAAAAGTGTCAGTTGTCCGAAATTAGACTCATTTTGGTATTTTTGAGATTACGGGAGATTCCGAACTCGAAATTACGAACCGTTTGAAGTTTCAAAAAGTTAACATGATGAACTTACATAAAATTACTTTTTTTAGAATTTAACATGCAAGTTTAATCTACTGTAAAAATTTTGCAACATAGACGTAAATAGGAAACCACCAAAAACTATCATCTATTCGCCCTTGTGGCCATAACTCTTTACCGACTTGTGATTTTATAAAACCGTCGATTCTGGCATTCATGTAGCGCTAAAATCTATAGGATTTTATACACAAATCCAGGATTTGAGTCGGTTGACTTTTTGGTCAACGGATTGCCTCGATTTGCGTGTCACGGATCACAAATCCGTAAAGTTAATTTTCTTTGGACCAAAATTAGGATTTAGTAATAAAATTAGATTATAATAAGATTAAAATACTATTTTAGGTTATTTTATTCAAAATTAAAATAGACTAAAATGGAGGAATCTATTCACCCACTTTTGTAACCTAACTTGTTTAATTTATGTGACGGGTAGATCGGACGACGCCTTGAGTTTGGACTTCATTATTTTTCAGACCAGGCAAGATATCTTGCCAAATTGTTTACAGTACTTTGCATGCTTATTATATTTCTGTATATTTATTGCATTTCTGTATATTCATTGCATGTGTAGTTTCTTTCAGTCATTACTATATATTAGATATGTTGACACACACATAACACTTAGTATCATGAGAGGACAATCAGTAGGCGTATGGGCTTTAACTACTCTGTTGAACCGTAACTAGCATGCACTATGGTAGTCGTGTCCGATGGTCGCTACCCCCGCGGTATGTCGATTGATGGTGTCACGAGGGTCGCTACCCCCGCGGTATGTTGGCTGATGATGTTCCTGACGTGTGTGTAAGTTATGAGATTGGATAGAGTAGCCTACCCGTGCCCATACGTCGAAAAGTTGTCCTCATTATGCATTTCATATAGATTGTCTTGTACAACGTACTTATATATTTTTTTACCTATTATGCATGTTTATTGTATTCAAATTGGTATGCTTTTATGTATCTTGTTACGTCCCTCTGAGGACCTGGTCCCTTTCCAGGTGTAGATGTTCATAACTTTTCGCAGGAGCACGGATCAGGACTTACCACTTATCTCTTCCGAGGAGGTCTTACCTTCGAAGCATCTTTGATTATCTCTAGCGACGGATCGATTCGCTGATACCTTTATATCATCATCTTTTTATATTGGAGATTTACCCTCCTCTCTTATTTTAGTATTGATATAGTCATTGGTAGTGGATTTGTCTCCACCCGGCTATTAGTTTTGGATTATTCAGACTCATTATTCTAGTTTAGTTATTTTCTTTTGTGACTTGTTGTGTGGATAATATTTAGTATATCTGTGACTTATGACCATATATATACCACATGTGAGTTTATAGTCATATTATAGCGTACGTGTGTATTATGGTATACATATATTGGAGTTGCCATATACATACGGCTGGCATGCTTACGTGTTCCTGGTCCTACGTATTTTGGGACTGGGGCGTGACATATTTTTGTGGTGGCCCATGCAGGTCGAGAGCATATTGTCTCGGTTACGTCACTGTACCGAGCAAGCCTGCGCATATGGTTAGAATATAGGATCTCATCCACTTATTTATCACCTCCGTTGATTTTATTTCGTATTCTCATTTGATTACTTGTATTGCATCTTGCTTGATCCCTTCTCAACGTCAATCTTCTCTCGTGCTTGATAAGGATTAGGAAGGTGCCTTGTACTAGGTATATACACTCTAGTATTCAATAACACTATTAGTTAAATTTTTGTAAGTTTGGTAGTATGCCTCATAACCTAGTATCACATAGTCCTTCTGACCAAGTAATAAAGTGTAAATGAATGACACCAACTATAGGCTTGCATAAGAAGATAGTGCTTATCTAGACTATAGAACTTTAGTGTTTATCTAGATTGTAGAACTTAGAGGCCCATACACCCATTTGGTTGACTTTAGACTTAGACAAAAAATTAGTATGGCAACTGTAGAGGCACAACACCGGTCTTCTTGGTAAACTTAAATTATTCTATACCTTCCTCCATCATAATCAAGCGTACTTATATTTTTTTTACTACCTCGACTTATGCTGCTATTATAGCCTAGTTTTGCAAGCTTATTCTTGTATTGAGCTTGTTCATGACATATGTATTATTGGGGGCCCATACTAATACATTGTCTAAATCAAAATCAGTGCATTATGGTCTGATCAACCTTAGTGCGCTTGGTTCACTCTTCGTATCACTACTTTACGTGGATTGAGATATAGTTGACTCAACTTGTTAGACGAATATACTTGCCCTCTAGACTGGTCAGAGCATATCATGTCAGGTACATAACTGTTCTGATGTGAACATGCAAATAGGAATTTACCAAAATAAGATTTCAATCCACAACTGTCTTGGCAACTCCCTTTCGAATTCTCTAATCCCTTTGAATCCCGTACTTGTATTCTATCACCTCCTCCTTGAATTCTTTATTATTGTCTTCTGTCTTCCTCTATTTCGGAAAGACGAACGTTCGTGCTTAGTATAAGTTTGATAGGCGGATAGTACTAGATATACCCCATAGGCCAAGCGCTCATGATGATAAATAAGGAAGCGCAGGCATAGGAAGTCGTAGATACAGGTACGACATTTAGTTATATTTGTCATTGCATACTCATGACCCCCTTTATGACACGAGATCTTAGGTGTATAGAGACGTAGAATTATATATATGGTGGTTTAGCAGTTATAGGATATATTGATATTCTACCTAGATTACACACGATGCTAATAGATGACGCAAGTAGCAGCATTAGTATTATTTTCCCATCACCATCTCGCCCTTGGGAAGGCTCATCTTCTCTTCTATATCCATTCCTTATCTCGTGCTTAACTCTTCCTATCATAGTCGTATCCTTTCGTGCAATTATGAATTGTTTGAATTACTTCAACCTCACCCTTATTTTGTTAGTTAAAAACATAAATGGTTTAGTAAATGATTAATAACTAAAAGATAAGTTCATAATGATAACCCTTATATGCACTATAGCAATATTTGTATCCTCTTATTATTTTAAACCATGAATAGCATCCCTTAGTCTAAACGTTAATTAGTTTGATTGTTGAATTAGTTTATACTTCTAATAGTTTTATAAGTTAGTCAAGACCTTAACTGTTGCCCAAAAACTTAGACTAAGCTTAGGAAAGAATTGAAGGCACTTGTTATGAACTGACGACTATGACAAATCGCTGGCGAAGTAGCGACAGCTGCAGCTAGACCGTTATAGTAAAATAGTCAAAGTAATTACAGACATACTGGTCAGGTGGCATGGCAGTATTAGACTATGATACTTGACGGTTATAAAGAAAAATTATGGTTATGAGATTCCAGACAGGTATCCCAAGATTCTCGATCCAATAAATAAATTCGTCTAACAACCTAGACAATAGCCACAAAAGACTTTGACTACTATTAAAATTCTTTTAAGTTGGGTAGTGTAGATGAGTTAGAGGATAAAAGAATAGTATATGGGCAATAAAAGAAAAAAGTGTTAGGGTGGCTAACCATAACCTTTTAGGAAGTGCTGCAAGTTAGCAAAGAAGTGTTAATAGCTATTGTGATTTATTACGAATATTGGTTAGTGTTAATTTCGAGGACAAAATTCTTTTAAGTTGGGTAGATTGTAAACCCCCTCACCAAAAATAGATATTTTGTATATATTTTATATTATTATATTTATTATAGATATTAAATTACTTTAGAGTATTATCTTAGTTAATTAGAAAATAAATTTTTTTAGTATATTTACTTATGTAAATATTTATTTAGAATCATTTTTAGGCTATTTTAGATTTTTGGAGATTTTTCTAGAATTTTTAGGTAATTAAAACATAGGAAACCTAAATTTCTAGGACTTCCATGATTTACTATGAGACCATACTTGTATATTGTTTCTACCAAATATTTATTTTAGGTTAAAATATTTAATTATATTTTTCTGTAACTTATTTAAAATTTTAAGAAATTTATTTAGATTTTTGAAATTATTTAGGATTTATTTGAATATATATAGTCTTAATATTAGATAGATAATAATTTAGTGTTAATAGATATTAATAAAATTATATATATATTATTTGAATTATCCTTAATTTTATTTAAAATTATAAATTATTGAGATAAACTCAAATTCTATTTTAAATTAATTCAAATCCTGAGCTTACTAGGAAAGAAACTTCATGCATATCCTATCATTATTTAAACTAATCCTAATCATATCTAAATTAGCCAATCCTAGTCGTATTCAATTAAGTAGTGTCCACCATTATAAATACCTCATCCTTCATATTTTTCTTCCCCAAAATTCTCTTTTTTTCGTCCAAAAAGAGTCAAAATTAGTCATAAATTCAGCCTCATTTTCTAGTAGTTATGACGACTTAAAAAGACGATATCTCCTAGCTCCGGACTCCAAACGTGCTCCAGTTTTTTTAGAACTATATCAAGGTTAGTTTTATGAATATATAAATTATTTTAATAATTTATGAACCTATTTTTCCAAAAAATTCTAAAAGTGTCAGCTGTCCGAAATCAGACGCATTTTGGTATTTTTGAGATTACGGGAGATTTCGAACTCGTTATTACGAACCGTTTGAAGTTTTAAAAAGTTGACATGATGAACTTATATAGAATTACTTTTTCAGAATTTAACATGCAAGTTTAATATACTTTAAAATTTGTGCAACATAGACGTAAATAGGAAACCACCAAAAACTATCATCTATTCGCCCTTGTGGCCATAACTCTTTACCGACTTGTGATTTTATAAAACCGTCGATTCTGGCGTACATGTAGCGCTAAAATCTATAGGATTTTATACACAAATCCAGGATTTGAGTCGGTTGACTTTTTGGTCAACGGATTGCCTCGATTTGCGTGTCACGGATCACAAATCCGTAAAGTTAATATTTTGGGACCAAAATTAGGGTTTAGTAATAAAATCAGATTATAATAAGATTAAAATACTATTTTAGGTTATTTTATTCAAAAATAAAATAGATTTAAATGGAGGAACCTATTCACCCACTTTTGTAACCTAACTTGTTTAATTTATGTAACGGGTAGACCGGACGACGCCTTGAGTTGGGACTTCATTCTTTTTCAGACCAGGCAAGATACCTTGCCAAATTATTTATAGTACTTTGCATGCTTATTATATTTCTGTATATTCATTGCATTTCTGTATATTTATTGCATGTGTAGTTTCTTTCAGTCGTTACTATATATTAGATATGTTGACACACACATAACACTTAGTATCATGAGAGGACAATCAGTAGGCGTATAGGCTTTAACCACTCTGGTGAACCGTAGTAACTAGCACGCAATATGGTAATCGTGTCCGATGGTCGCTACCCCCGCGGTATGTCGATTGATGGTGTCACGTGGGTCGCTACCCCCGCGGTATGTCGGCTGATGATGTTCCTGACGTGTGTGTGAGTTGTGAGATTAGATAGAGTAGCCTACCCGTGCCCATACGTCAAAAAGTTGTCCTCATTATACATTTTATATAGATTGTCTTATACAGCGTATTTACATATTTTCTACCTATTATGCATATTTATTGTATTCAAATTGGCATGCTTCTATGTATCTTGTTACGTCCCTCTGAGGACCTGGTCCCTTTCCAGGTGTAGATGTTCATGACTTTTTGCAGGAGCACGGATCAGGACTTACCACTTATCTCTTCCGAGGAGGTCTTACCTTCGAAGCATCTCTGATTATCTCTAGCGACGGATTACTTCGTTGATACCTTTATATCATCATCTTATTTATATTAGAGATTTACCCTCCTCTCTCATTTTAGTTTTGATATAGTCATTGGTAGTGGATTTGTTTCCACCCGACTATTAGTTTTGGATAATTCAGACTCATTATTCTAGTTTAGTTATTTCCTTTTGTGACTTGTTGTGTGGATGATATTTAGTATATCTGTGACTTATGACCATATATATACCACATGTGAGTTTATATTCATATTACAGCGTACGTGTGTATTATGGTATCCATATATTGGAGTTGTCATATACATACGGCTGGCATGCTTATGTGTTCCTGGTCCTATGTATTTTGGGACTAGGGCGTGACAGGGACGAACCCACTCGACTAAATCGACACTAGCTTATTAGGGGCAAGCATGCATTAAGATGATCTTTCTATAGAGAAGTAAGTGAATTCAATTCATATCAGTTGCATGTTTTGATAGGAATAAAAATAATATTGAATCCTACAAGTGCACCGGTTGCTTACTCAACCGATGCACGCCTTCCCTGCAACGAAACACAAGTATACTTACCATCTGCACAAGACAATAAATTAGCATGTGTTCTATTCTATGCGATCATTGGTGTGATCGACACCTTAGGGACTTATCCAAGCATTACGGCGTGCCCTGTCAGCCAGGGTAGCAAGCCCTGTTGAAGGTCCCACAATGCATCGCGACTAGCACGATCAAATATTCCCCCCGGGTCTATACGATTCCAGTGCCCCGGAATACCATTTCGAGAAAATGTTAAACCTTGTACACAAGTTATCCCAGACTATGCAAATGCATGAACCACAGTCGAATCAGAACAACGGGAATCAGAATAAGGGGCCTCTAGCAAACGACGCCAATGCCGTACCAGTGAACCCACGATGCCAGGGTACTCAAGGCCGAGTCTATGTATTGACTCGGGATGAGGCATCTGTCTCCAATACTATTGTGACAGGTACTTTACTTTTCCAAGAATTGTCCGCTAAGTCTTATTCAATTCAGGAGCTATGCATAGTTTCATATCTGCTGATTTTATTGTTGAGCATAAATTAGCTTGTACTCCTTTAAATATGAACCTCTGCATGAGTACCCCTTCGGGAGTCGATATGCCCGCCCATGCGATCTGTAGGGACGGTTAAATTTGCATCGGAGGAAGAAAGCTTTCCTTAGATGTCATTGTGCTAGACATCAAGGATTATGATATCATTCTCAGAATGGACTGATTGGGTGCTTGCCATGGAACAATCGAGTGCGCAAAAAAGCAAGTCGTATTTTGTCCACCCGACGAGGCAGACTTCTACTATTCGTGCAACGCTGCACCGAAGACGGCAATGGTGATATCAGCAATTTCGGCTAGACGTATGTTGCATTCGGGCTGTGAAGGGTACTTAGCCT
The DNA here is from genome assembly GCA_036927795.1 of Iris macrosiphon. Lineage (NCBI taxonomy): Eukaryota > Viridiplantae > Streptophyta > Magnoliopsida > Asparagales > Iridaceae > Iris > Iris macrosiphon. The sequence goes on from JAYESA010000084.1 coordinate 479,285, forward strand.
CTGTTCGAGACACACGACAGGAAAGTGCAGATGCAGCCCAGGCTGAAGTCATAGCAGATTTTCTCGACGTTTTTCCGGACGAGCTTTCTGGAATGCCTCCTGATCGTGAGATCAAATTCTCTATTGACACCTTTCCGGATTCGCGACCGATATCAAAGGCACCTTATCGAATGGCCCAGTAGAGCTAAAGGAACTGAAAGTGCAGTTACAAGATCTGTTGGACCGAGGATACATTCGCCTAAGCGTTTCTCCATGGGGAGCTCCGGTGTTGTTCGTGAAGAAAAAAGACGGATCCATGCGGCTGTGCATTGACTACGAGAACTGAATAAGGCGACCGTACAGAATCAGTACCCATTGCCAAGGATAGATGACCTTTTTGATCAACTGTAAGGTGCAACAGTTTTCTCTAAAGTTGATATCAGGTTAGGCTATCACCAGCTGAAAATTAAATTCGATGATGTTCCTAAATCAGCATTCAAAACCCGATACAGACACTATGAGTTTCTTGTGATGTCGTTCGGCTTGACGAACGCCCCTGCAGCTTTTATGGATCTGATGAACCGCGTGTTTCGATCGTTTGTGGACAAGTTTGTAGTCTTGTTTATTAACGACATACTAATCTATTCCAAGAACGAGGCGGAGCACAAGGATAACATGAAGATCGTATTGCAGATATTACGAAAGCATCAGTTGTTCGCTAAGCTCAGCAAGTGTGAGTTCTAGTTGAACAACGTGGCATTTCTTGGGCATGTCGTCTAATCTATTCCAAGAACGAGGCGGAGCACAAGGATAACATGAAGATCGTATTGCAGATATTACGAAAGCATCAGTTGTTCGCTAAGCTCAGCAAGTGTGAGTTCTAGTTGAACAACGTGGCATTTCTTGGGCATGTCGTCTCGGCAGAAGGCATCGCCGTAGACCCAAAGAAAATAAAGGCGGTGGTGGACCGGAAGCAACCTACGTCAGCTAGTGAAGTTCGAAGCTTTCTGGGCCTAGCGGGATACTACCATAGGTTCGTGAATGCTTTTTCTAAACTGGCCTCGCCTTTGACTCGCCTTACTCAGAAAGGGATTGTATACAAATGGGGTGATGACTGCGAAGCTAGCTTTCAGGAACTTAAGCAACATCTTATTTTAGCTCCAATTCTTGCACTTTCGGATGGGGTAAAAGAGTTTCAGATATACAATTATGCTTCAGAACTCGGCTTGGGATGTGTGCTCATGCAAAGGGATAAGGTAATATCGTACGTCTCCAGACAACTGAAGCCGGACGAGAAAAACTACCCGACACATGACTTGGAATTTGTGGCAATTGTGTTTGCACTGAACTTATGGAGGCATTATCTTTATTATGTTGCTTGCAAAATCTATACAGACCATAAGAGCCTCAAGTATCTATTCACCTAACGGGAACTGAACCTCCAGCAGCGGCGGTGGCTAGAACTGATAAAGGACTATGACCTGACGATCGCATATACGCCGGACAAGGGAAACATCGTTGCTGAAGCTCTGAGTCAGAAGTACGTAGGCTCATTATCCATAAACAACCATCTACTTCAGGATCTTGAGGCGATGGGCATCGAGTTTTGAGTTTGGCATCAAGGAGTGCAGTTGGCACCACTCCATCTTGAACCGAGTTTACGTGATAGAATCAAATCTGCTCAGGAGGGCGATAAGTTCCTAACGAAAGTACGTAGGATGATCTTGGCAGGGAAGATGAATGACTTTGTGGCAGGCGAAGATGGGGCCTTACAGATGAAAGGAAGGCTATGTGTTCCTAGCGACCCATAACTCCGAAGGAAAATTATGACAAAGGCACACTATGCAAAGTATTCCTTGCATCCGAGGAGCACCAAGATGTACATCGACTTACGCAGGACCTTCTGGTGGCACGGTATGAAACGGGATGTGGCAACCTTTGTGTCATAGTGCATAGCCTGTCAACAAGTAAAAGCTGAACATTAGAGGCCCGGCGGGGAGCTGCAGAACCTCGCTATTCTTGAGTAAAAATGGGACAACATCACTATGGATTTCATTGTGGGATTTCCGAAGATGCCACGGGGGCATGATGCGATTTGGGTCATAGTTGATCGTTTGACCAAATTAGCCCACTTTCTCCCTATAAAAGTTACTTGAAGCGTTGATCGGTTAGCACAGATTTACATAGACGAGATTGTTCGATTACATAGATTACCTGCCTCAATCGTCTCTGACCGTGACAGACGTTTCTTATCTCATTTTTGGACTAGCCTACAGTCTACTATGTGAACCAAGCTAAAGTTCAGTACCACATACCACCCCCAGACTGATGGACAGACAGAAAGGATAAATCAGATACTTGAAGATATGTTACGGCTGTGTGCAATCGATTTAAAGACTAGTTGGGACACGCACCTTCCGTTGGCAGAGTTTGCGTACAACAACAGTTTCCAATCGAGTATCCAGATAGCACCGTACGAAGCACTCTATGGATGCAAGTGTCGATATCCAATCTATTAGGACAAAGTCGATGAGCGGCAGGTACTCGGGCCAGAGCTGGTGGAGCAGGCAGTTGAGAAAGTTTGCTTGATTCGAGAAAGACTCTGCACTACACAGAGCCGACAGAAGAGCTATGCCGATGCTCATCATGGAACTTTGGAGTTTATGGTCGGGGATCATGTCTTCTTGAAAGTGACACCGATGCGTGGGGTGATGCACATCGGTGTTAAGGGCAAACTGAGTCCCAGGTTTGTTGGCCCCTTTGAAATACGGGAACGAGTGGCAGTTGTGGCATACATGATTGCACTACCTCCCTTCCTGGCTGAAGTATACAATGTCTTTCATGTATATCAACTTCGAAAGTATGTGCATGACCCGAGCCATGTGGTTAGCTTCGAACAATTAGAACTACGCACGACTTATCGTATTCAGAAGAGCCCGTGCAGATTCTGGATTGTAAGGAGAAAGTGCTTCAGAACTATACGATGTCCTTGGTTTGCGTGTTGTGGCGGAACCATTCAGTTGGAGAATCAACTTGGGAGATGGAATCGGAGATAAAGGAGAAGTATCCTTCTTTGTTTATTCAGTCGGAGGTAAGGCCTTGTTCTTAAGTTTCGAGACAAAACTTTTTTTTAGTGGTATATTATGTAGTGCCTCAAATCCCGATCCGACCAAGATACGCACTATATAATTGGGCTTGTGGCTAGTCCGTCTGAGTCATAGTTAGATCTTCGGCATCCTCTTGCCACGGACGAAATGTGATGATCCTGTCCAACTCATGGATAGGCCTTTATTGAAACAAGTCTAATAGTTTTTGTGCTTTGTTGCTTAGTTTTCTTAATTGCCGCTTTGGGATTTTGATTTGGTGTTGCTTTCGATTTGCTTGGTTTTCGCTGTTGGCTTTCTCGTTTTGAGCTTTGATTCTTGGAGAGTTAGGCAGAAAGGATAGGCAAAAGATTCTAACTCGGTGTACGTGCTGTTGCAGGTCCGCGTAACTGACGTTTGATCGTCGCTAGGCGGGACTCCTTGTTTTAGCAATTTTCCCTTAACCAGTGAGTGGTTCGGGCCCTTATTTCCTACTTCTTAATGCCCACATCTTTAATGTTTCAAAAGTTCACTCGATGATGCCCGGTTGGACGCCTAGGAAATCCTTAGCCACAATGCATGCCAGCCACTAAGAAAGGAATATGAGATTGTAGACTAACTTGATTATATGCTTACACACCTTATATACTTGAGTTTTCTTGTAAAGGAATTTGGTTGTTGGTTACTGTCACGCCCCAGTCCCAAAAATACGTAAGACTAGGACACGTAAGCATGCCAGCCGCATGGATATGGCAACTCCAATATATGAAAACCAAATCCACACGTACGCTGTAATATGAATATCAAATCCACAAGTGGTATAAACATATGTCACGAGTCACAGGGTATAATCTAGATCTCATCTACCAAAATCAATATAAATAAATAACCAGTATCTATGAAACTAGATCTCAATAAGAAGGATCTAAAGATAATAGTTGGATGGAAACAAATCCACTACCAACTCGAATGGAAAAGTAAATACAATATAAGTACAACTCACTCAAACAATATAAGTACCAGCTACCAATCACGGCTCGAAGAGAAGACATCCACGAAGCATCTATATCCTTCCAATTCTGCGCTCCTGCAAATACTCAAGAACAGGTACACCTGGCAGCGGACCAGGTCCTCAGAGGGACATAACAAGTATACTTAAACACATGCCAATAAAGTACTGAAATAAATATCCAATAGGTCGCATAACCGTCTAAAGTGAATGCACTTAAGAACAACTTTCTAACAAGTGGGCTATCTGGCCATAAATGGGATTGGCATAGTTCTCTTGGAGATCCAGGGGCCTACAAAGGCACGGCGTCTTTCGAATACCGGAGGCCCGCCATGATAGTATATAGGGGTCATCATGACCGCGTATCTCCGGCGGAGCGTAGGGGTTACACAAGGAAAGTGCAAAGGAGCCCAAATGCCTTACTTGTTGTTCTCCTCACCCAATGCTCTAAGCATGTCACATCCATGACACGATTTGGTCCATAGCCTATCCTTAGTACCCTAGCCCAATCCTGCAACCAAACAAGGACAAGGATGGGACCACCGTACTATAATAGACTATGTCCAAAGACCTCTAATAACTGCTAAGTCTTCTAGCATGCAAAGTTTCTAACAGCAGTTATTCCTAACGCATGTCCCACACGTACCGATGATCAGTCAATACGTGCGTCCGTGATCTATATGAGACTCACAACTCGTGTAAAAATATGTGTCACAGTCAAATGAAACCTAATGATGCTACATGATAATGGGGTAGTCTCATAAACAAGGTCAATGCAATACATAAATAAAAACATATCGCGACATCACCGTCGCGCGCATTTTAAATAACAGTTAAAATATATGAACTAAAGACAGAAAATAAAGATGCATGCAACATATGGAATAACAGTACAATGGCAAGATATACTTGCCTGGCAAGAAAATGCAAAATGTCACGTCCAGATGTCCAACACACAGGACCAGAAGCTATGGCCTCAGAACAAATATCTCCGGATGCTGAAATAAATATCACCAACGTTTCCAAAATAAGCAAAATAGCTAGAAAGCACATCCCTTTCGTCCAATTTGGACACAGGGGCAAAACGGTAATTTTGTGTAAAAGTGGGGTCCACGTGTGGCCCACTTTGCACCGAAAAGCGTGCCAAGGGTAACAGTCTCTAAATGGGACAAACTATAGGTCAAACAAATTTAGATATCAATACGGACCCAACGGTATGTCCAAATATGGATTTCGATGAGCCGAACACTATTTTGTCCAAAAAGTCAACTGTGGGCCCGCCAATTGGCGATCTGGTCAACCGTCTCAGAAATGCATGAAAATTGGCTCACAGGACCAGCGCGTTACCACGAGTCCAGCGGCGCAAGTTTCGTCGCAATCTGACAAGCGTGCACAAAATACGCGCGAGTTCCACAAAAGTTGCGACACGAAATGTGTCCGCGGATACGGCCTGATTCCGGCGCGCACATGCGTCCGAATCAGTTCCCACAAATTTTCACGTGTCCGGTTATGCTGCGTGCACCATTCGGTACACTTGACACACGACGGAACGGTCCCGTTTGGCGGGGCGCGTTCTGTTTCCCAACTTTTGAAAAACCGGAAAAAGTGGGTGCGCGTAGTTTTGTGACAAATTTAACTATGTCCACAGCGACTAATAGCATAGGGTTATTTAACAGAAAATAAACTAGGTCAGGTATTCTACAGGTATCAAAAAGAATCACCGAATTTGGATCTCTGTGGTGGAAGATACGAACTCGGCAATACGGATGGTCATTCTAGAATTCTGCGATTCCAGAATTCTGTCTGTCCGTCCACTTTGGACGCTGCTTTTCACCAAGGGGCACACATTTTCCGAGATTGGCTATAAAATGAATATTGGAGAGGGTTAAGGGATGATCATACCTATGAAAACGGAACAGCGTTTGGTCGAACGAGTCGACGGGAAATCACGCCGGAGCGAAGGTGCCTCGAGTGGGAGACTGCAGTTCGCGAGGTCGGCGTCGACGGGATGGTTGGATGGCTTTGTGGGGCTTCTCTGGCTGCGGTGACGGCTCTAGATGGGAAGGGGAGGGTCTGGAGATTTAGGTTAGGGTTTTGAAGGATAACTATATATATATATATATATATATATATATATATATATATATATATATATATATATATATATATAAATAGGGAGAGAGGGAATAGGGTGGTCCGCATGAAAAATAAAAGGGGAGAGAATGTTCGGCTGTTGGTGCAAGTAGGGGCGGTCCATTAAGAGCTAGCAAGTAAATTACAAAAGGGGGCGGGTCCTTAGCAATTGCTAAGTGGCTGCCTTGCTAGCAGTATACTAAGGGGCGGGTCCTGTTTGGCATTTGCAAGTTTGTTGAAGGATGGTAGCAAGTAGCTAAGGAATAGGATTAGTTACTTATTTGTTGTTATTATTATTATTATTATTATTATTATTATTATTATTATTATTATTATTATGCGGGTCTTAGGAAGCCAGCAAGTTGCTGGATGGATAGCATTGCTAAGGAAATGGTTACAGCAAGTATACTAAGTAGTAGTAAGTAGTTATTTATTATTATTATTATATTATTATTATTAATAGATTCTTATTTCATAATTCTTTTTCCTTTCTTTCTTTTTAAATATATATACACATATATATATTTATATATATATATATATATATATATATATATATATATATATATATATTCACACATAAGAAAATTTATATGTTAGGGTAATGCACATCGTTAGGCTAGCAACTGCTCAAGGGGTCTCCTACATGGAAATAATTTCGAAAAATTCCTGATGGTCCCATAAGTCATCTAAGTGCCCGAACACCTAACATAAAAATTATTAAAAATATATTTCTCCTATTTAGACCTAATTACTACAATTTAGCTAATAATTAATAATTAAAGGGTATATACGATTTTCTAGAAAGGGGGTTTTACATTCTACCCAACTTGTAAAAATTTCGTCCTTGAAATTAAGATTAAGCCACGATAGAATGCCAAGAATGGTATAAGATTTGCATCGTTTAAAATGCAAGGCTAGGTTTAAAGTGGTGGGCGATGTTGCACGTTGCACATCCCGAAAAATCATAGAAAAATCCATATGAGCGAAAAATAGGTTTCTTCATGTGTCATGTCCAATGGTGTGGACACATAAATGCTCTTTTGCACAAAAATGTCCGACCATTGAAATATTGCACAAAGATGGAAATGGAGGATGGTGGTCACGTCTAGGACATGGGTGTGGAAATTGTAGGAAGGCAGCGACTAGGGAAGTGCTCCAATTATCGAAGCAATGGTAAGGCGCGCCGAGGAATACCATGTTGTAAAACTAATTAGGATACCGTGTTCTATTTCTAGGTGGATTCGATCTAGCCTTAGTCTCACTATCTAGGCCGAGTATGTCTAATTCTTAGGTGAGGGGATTTCACAATCCAGCCAACTTAAGACAATATTGTCCTCAAAATTGAAATAAGGCAGAATCTGTTAATCCTTCATGTACATACGGCAAGTCAATCACAATCTTCTTGCGATAATTAAATCCTAATCATATCCATCACTCCAAGGTTAAGATGATCACTGCTCCAATCAAAATTCAACCTATGGTTATCTCTTCTCCCTTGGTTCGAATTTATCCATATTAAATTCATATAACATCTTCAAGATTTAAATAAGCATGTAAATTTTATCTCACGATCTCTCACTATCGTAATCTCCTCTAGAAGTAATTCGAGTCCAATTTTATTCCCATTTCCACTTATAAATTTTTTTGTATGCTTCAACTTTTTTAAATTCCATTCACATCCTCAATATTTCAAATAGGTAGTCTAACCATCAAATTTTAATTCTTAATTTAAATCATCAAATTAAAAAAATAATTTAAATACATTCCACCAATGTTCAAGTATGAAATTATATATTTATCCTTCAAATTCAAATTGATAATTTTACCTTCAATACTCAAAAATTTAAATCATGTACTTTGAGGCATAAATATTGAGTCCTTGATATCAAGGATTTAAAATTTATCGATCCTCATCATCTTAGTCATTCTTCTAAATTCTCAAAATTAAAATGGCTAGGACCTCTCCCAATTTAATCTTACTCGATCATAATCTAAAAGAAATTCCTCTCGAGTTGACAATGCACTACTACCCAACTTAAAATTTACCCCTCTATCATATAAGGCTATATACCTTAAGAAAATATTCCTTAATTTAATTACTTATGTCATTCAATCCTCGAACTTCAATGCCGACCATATCACATATGATATGTCCTTAATTACGAAGAATGATCCTCAAGTATGTAATCTGCCTATGGGGTATATCTAGTACTCTCTGTGTATCAATTCATACCAAGCACGAGGTTTCGTCCTTCCGAAATAAGGGAAGCCGGAGATCAATAATAAAGAGTTCAAGGGAGGTAATAGAATAGAAGTATCGGGATCAAGGCGTTTAAAGAATTCAAATGAGAATCGTCAAGCAGTTGTGGATTGAAATCCTATTCTGGTAATCCTTTGTTCGCATGCTCGAATTAGTACAGTTATGTAACCGACACGATATGTCAGACATATCCAGGGCAAGTATATTCGTCTACTAATCACTACATATCTCAATCCACGTAAAGTAGCGTTACGAAGGGCGAATCAAGCGCACTAAGGTTGGCCAGACCTTAACACACTGATTCTGAAATGTATTAGTGTGTCGACCCACTAATACATATGTCATGAACAAGCTTGATGAGGAATAAGCTTACAAAAACTAGGCTATAAAATAGCAGCATAAGTCAAGGTAGTACAGCAATATAAGTACGCTAGATAATGATGAAAGGAGGTACAAATTAATTCAGGTTTACAAAAAAACAAAACAAAATAAGCAATAATAACAAAGATTCTACAATCTCTACGGTTATCATACAACCTCCTTGTCTAAGTCGCTAGTCAACCAAATAGGGCATGGGCCTCTAAATTCCACCGTCTGAATAAACACTGTCGTCTAGTGCTAGCATAAAATTAATGTCATTTAGTTACACTACCTCGATGGGTCAAGTGGACTATGTGATACTAGGTTGTGAGGCATACTACCCAACTTATAATAATTAAACTAATACTGTGACAGTCTTAAGAGGGTCCTACAAAATAATCTTGCACATGTAAATAAAACAGAAACTCTTTATTAGGGTATATGAGGAAAAAATCTTGGTATTGATTAGGGTATCCTTTTTATGTAGGTAATGGTCATCCTAAGTCTTAGTCATAGCACTTACAAGCAAGTGTCAATGGTAAGGATAGAAGAGTTACTGGCCGTTAAAGGGGAGGGGTCTAACGTGTATCGAGGTGAGGGTACAAATTACGTGGTCTACAACTAGGGTAATCATCACAATCTAATTGAATAATTTAACTATTAGGTTCTAACTACAAGGCACACAATTCAAAATTCAAAATTCAAGGTTACAACTATCACTTTAGCAAACCATATATCCTATCATAGAATACAATTGCTTGGTCTAAAATCAGAAGCGTCAGATTGGCATGAATTGAAAGATGGAGAAAAGAAGATCATAATTTAGTCGTCGCGCGAGTGGTGAGCGCTAGGGTTTCAGAGAAACAAGATATAAAATTTAAAATAGGGCCTATAGATAGCATCATGGTTTCTAAAGAGAAGTGGTAAGCTAGCTACTATGTTTGAGGTATGATTAGGGAAATATTCTATGCATTGCTCTTGGCTTTCTAGGGTACTTGTCTACTAATAATAAGACAATGACATAAGTTTTATAGTTCTCTAATACTATCCAGTTATGAAGGTTAGGTTCAATCCTAATGTTCAATATTGGTTCTCCATTGGTTCCTCAATACTAGGGTCAAACATTATGGTAAAACATCTAACTATCTCTAGTAGTGTCTATACTACTCAAGTCTTCTTAATACATCAAGGGGTAATGGTATACCAATCTAAAGATGAGGAGTTCTAGGGTTCACTAGATATTCTAAACTTAGTGGTGTGTCTATATCCTCGTTGTATTCTTAATAGGTGTGCTACCATAATTATCATCCTAATAATAGGGGTTCCTATATTCTAGCAGAAGGCTATTCTCAAAGAACTATTAGGGAAGTACAAGAATCAAGCATGATACAATTATTCGAATAGAATAGAGAGGAGAAAGATGAATCATAGTCAATTGTGGATGAGATCCTATACTCTAGTCCTAGGTGCAGGCTTGTTCGGTACAGTAACGTAACCGAGACAATATGCTCTCGACCTGCATGGGCCACCACAAAAACATGTCACGCCCCAGTCCCAAAAATACGTAGGACTAGGACACGTAAGCATGCCAACCGTATGGATATGGCAACTCCAATATATGGAAATCAAATCCACACGTACGCTGTAATATGAATATCAAATCCACAAGTGGTATAAACATATGTCACGAGTCACAGGGTATAATCTAGATCTCATCCACCAAAATCAATATAAATAAATAACCAGTATCTATGAAACTAGATCTCAATAAGAAGGATCTAAAGATAATAGTTGGATGGAAACAAATCCACTACCAACTCGAATGGAAAAGTAAATACAATATAAGTACAACTCACTCAAACAATATAAGTACCAGCTACCAATCACGGCTCGAAGAGAAGACATCCACGAAGCATCTATATCCTTCCAATTCTGCGCTCCTGCAAATACTCAAGAACAGGTACACCTGGCAGCGGACCAGGTCCTCAGAGGGACATAACAAGTATACTTAAACACATGCCAATAAAGTACTGAAATAAATATCCAATGGGTCGTCTAACCGTCTAAAGTGAATGCAGTTAAGAACAACTTTCTAACAAGTGGGCTATCTGACCATAAATGGGATTGACATAGTTCTCTTGGAGATCCAGGGGCCTACAAAGGCACGGCGTCTTTCGAACACCGGAGGCCCGCCATGATAGTATATAGGGGTCATCATGATCGCGTATCTCCGACGGAGCGTACGGGTTACACAAGGAAAGTGCAAAGGAGCCCAAATGCCTTACTTGTTGTTCTCCCCACCCAATGCTCTAAGCATGTCACATCCATGACACGATTTGGTCCATAGCATATCCTTAGTACCCTAGCCCAATCCTGCAACCAAACAAGGACAAGGATGGGACCACCGTACTACAATAGACTATGTCCAAAGACCTCTAATAACTGCTAAGTCTTCTAGCATGCAAAGTTTCTAACAGCAGTTATTCCTAACGCACGTCCCACACGTACCGATGATCAGTCAATACGTGCGTCCGTGATCTATATGAGACTCACAACTCGTGTAAAAATATGTGTCATAGTCAAATAAAACCTAATGATGCTACATGATAATGGGGTAGTCTCATAAACAAGGTCAATGCAATACATAAATAAAAACATATCGTGACGTCACCGTCGCACGCATTTTAAATAACAGTTAAAATATATGAACTAAAGACAGAAAATAAAGATGCATACAACATATGGAATAACAGTATAATGGCAAGGTATACTTGCCTGGCAAGAAAATGCAAAATGTCACGTCCAGATGTCCAATACACAGGACCAGAAGCTATAGCCTCAGAACAAATATCTTCGGATGCTGAAATAAATATCACCAACGTTTCCAAAATAAGCAAAATAGCTAGAAAGCACATCCCTTTCATCCAATTTGGACACAGGGGCAAAACGGTAATTTCGTGTAAAAGTGGGGTCCACGTGTGGCCCACTTTGTACCAAAAAGCGTGCCAAGGGTAACAGTCTCTAAATGGGACAAACTATAGGTCAAACAAATCTAGATGTCAATACGGACCCAACGGTATGTCCAAATGTGGATTCCGATGAGTCGAACACTATTTTGTCCAAAAAGTCAACTGTGGGCCCGCCAATTGGCGATCTGGTCAACCGTCTCAGAAATGCATGAAAATTGGGTCACAGGACCAGCGCGTTACCACGAGTCCAGCGGCGCAAGTTTCGTCGTAATCTAACAAGCGTGCACAAAATACGCACGAGTTCCACAAAAATTACGACACGAAATGTGTCCGCGGATACGGCCTGATTTCGGCGCGCACACGCGTCCGAATCAGTCCCCACAAATTTTTACGTGTCCGGTTATGCTGCATGCACCATTCGGTACACTTGGCACACGACAGGACGGTCCCGTTTGGCGGGGCGCGCTCCGTTTCCCAACTTTTGGAAAACCGAAAAAAGTGGATGCGCGCAGTTTTGTGACGAATTTAACTATGTCCACAGCGACTAATAGCATAGGGTTATTTAACAGAAAATAAACTAGGTCAGGTATTCTACAGGTATCAAAAAGAATCACCAAATTCGGATCTCTGTGGTGGGAGATACGAACTCGACAATACGGGTGGTCATTCTAGAATTCTGCGATTCCAGAATTCTGTCTGTCCGTCCACTTTGGACGCTACTTTTCTCCTAGGGGCACACGTTTTCCGAGGTTGGCTATAAAACGAATATTGGAGAGGGTTAAAGGATGATCATACCTATGAAAACGGAACAGTGTTTGGTCGAGCGAGTCGACGGAAAATCACGCCGGAGCGAAGGTGCCTCGAGTGGGAGACTGCAGTTCGCGAGGTCGGTGTCGACGGGATGGTTGGATGGCTTTGTGGGGCTTCTCTGGCTGCGGTGATGGCTCTAGATGGGAAGGGGAGGGTCTAGAGATTTAGGTTAGGATTTTGAAGGATAACTATATATATATATATATATATATATATATATATATATAGGGAGAGAGGGAATAGGGTGGTCCGCATGAAAAATAAAAGGGGAGAGAATGTTCGGCTGCTAGTGCAAGTAGGGGCGGTCCATTAAGAGCTAGCAAGTAAATTACAAAAGGGGGCGGGTCCTTAGCAATTGCTAAGTGGCTGCCTTGCTAGCAGTATACTAAGGGGCGGGTCCTGTTTGGCATTTGCAAGTTTGTTGAAGGATGGTAGCAAGTAGCTAAGGAATAGGATTAGTTACTTATTTGTTGTTGTTATTATTATTATTATTATTATTATTATTATTATTATTATGCGGGTCTTAGGAAGCCAGCAAGTTGCTGGATGGATAGCATTGCTAAGGAAATGGTTACAGCAAGTATACTAAGTAGTAGTAAGTAGTTATTTATTATTATTATTATATTATTATTATTAATAGATTCTTATTTCATAATTCTTTTTCCTTTCTTTCTTTTTAAATATATATACACATATATTTATATATATATATATATATATTCACACATAAGAAAATTTATATGTTAGGGTAATGCACATCGTTAGGCTAGCAACTGCTCAAGGGGTCTCCTACATGGAAATAATTTCGAAAAATTCCTGATGGTCCCATAAGTCATCTAAGTGCCCGAACACCTAACATAAAAATTATTAAAAATCTATTTCTCCTATTTAGACCTAATTACTACAATTTAGCTAATAATTAATAATTAAAGGGTATATACGATTTTCTAGAAAGGGGATTTTACAGTTACGGCCCGGTGCCTCGGATAGAGTTTGGACCTACGGGATACCAAAATCGAAACTCGGCATAAGAAAATATGAACTGTTGCATGAGTATATATGTTGATGCTTTACTTCTTCTGTTTTATTTCAATGCATTGTATGATATATGAATTATTCATGCATTTGCATGGCTTGGGATAACTTGTGAACAATGTTTGGCATTTCCTCAAAATGGTATTCCGAGGCACTGGAACCGTATCGACCCGGAGGGAATATTTGATTGTGCTAGTCGCGATGTATTACAAGACCTTCAGCAGGACTTGCTACCCGGGCTGACAGGGCACGCCGCAATGCTTGGATAAGTCCCTAAGGTGTCGATCATACCAATGATCACATAGAATAGTCACATGCTAATTTATTGTCTTGTGCAGATGGTAAGTATACTTGTGTTTTGTTGTAGGGAAGACGTGCATCGGTTGAGTAAGCAACCGGTGCACTTGTTGGATTCAATGTTATTTTTATTCCTATCAAAACATACAACTAATATGAATTGAATTTACTTACTTCTCTATAGGAAGATCATCTTAATGCATGCTCGTCCCTAATAAGCTAGTGTAAATTTAGTCGAGTGAGTTCGTCCCGCTCACCAGTATAAGTTGAGTACTGACCCACGTTGTGGGCAACTATTTCAGGCACTCAGGCGGTACAACGACAGTGGATAGACGAGGAAGCGTTAGGAGCACCTCTATTTTGAAGTATAGTTGGAGTCAGTTTATTTTGGAGGCATGGACTTTTAATCTATACGAGGGCGTAATATATGAATGACGTGGACTATCTATGGAGCGCGCCCTGCCTTTTGAGTTTTCTTTTGTAATATAAATCAAGTAGCCGAGAGGCACATCAAATGTAAACTCTATGTAAATTACCCTGAATTATCAATGAAAAGCATGTTTCTTCCTATACTTGTGTTCAAATATCTGTAAATGTGTTTTCTAAATTGTGTTTCAAAATGGGTTCCTATCACTGCACGTTCTTGCCTTGTGCGAGCGCAACTCCAGGCTCACACGGCATCACGCCCCAGCGAGGATGATCGGTTCCGTAAAAGATCCAACGAGGACGATTAACCCTTTTGGGATCGGGGTGTGACAATATGTATACTTAGTTGCGTATGACCATAAGTGTAATTTATGGATATTCTATATTTATATTTGATTGTATGATCCTAAGAAATTATGAGTTGACTGCCTTGTGTACACCGACGTACTGGCTAGACATGTGTTAGAGATTGACTGTCTGATTATGCACATCAATTGAGACATGACACCCGTGTAGTTAGACGCAAACTTGACCCTGCTAGATGACCAGTATCACCCCTAGCGTAGTCTCTGAGTTCAGTGTATTTATGATTGTGTGTATGTTAGTGTATCGACTGATGCAATATTATATTTAAATAATGTCTATAGGACTGTTGGATTATTCAGATAAGACTTTGGAAATAGGATATTAGTATTGCCAGCAAAGGACCACAAGCGAGTACATTCTCTGACAATTTTCATTATATTGATTCTCTCTATAATTCTAGTTGTATAGCGTACATGATTCTGACACTATGGATACATGAGTTAGCATCATCGAGACCTGTCACGAGGAGTCGTGATTGGAATCCATCGTGCTAGCTGGGGATGGAAAAATATTAGTAGATTATGTGTAAACCCCCTGATTTTTTTAAAAAATTTTAATTTGGATTTTTCACAATTTTCTGGAATTTTCTGGGATTTTTTCTATAATTTAAACTAAGATATTTTGAATTTAAATGATTTTTAATTAATGTTAAATAATATTAAAATATTATTTAAATAATATTTATGGTGTAAAATGGAAAACTAGACATAGGGTAATTTTTCGGGAATTTATTGGACCCCGGAAGCATTTTTAAAGTCCTAAAAACTAAGTTGAAATAAACCCGATTCAATTAAACCAAACCAACCCAGACCCGGTTCAACTGAACCAAACCCAGCCCTTAGCGGGTCGGGTCGGATCTAAACCCGACCCGAAACCCGCAGACCCAAACCCGCACTTAAGCGCTAGCGGGTCGGGCCGGATTCACGTTGAACCCGACCCGCGGACCCGAACCCGTAACCCAAATCCTAATCTGAACCCTAACCCTAATTCTAGTCGGAACACTGTTCCGACAACACCATAAATATCCCCGCTCCGCTGGATGCCGAAACCCTACCCCCGCTTCTCTCCCCGCCGCAGCCATCTCAGCCTCCCTCGCCTCTCTCCGCCACAGCCACCAATCTCTCCCCTCGCCGCTGCCCTAGCCCCGACTCCTCCAGCACCCTCCGCCCGCCGTCTCCGGCTGCTCCTCCCTCTAACCCTATTTAAAACCCGTCCCAGCCGACCGTCCCCGACCTCCTGCTCCTCCGTCCCGCCTTCCCTTTTCCTCCTCCCCAGAAGCTCTGCCGACCTTGCCGGAGACCCGCAGCAGCAGCCGAAGCCTCCCCCGCCTCTGCCTGACCTCCACAGCCCCCGACCGCTCGACCCGAGATCCGTCGACCCGCGCCCGCTCGAGATCCGGCCGACCCAGCCCCGGCCGCCTGAGCCCTAGCCACCTCGAGCCTCGCCGAGCAGCCCCCGACCGCCTCCGCCGTGTCCACCGACCGCAGTCAACCCCAGCATCGAACCCTAGACTCGATACAGCGACCCGGATACGACACAATACAGTGTTGAGTCACCTCGCGTACACGTGAAATTTCGGTTTCATGGAGCCCTGTTCAGGTAACCCGTTCTCTCTCCTTGTTGCCCCATTTTCGGTTCCGTCAGTTGTGACGCGTAGACTGTGTTAGCCCCGCGATGCCCGGGCAACCCGCTCTGTGCATCGCGTCATGTGGTGATCGCAAACCGCGATCCAAAAACAGGAAAACTAACACCCTGTTTTACCCCAGAACTGAGTGCGCCCCGCCAAATGGGACGACTTGGTCGTGCGCGGTCTTCACCGAAATGTGCGCACCGTCGATACGGATGTGCGGGTTTTCGCATAAGCTGATTTTGATGTGCGTGCACACCGAAATCAACGCGTATCCGCCGACAACGCCCCGTATCCGCCTATTCTGGAACATGTCGTAACTTTGTGTACACACGTCGGATTGAGATGAAACTTGCGCCATCGGACTCGTAGCAATACGCTGGTCCTGTGATCCAAGTTTGGTTCAATTCTGAGAACGTTGACAAAATTGCGTATCGTAGGCCCCGCGGCTCCACTTGACGGGCGATTTTGTGATGGGCTCATCGGAATCAAGTTCTGGAAGTTCCGTTGGGTTTGTATCATCGTTCCTGACTTGTTGACACGAAGTTTGACAAAATTGGAGACCTTTGACCCTGACACATTTTTTGGTGCAAAGCGGCCCACATGTGGACCCCGCTTTGACCAGAAACTGTCATTTTTGCCCCTGTGTCCAAATTGGACTCAAGGACAGGCATTTCTAGCTATTTGATATTTTTTGAATCTAATGGTGATATTTATTTCAGCAACCAGAGTAGTACCTGCAAATCACACTGAGACCAGAGCTACAATTGGAGCCAGAACCACAGGCAAGTGTACCTTGCCAAATCTTGTAGTTCTTGTTACTTATTTTCTTGACTTATATATATATATATATATATATATATATATATATATATATATATATATATATATTGTGCATGTATGACCTAGGACTGTGTGACTTACTTAGCGTCCGATTAATAGTCGGGTGCCAACACCGTACGCGGAGTTGTGTAACGTCACCTAGAGATGGACATTCGTGACCCTTTACATTCTCGTACTTGTCTTATTAAGTACACTATACCCAGGACACTTGACACTATTCATGAGATAGAATCTTTCTGAGATATTCATGGTGATTCTGCATAGGATACAGGACTATGACATATACATTATACATGCTTAGATTTTATTATGACTTGTTGCATTAGATATGGTTTTGCGTGACATGGACATGAGATATCATGAAACTGTGACATGAGATTATATTGGGTGGGGAGAGTTTTACCATATCAAAGGCTGATTATATTATATATATTATCATCTGGAGGTGTCTTAGTCTCTGACACAGAGCTTTGGCATAATTTCTGGCCCTTCGAGAGAATACTGCTATGGGTTTCCCCGACACAGAGCCTATAGTGTCTCAGCCCGAGTATGACTAAAACTCTCATTTGCATATCACTTAGCTGGTTATATAGTTTATCCTATTTATTTCATTTACTATTACACGGCATTTTGGCTTGTATCTTCTGTACCTTGTTATGTCCCCTGAGGACCTGGATACCGGATTATGTCCCCAGGATTAGCAGACGAGATCTATCCCGAGGTATACGGGACCGGAGCATTAGCAGAAGCAGGTGCCTACATTGGGGCATAACTAGGATCAGAGGACGAGATCGTTCCAGAGGACTTCTCCTGAGTATTGGCTTGAGATACTCATTTATTTCTGTTTCTAGTTATTTTATTTCCAGTCTATTTCATTGATGTATCAGACTTATTCTCGGATTATTCTCCGAGACACTTTTATTGAGATATGCTAGTTTATATTATTTGTATTTATTCTGGCATTTGATCTGTGATTATATATTATAGATGAGATTAGTATAGACTATGACTCATATCATTGGACCTATTTGTTGATATATTACAGCTTAAGTATGTCCCGATGGATCCATTAAATTGGGTTTGTCCATCGGTGTGTGCTGCTGGCCATTGCTACGTGTCTGGTCCCTCGGTATTTTGGGACTAGGGTATGACATGGTTTTTATGGTGGCCCATGCAGGTCAACGACTAAATTGTTCGGTTTCAACTTAGGGACCGAGCAAGCCTGCAATAAGAATAGGATAAATTTTAGGATCTCATCCACTTGCTTGAAACGTTCTTGATATCTATATCGAATTCAAACTAGTTTCTTGACTTGCATCTTACCTTGATTCCTGTGCGCCTCTTATAGTTTATTTTTGATGCAGAGTAATGGATTCAAGAGCAAACGACGAGACTCCAGCAAATACACCAATAGGTGCTGTAGCCACCTACGGAGAAGATGAAGTGACACCATTGAGTGGAGATCCCTCTACTCACCAAGGCAGCCAAGCAGATCAGCATGCTTCTAGATTTCGAAGTGATGACATCCCACCGCCTCCGTAATTTGTTCCACCAATGCCTGTATTCCCCCAATGGCAGCCTATGGATGGGCAACAGATTTTCCAAATGATCTACGCAATGATGCAAGCCCAACAACATATTTATCAAGAAGCTCAGCGTCGCGAGGCTGATTATTTGAGGAACAGCCTAGTAAATGCACTGGAGCCGGCCAACCTACCAACTCGACGGCAACCGACGGGCTCTATCACCGATTTCCGTCAGCTGAAGCCCCGTACCTTCTCAGGCAAAGAGAAACCCACAAAAGTTTATGAGTGGCTCACCAACACACAACATCAATTAGAAGCAGCTGAGCTTCCACAGGAATGTTGGATGACCGCCGTCAGAATACAATTGACGGACAATGCATATCACTGGTGGCTATCTGAGGAGACACGGCTTGGACCAGACCGAGTCACTTGGGAGGAGTTCTCCAGACTCTTTCAGGAGATGTACATTCTAGCTACCGCTCGATCAGAACTGCGGGACAAGTTCAATCGCCTCACTCAGGATACTATGACAGTGGAAGAGTACAACGCATAATTCATTCGTCTGAGTCACTTCGCCCCTACCTTGATTCCGACAGAAGAAGAGAAGGACGAGAAATTTTTCGATGGACTAAACTTCGAGCTACAGAAACTAATTGGATTCGTTGCCCCTACATCTTACTCGGACATCTTTGCTGCAGCTCGACACATGGAGCGCGTCAGCAGGAGAGACTAGTCTGAAGCGGCCTTCCACATCAGCACCAGCCAGAGCACTACAAGAAGAAGCTGCAAAGAGACCTCACCCACAGCAACAACAGAAAGCATCTACACCACAAGTAATAGTCCTTTCTACTTGTCACTACTGTGGCAAAGCAGGCTATCTCGCCAAGGAATGCCGATGCAGATTATGATTGTGTTTAGCATGCGGATCCCGTCAGCATTCGGTAAGGGACTGCACTAAGCGTAGAGAAGGAGCACCAAGAGCAAACCAACAAGCTCTACCCGCACCAGGAGGGTATCAACCAAGGTCACCCTTGGCACCTCAAGCAGCACCCTTCCAGCAGGCCCAGCAACAGCCGAGGGCACCCCCTCAAGGATGCGGACAAGCTTATACTATGACTTTGGAGGACGCACAGATTCATGGAGTAGCTAATGCGCGTAAGTTTTTATAGTTTTCTGTTTTCAGTATTGCTTTAGTTCGTGCCCGTTGGTCCGTGACCTCAGCCTTAACCTAGTAATTTTAAACTTACTAAATAATTGATAATCTAGTATGTTTTTAAGTGATAACCTAGTTTTTTGAACTGTAGATTTCTAGATTTCCTTCATTCGAAAAATTGCATAACTATTAATGCTTAGGAAAATGATTTTTCCTATGTGTTATTCTTACACTCTCAACCTTGATTCTCCTTGATCGTGATGTGCTTTGAACAATATTTGCAACCGTGTCATCTCTGTTGACCGGTTATTCTTTGATTGTGAGGACGCAATCCTCTTAAGGGGGGTAGATTGTAAAGCCCCTGATTTTTTTAAGAATTTTTAATTTGGATTTTTCATAATTTTCTGGAATTTTCTGGGAATTTTCTGTAATTAAAACTAAGTGTTTTGAATTTAAATAATTTTTAATTAATGTTAAATAATATTTAAATATTATTTAAATAATATTTTATGGTATAAAATGGAAAACTAGACATAGGATAATTTTTCAAGAATTTATTGGACCCAGAAAGCATTTTTAAAGCCCTAAAAACTAAGTTGAAATAAACCCTGAAATAAACCCGGTTCAATTGAACCAAACCAACCCAGACCCGGTTCAACTGAACCAAACCCAGCCCTTAGCGGGTCGGGTCGGATTTAAACCCGACCCGAAACCCGCAGACCCAAACCCGCACTTAAGCGCTAGCGGGTCGGGCCGGATTCACGTTGAACCCGACCCGCGGACCCGAACCCGTAACCCAAATCCTAATCTGAACCCTAACCCTAATTCTAGTCGGAACACTGTTCCGACAACCCTATAAATATCCCCGCTCCGCCGGATGCCGAAACCCTACCCCCGCTTCTCTCCCCGCCGCAGCCATCTCAGCCACCCTCGCCTCTCTCCGCCACTGCCACCAATCTCTCCCCTCACAGCTGCCATAGCCCCGACTCCTCCAGCACCCTCCGCCCGCCGTCTCTGGCTGCTCCTTCCTCTAACCCTATTTAAAACCCGCCCCAGCTGACCATCCCCGACCTCCTGCTCCTCCGCCCCGCCTTCCCTTCTTCTCCTCTCCAGAAGCTTCGCCGACCTCGCCGGAGACCCGCAGCAGCAGCCGAAGCCTCCCCCGCCTCTGCCCGACCTCCACAGCCCCCGACCGCTCGACCAGAGATCCGTCGACCCCCTCCCGCTCGAGATCCGGCCGACCCAGCCCCGGCCGCTTGAGCCCTAGCTACCTCGAGCCTCGTCGAGCAGCCCCCGGCCGCCTCCGCCGTGTCCGCCAACCGCAGTCAACCCCAGCATCGAACCCTAGACTCGACACAGCGACCCGGACACGACACAGTACAGTGTTGAGTCGCCTCGCGGACACGTAAAATTCTGGTTTCACGGAGCCCTGTTCAGGTAACCCGTTCTCTCTCCTTGTTGTCCTGTTTTCGGTTCCGTCAGTTGTGACGCATAGACTGTGTGAGCCCCTCGATGCCCGAGTAACCCGCTTGGTGCATCGCGTCATGTGGTGATCGCAAACCGCGATCCAAAAACAGAAAAACTAACGCCCTGTTTCACCCCGGAACTGAGTGCGCCCCACCAAACGGGACGACTTGGTCGTGTGCGGTCTTCACAGGAATGTGCGTGCCATCGATACGGATGTGCGAGTTTTCACAGAAGTTGATTTGGATGTGCGTGCACACCGGAATCAACGCGTATCCGCCGACAACGTCCCGTATCTGCCTGTTCTGGAACACATCGTAACTTTGTGTACACACGTCAGATTGAGACGAAACTTGCGCCATCGGACTCGTACCAATACGCTAGTCTTGTGACCCAAGTTTGGTTCAATTCTGAGAACGTTGACAAAATCGCGTATCGTGGGCCCCGCGGCTCCACTTGACGGGCGATTTTGTGATCGGCTCATCGGAATTAAGTTCTTGAAGTTCCGTTGGGTTCGTATCATCGTTCCTGACTTGTTGACACTAAGTTTAACGAAATTGGAGACCTTTGACCCTGACATGTTTTTCGGTGCTAAGCGGCCCACATGTGGACCCCGCTTTGACCAGAAACTGTCATTTTTGCCCCTGTGTCCAAATTGGACTCAAGGACAGGCATTTCTAGCTATTTGATATTTTCTGAATCTAATGGTGATATTTATTTTGGCAACCGGAGTAGTATCTGTAAATCACACTGAGACCAGAGCTACAATTGGAGCCAGAACCACAGGCAATTGTACATTGCCAAATCTTGCAGTTCTTATTACTTATTTCCTTGACTTATATATATATATTGTTGTGCATGCTTGACCTAGGACCGTGTGACTTACTTAGCGTCTGATTAATAGTCGAGTGCCAACACCGTACGCGGAGTTGTGTAACGTCACCTAGAGATGGACATTCGTGACCCTTTATATTCTCGTACTTGTCTTATCATGTACACTATACCTAGGACACTTGACACTATTCATGAGATAGAATCTTTCTGAGATATTCATGGTGATTCTACATAAGATACAGGACTATGACATATACATTATACATGCTTAGATTTTATTATGACTTGTTGCATTAGATATGGTTTTGCGTGACATGGACATGAGATATCATAAAACTGTGACGTAAGATTACATTGGGTGGGGAGAGTTTTACCATATCAAAGGCTGATTATATTATATATATTGTCATCTGGAGGTGTCTTAGTCTCTGACACAGAGCTTTGGCACAAGTTCTGGCCCTTTGAGAGAATACTGCTATGGGTTTCCCCGACACAGAGCCTATAGTAGTCTCAGCCCGAGTATGACTAAAAATCTTATTTGCATATCACTTAGCTGGTTATATAGTTTACCCTATTTATTTCATTTACTATTACACTGTATTTTGGCTTGTATCTTCTGTACCTTGTTATGTCCCCTGAGAACCTGGATACCAGATTATGTCCCCAGTATTAGCTGACGAGATCTATCCCGAGGTATACGGGACCGGAGCATTAGCATTAGCAGAAGCAGGTGCCTACGTTGGAGCAGAACCAGGATCAGAGGACGAGATCGTGCCAGAGGACTTCTCCTGAGTATTGGCTTGAGATACTCATTTATTTCTGTTTCTATTATTTTATTTCTAGTCTATTTCATTGATGTATCCGACTTATTCTCTGATTGTTCTCTAAGACACCTTTATTGAGATATGTTAGTTTATATTATTTGTATTTATTCTGACATTTGATCTGTGATTATTTGTTGTATATGAGATTAGTATAGACTGTGACTCGTATCATTGGACCTATTTATTGATATATTACAGCTTAAGTATGCCCCGATGGATCCATTAAATTGGGTTTGTCCATCGGTGTGTGCTGCTGGCCATTGCCACGTGTCTGGTCCCTCGGTATTTTGGGACTGGGGCATGACATTATGGGATCATACCCAACTCTATATGAATTATAGCTCACCCCACACCACACGTCGGGTGCAGCTTGACCATTACATGCCTCATAGCCTGTTATGTATGATTAGCCTGACTATTACTCGCATCATAGCTAACTGGATGGTTAGCCTAACCTTACATGAATCATAGCTAATCATACATAGCAAGCATGATCTGTCCCAAGCCGATCACATGATAGACTGATATTTCACACACTTAGCTAGATATTCTAGACATGTATTTCCAGTATATAGTTCTAGTATTCACTTATATTCTAGTTCATTGTTCTAGCATGCACTTGTATTTTATTCATGTCTAGTTGTACCATTGATGATGATATGTTCTCTAGTATTTCTATTTCTAGTATTTAATTATCTCCAGTATTTCTTATTGCTAGTATTTATATCCATCTTATATTTTTTTACACTGTATTATAGTTTTTGTCAATATACATGGAACTGTTGTTAGTGCTTGTACTTTGCTCCAATCCTGACTGGATATTTTTCCAGAGGATCTTGAGAATTTCTGTCCTACATATTATGGACCAGGTAAAGATGCAGACGATATACCAAAGAGCTTAGATGA
Organism: Iris macrosiphon; assembly: GCA_036927795.1. NCBI lineage: Eukaryota > Viridiplantae > Streptophyta > Magnoliopsida > Asparagales > Iridaceae > Iris > Iris macrosiphon. The sequence continues at coordinate 503,192 of JAYESA010000084.1, forward strand.
GTCCATTCTTATAGAGGAGACACTACCTGCAGCTTTTTAGATAGCATTTATTTTATGCATTCAGAGAGGTTTATTTGAGTTTATGTCGAGACTTATATTGAGTTTAATTTGAGACTTGTGGTGATTATTTATGTTGGACAGCTAGACTGTAGTTTATCTTTATTGAGACATTGTGTTTGACTTATGTCATTCTTCTTATCTTTTATCGTGCCATTCATTCTTATAGCTATTGTGATTGAGTATATATTATGGACTGTTGAGCAATGTATATTTTATTGTCCTCCATATGTAGTTGATATCATTGACATGTTGTGAGTTATGCTTAGTATTATTGAGACCTAGACATCGTTCTATCGCCGATGCTGCAGCATAGGATGGACGTACCCATGACTCATGCCCAAATTCTGGGTGCGGGTCATGATACATTTTTAGTGGTGGCCCATGTAGGTCTAGCTTCGCAAGTTGTACGATATCGTGGTAGTACGACAACTTAGTTGTACTACTGCGAGCCTGCTTTAGGAAAAAGGATTTAGGATGAGAGTATGCTCAATCACAACTAGGAATTCTGATCTTTATAATGATATACTGAATGATTACTTCCTTTGGAATTTTACTGTCCTTCCTTGATGGTATCGTATTTATTACCCTAATTGATTCCTTTCAGTCTGTCTTCAGGATGCCGCCGAAGACTAGGTCTTTGAGACTGGGAGCAGCAGCTTCAGAGAGGTCTGCCACTTCTCGACCTGGCGAACAGACATCTGGAGTTTCTCCTACATCTCCTGTTCATGTGGGAGTATCTGCAAATGTTAGGATTTTTCCTCCTCCACCTATTCAGAGGATTACCCCAGCTGTGACAGAGAATCTTCTACCACCACCGACTCCGATTCCCGGAGGTATGCCCACTGACGGGGCACAGATGTTCGCACTTATCCAAGGCATATTAGAAGCCCAGAGAGTGACAGAAAAAGCTCAGCGTGTTCAAGTTGAGGCTCAGAGGGTGCAAGCAGAGGCGCACAAGGCACAAACAGAGCTGCTGAGAGAGAGCATGGAGAATGCTTATCAGGTGGCTCTCCAGGCTATGGAGGGAGTAGCACAACACCATCAGCATCGTGGCCAGTAGCACTAGAGGCCGGGTACTATAGTGGACTTTAAGAGGATGATACCTCGAGAATTCAAAGGCACCGAGGGGATACTCTACACTGACGAATGGCTAGAGGATATAGAGAGAAACTTGCGTTTGGCGCAGATTTTGAAGATTCTTCAGATCGAGGCCACTGGCAGTCAGATGTTTGATATCGCGCTGACGTGGTATCGTACAGAGCCGAGACTTACTGACGAAGGACTTACTTGGGAGGACTTCAAGGAGCTCTTCAAGGTGAACTTCTTTCCTGACATAGCTTTGGGAGCATTGGAAAGTCAGTTTCATGAGTTTGTCCAAGGAAGCATGTCAGTCGACGAATATGCCACAAAGTTTTGTCGTTTGAGTCATTTTGCGCCATCGATGATTCAAAACCCAGGAGACTGAGCACAAAAATTCAGGAAGGGGTTGAATAGAGAGATCAAGTCTCGTACTTCGGGATGACGCACTGCCACATTTGAGCATATTCTGATGGATGCCTAGATTGCTAAAGATGACTTGGACCTCAAGCCCAAGAGAGGACGCGACACTTCTGGAGGAACAAGTGGTAAAACAGGACCGGCCAAGAGCCCACACTTTCAACAACAACAGAGGCCGTACCAGCAGCAGCATCAGCAGCACCAGGCACCAGTTCGAGGACACATCTAGCAGCAGCAGCCACAGAGACAGAATCAGCCCATTGTCCAGTGTGCGTATTGCGGGAAGATAGGACATACTAGAGACAATTGTCGAAAGAGGTTGGGTACATGCTTGTCCTGTGGATCATCAGCACATCAGCTTAGGGACTGCCCATCTATTTAGACTCGTCAGGGTAGATCAGCCGCTCAGAGGGGACCACCCAGAGTACCTACGGTACCAGGAAGCCAGCAGAGGGGACCTCTACTTCCACCACAGTAGCAGAGGTTTGCTCAGCACCAGCAGCAGCAGAGAGGAGCACCACAGGGACGAGCATACACCATGACGATTGAGGAGGCCGAGCCAGCTAGAGACATAATTTCAGGTTTAGTTTCTCTCGAATCTAATCCAGCACTTGCATTATTTGATTCTGGCACTTCCCATAGTTTCGTATCTGTATCTTATGCTCTTAAGCATCGTTTAGAAACAAAATTGTTAGATAGAACTTGCAAGATCATGACTGGAGGAGGCATTATCCTAGTCCATGATTATTGCAAGGATCAGAGAGTATCATTGGGAGGCCAAGAGTTGAGCGTGAGTTTACTCGTCATGCCACTTCCGGATACGATATTGTACTCGAAATGGACTGGTTGAGTAGACACCATGCTACTATTGATTGTTACGGAGACAAAGTAATATTTTGACCACCAGGAGAACCAGAGTTTGAGGTCGCCAGAGGAGCAGCGAAGCAGAGCAGAGGCACTTTTTGTGAAGCCAGGAAAGAAGAAGAGGAGTTACCACATCCTCTGATAGCAGAGTTCTTGGATGTATTTCCAGAGGAGTTGCCAGGCTTGCCGTCAGACAAAGATGTTGAATTCTCTATAGACTTGATACCAGGTACGGAGCCCATTTCACAACATGTCTATAGAGTCAACAACAGCGAGCTGGCAGAACTGAAGAAGCAAGTTGAGGAGCTACAGGACAAAGGTTTCATCAGATCCAGTTCATCACCATGGGGAGCTCTGGTATTGTTCGTACCGAAGAAGGATGGCACAGTACGCATGTGTATCGATTATAGAGCTCTAAATAATCTCACTATCAAGAACAAATACCCGCTGCCAAGGATAGATGATCTTTTCGATCAATTGAGTGGAGCAAAGGTGTTTTTAAAGATAGACTTGAGTTCAGGCTATCACCAGGTAAAGGTGAAGAAGGAAAACATACCGAAGACATCTTTTTGGACTAAGTATGGCCAATTTAAATTCACAGTAATGCCGTTTGGTTTAACCAACGCACTAGCAGTATTCATGAACTTGATGAACAAGGTATTCCACCAGTAGCTCGATAAGTTCATAGTGGTTTTCATCGACGATATTATTGTGTATTCGAAGACCCCAGAGGAGCACGAAGAGCACTTGAGGATGGTCTTGGAGACTCTCAGAAAAGAGGAGTTATACGGGAAGCTTTCAAAGTGCGAGTTCTTCCTTGATAAAGTTGAATTCCTTGGACATATGGTGACGGGTGACAGAATTTCAGTTAACCCAAAGAAGATAGAGGCAGTGGAGTCATGGGCTACCCCCAGTTCGGTAGCTGAGATCAGGAGTTTTCTCGGACTAGCAGGATACTACAGAAGATTTGTACAAGACTTCTCCAAGATTGCAGAGAGAATGACTAGGCTGACCAAGAAAGATATAGATTTTGTCTGGACAGAGGAATATCAGGCCGCATTTGATGAGCTGAAGAAGAGATTAACGATAGCTCCAGTTTTGACATTGCCATCAGGGAAAGGTGGTTTCACTATCTACAGTGATTCTCCAGGAAAGGGTTTGAATTGCGTTCTTCAGCAGCATGGAAAGATAATTGCCTATGATTCAAGACAATTACACCCTCATAAAAAGAACTATCCCACCCATGATTTGGAGTTAGCAGCAGTTATCTTCGCTCTAAAGCTGTGGAACAAGAGCTTGAAGTACGTATTTATACAGAAGGAGCTGAACATAAGGCAGAGGAGATGGTTAGAGTTGATGAAAGAATTCGATATCTCATTACAGTTGTAGCGCCCCGTTCCTCCTATTCGAGGAGCGCGGCTAAGAAACACAATACGGTATCGTTCGATCGGGATAGATTGAATTAAGAACTCGTCCTCGTTATGGATTTGTTTCTTCGGAATCGATTCCCATATTCAGTGGACTGTGCCCCAAGGATCGGCTTAGCGGCAGAGTCAGGAGGGACCTCTCCGCTGCTATCTTTTATTGCCTCAGTTTTCGATGTCGCTTGTTGCTTTCGTGCTTTGAGTTGGTTTTGAGATTTGCTTGTTTTCCTTGAACGGTTTCGATGGTTTTCATTATTTTCGTTCATTGACTTGCACTTCTATTCCGAGATTGGAAAGAGAGGAAGAAGTATTAATCGAGCTGTTCGTGTGCAGGTGAACGAGCAGTAGGTGGCTTGCGAGCGGAGTCGTGAAGCGCCTCTTTCCTTCTTCTTTCCAAAAATCTAAGTGAGTGGCTACCAACCCGATTAGCTAGCCTTGCTTCTAAGCCTCACTACTTCGCCCCGATCAAACGATACCAAGTAATAATAAAAGAGATCAAGATAAAAAGGGAATAGACTTGGAAATATTGCTTGTCAACTAAACTTATGAACGGTTATCATCCTATATGCTAGTTCGTTTATAACTATTCTATGAATCGTGCTAAGTATGGAAATATATGCTTGTTAAGAAATAAACTGTCAGGATGACTATGCTAAACTGTTATGCTATAGAACAAATTCTATGAGTGCTCTTGATCATGGACAACTTGTGCACAAGGTATGTTATGAGTTCCGCGGACGGTCACCGGGGCGCCGGGACCGATCCGATCCGGACGGAACGTATGTATAGTCGTATGTTATGGGGCAAAGTGTTATGCAGCGGGGCTCGCCACCTGCGTTGTATATCATTTATGTCTTGAGACTATAACCCGTCCCTTCGTGGCATCAAGCCAGTGATCCTATGTATATTTAAACCTGTTGCATACTAACTTGTGTCTTCGTTTCAGGGAAGGCATGGTAAGTATTGTGCAGGTAATTCAGACGGGCAGGTAAAATCCACCGAATGATGGCACGTTTATTTCAGTAAATTCAATATGCTGCTTACTTGTAAATGGACTAAGGCAAGATTGGTATAGTCAGGCTAGTTCACCTTTAACAACATGTTTCGATATGCTGACCCTCGTTGAAACAGGTTCTCCGCACCAAGGCGAACCGAGCGAGGAGCCGAAGTCGTCTACCCGATCCAGTCCAAGCTGTTGGCGCATCTTCACCGCGCCTCGAAGCCTTTTGAAGCCAGAAGCTGCAACTCTTCATACACAAATGCAGCTCCGTGGCAAAGCTATCCTCCAGCCTGGAGGTCTTTATCGTTTGAGTTTATAAAGGGATGTAATGTACAGGACTGCTATCTCATTTTGAGTCATCTCTTTTGTAAGCCGTTCGGCATATTAGCTAACTCGTTCAAGAGTTTGTAATAGATGTTCATTATCAATAAAGAGAACTTTTCCATATTATAAATCTGTGTTTCAATTTATCTGCGTACTCTGAATATGTGCTTGCTATGCAAATTATTAAAGCCTTGTGCGGGCGCAACTCCAGGCCCACACGGCGGCCACGATTCGGGGGACGCCTCAAACGATTCTACAGAATCGGGTCGTGACATAGTGGTATCAGAGCACAGATTCAAAGTTCCTTAGACTTCGTGCTGGAAAAGTTTCTTTAACGATCAAAATTCCTGTGCGAACTCTTGAACTCGCTAGGCCAAAATGAAATACGTTCATGCAATAAGTCCATAATACATTATGATCCTAATATAATTTACCTTCTTTTGAAGGAATGAATCCAGCGCAATCTGTAGCGCAAGCACCGAACGAAATACAAGAAAGCATTTCGGGCACTTCGGGAAGCTCTCGGAGCCAACGAGGCATATCTCAAGTCGACCCGCTTGAGCGGGTAATGCAAATGTTAGAATCGCAACGACAACAAGATGATGCTCGCCAAGACAAGCTCGAGAGTAATCTAGAGACCCGATTCTCAGTCCAACAAAAGCAGGTAGATGCCCTACAACAGATCGTTCAAACTTTGGCTGCCAACCATTCCGCCGCAACAGCAACGACTCCGGTGGGACAGCCCGTGCTTGAAGTGGAGATGCCTCAAATTCCAAGGCCGAGGGACGTGACTGCCTTCAACTTGGGCCATTTCAAGAAGGTCTGCAACACCCCATTCAACGGGACTGAGGACTCGGTGGTAGCTCTAGATTGGCTAGCCGAGCTCGAAGATCACTTCGCTCTGCTAGAGGTCCCCGAAGATAAGCGCGTCATCTGCGCGCAACTACAGCTCCGCCTCAACGCACACGATTGGTGGGACGTACATCGACGATCTCTCCAATTTGATCACGGAGAGGAGGCGATCTCGTGGACGACCTTTCGTGCTGCGTTCGAAGAGGAGTTTATACCCCCTCCAGTACAACGTTAAATGGAGAATAATTTCGTGCAACTGAGGCAGGGCAGTTTGACTGTGAAGCAGTACTCCGCCGAATTCAACCGACTCTCCAAATTCGCTAGGGCCTATTTACCTGATGCAGCGAGTCGAGCCAGAAGGTTTGAAGGTGGACTACGCCCTGCCATCCATTCGCACGTGGTCAATAATCAGTACGGGACAATGCGTAAAGTCATGAATCACGTCCTATCTCTCGAACCGCAGTATCCTCACGTTTCCATCGGCGCTGTGCATACCTACAATCACAAATGCCAAGGCAACGATAGAGGAAATACCACTGCAAAATGTCCTAACCACGGCGGTTCACAAAAAGGAAACCCGAGACCATTCTGTAATTACTGTAAAAGGCAAGGGCACACTACTGATAGATGTTATAGTAGAAAAGGTCTATGCTTCAACTGTGGCAGGCCAGGCCACGTAGCTCGGGATTGTCCACTCCCCTCTGAGCTCCTGCCTCAACCCAATAATCCCTAACGGTTGGTTCTATTCCTAAGTTTTGGGACGAAACTTCCAATTAGTTGGGTAGGATGTAGCGCCCCGTTCCTCCTATTCGAGGAGCGCGGCTAAGAAACACAAGACGGTATCGTTCGATCGGGATAGATTGAATTAAGAACTCGTCCTCGTTATGGATTTGTTTCTTCGGAATCGATTCCCATATTCAGTGGACTGCGCCCCAAGGATCGGCTTAGCGGCAGAGTCAGGAGGGACCTCTCCGCTGCTATCTTTTATTGCCTCGGTTTTCGATGTCGCTTGTTACTTTCGTGCTTTGAGTTGGTTTTGGGATTTGCTTGTTTTCCTTGAACGGTTTCGATGGTTTTCATTGTTTTCGTTCATTGACTTGCACTTCTATTCCGAGTTTGGAAAGAGAGGAAGAAGTATTAATCGAGCTGTTCGTGTGTAGGTGAACGAGCAGTAGGTGGCTTGCGAGCGGAGTCGTGAAGCGCCTTTTTCCTTCTTTTTTCCAAAAATCTAAGTGAGTGGCTACCAACCCGATTAGCTAGCCTTGCTTCCAAGCCTCACTCCTTCGCCCCGATCAAACGATACCAAGTAATAATAAAAGAGATCAAGATAAAAAGGGAATAGACTTGGAAATATTGCTTGTCAACTAAACTTATAAACGGTTATCATCCTGTATGCTAGTTCGTTTATAACTGTTCTATGAATCGTGCTAAGTATGGAAATATATGCTTGTTAAGAAATAAACTGTTAGGATGACTATGCTAAACTGTTATGCTATGGAACAAATTCTATGAGTGCTCTTGATCACGGACAACTTGTGCACAAGGTATGTTATGAGTTCCGCGGACGGTCACCGGGGCGCCGGGACCGATCCGATCCGGACGGAACGTATGTATAGTCGTATGTTATGGGGCAAAGTGTTATGCAGCGGGGCTCGCCACCTGCGTTGTATATCATTTATGTCTTGAGACTATAACCCGTCCCTTCGTGGCATCAAGCCAGTGATCCTATGTATATTTAAACCTGTTGCATACTAACTTGTGTCTTCGTTTCAGGGAAGGCATGGTAAGTATTGTACAGGTAATTCAGACGGGCAGGTAAAATCCACCGAACGGTGGCACGTTCATTTCAGTAAATTCAATATGCTGCTTACTTGTAAATAAACTAAGGCAAGATAGAAACCCACAAAATATGCATGCTTCACTAAACAACGTGTTGATTGGTATAGTCAGGCTAGTTCACCTTCACCAGCATGTTTCGATATGCTGACCCTCGTTGAAACAGGTTCTCTGCACCAAGGCGAACCGAGCGAGGAGTCGAAGTCGTCTACCCGATCCAGTCCAAGCTGTTGGCGCATCTTCACCGCGCCTCGAAGCCTTTTGAAGCCAGAAGCTGCAACTCTTCATACACAAATGCAGCTCCGTGGCAAAGCTATCCTCCAGCCTGGAGGTCTTTATCGTTTGAGTTTATAAAGGGATGTAATATACAGGACTGTTATCTCATTTTGAGTCATCTCTTTTGTAAGCCGTTCGGCATATTAGCTAACTCGTTCAAGAGTTTGTAATAGATGTTCATTATCGATAAAGAGAACTTTTCCATATTATAAATCTGTGTTTCAATTTATCTGCGTACTCTGAATATGTGCTTGCTATGCAAATCATTAAAGCCTTGTGCGGGCGCAACTCCAGGCCCGCACGGCGGTCACGATTTGGGGGACGCCTCAAACGATTCTACAGAATCGGGTCATGACAACAGTACCACCCAGGAAAGGTCAACGTAGTAGCTGAAGCCTTGAGCAGGTATCCGATGGCTATGTACTTAACTACAGATAGACATTTATTGGCCGAACTTGAGAGCTTGGGAATTGAAGTGCTAGTTCCAGGTGTTGAGATTTAGATGTGGGGATTGCAGATATAATCAGAGCTGATGGATAGAATTAAAGTTGCACAGTATTATGATGAGACTCTGAGGAGTATCAGGGCACAAGTTCGGACAAGATTGACAGACAACTTCACTATTGCGGATGATGGATCTTTACGGCATGGCACGAGGATGTGTATGCCAAATGGAGATATGCGCGAAGAGGTTTTGCAGGAGGTATATCGCTCTCAGTACTCGATGCATCCCGGTGCCAACAAGATGTATCGAGATTTGAGGGAGCACGTATGGTGGTATGGTATGAAGCACGAGGTAGCACGCTTTGTATCCCGATGTTTAGTATGCTAGCAGGTAAAGGCAGATCGACAGAGGCCAAGGGGATTGCTTCAACCTTTGTCTATTCCAGAATGGAAGTGAGAGCATGTGACTATGGACTTCGTTTCAGGAGTTCCACGTTCTCTAGGAGAAAAAGACGCGATTTGGGTCATCGTAGATAGGTTGACCAAATCAGCCCACTTCTTACCATTCAAAGTGGGTACATCGACAGAGAAGCTAGCAGAGATGTACGTACGACAGATTGTCAGATTACATGGAGTTCCTGTGAGTATCGTCTCAGATCGGGATAGTCATTTAACTTCCCATTTCTGGAGGAGTCTGCAGGCTAGCTTGGGCACTCAGCTCAAGTTTAGTACCGCGTATCACCCCCAGACAGACGGACAGTCTGAAAGGACTAATCAGACTCTTGAAGATATGCTACGCGCTTGCATTTTGGATCTAGGAGGTTCTTGGGAGGATCATCTACACCTAATAGAGTTTTCTTACAATAACAGCTACCAGGCCAGCATTGAGATGTCACCATTCGAGGCTTTATATGGACGAAGGTGTCGTACACCGTTATCTTGGGATGATATCGAAGAGAGAGCTTTATTAGGACCAAAAATGGTCGTGGATGCAGCAGAAAACGTGAAACTTATCAGAGACAGACTGCAAGTGGCGCAGGACAGTCAACGGCATTGGGCCGATAGCCACCATAGACCCCTAGAGTTTCAGGTATAGGTTTTGTTATTTTGGTTTGTGATTGTTTTATTTTAGATTGCGTGTTAAGACTGTTTATTCTAGGTTGGCGATTTGGTGTTCCTACGGATTTCCCTGACACGGGGCACAATTTATTTTGGTAGAGGCAAAAAGCTTAGTCCATGATACATCGGACCTTTCGGTATTCTTGCAAGGGTCGGTGCAATAGCTTATAGACTGGACTTGCCGCCTGCTCTAGATGGAGTACATGATGTATTCCACGTGTCACAGCTGAGATGGTAGATGACAGATCCTAGTCACGTACTAGATCACTCAGAGATCGAGGTTGGACCAACTCTCAGTTATCCCGAACAGCCCGTGGAGATCTTCGATCATAGAGAGAAGGTATTGCGGAACCGGACTATTCCTTTGGTTCGTGTTGCATGGAGACATCACTCTCCAGGCGAGTCAACCTGGGAGAGAGAGGACGAAATGCGCGAGCAGTATGCGTATCTCTTCGAGACTTGAGGTATAATTCCTTGTTTGATTATTTTTTCTTGTGCTAGTTTATTTCAATTTTGAGGACAAAATTCTTTTAAGGAGGGTAGACTTGTCACTACCACATTTCAGAATAGGGGTATTTTCGCCTTTTTATTTAATTAATTTAATGTGTTAATATATTGCATGATATTTATATATTATATATAGTGTTCCTTAAATGCATGAGTTAGTGAACTGGACCTAGAAACCTCTAGATGAGCCCCTGACCAAATTATAGGGTTATGGATTTTAATTAGCATTTTGGGGAATTAAATATTGGGGATTATAATTTATTATTTGTGATTTTATTTGATTGTTGTACCTTACCGTTGCTTCGTTATTAGGAATGCTACACTAGTTTTTGCCTTCCAACAAATTTTATACCTTTGTCCTAGACATGCCAGTCTTCTATCCTGACCCTTGTGTAACTCATAAATATGCTCTGTTGTGCTTCATTTTAGTCGCACAACATTCATCGTAAAGGTTTATATTTAATTTCAAATAAATTCAACTTTAAATCTTTGTGCGTTCCAATCAAAATTGGAGACACAATCTTGACCCATTTTAAGCAACACAAATTATGAAAAAATTCTATTCTGAGTCTTCTACGTTCATGACACTTGTGTCCACCTAATTTTAACCCTATATGCTTCCAATTAATTTTAGAACACCATTTACATCAATTTTAATTAAATTGGTGTAATGACCCAACTTAACCCAAAACTAGATCCAACACCAAACGAAACCCCAATTTACACCCTCAAGACTCATACTAAACACCACACACCCTTTTAACCACTATATCACACCAAACATGGTATTTTCTCTCATTTAATCCAAAAACCCCACTTTATATAATTTTCCAATTGTTGGAAACTTTTATGCAAAAGTGCATTGAGGTGTCCACACCCCATTGGACACAACACATGAAGAAACCTCCATTTTTCTTTATTGACCGGTCATGTGATTTTTTTTCATAATTTTGGAGTGTGTAACACTCAACATCAATCCCTCATCAAATCTTAGCCATCCATTTTTGAAATAAACCATCCTAGCCCTTTAAACTTCTACATGTAGAAAGAAGCCCATCCCATGGAGTGGTTGACCGGCCCAACTCCCTAGGTCAACATTAAACCCTATTCCTCTACATATATATATAACTTTTCTCCTTATTTTTTTCATCTACACCATCACCTAAACAAACCTAACCGAACCTATCTCACCCCTCTACTGTTCGCCTCCACCCTCATCCCTTGCTCGTCGGAGCCCGTTCCCGACCGCCACCGACGCCTCCTTCCACCATCACCATCATCATCATCATCATCTACATCATCGTCACCGCCACACCGACGCCAATCCCGGCAGCGCCACCACCAACACCACCAACACCACCGAGCCACAGCATCCCAGCACGACCCCGCTGATCGCCTGAACTCCCAACCCCCGACCGAGCAGTCCTCTGTCGAGCACGACCGTGACAGCAGCCACTGAACCACTCCCCTACTCCGACAGCAGCGATGACCCGTCGACACCCCGATCACCTGAGCAGCAGTCACAGGAGCAGCCGAGCCACCACCGTGACATCACCACCTCAACGTCAAATACACCCCCTCGTGCACGTGCACGTGCACGCCGAGGCCAAGGTTCGAAGTACCTTCTCTTGTGATTTGTGTGAACGTATGAATACTGTTAGGATTTAGCGTGTCGCTTTATGATATATTTTGTTACATGTTCATCGCGAGACACTATGCAAGAAAATCCAAAACTAGTTGCGTGTGTGTATATGCATAAAATATTAGTTTATATATATATATATATATATATATATATATATAAGTAATCAATTGCTAGTACTAGTTATGTTTGTAATATATGTATACGTAGTTGCGTATGACCATAAGTGTAATTTATGGATATCCCGCATTTACATTTGACTGTATAATCCTAAGAAATTATGAGTTAATCGCCTTGTGTACACCGACGTACTGGCTAGACATGTGTTAGAGATTGACTTTCTGATTATGCACATCAATTGAGATATGACACCCGTGCAGTTAGATGCACACTTGAACCTGTTAGATGACCAGTATCGCCCCTAGCGTAGTCTCTGAGTTCAGTGTATTTATGATTGTATGTATGCTAGTGTATCGACTGATGCAATATTATATATAAATAATGTCTATAGGACTGTTGGATTGTTCAGACAAGACTTCGAAAATGGGACATTGGTATTGCCAGCAAAGGACCACAGGTGAGTATATTCTCTGACAGTTTTCATTATGTTGATCATCTCTATGATTCTAGTTGTATAGCGTACATGATTCTGATACTATGGATACACGAGTTAGCATCATCAAGACCTGTCACGAGGAGTTGTGATTGGAATCCATCGTACTAGCTGGGGACGGGAAATATTAGTAGATTATGTGATCATATCAAACTCTACATGAATCATAGCTCACCCCACACCACACGTCGGGTGCAACCTGACCATTACATGCCTCATAGCATGTTATGTATGATTAGCCTGACTATTACTCGCATCATAGCTAACTGGATGGTTAGCCTGACCTTACATGAATCATAGCTAATCATACATAGCAAGCCTGATTTGTCCCAAGCCGATCACATGATAGACTGATGTTTCACACACTTAGCTAGATATTCTAGACATGTATTTACAATATATAGTTCTAGTATTCACTTATATTTCAGTTCATTGTTCTAGCATGCACTTGTATTTCTATTCATGGCTAGTTGTACCATTGATGATGATATGTTCTCCAGTATTTCTATTTCCAATATTTTATTATCTCCAGTATTTTTTATTGCTAGTATTTATATCCATCTTGTATTTCTTTATACTGTATTATAGTTTTTGTCAATATACATAGAACTGCTGTTAGTGCTTGTACTTTGCTCCAATCCTGACTGAATATTTTTCCCGAGGATCTTGAGGATTTATGTCCTACACATTATGGACTAGGTATAGATGCAGACTACGTACCAGAGAGCTAAGATGAGTCCATTCCTGTAGAGGAGACACTACCTGCAGCTTTTTAGACAGCATTTATTTTATGCATTCAGAGAGGTTTATTTGAGTTTATGTTGAGACTTATGTTAAGTTTAATTTGAGACTTGTGGAGACTATTTATGTTGGACAGCTAGACTGTAGTTTATCTTTATTGAGATATTGTGTTTGACTTATGTCATTCTTCTTATCTTTTATTATGTCATTCATTCTTATATCTATTATGATTGAGTATATATTATGGACTGTTGAGCAATGTATATTTCATTATCCTCCGTATGGAGTTGATATCATTGACATGTTGTGAGTTATGTTTAGTGTTATTGAGACATAGACAGCGTTCTACCGCCGATGCTGCGGCATAGGCTGGATGTACCCACGACTCATGTCCAAATTTTGGGTGCGGGTCGTGATACCTTGAACCTTCTCTTCTGAAGATTTATCGAGTTTACTAGCCATCCAGTGAACATGGTGTCTTAAACTGTTCAGCTATTGTTGTAAACTTAAATCAATAAATATCACACAACTCCTTTTTTCAAAATTATATCTATTTATTTGTTCATTTTGGCCCTGAACATATGCTTGGTTTCATGAGTGTTCTTAAAGAATTCAGCCTTATAATTCTCATAGAAGCGGCCCCACTTCCACACTCACATAGGTGACTTCCTAACAAGATTATCTTGCTATACTCTACTTGAATTTTAAGTCATATGAATCATTAAAAGCAAAGCTTATCCTAGTATTCTTTGCAGGTGACACTGTTATCTTTCATCCTAGGGAATGGAAGGAGTATTTAAATACTCGTCAGTGTCATTTTCAAAATTTTACATAATTAGGTTGTCCCTTTGAACCTAGATCTTGGGATCTCTAGTAAACTAGGGTGGGTTTTCCATTATGGAATCTCTTTTATCATAGGCTTCAAGCCCATTCCCCTCGATGACTTATAAACTTTCTCACTTATCAAACCTTTAGTTAGTGGACCCGCAAGATTTTTATTTGATTTTACATAATCAATCGTGATTATGCCATTAGAGAGAAGTTGCCTAACGGTATTATGATATCTCCTGATGTGTCTTGATTTACCGTTATAAATATGACTGTGTGCCCTACCGATAGCAGATTGACTATCACAATGTATACAAATTGCTGGTACATGTTTTAGCCCATATTGGAATATCCTTCAAGAAATTTTGAAGCCACTCTGCTTCTTCACTTGCTTTATCCAAAGCTATGAACTCAGATTCCATTATTGATCTGGCTATGCACGTTTATTTTGTGGACTTCCACGATATTGTTATACCTCTAAGTGTAAAGACATATCTACTTATGGATTTTGAGTCTTTAGTATCAGATATCCAATTTGCATCATTGTATCCTTCGAGTACACATGGGTATTTAGTCTAATGCAATCCATAATCTTTGGTATATCTTAGATATCTGAGTACTCTCATGATTGCCTTCCAGTAATTTTCTCATGGATTACTCGTATATCTACTCAGTTTGTTAACAGATTGAGCTATGTCTGGTCGCGCACAATTTATGACATACATTAGGCTCCCAATTATACGAGAATACTCCACTTGTGATACACTTATATCGGTATTCTTCACTAAATGAAGATTTAAATCTACTGGAGTTTTTGTAATGTTATTATCGTTTTGATTATATTTCTCTAAGATCTTCTTAATGTAATGAGATTGAGATAATATCAGCCCATCTGGCATTTTGAAAATCTTAATTCCTAATATAATATCTGCAACTCCCAGATCTTTTATACCAAAGTTTTTGATTAAGATCTTCTTTATATCCTGGATCATGTTATGGTTACTACCTATTATCAGTATAGCATCCACATATAGGCATATAATGACATATCCAGTTTGTGTGTTTTTAGAATATACACATTTGTCACACTCATTAATTTTGAATCCATTTGACATCATTACATTTTTAAACTTTTGGTGCCATTGTTTAGGTGCTTGTTTAAGTCCATATAGAGACTTAACTAGTTTGCACACCTTTCTTTCGTTACCTGCCACTATGAATCCTTCTGTTTGATTCATGTAGATTTCTTCTTCTAAGTCACCATTTAGAAAGACAGTCTTTACATCCATTTGATGTATTTCAAGATTGTGCAATGCTGCAATTGCAATTAACATCCAAATTGATGTTATTCTAGTTACTGGTGAATATGTATCAAAATAATCAATTCCTTGTTTTTGATTATATCCTTTGACAACCAGTCTTGCTTTATATTTATCAATAGTTCCATCAACTTTCATCTTCCTCTGGAATATCCACTTGCAGCCTAATGGCTTACACCCGGGAGGATGATCAACCAATTCTTATGTATGGTTTTGCATGATGGACTCTATTTCACTAATGATAGGTTCTTTCCAAAGTGGTGCCTCTCGTGTAGACATTGCTTCTTTGAATGTTTGAGGCTCATTTTCTAACATAAATTTTAGAATTTTAGGTCCAAAGGACTTCTCTGTTCTAGACCTCTTACTATGTCTAGGCTCATCTTCCTTATCTGCATATTTATTTTGACCATCATGTCTAATATCATCATAATTTCTTTTGAATGTTTTTATTTCATGTATCTTCTTACATAAAAAGATATCTCAAAGAATCAAGCATTCTTAGATTCAATAATTGTATTATTATGTATCTCCGGAATGTCTGACTTATGTACGAGAAACCGATAAGCAGAATTATTTTCAGCATATCTTATAAATATGCCGTCGAAGGTCTTAGGACCTATCTTGACCTTTTTAGGCAATGGAATTGCCACTTTTGCAAGATATCCCCACATTTTAAGGTATTTTCCATAATTTATATGGGTCTTTTTCTTTTTCTTGTGGGGCACCTTATTTAAAAGGTAGTTGAGTGTATGTACAACTTCTACCCATAAGTTATCGGGTAGACCATGAACTTAAAGAATTCATTATTAGCAGTAACTTGTAAAAACTGTAAAAAGTACGTTATTGCATATTCATTAGTAGAAAAAAAAACTAGCATGTCTCATATACAAAGAAAACGCACAGACTAAATTAGAATTTAAGAAAGAACTGCATTTTATGCATGTAAAGTTGCTCTTACCATCTCTTCCCCACTCAAAGTCATCATAGATTTAAATAGATTTAAGTGCTTTGTCTCATGTACACAATCTTGTTAGCCAATTTGGCAAGTGGGTCGATGACCGGTTCATGCCTTGACAACATTGGCAGGGAACATGACAGTTTAGCTCTTGTAAAAAAAATGACCAAATCTCATCAAATTATTGCTGTGAAACATAACTTCAGGAGAAGGCTTATCATTAAGGGTCTATTATTATAAAACAATAATCAATAAAAGCTTTCTTAAGTGCACATGGTTTTCCCAAAATGACTGCTATTGACAGCTGTGGGATTTAAAAGAAAACGAGCCAGAGGTCTTTAAGCAAAGACTTGGACACGTTTCCATGAATAGAATTCCTACTAAACTTGGACATGTTTCCATGCATAGAATTCATGCTTCAGTGAATTCTCATAACAGAATAATAAAATCAATTATTTAACTCTTTGAATGAAGTATATTGACAATCGATCGCTTGTACTTTTTATTTTTTAATGGAGCTTTCTTATGTGCCATTACTGATCGATAGAAGAAGACTAGGATGATAATGAGATAAAATTACTGCATTTTTTAGTAGGGTACAACATCAGTATTAAAGGTTTTAAACCTTAGGCTAGAAGATTAAGGTTATTTAACAAACATTATGTTCTAGTTAAGCATGAAATTGATTTGACAATTTAATCACCATATTTACTAGCATATCAAGATGTACTAGTCAATCCCAAAGCAAGAAAAATAATATTAGAATAACATATGAACCTAAGCACTGATCTCAACACGTCCACTCTGGAGATTGCTAACAGGATGGTTTCCCCCATGATGACCAAACTTCAATTTAAATGTCTTACCACCCAATGCTTGGCCAAGCAATTGATAACCCATGTAAATTCAAAAATAGGAACCTTTCCAACTATTTCTTTTTATGTTATCACAAACCAAAAAGTATTATACTACCGAGTGTACTACTATACTGAAACAAAATTCCTATTAGACTTATAGAACTAAACACAAAGTAGCGTAAAATTAGAATGGAAAATACAAGCCAGAAAACTTGTAAATTTTTCTGTAAACCAAATACATAGTAGAGAAAAATACAAAAAAAAAGAATATTGTCTTAAGATTGTTAGTAAAATATACTATGTATTGCATATATAATCATAATTACAAATAAATGTAAATAAACAAAATATAAATAAACGATCTAACCGGACCGAGGCTTAAACTTGGTTCAATGTCCTTAAGACAATATTTGTCCCACACAGGTGCTTACGGTTTAACGGTGTTAGTCTCCCAGGATACAACGGTACTCCTCCTTCGGTAGCAGAATTTTACACCGTAGGAACTGACGAAACAATGATGGGTGTCTGTCTCTTGGACTTGATGCTTGAGTGTATGAATGAATGAATGAATTAATTAATTAATTAATTAATTGCTTGGATTCATGACTCTTTTATCTATGATGAAGTGACACAAAGGAATGGACACAATATTTCATTTCAAAGAGACACAACCATTAAAATATTCATTCAATAATTAATTATTAAATTATTTCCAATAGATACTTCCTAGGAGTTTGAATAAAATTTCCATTTATCAACATATGACAGAGATTCTTTTAATCAATTATTATTATTTTTGGATATTTTTATTTATACTAATATAAGGTGGCTTAGAAACGATTTAACATGAGCCGTCTAAGCCGTTTATAAATACTTCATTGATTATTTTAAATAATTAACTAATTATTTAACTACCTAATATAGTTTAATTATAATATAACTAAATATCTTTAACTATTATTTTGGTTGTTTAAGTTTAATTTTTAGGAATGACAATGTTTATAATAAACAAGTATTCGGGCACACATATTACGTGTGCAATTTTTTTATTAGAAAATTTGATACATATATGTCTAACTTGCTATTCAAATTTAGGAAAAAAGAAAGAAAGAAAGAAATATGAAAAAGTGATAAAAGATAATATTCTAGGTATTTCATTCATCATGATATTACATATATATACATCCACATATCAACTTGGGGCCTAAGTCACATGGCCAATCACCATAAATATAATTTAATCCTAATACCCCAATCACCATATATAGCCAGCCAATCACCATATATAACTAATCACCATAAATGCAATTTAATGATACAATTTAATCCCAATACCCCCCTCAAGTTGGAGCATGCAAGTCACAAATGCCCAACTTGTGCAAAAAAAACTCAAATTGCCGTTTGCACAAAGCTTTGGTGAAAACATCCGTCAGTTGCCCATCCGTTGGCACATGAGATAGGCGAATAACTCCAGCAAGAATATCATCCCTAAAAAAAATGATAATCCACCTCAATTTGTTTTGTACTCTCATAAAAAACTGGGTTCTGCGCAAGATGTAAAGCAGATTGACTATCACAAAATAAATTCATATCACACGAATGTTGCACCCCCAAACTGCCAAGCAACCCCTTGAGCCACTTAAGCTCACACGTGACTGCCTCTATCGTACGGTACTCTGCTTAGGCCAAAGAATGAGACACCGTCACCTGTTTCTTCGTCTTCCAAGAGATGGGCGAATCACCAAGAAAAACTAATCAACCAGACAAAGAGCATCGTGTGATGGGACAACTCGCCCAATCAGAATCATACCACCCCCGGAGCCGCAAATCACAGTCAGAGCAAAGAAAAATGTCGTGATCGGGACAACCCTTCAGATATCTAACAACTCTCAAAGCCATATCCCAATGATCATGCCAGGACTCATACATAAACTGTGACAAGATGTGAACATCATAAGCTAAATTCGGCCGAGTAAACGAAAGATAAATCAGCCGTACCATAAGCCGTCGATATGCTTCCCCATCAAACAAAAGTGTACTTGTAGAGCATGCCAGTTGATGATGTTGTTCCATGGAAAAGCTTGCGGGTTTTGCCCATAAAATCTTGTCTCAGAAATAATGTCAAGTGTAATTTTCGTTGATACAGAAAATACCTTCCGCACTTCGAGCTACCTCAACACCAAGAATAACTTTAACGCCCCAAGGTCCTTCATGTGAAAGCATATACTCAAATAATTCTTAAAGGCAGTAAGAGCAGCAAAATTATTGCCAGAGATAATCAAATCATCGAGATACACAAGAATATTTAACTGAATATCGCCCTTATGAAGAGTAAAAAGCGAATAGTCAGAGCACGATTGGCAAAATTTGTACTCCCGCAAAGAAGATACAAACTTCGCAAACCAACAAGGCGCTTGTTTAAGCCCATAAAGAGATTTTCGAAGCCGACATACCTGACCAGGGTGTTTGGTTTGGAAACTACGTGGTAGTTTCATATACATTTCTTAGGTAAGGTCTCCATGTAGGAATGCATTGTGAACATCCATCTGATGTAGTTTTTAATTCTTTGCTGCTGCTATAGCTAGAAAGGCACAAACAGTAACCATTTTTGCAACCGGAGCAAAAGTAACAGTATAATCAATTCCTTCAACCTGATGATTTCCAAAAACCACCAAACAGGCCTTAAGCCGCTCAATACTCCCATCAGACTTATACTTTATCTTGTACACCCACCGGCTCCGCAGAGCATATTTTCCAGCCGAAAGCATCTCTATGGTCCAAGCACCACTATCCTCAAACGCCCGTATCTTCTTCTGCATAGCTTCTCGCCACCCTACATCTTTAACCGCCGCTTTAAAGGAGGCTGGTTCTGTACCTATAGTTACAGCTGCAAGAAAATTTATGTGTCCCAGAGAAAATCGGTCACAATTCAAAAAATGTGTTATAGGATAAGAAGTACCTGAGGAGTGATTGGACGTGGTGGAACGTTGGGAGGGAGGACTATGAGATAACTTTCGTATTGTATTTGTAACAAAGTCACCGAGCTTCACAAACGAAATATTAGTACGCATGCCATGCCCCAGTGCACCCTCACCATTCAACACCACCACCACCGCATCATCCTCTGCTGTCATAGTCGCCACGGTTGCCTCCGCCACGGTGGCCTCCGTTGCCGCATCTTCCACGACGGCCTCGGCCGCTCTGTCCTCCACGGCGGCCTCAGCCTCTACGACGACCATCACATCCATATGAGGTAGATCAAACCCCAAAGCATTATCGCCCAAGACAAGGGGCACCAGGTCAGGAGGAGCTATATCACCACGATCATCTTCAACAGAATAGGGGAACTCATTCTCATAAAATTTAACATCTTGAGAGACAAAAGAAATCACCAGTAGCTAGATTATACAATTTTCAACCCTTCATGCCATGGGGGTATCCCACAAAAATACACTTTCGACTGCTAGGAGCAAACTTATCCATCTTAGTTTTTTGGTTGTGGACAAAACAAAGACAACCAAAAACACGTAATTCATCATAAGAAGGAGGAGCACCAAATAATATTTCATAGGGGGTTTAAAACCAAGAAGGCTCGAAGGAGTTCGATTGATCAAATAACCAGCTGCCAAAATACACTCACCCCAAAAAGAAATTGGCAATTTTTTCTGAAAACGTAAAGCACGTACCACATTCAAAATATGTCTATATTTTCGTTCAACCCTCACATTCTGCTAAGGTGTACCTACACAAGATGTCTGAAACAAAATATTATTCTGTGCAAAGTAGTCGCACAGGAAATTAAAGTTAGTACCATTATCACTTCGCACAATGCGAACTTTGAAATTAAATTGTCGCTCAATCATAGAAAAAATAACGAGAACATCTTGTATACTTTAGTCTTATCAATCAACAAAAATATCCAAACAACACGAGAAAAATTATCCACAATTGTCAAAAAATATCGAGCTCCACACGAAGAAGGCGTATGATACGACCCCCATAGATCACAATGTATCAAATCAAAAATTGCAACAGCCCGAGAGTCACTGACAGGAAAGATACCTTGAGTTTGCTTTACCTGATGGCAAACTTCACATGCCTTATTCACTGAGCTACTAGAGCTACTGACAACAGGAAGTGATTTTACTACTTTATCAGAAGGATGCCCAAGTCGCTGATGCCAAATGTCCAGAGAAGTCGTCCCATTCACTGCCAAGGCCTGAGTCTTCGGTATAATACGAAAGTAGTAGAGTCCGTCCCGCCGTTCACCGAAGCCAATCAGGGTCCTCAAACTGGGGTCCTGTATCATGCACAAATTTTTAGTGAATTGTGCAACATAATTTATATCATCAATAAGATGGGCCACGGAAATTGAATTGCAATATAATTGAGGTACGAATAGAACATTCGTGAGAACCATGCCTGGTGCAAGAGCAATACGCCCGCAGCACGAGGCAACCGCATTCCGTCCGTCCGTCCGAGAGTCTAACCAAACACTCATCCATTGCTGTCACCCCCGACAATAAATCCAAATTTTTCGTAACATGATTCGAAGCTTCTATATCAATAATCCAAAGTGCAATGGACTTACCCGCCATACGATCCTCCGGAGATTTGGCCGAAGAATTACCAAGCATAGAAATAAGTTGTTACCATTGGTCCGGAGTCAATTCCGGCACACCATCGCCGCCTGCACCATCATCTGCCATCTGCGGCTGTGCAGCAACGAAGCCACGTACTGCCACTGCCGCACGCACTTTCGCACCCCGTCCACGTCCACCACCAGCCACATGTCTGCTAAATCAGACATTGAGCGAATCCCACAGTGGTTTCGCCTCCTCAAAGTATGGTATTATCTTCTTCACCGAAGCGTCGATATTATACAAAATTCACTGCACATGCATCGATTGAACGCAATACCAATCCTCCAATTGATCATTCTCCGAAGGTTGATAGACCCATCAACAAACCCAAATTTTCGTCGAGTCCGTAGAGAAAGCCGAATAGATCTCGACCATTCCTTATAATTTTCCCCATGAAATACCACTTTCGTAATTATATTACCCGGATTGTCATTAGAATCAAGGTAATACGGGGATATGGTATCGATCCGCGATACTGCCGGCGTAGAAGTGCTGCCGCCGCCGCCGTCGCCGCTCGTCATGTCGCTGCTCGACATACCGCCACCGCCGTCGCTCGAAGAAAACATGTCCTAGCCGTCAGGCTCTGATACCATGTGAAGAAGTGATAGGAGATAATATTCTAGGTATTTCATTCATCATGATATTACATATATATACAT
This sequence comes from Iris macrosiphon, assembly GCA_036927795.1. NCBI lineage: Eukaryota > Viridiplantae > Streptophyta > Magnoliopsida > Asparagales > Iridaceae > Iris > Iris macrosiphon. Next base: position 525,652 of record JAYESA010000084.1, read on the forward strand.
TCACATATCAACTTGGGGCCTAAGTTACATGGTCAATCACCATAAATACAATTTAATTACAATACCCCAATCACCATATATAGCCAGCCAATCACCATATATAGCTAATCACCATAAATATAATTTAATGATACAATTTAATTCCAATAATAAAAATAAAGTTACCCAAGAAAATATTTGTGAAAAAAATCTATTAAAATTCTGAAATATCCCCTGACTTGTTGCAAAAAAATTTGCTTGTCCCCTTCTTGTGTTTCAAATCCAGTAGTCCGATAACTTCAATTTGATTTTATTCTTTCTTTTACCTCTGTTTGCATATAAATTATGTAAATGGAAAACAAAAAGTCTAATCCTAGTAATCTTGACTTAGAGAAGTCCGGTCAGTCTTTTCCGGTCATATGTAGGGGTGCAACTGGGACGGGGTCGGTCGGAGTTTAGCTCAATTCGAGTCCAATCAGATGAATCATAAGTTTAGTCCGATCCAAGTCTGGTCCAACCTCTGGTTCAACATATGTAGTCCAAGACGAAGTCCGGAGGATCGGATTAGGCTCAGATTGGGTCGAATCCATCTGATTTATCGAACTCTAATATGATATTTAAAATAATTTTAAATAATGATATTATTAAATATATAATCAAATAACAATCAAGTCTCAATCATTACAAAATACAAACTGAAATAAGATTTATGATAAGGTGTTAAAAAGTTTGAATAAACAAATTTAGTATTTAAACTTTTTATTTAAGAAGTATGAAGCTATATATATATATATATATATATATATATGGGTAAACGAGATATGATTTTTTGTGCTCATTTTTCTATATGAATCATGCACATGTAGACCTCAATAGAAATATAGTGTACTAGTGCACATGGGATGTGAAAGTCTATTTCTATTGGTCCACATTTATATGACTCATTACCACACATATATATATATATATATATATATATATATATATATATATAGGTTTCGGGTTCTTCGGTTAATCCGACACATGAATCAGAGTTCAATCCGATTTTTGATCGAATTCAAATATTTTAATCCGAATTCGAGTCCGAACCTGAACCTGAGTATCTTCAATTCTAATTCAATCTATTAACGAATTTTTCTGATCGGACTCAGATTTAGTCCGTCCGAATTGCACCCTAGTCATATGAGCGGATTTTCCCCGAGATTTGTATATTATTAAATATTTCATTGTTTGTTTACAATATTCATGATTTGAAATATATCATAAGAAAAAAATGCAAATAAAAATGAGCAGTAGCAATGAAAAGGAATGTGAGGCGGAGGAGGTGTCGGATCACGTGCCGAGTCCATCGCACACGGACACCTCGAGGTGGGATCATGCATGGAGATTTAATACAACAGAATCATGCATATAGTTATTTGCGTTACAAAACATTAGCAATTAAATTATTTGGAGAGAAAATAAATTACTAACATGACAACCACCAGGCATAGATAGAAAAAACTTTGATATAGATGACTATATTAAAGTTTTGATATAGTCGCTCTATGACAAGTGAGTTCTCTTTTATTTTTTATTTTTTTCCCGTAAAACGTGTATATATATATATATATAAACTTTGAGATGTAATCCATTTGTCATACATTGGTTGTATCAAAATTTTGATGCAACCATCTGTATCAAAGTTTTTCTCCACAGTGATCAAGTGTTCTCCATTCTTCTTATAACATCATTTTCTTTTAGCGAAATCAGACAACGAGAGTATCTGAAGGATGGACCAGAGCGTGTTGGAGAAGAAGACTGCCACGATAATGGTGGTAGTGGATGACATAGGCAGAATTGGAAAAGAATTTGGTTTTATATTGTAAGAAAGAGAGAAGGAGAGGAGAAGGTTACAAGGTTAGAATTTTTTTTTTTTTTAGAGGTCCGACGATACACACGATTAGATACTTAGATCAGTGGATGCGTAAATTACTTTACTGTCCATATATAGCTATATTTTTTGGTAAGATATTATATAATACAAATAATCATGATATTTTAATTATATAATAGTATAAATTTATATTTATTTAAAATAATTTAACGCACGTAGAATTGAGCGTGTACGTTAGTAGTTAAATATACTAGTTACGTACACGTGCATTGCACGTACTTAAAAAAAAATTTATTATAAATATTGTCGTTCCTATAAATGTAACTCTAATACCATGAAAAATATTTTATACCTTAGCTACTTGAGTTAGAGTTACCTAGTTTTAAATAAATAATATTAAATAATCAAATAATTAATTATTTAAAAATAATTATTTGAGTATTTATATACGAGTTAGAGTAGAAGGTTCAATTTTAAATCGTTTTTAAGTTGAATCATAAGAATATAGAGATAGAGATAATAATTTTCTCCTTTCCCCTCACCAAAACCAAACTTTTTGTTTGCAGATCACAACAAATTATTCACCCATCTCCTCTCTCCCTGCCACTACAGTCAGTTCTTAAGCTCCATAAAAAAAAGAAAAAAAGAAGAAGAAGAAATAAAAAAGCACCCCATTTTCTCAAACACTACTCTCCGGCGAGCTCTCAGTCGTCCGATCCCTTCACTGGCAGCGAGATCCAACCTCTTTCCCTCTCAATGTAGCTCTTCTTAGTCACTTAAAGTTCAGATTTATATGATGTTTAAGCAAAATATAGGGATAATGTAGGCTATGAACCTTGCAGTTGTTCCCAAGATTGCAGCTTTTTGATGATTTTTGCACTTCTTTCCCATTTTTTGTTGTGAAATTTTGCTCTAAAATTGTTTGGATCATGTCCTTTTTTTTTGGTTGCATAGATTCAGTCGTTTGGCACTTTTTTTCCCCAAGTGAAATAGTGTGATTTCTTGTTATCATTCATGGGCAGATGAGGAAACAAATACCTGCAGCCAAAAAGTGGTCTTTCTTTGTTGTCATGTCATGTCATTCCATGCGAGGAATCTTTGTCATTTCTTTGTTGTCATTGCAGTAGTAGTCCTGACCAGTTCAACAAAAATAGTGGAATCTTTGATCATAAATGAAGAATTTTTGTGTTTTGATTGCAAATAGTGGAACTTTATTGATGCCCATATAACAAAGTTGGAATCTTCATTGAAAAAAAAGTGAATAATCTTCGTTCATTTTGCAGCCATTGAAGCTTGGAGTCGAGCTTTGCTCTTCCAACATGCGAAGTTGTGCTGCTCTATGATTATGGTGAGTGATCTTATCTGAGGTCTGATAGTGAGAAAATGGAGGATAATGTCTGATGGGCTCTTTTGTAATTTTTTCAATTAGGTACCGGAATGATCGTAGCGGAAGGGGCCAGGAGCTTCAGAAGCCGGGCTTGGGATTCGTCGGAAAGATGAATATATTTGATCTGAGCAGTGGAATGCGCACGACTAAGCTAATTACTGACAAACCTCACCGTGATGGTAATATCTTTTGGGAGAGTCCTGAAATCTTTGCAACTTCTTTCTCATGCATTGTTCATACTTTTCTTGAATGTGTGCATCCTTGAATATATATTTGGCTTAATTTCAACTTGATACCTTCAACTATTCAAGTTTTTCAATTTGATACCCTAAACTTTAATATCATACCAATTACTACTCTCAACTATTCAATACTTTCAAGTCGATACCGTCCGTCCGTCAGGGGGTTAATTTTTTCGTTTTAACAAAAATAAATAATAATTTTTTGACCAAATTATCCCCACCCCCCGCCTGGAGGTATTTGAAGTGACCACGAATGAGAAGGAGGTACTTTTGTCATTTATGATTTTTCGTTAACATTTTTAGGATATTAAGTTGTACAATTATAGTTGAGGTATTAAGTTGTTTAATATTAAAGTTTAGGGTATCAAGTTGAAAAACTTAATAGTAGAGTGTGTCGAGTTGAAATTTAGCCTATATATTTTGATTGAAATGAAATGCGTTGAACGTTGGGCATTGGGAAGTTTCTAGGGTCTCTTAATGAAGTTCCGTAAAATCGTAGTCACCTCTTTGTATGTGATGTTAGCTTGTTATTGCCGATTCGTTGATTGAGAATAGTTGCAGTTTTCGGAATGTTTTCCTGCAAAAGGCAGAAGCTAAATTTGTAGGGTTGTCGTTACAAGGTTCATCTTGTTCATTGCGTTACTTGTTTTTTTCCATCACTATTTAAGACCTTCTATATACATACTTCCATTTCATGGTTTCATAGGACCCATCACATTGTGATTTTTCTTGATTTGTCTCTTTTTCTTAGGCTTTTGGTAGGTATATGCCTGATGAAAATAACATCTAGCAGGTTCTCCACCTAGAAGAAATCGGTCCGACATGGTGAAGAAGAAGCCTATGGACACTGTTGCAGTTGAGGACAATTCAGTAAGTACTCTAAACTGTTTTGCGTCAATGCTAATTCATTTTAGCAAAAAAAAAATCAGTTATATATTCCTTGCAGGTACCTAATGAGCACAGGAAGAGTTCAAGCAAGAAACCCAGTGGAACACCAATGAAGATACTTTTAGCACAAGAACTGTCGAGAGAAATGGAATCTAAGCAGAAGCCGACCAATGTGGTTGCTAGGTTGATGGGGCTTGATGCCTTGCCCGGGCCGCAAGCAAACCCAACTCCTAAAAGAAGCTTTCTAGAAGGCTATTCGCACAACTTTTCATCAGGAGAGTTTCAGTGTCATCGGCAAGTGGAAGATGACTCCTGTCGCAGAGTGTCACAATTCAACCCTCCCTCTTTCAACCATGAAAAGGAATATAAGGATGTGTACGAAGTCTGGCAGCAACCTTCAAGAGCTGGTCGGTTCAAGGATCAACCACCACGAAAGGGAAGGATTGACGAGAATTTAACTGAGAAGAGAATGGCACTTGTCCGGCAAAAGTTCAGTGAAGCAAAACATCTTTCAACAGATGAAAGGCTTCTCCAGACCGAGGAGTTTCAAGAAGCACTAGAGGTTCTCAGCTCAAACAGAGATCTGTTTGTCAAGTTTCTAGAAGAACCAAATTCTCTGTTTTCTAAGAACTTTTGTAGGATCCAGTCTGTTCTTCCATCCCAGACTAAGCACATTACAGTGCTGAAACCATCAAATATAATTGACGCAAAGTGCGAAGCGCAGGTCAGACCCCTATACCCATCTGCTATAAACATCGATCAGGACATGAACACGAGTCAAAGGAACTCTAGAAGCTCTGGTTTTGTTCATTATAAGGCTGAAAATATCTCTAACCCCATGAGGATAGTGATTCTAAAGCCAAGCCCTGGGACACCCAATGAGATGAATACGACAGTAGCTTCCCTCATTAATCCACCAAAGCAGGCAGAAGGAAGAGATTTCAATGGAAGTTCAGGAACCGAGGAAGACGTAGTATCCAGAGAAGTGAAAGAGATCACTGGGCAAATGAAACAATATCTGAGTAGGCAGCAGACGGACGAGCCCTTATCTTCATCAGCCTTGTCGAATGGGTATGTTGGTGACGGGAGCTCTTTCAATAGATCAGGAGATGACTTCACTGAAGAAGGTTGTTGTAATGCGAGTGACTCAGAGGCTGTAACACCAACTTCACGGCATTCTTGGGATTATAACAACAGATATGGAAGCCCTTACTCGAACTCGTCCTTTGGTCATACATCCTGTTCGCCCGAGCCATCCGTCATCAAGGAAGCGAAGAAACGACTTTCAGAAAGGTGGGCGATGGTCACATCAAACGGGATTTATCAAGAGCAAAATCAAATGCGGAGGAGCTCGAGCACCCTTGGGGAGATACTTTCCATTCCTAAAGCTGAAAATGAAGATGGGAGTGATGGCCTTGATGTTTCAAGCCAAAGGTCTTGTGGTGGAGAACAAGAGTCCAAGACATTGATAGGGTGTTTTTCTGCTGGTGGAATGAAGGTAGTAGGATGCGGTGAGGATGCCCCTAGCAACTTAGCGAGGTCAAATTCTCTTCCAGTATCTTCTTCAGTTTATGAAAACCTCGACATGAATGGAGTAGTTCCCGGCATGTTAACTAGCAAAACCATTGTTCCAAAAGAGGTGGCGAAGTCGAAAAATGGGGCATCTTCTCTTAGAGAGAAACTTTCAAGTTTCTTTTCTGGAAGTAAGAAATCTGGTAGAGAGAATCATATTCCTTCTCTCTCTGTTGGCTCTGATGATAGATTACACACAAAAAGAGCCGAGTCTTCTTGTAAAAGAAATGATGCTTCTTCAGAATCTTTTCATGATGGTTATTCTGAAGCTAGCATGCATATTTACTCTGAGAAGTATGGAGGAACTTTGTCTATACCAAATTCACTGAATCATGGAGAAAAGCATGCCAGTCCCTCAGCTAAGGTAATTCTTCATTTACTTCTCTGGCCAACCCATATTTGAGACAGTGCGAGTTGATCCAAAATTCAAGCTTGTTTGCTGTTTCTTTAGCAATCTTTTGCAATCTGTTAGTTCATTTTAGCTCAATGAACTTCCCTGTCTACATTCTACAACATTTTTGTACGTAGAATGCGCTTGTTTTGCACACATGCAAAAGTGACGCAAACAACAACCTTAGCGACGATGAGTAAATAATAACACAATAATCCGAATAATTATAACAACCAAGAACAAACACAGAAACACAATATTTAACATGGTTCGGTCAAGCTCGAACTCCACAGGACAAGGAGAGAAATAACTTTATAGTCTTTATTGAATAAACAAGAGAGAAAACCTTACGAGGGTTACACGCACAAATCGTAATGTGAAGCCCTTTCATTACGAGATCTGCTTTAATCTCTCTTTAAATTTCCTTAATGGCCTCCAAGAACTTTCTTTTGCATAGTCTCCATACATTTCAAGCCAACCAGCCTTAGGACAGGGAGAAGTCCTTTTAAAGGATCCCTAATCCAATCCTAAGTTAGCATGGACAATAGTCCCATATGGTGGCTAGTTGAACGACAAGCTAAGGAGAAGATTGTTGTATATGATTTGTGTTCAAATATGAAGTGCTACAAGTGCCATTCGATGATCAGACAAGCACGGAAAGAGCCTAAGCATCGATACAGGGATGTCTACAGCCAAAGAGTATCAAACAGAATACTGACAGTATACTGGTAAATGCATCAAAGTTTTCAGTAAGTTAAGGGGGTCTAAAACCCTCCCTCACAGTATACTACCACTATACTGGTAGGGTCGGGGCTGGTTCAATTTATGTTCGGTTAAAACTAAATGATGTTATTTCGACGGTCAAGATTGATCACTGTTCCTTTAACTTTAGCTTCCATTTTGTTTTGTTTTTTCTACGGACACGGTCTTTAGTTAGAAACACGAAACTAACAACCGTCACTCTTTATCCATAATTGAAAAACTACCTCTGACACGATTTTTACCCCTGAATCGCAATTGCCTCCACACAGTCTGTTCTAGAATTGCAAAACTGTATCAGACACTATCTTTGTTCCAGAACCACGAAACTGTCTCTGTAACGATCTTTGCCTAGAACTACAAAACTGTCTTTGTACAGTCTTTATCATAGAACCACTAAACTCTCTTAGCATTGTCTTTGTCCTAGAATCGTAAAACTGCCTTGCCTCTGATACAGTCTTTGTCAAAAACTATGAAATTGCCTCTAACATGGTCTTTGTCCAAGAACTGTGAAATTGTCTCTTATACAATCTTTGTCCTAGAACCGCAAAAATGCCACTAATACGATTTTTGCCATATAATCGGAAAACTTTATTTGACACGATCTTTGTGTCAAAATCACAAAACTGCTAAGAACCTTCTTACCAAGGTTGGGTACCTTTCTCCCCTCCTCTGTAATGACGACCGCACTACTAGTTATCCTGTTTCTGTCCAAATCATACAAGTTTGATGACAATCAATGTCCCTTCATGACCATCAGGCTATGTTTTATAATTTTAGCAAATTGCTTTGGCCAACAAACTTGCGTCCTGTCAAATCTAACGCGTCCAAAGAAATGAGGTTCTTCTTTAGTTTCGAAATGTGTCTCACGTTCATAAGTGTCTGCAACATTCCATCAAATACACAAAATTTAATGTTCCCTACGCCAATAGTTTTGAACGACACCACTTAACTCCTTATAGGTTTTGAATTACTCCTTGTTTGAGCATATATGGTATGAATACCCAGAGTCAAGAATCTAAGCTTAGGAGAAATTATCCTTCCCACTATGGACCTAGTTAAGTTTAGAGATAGAGAGGAGAAGAGGAAGTAGGGGAAGAGAGAATATGAGAAAGGAGATTGCAAGGGCCTTGAACCCTAGGTTGCATCTCATGTATATTTATATTGATATGCAATACACCCACAATTACTATTATACCCTCATATGATAAATAACAAAATAAAATAACTCTAACACCCTCCCTCAAGCAGGAGCATATAGATCAGACATGCCCAGCTTGCTACATAAATCAGAAAATGAACCGCGAGGAAGTGGTTTGGTGAGGATATCACCTAATTGATCCTCTGACCGAATATAAGGAGTGGCAATCTGTTTCTTCAGCAACAAATCACGAACAAAATGACAATCCACCTCGATATGCTTCGTGCGCTCATGAAACACCGGATTACTTGCGATAAACATTGCCGACTGATTATCACAATACATCTCCATCGGAATAGGAATCATAATTCCCATTTCATGAAGAAGAGACTGCACCCACATCATCTCAGAAGCTGTATGAGCCATCGCACGGTACTCGGCCTCTGCACTAGAACGAGCCACAACATTCTGCTTCTTACTACGCCACGTGACAAAATTGCCACCCACAAACGTACAATAGCCAGAAGTAGACCTCCTATCACTGCGACTGCCTGCCCAATCAGCATCACTGAACCCAGTCACCGTAAGCAACTGGGAAGGTTTGTACAACAAACCCTTTCCAGGTGCACCCTTCAAGTATCGAAGAATGCGAGAGATAGCCTCCCAATGTGGTTGCCGAGGGGCATGCATAAACTGACTAACTACTCCAACTGCATATGTGATGTCTGGTCGAGTAACAGTAAGATATATAAGTTTGCCAACCAAACGTCTATAATATCCAACATCCTCAAATAACTCTCCCCTGTCAGCATCAAGCTTGTCATGATAATCCATAGGAGTCTCAACTGGCCGACACTCCAACATCCCAGTCTCGGAAAGCAAGTCTAGAACATACTTGCGTTGTGACAGATACACCCCTTTCTTAGATCGAGCAACCTTGATTCCAAGAAAATATCGAAGAAGATCCAAATCTTTAGTATGAAACTGACGACTAAGGTAGGCCTTCAAGTCCGCAATTCCAGCATGATCACTCCCAGATATAATGATATCATCAACATAAACAATCAACACGATAATACCTGCTGAGGAAGAATGGCAAAACACTGAATGATCTGATGTGGTACGCCAAAAGCCATACTGAATGAGAACTGAACTGAACTTGTCAAACCAAGCACGAGGTGACTGTTTCAGTCCATATAATGCTTTCTTCAATCGACATACGAGTCTTTTATTTCCTGCTACAACATATCCCGGTGGTTGATCCATATATACCTCCTCCTGTAAGTCACCATGCAAGAAAACATTCTTTATGTCCAGCTGATATATAAGCCATTGGTGATTAACCGCCACAGAAATAAGAATTCGAACTGAATTCAGCCGAGCCACTGGAGAGAAAGTCTCCATATAATCCACGCCATATGTCTGAGTATACCCTTTTGCAACCAACCGTGCCTTGAGGCGCTCAACAGAACCATCAGGGTGATACTTAACAGTGTACACCCATCTACAACCCACTGTTTGTTTTCCAACAGGAAGTGATGTAAGCTCCCAAGTCTGATTTTGATGTAAAGTATACATCTCCTCATCCATTGCACTTTTCCAACCAGAAGATGACATAGCCTGCTTGTAAGTTTTGGGAATAAAAGTAGAAGACAATGAAACAGCAAATGCATGAAAAGATGATGAAGCACGGTGTAATGAAACATAGTTAGAAATGGGATGCTTATTCTTTGTGGTACAAAGACGTTGTCTTTTTCTTAGAGCAATAGGAAGATCATCTGGATCTGTGGTGATGGGAGCAGAAACCTCAGGCACGGAAGATGATTGGTTGAAGGCTGAATTTTGCAGAACCACTGGCCTGTCCTTGGATCTCTGATAAACCTGTAAATGGGGAATGGAGACAGAAATTAATTCAGGAATGACCGGAAGTGGTATGGAAGATATCAAATCTGTTGTAAAAGGAATACAACGGTCTCCTGAAGGAAAGAAAGGGGTAGACTCAAAGAATGTAACATCCGCACTGACATAATATTTGCGTGACTGTGGACTGTAACAACGATAACCTTTTTGAGTACGGGGATAACCAAGAAAGACACACTTAAGAGATCTAGAAGCCAACTTATCTCGATTAGGTTCCAAGTTATGAATAAAAGCGACACAGCCAAACACTCGAGGAGATAAGAAAAATGGTGCGACATCTGTATGTAATATAGTAAATGGAACTTTGTTATTTAATACAGATGATGGCATGCGATTAATAAGATAACATGCAGTAAGAACGACATCTGCCCAATACTGTTTGGGGACATGCATATTGAACATGAGAGTTCGAGCCACATCTAAAATGTGTCGATGTTTACGTTCGGCTATACCATTTTGTTGAGAGGTGTGGACACAACTGGTTTGATGAATCATACCACGATCAACACAGAAACTGTTCACAGAAGATTGAGTATACTCCAAAGCATTATCAGAACGCAGAATTTTGATACATTTATTAAACTGAACATAGACTTCATTATAAAAGACAGATAACACATTTGGAAACTCAGATCTTTCTTTCATTAAATAACACCAAGTCATTCTAGAATAATCATCAATAAAAATAACAAAATACTGAAATCCTTTCGGACTTTTGACTCTAGACGGACCCCAAATATCAGAATGAACAAGATCAAAAGACTCTAATTGACGACTCTCACTACGACGAGGAAAGGAACTACGGTGATGCTTGCTTAACTAATGAGCCTTACATTCAAGACTAGAAACATGACTCAAACTAGGAACAACTTGACGCAATTTAGCCAAAGATGGATGTCCCAAACGATAATGCCACTGCAACGGAGAAGTAGAAACAGAAGTGAAGGCCTTTCCAGGTAGATCCAAGTAGTACAGTCCATCTTTTTTATGCCCCGAACCAATCGTCTTCTTCGTCCTGAGGTCCTGAAAAACACACGAATTGGGAGAAAATGTCACAGAACATTGAAGAGATTTGGTTAACTGGCTCACAGATAACAAATTAAATGGAAAATTAGGCACATATAATGAATCAAATAATGATAGTGATTGAGTAGGGTGAATGACACCTTTCCCAAGCACAGGACGAGTAGACCCATCAGCCAAGATAATATTATGTTTCATGGAACTACGATTATGAAAGATAGATGTTATACCAGACATGTGAGAGCTTGCTCCTGAGTCGATGACCCAAGAGGTGGATGGTGACTGGGTTGCCACAAAAGCAGGATTACCTATATGTGCCATGGTTGCAGTAGGTTGGGAGGTGGTACTAGCAAGCGCGTTCAACTTCTAGAGGATCTGTTGAAATGGAGATGAGGTATCGGACGTTGAAGTCTGATTGAAACCCGAAGTATCATCTCTGGGAGCAGAAGTGGTGTCCTGGGACTGCATATTTTCATCATGCACTTGATGTGCATATTCTGGTTTGCCCCATTTGTCCCAACAATAGTCTTCTACATGACCGAGCATTCCACAATAGTTACACTTTCGTGGTTGACCACGGCCACCACCACCACCACCACCACCACCGCGGCCACCACCACCACCGCGACCACCACCACGACCATTGTCTCTACCACCACGGCCTCCTCCTCGACCAAAACTACGACCACCATCTCTACCGCCACGTCCAATACCACGTCCACCACCACGACCAACAGCACTAGAAACTAGGGCAGAAGAGTCAGTACTCGGCACCACAGAACTCTGTCCCAGAAAGGAACGATTGAGACGGGAGAAAGTATCTGCCACCGTAGGTAACTGCTCTCCAGCAAGGATTTGAGCTTTATAAGGTTCGAGCGCAGGATCTAAGCCGGCTAGGATGAGTGAAACATGAAACTCTTCCTTCTGTCTCCGAGCTTCCTTTAAATCAGTAGTAACATGATGATATTGAAGCAGTTCCTCCCACAAAGCTTTCTTTGAAGCCAGATATTCATTCACAGGCTTCCCATTTTGCTTTGTATTGAATAATAACTCGTACAACTCATAGATACGGGCAACGTTTCGCTTCTGTGAATAAGATTCTTCCAGAGATGCCCAAATCTGTTTGCTTGATTCACACCACTGAACATTAGCAGCGATATGTGGTTCCATACTATGCCACAACCACGACATAACGTATGCATCTGCACTCATCCAATCTTCATACTCAGCGGACGTTTCAGGCAGGGGTTCTTCGGTCAAAAACTTCAACTTCTTCTTCGCCCTTAACACCACTTTGATAGACTTGGACCAGGCAAGATAGTTCGCACCATTGAGTTTCACCGCTGTAATCGACTTTCCCAATTCATCATTATGAATAACAGTAAAAGGAGAACCACCTCCGCTACCACCACCACTATTAACCTCGCTAGAAGATTCGGTCTCCGCCATACTTGCAGATGCAACAGAAAGACGAGATCTTTGAAACCCTAGATCTCACAACGAACCTCAACCGATGACGAATAACCAACGGAGATCTGTAGAAACCCTAGATCTCATAAACGAACCACGAACGACCACGAACAACGAACGGCGAATCATGAAAAGTAGACGAAAAACCACAAGATATATGAGAAAGGAGATAGGATGTACAGTACTTACAAATATATGCTCTGATACCAAGTTAAGTTTAGAGATAGAGAGGAGAAGAGGAAGTAGGGGAAGAGAGAATATGAGAAAGGAGATTGCAAGGGCCTTGAACCCTAGGTTGCATCTCATGTCTATTTATATTGATATGCAATACACCCACACATTACTATTATACCCTCATATGATAAATAACAAAATAAAATAACTCTAACAGACCTCAAGTACATCACACGGTAACTTCTCAACCACTACCAGAAAAAGTCAAATTAGCGACGTCTAAAAACGTCGCTAAATAACCAAAAATCGTCGCTAATTAGGTTTAGCGACGTAATTAGCGACGTTTCAAAGCAGTCGGAAAAAACCAAGTCGCTAAAACAAAAAACGTCGCTAAACGTCGCTATGCCGACGTTTTTTAGCGACTTTAATGTGTCGCTAAATTTAGCGACGTTTTGCGACGCCAAGTCACTAAAAAGCGACGTTTAGAAAAGTCGCTAAACGTCGCTGATTAGCGACATCTATCGCGACGTTACACCGACGTCTTTAATGACCTGGCTATACTGCCATGTCAGCAATTGGCGACGTTTAGCGACGTAATTAGCGACGTTATTAGCGACGTCTTTAGCGACGTTTTACAGCGTCGCTACTTAGCGACGTAATTAGCGACGTAATTTAACGTCGCTAAACGTCGCTAATAACGTCGCTAATTTAAAAAAAAAATAAAAAAAAATAATGTGCAGAAGCAAACATTGGTGATTCCCTGCAGTTTTACATCATCTTCATCATACACACCAACATGATTCAATCTAGTTAACTATATAATCCAATTAAATTAAAGACCACAAGAAGTATCAATCCAATTAAATGTGGATAACTATATAATCCAATTAAATTAACTAAAAAATTAAAGACCACAAGAAGCATCATACATCATGTCTATTGTTGAAGTATCAATAATTCATAAATAATAATAAAAATAACTATACTACTACGGATCTGCAGGAGGCTGACCAGCGGCGCGCTTGAAGGATAACTCCTCATACTCGTCCCGTGGAATCGACACCGATGTCGATGGAGAAGGCAGTGACGTCGGTGGAAGCCGTGCCCGCTCCAAGTCTGCGAGTCGCTGGTTGTAAGAATCCAGGGTAGATAACAGCCTCGTACTGCTATCACCCATTGAATCCTGCATCCTCGTCAGGTTCTCGCCCATCGATAGCTGTGACGCCTGCATCCTCGTCAGCTTCTCGCCCATCGATAGCTGTGACGCCTGCAGCTCCATGATGTTGCGATCATTGGAGGCTCTAATATCATTTGTCAATTCTCGTAGCTCCGTCATGCTGCGGTCGAGCATATCCAATCGTGCGATGAGCATCGGATCGTCCGCCTGCGGCTGGGACCGGGACTGGTCCTCCATACTTCGCAGCAAGTCGTCACGGAGAGACGCAATCTGACGGTCAACGGCCTCCTGGACTCTGGCCGACGACTGCGAGGGCTGCGACTGCGAGGGGTGTGTGGAATGCACAGCTGTCGGGGAGGCCCTAGATGACTGCGTCGCAACCAGGGCGCCATAGGAGCCCGTACCGTAGTACGTACCCCTCTGGAGACCACCAGCTGCGGTCACCGACAGGTCGTCCGCCGACGGAGATGGACCGGGCTGCGACGAAGCACCAGCCTCTCCAGGTGTAGGTGCACTAGCAGTCGCCCGCTCACGAAGCCTAAGATACTCGGCCTAGAAAAGGTTTGGAAACTCAATAATTGCCTAAGTTATATTAAAATAAACACAAAGTAAAGTAATACTTACATAGGTCTGTGAGGCCCTCTCATCAATGGGATTTCCGTCCTTGCGATGGGTGGCCAAGAAGACGGTCACCATGTTTGCATCCTCACCCCTCTGTACCTGTTAAAAATATATTTTTTATTACTAAACTTAAATATTTTTTCCAAGTACCATTTTATGGTACTTGGTACTTATATTAAAATAATATACTTTAAAAGAAAAAATATACCAAACGACGGAAATGTTCCGTCATCGGAATCGAGCCACCACACCACTTGGCAGCATTCTGCCTAGCCGCCTTGGCCTTCTTAGACCTTTCCTTGTAGCTCGGATCGTCGAATCTAGCCCTCATCGCAGTCCACTGCTCAGGCGTAATCCAACCTTGGATCGGTTTTCCAGCACGATCACGAGCCTTCTGGTCATCCAGAGCATCTCGGATAAGCTTGGCGGCAACGGTAGGAAAGAGCCGCTCGATCAACTCGGCCCGGTGCGGAGGATAAAAATACGTTTGCTACAATAAATAATTCATTAAGTTAGCATCACGAATATGCATAAATTAGAGGATTTCTTTAATATACTTTTACCTGGAAGTGCGCAAACCAGAACGCCTTCCTCTCCTCCGGAGCCTCAGAGTAGTTGATCCAAGGGCCACCGTAGTTGTTCCTCAGAAATTGGCCCAGGCGTCTCTGAACCGACGATGGACGATATCTATACAGAAATAATAATTTAGATTACTGAAAAAGTCAATATACGATGAATAAAGAGAAACACAAATATATACTAAACCATCTAATTGACTTACTTTGTACCGTCGGCCCAAATCTCTGTCCTCGTCTCCTCCGGTGGTGCGCATGGAGGATCTTGCTGATGCTGGGACAACGTCGGCACGACCTCCTCTACATGCTCATCTGTCTCCATGGTTCCGTCAGCAGGAGGAACGCTGGACGAGGGAGTACTATCACGCCTGGAACTACTCGTCCCAGGAGTGATGCCACGCAACGTCGTCGCAGTCGGAGATGTGACTGATCGATATACTGGAGTACTGGGCGACGATGATCCGGAACCAACAGTAGGCAGTACCGGAGTGGCACTCTGTCTACCTCGGGACCTGCCGAATCTTCCGCGTCGTCCTGTCATATCTGATAACAACATATGATGAATATAGAGAAACACAAATATATACTACATTCTACAGTCGAAATGTGATACATATCTCAAAGCATTATACAGTCAAAATATAATACATATATTCGTTAATGTCAATATCTACTTCTACATGCAATATTTACAGTCCAAATACAGTTACATTCTACATGGAATATTTTATATTTTCAATCATCTTCAGAAAATTCATCTTGTTCGCCTTCCTCGTCCTGCTCTTCCTCTTCCTCGTCTTCACTTTCATCTACTTCGTCGTCCTCTTCGGATAATTCTACATCTTCTACATTATTACTCGTGTAATGAGTAACTTCCGTTGAGTCCACATCTACAATATTTGTTACAAGAGGTAGATCGTCCTCCTGATAAGCTATTTCGTCAATGTCAAAGGTATTTCTAGCTTTAGTCTTGCATACTGCCCACCAATCCGACCTCGCTGTCCCCCGTCTAGGATAAGTTGTGAAGTACACGAGCTGAGCCTGACTTGATAGGACAAATGGTTCGTAGCCTTGATATCTACGCTTGTAGTTTATATCCACAAGGCCATGCTTGTCAATTTTTCAACCTTGATCTTGAATCGGATCGAACCATTCACACCTGAATAGCACGATATTAGCAGGTTCTGGGCCATAATTATATGTTAACTCCACAATCTCTCGTAAGATGCCAAAAAAATTATTGCCCGGATTGACGTCTTTGTAGTTTGTAGATTTGATACACAAACCACTGTTTTTCGTGGAATCAAGATCCAGAAAGCTGTCTCTGATAGGAGCATTTGTTGACTTGAACCTGAACCCATTCACACAGAAACTTGGCCATATTTTTACGGCAGTAATTGGTCCCTTGGCTAGAGTCCTAATAGATTCAGTCTCGGGTGATATTAGACGATCGACCTAAATACCAAAGTAGCGATAGTAAGTTATTTGTTTTGCAAGTGCAGAAATAAAAAATAATTACCAAGCATCTTACATATGCGCTCAACCAAGAAGAAAAATGGCATCTCATATCTTGTTCTACTTCTTCGTCTGTTATGTAGGGTCTAACCGACCTCAACTCATCATTATATGTGCTGAAAAACAATGAAGCAACTGCTGATTAGTAGCATAATAGTATCTTATACTATTACATTGAGATGATGTAAACGTGGACGTATTAATTACTTACCCCTCTAGCTTCTCCACTTCATCCTCGTCGCAATTGAGTAATATATACAATTGAGCAGCCCTTAGCTTATCGTCATTCAAATATCTCTTCTTCATTTTTTCCGAGGGCTTTCCGGATGCATTGAATACTTTGAGTATTGCATCATTAGATTCCTGATATGCGTCGTCGTTTCTGGGAGCTTTCGTCCTATTAGTAGCAACATGCGGTTTGAAATACGTCGAGCAAAAGTTTGTAATCTCCTCGAGAACATAAGCTTCACAAATAGAGCCTTCAACCCGTGCCTTATTTTTCACCTTTCTCTTTAGGTGATTCAGATGGCGCTCGAAGGGGTACATCCACCGATAACCGACAGGACCACCAACACGTGCCTCATAGGAAAGATGAATTGGCAAATGCTCCATAGAGTCGAAGAATCCAGGAGGAAACACCTTCTCGAGCTTACATAGTGTTACCGCAATGTCCCTCTCTTGCTTTTCTAGACGATCGACGAGCAACTTAGTACAACAAAGATCTCTGAAGAATATGCTCAGCTCTGTCAATGGGTCCCAAACGACCTGCGGTAAGAATTCCCGAAATGCAATCGGAATTAACCTCTCCATGAATACGTGACAATCGTGGCTCTTCATACCTACTAGTTTGTTCTCCTTGAGGTCGACGCATCTTTTCAAGTTCGACACGTACCCGTCTGGAAACTTTAGACCCTGAATCCACCTACAAAGTCTACCTTTATCCTCTTTATCCAGTGAGAAAACTGACTTAGGTTGCTTTAACTTTCCATTCCCCTCCTCTATCAAATGCAATGCAGGACGTCTACATATGTCTTCTAAGTCCAACCTCGCCTTCGGATTATCTTTCGTCTTCCCCTTTACATCCATTACAGTATTAATTATGTTATCAAACACATTCTTCTCGATATGTATGACATCAAGGTTATGTCTGATCAGATTGGTGCTCCAATATGGCAGATCCCAGAATCTACTCCTCTTCGTCCAGTTATGGGTGCGACCAAATCCGTCACACTTGTACCCCTTAGCAGGCTCTTGGATAGCACTTGGTAAATCTTTTACCTCTTCCCATATCGTGCATCCGGGCCACCTTGGCGGTGGATTGGCCTTCTCCACAACTCCCGCACGAAAAGCATTCCGATTCCTCCGGTACGGATGATCCTTCGGCAAAAATTGTCGATGACAATCGAAGAAGCACGGTTTGCCTCCGTGTTTCAAACGGAAAGCCTGAGAACGGTCCATGCAATACGGACATGAGAGACGACCATGGGTGCTCCATCCCGATAACATTCCATAGGCCGGAAAGTCGTTGATGGTCCACATAAGTGCTGCCCTCATCTGAAAATTCTGCTTTCTAGAAACATCGTACGTGTTGGCACCGACTTCCCACAGCTGATTCAACTCATCTATCAAAGGCTGTAAATACACATCGATGTTCCTCTTCGGATTGTTCGGACCCGGGATAATAACGGTTAGGAACATATACGGAGTCTTCATGCACATCCAAGGCGGTAGATTGTACGGAGTGACGATCACAGGCCAACACGAATACTGGGAGCCCGAAAGTCCGAATGGGGTAAAACCGTCAGAGCAGAGCCCCAATCTGACATTACGCGCTTCCTCGGCAAAATATGGATACTCTCGATCAAAGTGCTTCCATGCTTCTCCATCGGATGGATGATCCAATACTCCTTCGATCTGTTTTCGCCTGTGCCAACTCATGTTTTCTGCAGTCTCCTTAACCATAAACAACCGCTGCAACCGCGGCGTCAAAGGCAAGTAGTGCATCGAATCGGTAGGCTTCCTTGCACCGACAGACTTTCCTCTAACAGTGGCCTTGTAGCGATCAGCACCACAGAATCTGCACGCATCTTCATCCTTGTCGTCTTTGTAGTACAACATGCACCCGTTGCGACATGCATCGATTTTCTCGTATCCCATCCAAAGCGATCTCACCATCCTCTTAGATCGATAGAAGTCTTTAGGCAACTTTGCACCCTCGGGCAAGATCTCTATAATCAAATCGAGCAGTCGATTATAGCATTCTTGCGACATGTTAAAATCGGACTTGATGCTCAATAATCTTGTAACCACCTCCAACGGTGAATGATCCTCACAACCAGGATATAGTGGAGTCCTTGCATTCTCAAGCAACTCCATAAACTTTGCAGCATCGGCATTCGGTGCCTCCTCAGCTGCATCATAATTGTCCGGATTGAAACTAGGTCCCGCCGCATCATAATTGTCAGGATTGAAACTAGGCCCCGCCGCATCATAAACCATGTTCACCAACCCGTCGTCATAAGCATCGTGGTCTTGGACATCCATATACGGCTCCACATAGGGCTCCGACTCTGATGCTAGAGATACAAGTTCTCCGTGCACGGTCCACTGATAGTAATTCGGCGTAAAGCCCTTCGAGTATAAATGATATGTAACTTCCACTTCAGGATGATATTTCCTGTTGCGACATCTCACACACGGATACTTAATTTTGGTACCGTCCATGTATTGAGGGAACGCCTTTGCGAACTGCAGGAACTGCTGTACACCCTCAATGAATTCATCCCGCACACCGCACATGTCATCAGGATGACGGTTGTACATCCACGAACGATGACGCAGATAGTAATTCATATCCATTTCTAGAAACTTCTGCAAAATTGACAGTATGTATCATATAAATCATTACATGCAAAATTAACCGTACTATAAAAATCATAACTGATATAATACATATTTTCATTTATCAAAACTGCAGCTGCCCCCAACCTCATAGTACTATGAACTGCACTATAAGTGTGCAGTCAACACTACAAATAGTGTGTCATACTATAGAACTGCAGCTGCCCCCAACCACACTCCTAGGTCAGTGTCCGTTATGGGAAAAGCAGTCATGGCATTGCACTAAGGCACCTGGTGCTTGAACAATTTTTGCATCAAAAGTTTCCCAAGTACACGGGCTATTGCTCTATGAAATGGATAACCCCATGCATTGTGGCTGTACTCACTCACATTTACCGGCAGATTACTGCACTCCCTTTAGTAAAAAAACCTAACCCCCAAACTGGCACACTGATACACACATACACTCTTAAGAATTCTGTAATCAAAACTCACCTGGTACCAACAACACCTATTAAGTACTCTAAATTCTATACTTCATATAAACACTCCATCTATACTCATATAAACACTCCATCTATACTCCCAGATCTGGGATACACCTATATGAATGCTCAACCTTCACACCTATTACTTATTCTCTTCAACACACAAACACCTGACTAATACACCTCTTTAAATCAGTCACCCACTGCTACTGCTTACCTTCTTCCTCAATATTTGATTACCCCTTATCCCGAGCCACACACTCATGTGTGCACTATAGTATCACTATGAATACCCAATCTTCTCTCAGATGTTGGTGTTATATCTGACACTTGCCCTCATGTCCTTCAAATCATACGAGTTCAAACCCCATCTCAAACACATCCAAATCCTGCCTTGCACTAGTTGCTGACTGGCTCAGTAAGTTGCTGCACAAGGATGCAGTGTTTACACTGTATTAGGACCCCCTCACACCTGCCTGCAGAAGCTAACAACCAACTACAATGCACCTAAACCTTAATGCACACTATGTTCAGCTGTGCAGTGCCTCCCCAAGTTGCCTGTTGCACATTGGGCTGATGTACCTCAAGTCTCCCCCTGCTCACTGCTAGTAAGCAGTGCTCACTGCTGCTGTTACCTCTCTCGTCGACTTGGGCCAGTCGGCCCTAACCCTAACCCTAACCCTAACCCCATGTCAACAAACCTAACCCTAACCCTAACCCTAGGTCCTGATCAGTGTCTGTGTCAGTGTGTGTGTGTGCCGTGTCTGTATCAGTGTCTGTGTGTGTGTCGTGTTTGTGTCAATGTCACATGTGTCCTGTGTGAGAGAGAGAGAGAGAGAGAGAGAGAGAGAGTAGGGTTTACCGGAGTAGTCGCGGTGGAGAGCGGGTCGACGGAGCGCGGGGGGGGGGGGATTTTTTTTCTTTTCGAAATTTCAGCAGATGGAGAAAAATGAAACCGATCCCTAATTAACCAAATTTTAGCGAAGTTTAGCGACGTCCAAGAAAAAACGTCGCTAATTTAAATTTTAGCGACGTCAATGCGTCGCTACACACGTTGCTAAATATTTTCAATATTAAGGTCGCTATATACGTCGCTAAACGTCGCTAAATTAGACATATTAGCGACGTTTAGCGACCTAAACTGAACTTATAGCGACTTATTTTTTAAAATCTTAATAAAAGTCGCTAAACGTCGCTAAATGTCGCCATTTAGCGACGTCTAGCGACGTTTTAATAAGGAGTCGCTAATTTTTATATTATTAGCGACGTTTCTTTTGACGTCGCTAAAATACGTCGCTAAGACCGCTTTTTCTAGTAGTGAACTTCCTAGTCCGCAGGAAAAACATGCCTCACTATTCTACCAGGATATGGATTTCCCCCTCCAGCTCTTGCCTCCATTCTCATTCTTCGACCTTCCTTTTTCATTTGAAATCAACATTAATAACTTCTCAATTAGATTTGGCATATATATAGTCTTATCATTAAGAAGAGTTGTAGTCACCCTCTCCATCTTGAGAGTCTCCTTCCTATAAATGATTGTTGTCATTAAATGGTCATACAACCCATAAACGAGGAAAGGAACAATAGCGCTTGGTCATCCACCTCCAACTCTACTTCGAGACACAAAAAATCATTGATAATTTTGTTGATGTTGTTCAGATGGTTAAGAATTTGAGTTCCTTCATATGTAAACTGTAGACTTTCTTCTTGAGGTATAACTTGTTAGACAACGACTTTGTCATATACAAGCCTTCAAAAAATCTCATCCGCTAGACAAAACTCTATCGTACTCTGTGTCCTCTTCTGCAGTCGAGTACAGTAAATTCTCCGTCATGTCAGATTTTTTTTTCCCTTACAGACGATGGGCTTAAACAACCCTTCTTTCACAAGAATTGTCCACAATGAGAAGTTTTATTTACCAATTAATTTATCCACCTCGAACTTGATATCAATTGTTGTACCCGGAAGCGACACAATCGATGAAGAATAAATAACAAGACTCAATAATCCTAACAATAGAAGCCAAGAACAAAAACACAAATATACAATATTTAACATGGTTTGGTCAAGATAGATCTACTCCATGGTACAAGGGGGAGATATAACTTTATTAAATCAACAAGAAAGAAAACCTTGCAAAGGTTACATACACAACTCGTAATGCGAAACCTTCTTCTTAGGAGATCTCCTTCTACATCTCTCTAGCTTCCCTTAATGACCTCCAAGAACTTTTTCTCGCAAAGCCTTCTTAAACTTCAAGCCAACCATCCCTAGGGCATTGAGACGTCCTTATAAAGGATTCTCAGTCTAGCCCTAAGTTATGAGCAATCTTGACCATCGAAGTAGAATCCTTCGATAACACAAAATGAACCACCCCCGACCCTGCCACTATACTGACAAGATACTATGAGGAGAATTTTTAGATCCCGGAACTTGTTGGAAACTTTGGTGCACTTATCAATATACTTCTTGATTCTCTTTGGATGTAGACAACCTTATAACGATGCTTCAACTCCTCTCGAACTTCTCCGATCATTGAAAGGTGCCCATAGCATTCCATAGTTAAATACGAGCCATATACAAGAGTTCTCTCCGTTTCACACACTAACAATGTTATATGAATTTAGCAGGCGTCTCGTTCCTCCGAGACAGCCCGGGCGTCGGAGATCTCAAGATACAATCAGGACCTACCGAGCCCCATCTCAGTACTTGAAGCACCATTTGAGGAGGATGCCAATAATATCTCCCAGCACTCTATAAGTGCTGTTTCTGGACATCCACGTAAGTTTGCCGCAACTTTGATCAAAAGATATTTTTTATTTCTTCAAATAATCTTGATTCCCACACATCTTAACAGAAGCAGCACTCTCAAGGTCTCCGCCAATCGGGTCCGTTTCACGTACCCTAACGTGGGATGATAGCCCCCGCTTGGGAAGGCCACTGTCAAGTTCTTCAAAACTCTCCAAGGTTTTGTCAAAAGAATGCGAAGAGCAAGAACGATTAACATTTGTGCAGAAGTTATTATCATCCGCCAGTTTAGTAGATATCGAAGACTCTAATATTTTAGCAAGATGGCATTCACTAGATAGCCCTTTAGATCCAATGCTACTGGATGAGTTCTTGGACAGAAAAGGAGAAGAGGCTAAGTGCAGGGAGAGGCGGTCGAACCAAAGGCTGTTATTCGACTGTGTCAATGCTGCCCTCTTGGACACCGGTTGGTCAGCCCTGAAAGGAAGCTACCCGCACACCCGAGCCTGTGGTCGGGCATGGAGGGATGGTCAGAAGTGTTCCCTGGTGGCAGAGGAAGTTTGGAGATTGGTGAGGGATTTGTTTTCGTCCGAGGAAAAGCAAGTAGCATTCGAGTGTGAGAACCGAAATGCAATGGTGGAAGGACTGGTCAAGCGAGAGATTGCAGGATCAGGATGGGCTGAGTCGATGCGTTCTGAAGTAGACGAGTTCAGTGACGAAATTGGCAGAGAGGTGGTGGATGAGTTGGTCAAGGAGACATTGGCAGACCTGACTGGTGTGTGTTTTTCATGAGGAATCTTGCTGCTTCTTTTTTTTTCTTTTTCCTTTTCTTCTCATTTTCTTACTATATATTGGCATTATTATTGTGGGCAGGCGCAGTATCTAATATAACGCCCAAGTTGTAAACTGTATGTATGTAATTTTTGGCAAATGACTTTACTCCTAATTAATGGCATATGTTTTTTTTTGGTGCCTTGGGAACTCTATGCTAGTCTAAATTTTATAGCTTGAGGTGATAGAAGAGTTTAATGGATATAATTCTATATTTTCCTAGCCTTTCAGACACTCTTTCTTTCATTGAGAACATCTATTATCATTCCTTTTTCTTAAAATGTAGCCTAAAATCTGTCAGCTGCACAAATTACAGAGTCTGGAGAAGGCGAAATGGTCTCCATAACATATCTGTATCTGCCTCCGTATCTTCGTGCAACACAGTAGGCTACTTATTGTATCTACGTGAAAATGTATGTATCTCGTATCTGTATCGTGTCCTTATCCATATCCGTGTTAGCAGTCGTGTGACATAACTAGCAGGTCACCAGGAAGAGACAAAAAGATGTTTGAAACAGTATGTTCTCATCTCTTGTGCTGTTATTGTGTAATAAAATTCTCTCTCCTCTTTTATTGGATCTTTTATGTAAGATTATGATAACTGTGGAGAAAATAATGTGGTAGGTTCCTCTTGATGGAAGACTACAAAGAGTCCAATTTTGTTTGCTAGGTCTAAAATTGCCAAAGCCTTATTCTATTGCATTCTTGATACACATCGGGCGCCTTATCCGTCTGCCCGCATCTCATATGAATCAAAATCCAAGCACATTAATGAACTGATCGCGTCAAGGGAATGTTACAAACTCGAGCACACAAGTTGACTTTCTGTAGGGAATGAGGAAGGAAAGGGACAAGAACTTCTTTTTGATTTGTATGATAACTGTTTGGAATAGTATAGAGAGCATAAAATAATACTCCCCATACATGAATTAGTCTTTTTTTTTTTACTTTTTTTACTTCTATCATAATTGTAAGAAATAATCCACTTTTTCGTAGGAACGAATCTAACCAACCATATGATACATTATATCTTCACCTGCTGACCACTAGAGTCATGAGGCTTTGATATGCCTGTGTTTGGTTGTACTGCATTTCTGTAGTTGACTGAGCTGGAGTATGTGTTTATAATGGACTGGCACTGTGAGCTGCATAGTTGTGCTAACCAGTTTTCTTCTGTTGCCAACTTGGACTTGGTTCTTTTCCTCCACCAGCACAAGTTGCAGTTGTAATGCATGGCAATATAGTAGTAGTACATCAGCTTTATGGTTACAGACCTCTCTCTTATGTTATGTCCCACTTTAAATTGATTTGACATATATTATTTTATTCGGTAGTGCTACGACTACAACCATCTTATAACCGTCACGTGGCGTTCACATGATGCCCACATGACTCGTTGGGGAAAAGGTGGGGCCGGGTGGGACCCGTGAGCCTGTCAACCTGCAAGTGACAATTTGACAGCCAGGCGCGTAGCGCAAGCGTCGAAAGCGAGCTAAGTCGAAAGCAAGGCGCGTCTCCAAGGCTCACACAAAATCTTCAGATAGCGGGAGGAGAGAGGGGGTTGTAAGAAGGTTGTAAAGCATTGGTAGTAAACTTAGCATTTTCCTATTTTATTCCATTTCTTGAAAGCCACTGAATGATCGGTAGCTACTAAATAAATGCTTAAACAAACTCCAGCAAATTGAAATGGCAGAATAACTAATACTACTGTGGGAAAATTGCCTTGCTCGTAAGTTAATATGTTTCCAGAAATATTGTATATTGACATCAGACACAGTACATTATGTAAGAATTTGATACCAGAGAATTTTATTTTTAGGAGTTAGGACTATAGAATTCCAAGTAATCCTGCCCTCTGGCCTAAAGGAATTTAGGTAGGGTTAATATTTAGATACAAATTCAAAATTTTGAGTTTCTAGGAGCCATACTTAAATCTTCCAGAAGGTCATATCAAGTTGTACCAAAAATCCATGAGTACGATCACAGTTGACTGGCTACCTGGAAGCAGGGTCGGTCCAGGAGTTAACCTGACTTTGGACTTGGACAACCCCTCTCTGCTAAGACAACCCCTCAGATTCAGTGTGACCCCAAAAGAGGTCGGAATCACAGATGACATCCAGAACTGATCCACAATAAGAATTAAGAGATAACTAAAATTAGTTCCGGATAGGACAATCCAACTCCCAGACTGGAGCGGCCTAGAAGAGAGTACAAAAATCTCAATCTATATACTCTCCGGATAAGTCAAAAATTAAATACAACCGGCAAGATTGGAGCACTCGATTTTTTTATGGAAAGTGAGCCTAATCAAGTGCACCAATCCTTAGAGCTTTTATATATATATATATATATATATATATATATATATATATATGAAGTACTCTGTCTGGATGAAGCTCCGATATTACGTGGAATTGTATGTTGAGTTTTCATTTTGACGAGAAAATGTATTTTGAGAGTTCCTAAACAAAATCCCAGAATCATATGCAGCATCATAATATTATGTTTACTTAGCTACTCTCATTTCCTAGCCTGCCATTTCTATCAGGATATTCCGAAACTTGCTCTACACTTTTATCCAACTTCCTACTACAATAATTAATATAGGATTATTTACAGTAGCTATCCCTATATTTTCGATTTATAACAAAGAGTATCATACTTTTAAAAAAGTTACACTGACCACCCCTACCTTTTTAATTGATTATACAGAATACCCTTATTTTAAAATAAAAGTAAAAAACTATTTACACTAACTACTCCTATGTTTTTTCTATGTTTTCGATTTATAACATGGATACCCTTGCTTATGAGAAGGGCAAGATGAATGATAGTGAGAAACTTTCTAGCTTCTACCTACAATCACCTCTCAAGTGGAAATACAGAACTGAATCATTAACATACAAGGACCAAAGACATATATATATATATATATATATATATATATATATATATATATAAAGCCATAAACACAGTTACACAAGCATGTCTTGTTTCATGGCATAAGTGTTGAAATTAGTTGATAATTTTATTGATTGTCTCATTGGCATTATATAGCCTTACAGTCATTAATACAATGATTTCAATCATTATGACAATAATCTCATAATGGAATATCCTGTGACATATTCTGGCATCCCAAATATGTCCTCAGGATATTCCCATGTGCTTATACTATACTTAAATATGACACCCAACATACCATATCAACACTCTCCCTCAAGATGGGTGAAAGATATTCACTAAGCCCATCTTGTCACATCCTCTAATCATGCTCACTGAGGCGAGTCCCTTGGTTAGTCCATCTGCTACTTGATCCCTGGTTGGAACATGGCCAAGCTCCAGTAATCCTCTATCCAACTTCTCTTTGATGAAGAATCTATCAATCTCGATGTGTTTGGTCCTGTCATGCTGTACTGGATTGTTGGCGATACTAATAGCTGACTGATTGTCACACCACAGCTTCATCTTGGCTCCTTGATCCAGCTTCAGCTCCACCAGCATATTCTTCAACCATAGCAGCTCTGCAACTCCCAAGGCCATAGCTCTGTACTCTGCTTCAGCTGTCGATCTGGCCACCACAGACTGCTTCTTACTCCTCCAGGAGACCAAGTTACCTCCTACAAATATGCAATATCCCGAGGTAGACCTCCTGTCATCAGCACAACTAGCCCAGTCAGAATCACAGTAGCCCTCGATGCTCACGTGATTGTTCTTCCTGAATATTAGTCCCTTCCCGGGAGCACCTTTCAAGTACCTCAGAATCTGGTACACTGCATCCATATGACCCTTCCGTGGGTCATGCATGTAGCGGCTCACCACACTTACTGCAAAGCAGATATCAGGACGTGTGTGGCTCAAATATATCAACTTGCCAACCAGTCTCTGGTATCTGTCCCGATCAACTGGTTCTCCAGCCTCAGCATCAATCTTGAACCTCTGATCTATTGGTATCGCTGCAGGTTTGCACCCCAACATCCCAGTTTCTGTGAGAAGGTCCAGTGCATACTTCCTTTGAGAGAGAACAATCCCCTCTGCTTCTCGAGCAATCTCAATCCCAAGGAAGTACCGAAGAAGCCCGGGATCCTTCACCTCGAATTCCTTGCCAAGCTTTCCTTTGAGTTGGGCGATCTCCTGCTCATCATCTCCTGTGATAATCATATCGTCCACATACACCGCAAGCATGGTGATGTGGCCTCCACTCCGACGGAAGAACACAGTATGATCAGCATTGATCTGCTGATATCCCATCCCTATCATCGTCCTTCTGAATCTGTCAAACCACGCTCGAGGAGACTGCTTCAGTCCATAGAGGGACTTCTTCAACCTGCAGACCTTGCCTACTGTCTGATTGGTGCCAAATCCTGGTGGTATCTCCATGTACACCTCCTCCACTAGATCTCCGTGAAGAAACGCATTCTTCACATCCAGTTGGTGTAGCTTCCATCCACCATTCGCTGCCAGAGAAATCAGAGTCCTGACAGTGCTCATCTTTGCAACTGGTGCAAAGGTATCGTCATAGTCGATGCCGTACGTCTTACTGTATCCTTTGGCTACTAGTCGAGCTTTGTAGCGATCAATCTGTCCATCTGGGTTCTGCTTTACGGTAAAGACCCACTTGCATCTAACTGCTCTCTTCCCCTCTAGCAGTCTCACAAGCTCCCAAGTGTGGTTCTTCTCCAAAGCTCCCAACTCCTCGTGCATTGCCGCTTTCTACTTTGGATCGTTCTTGGCAACCTGCCAATTGTTAGGTACAGTAATACTATCCAAAGATGCTATAAATGCTCCATGAGAAGAAGGGATATGGTCATAAGAAATAAACTGAGCAATATCCCAACCATATCTGTTTGGAGGATTTCCTGTATTGCTGCGAGTGGTCCTCCGTACAGATAGTGGTGTGGGAGGAGTAGTAGTAGGAGGAATGATATCTTGTGAAGGAGGGGGTATCACCTGAAGGGGGGTTGGTGTCGGTGCCTCAGGAGTTGGGACGAACGCAGGCAAGGGACTTGGCATTGGCACTGTCGGTACTGGTCCTGCAGTTTGCTTCTCTCTCCTGCTGTAGGTAAGTAACTCTCCCTGAGCCGTAGGCCTAACACCTTCACCTTCTTGTCCCTTCTCCGTGCCTCCATGCCAAACTTCTAAATCGGTTACCACAAAGTTCTCCATCTCTCCCTCTCGCCTAATATTGGCAGTATTAGGCGTGTTGTGTGAAGTTCCGTCCTGGTGGTAGTATGGCTCATACTCCCGAAAGTGGACATCCATACTGACAAATTTCTTCTTCTCTACTGGACTCCAGCACACATACCCCTTTTGGGTCGCCGAGTAGCCTACGAAGATGCATTTGACCGCTCTAGGGTCAAGTTTCCCAACTGATGGCCTGTTGTCCTTCACAAAACACACACACCCAAACACCTTCAGTGGGAGTATCCCACTATTATTGCCTTACAATACCTCACATGGGGACTTCCATCCGAGGACCTTCGAGGGCATCCTGTTGATGAGTTGAGCTGCTGTCAACACTGCATGCCCCCACAGACTCTGTGGGACATTCATGTCGATCATCATACTTCTTGCGACCTCCAGAAGGTGTCTGTTTTTCCTTTCTGCAACTCCATTTTGTGCTGGTGTGTATGCACAAGTGGTCTGATGTTGTATTCCGTGTGCTGACAAGTATTCTGCAAGCGTTCTGTTGGTATACTCTGTTCCATTGTCAGACCTCAGTACCTTCACAACTGCTTTGTACTGAGTCTGGACATGCTTATGGAAATCCCAAAAACAAGCAGGTACATCACTCTTATTTTTCATCAAATATAACCAGGTAACACGAGAGGCACACTCAATGAAAGAAACAAAGTACTTATAACCATTCATAGTGTTAGTAGCACATGGACCCCAGACATCAGAATGTACTACCTCAAAAGCAAAATTACTCCTATGACCCGTGCCAACATATGAGCTCATAGTAAGTTTTCCTAACTCGCACGCATCACATACTAATTTCTCTTTATTTGTTTTTGCATAAATCTCTGGATACAACTTACTTAGAGTATCAAAGGAAGAATGTCCCATCCTCCGATGATGGAGTATCAAGGTATCCTCAGTCCTCTACTGCAGTCCTTCCATGCCAGCCTTCTCTGCCATAGATACTAATGCTGAGTCCAGTCCTTCTCGATCTAGGTACCACAGTCCCTCATGCCAAGTGCCAGTCCCAAGTCTTCGTCCTGTCCCTTTCTCCTGGAAGGTCACCTTAGGAATATCAAAAGAAATAATGCATTTAAGTTGGAGGATTATAGAACTAATGGACAAGAGACTGACTGGAAAGGATGGAGCATGTAAAATATTGGATAATATTACTGAACCTGTACAATTAACAGTACCCTTACCGACCACTGGCTGGAAAGTGCCATCAGCTGTCTGCTGATGCTAGGTGAGTGTAGGAAGAAAACTCACTAGCATTCCCCGTCACATGCCGAGATGCTCCCGAGTCGATAATCCAGTCTGATGATTTAAGGAAAGAGATAGACGCAAGGGCAAGTGATTCGTCAGTACCTTCTGATGGATGGGCATACATAGCAGCGTTGCCCCTAACAAAGAATGAGGTGGACGCCTCCTCTGTTCTACTCCTCATGTCTCCCAGTGCCTGGTCCTCCACAGTAAAGGTGTCATCAACTTCTCCATTCCCTTCTGATATCAGGAGGTTTGCCCGATAACCTCCTCGGCCGCCTCGTCTATCCCCTCGACCACGACCACATCCTCCATTATATCCTCGTCCGTCGAACGGTCCTCGTCCACCACCTGAATCTCCCTTCCTAGGTGGTTTGATACAAGCATACCGATGATGACCCATCTTCCCACAGTTGTAGCACTGCCGGTTATGCTGCCAGGGCTCTCCCTTAGATCCTGTGTTACCTGAGCTGGTGATCGCTAGTGCTGACTTTGCTTCGGGGGGACCACCTGTCCCGGCTTGCAGCCTGATGCGTGTCTCCTCCTGGATCATGGCTGAGATAGCCTCCTCAAGGCTAGGGATCTTTGGTTGGGCTAGAAGTAGGGCCGTCCTTTGTGCGAAAGCTGCAGTCAACCCTTTGAGGAACTTCATCGTCCTCTCCTGCAGACACACCTGTCTCTCCTTACACTTAGGGTCCCCGCAGCTCGCCCGATCTGAGGAGTGATCATAATCCAACCACAGACGCTCCAACTCCGTGGCATACTCCTGCACCGTCTTCTCTCCCTGTACGGTGTCATCAATCTCCCCCTTTATCTGGAAGACCCGTAAGTTGTTCCCCACACCATCATAGGTCCTTCTCAACTTCTCCCACACATCTTTCACCATCTCAATACCGTCTACTGTGGCGGCAATAGACTGGACTAAGGAGTTGAAAAGCCAGATGTAGATCACCATATGAGTGGACTTCCACTCATCGTGTCCTGTCGAGCCCTCGTCCGGCTCTGTCGTCTCGCCCGTCAGGAACCCCTCCATATTTTTTCCTCCGAGGGTTCTTCTCACCCGTCGTGACCAACTCAGATAGGTGGCTGGTCCATCTAATTTCAGATCGATGGAGGGAAGCTTCAACTCCGGCGACGTTCGTGTCGTGTTCTCACCAGCCGACATCGTCAACAACTTCATCAACGTCGCCACCTCTGCAGAATCTAGCTTCTTGATGATCTCCTCCATCGATGCGTCGTCTATCCAGTCACGTCACGTTCGCTCCACGACTCACGCTTGTTCTCGTCGTCCGCTCCTAGATCCGAACATGTCCCCCCTTTTTTCAGATCTAGGCATCCCTATTAGGCGCTGCCTCGTGCTGGTGCGGCGGAGGCGGCAGCACGCATGTCACAACCGCCGTCGCAGCAGCAGCAGTCGCAGCAGCTGCAGCAGCAGTAGTAGCCGCAGCAGTAGCGGGACGGGACAGCAACAGCGAAAGGCGGCCTGCGAAGGGCGGAGAAGAGGAGAGGAGGGAAAAAAAAGGGGGGGGCGTGGAAGAGTTCGGTGGAGGAGATCTAGGAAATCCTCCTGTGGGTTTGTGGAAGCTTGGTGACGGCTAGGGTTTGTGGAAACTTGGCTCTGATACCATGTTGAAATTAGTTGATAATTTTATTGATTGTCTCATTGGCATTATATAGCCTTACAGTCATTAATACAATGATTTCAATCATTATGACAATAATCTCATAATGGAATATCCTGTGACATATTCTGGCATCCCAAATATGTCCTCAGGATATTCCCATGTGCTTATACTATACTTAAATATGACACCCAACATACCATATCAACAATAAGTTTATATGCCCTTATAAATAAATAAAAAAATAATATAAAAAGTAATCAGTAGAGTTTTAAAGATGACACAAGATCTAAGAAAGCACACATACTCCAAAATTCATATCGTGGCCGTGTTGTGTCTAGACATGTACCGGACACGCCAGGGACACCAAAATATACTTAGAAGACAACCAAAGTAAGTGCCAAATTTGTACTGCCTTGTCTGAAGTATGTCGTGTCGAATCCGTACAACGTAGCACAAGACAGTAAACTTTTCATTCTGCTTCTTCCACTGGATGGTCCCCTGAATGCAGAACACTACAGCCCAGTGGTCCTCAAACACAGCCAGTAAAACTTTTCCTGCCACAAACAGTTGTATTCTTAAAAGACAGGTATCTAATGCCTAATTCAGGAAAAATCTGGCAGGTGCCCATTAGAAACCAACCACCACCATTAATTTTCCCATGTACTCGGTCCATTGCCAATTCAATTCCTTCTTACTTCACTTTCACAATTCCATCATGTGAAAGTGTTGTTTCTTAGTAATTTTGAAATTGAATAAAATAGTAGTCACCATTGCCGTTTGATTTATATGCGATATATAAGTTTTCTTCTTTTACATGCTTTTACAACCTTACTATGCTTTTACATCATTGCTGATTGGTTTTTTTTTCGTTCAATTTCTTTACCGAATTGACTGAAAATTGGACCCACAATGTCAGTATCGAGTATCGGTCGGTATCGAATCGGGATATGTCAAACCTTATCGGATAGGCCATATCGGATCAATATCGACCGATACTGCAAATTATGATCACAATAACAAATGTAATCCTCACACTAAATTTTTTTTTTTGATTTAGTGGTGTCGGACCTCGTAGACGAGTCAAGACGTCCAGAGGAATTGAGCTCACTACGTCAACTGGTAGTAAACTCAACACCTCCGGAGGAAGTGTACTAAAAAGACTCGTCAATAGGGCAGGCAACTGAAGGAGAAGAAACAGAAGGATGGGGATGGATGATACAGGCAACATCTAACGTCGAGACGGTATGCGTGTCGAGGGCAATACCGGTAGCAGGTGCAGTCATCTGGACCCCAATGTTGGCCTGAATAGTGCTGATAGATTCTCGCATCAACACCATGTTGGCCTGCATGGTGGTCATCGCCCTAATCATCTACGACATCTGTGCTGAGACATCCTCCTGAGGCGGAACAGAAGAAGAAAGCGCCGGCGGTGGAGGTCTCGAGACAATCGATATCTGCGTCGTCAAGGAGCCGGCTCCGTAGATGCGTATGACTTTCCCTTTTCCACCAGCGGCCTTTATCCAAAGGTTAGGCGGACGTGGGAGTAGGCGTCGTCATGGGCGTAGACTCGACAACACTCTCGGCTATCTCATCCTGAGTGGCCGGAGTAGTTGTCTTAGTCTGTAGAGACTGGAACACAGTATGTACATCGACACGTGCTTAAATATCCTAATATGCTAAGAACTAATCTAGGTCGTTTTAAATATTCTAAATTATAATATTTACAATAGTCTTGCTCGCCTTCATGTCCACGTATGTCTCGTCCTTCCTCTTGTACGACTGCTTAAAAACCTTGGCGAAACCAACACAAGAGGGATCTACCCCTTCCTTTGCAATATTTACGAAATATTAAGCAAATGTATTAGTTTAATAATTAATAACTCCAAACTGCTGCTCTGTTCTCTTTATAGCCTGCTGTAGTTATTGTTTCTTATCTTGATTAAGTGTGCATTGCACACAGTGCTCTGTGCTGTCACTGCCTTCAGGTCCCTGCAGCAGTCTCTACAGCCGCTGCCTCATTTGTTTAAGTGTGCACTGCACACAGGGGAATGGTGGTAACTGCTCCTCACTGAAACATGTATACTGGAACATGTTTACATTCATACTGAAACAGGTTGCTGTCTTTCCTCATGGAGAACTCTGTTGTCCCCTCTTCACTCACTCGGGTACACAGGCACACAACAAAGCACTTAACACATATAAACACAGCTAGGTATATTTATATATGTACAAACATAAACACACACATATGTATATACACATGTAGATATTGAAACCATAAACCTAGATAGTTATAAAACCTCTCAAACATAATTCTAATGTATAACACTACCATATATATATATATATATATATATATATATATATATATATATATATATATATATATATATATATATATATACATATACACCTACATATAAATCACTAGCTATGTATGTATATACTTATCCCCACATATATATATATATATATATATATATATATATATATATATATATATATATATATATATATATATATATATATATATACTCATAGTTATATGTATATATCTAGATACTCTCCTATATATACACATAGGCACACACCTATACGTAATCCAAAATACACTATTACATATACAATATAATACATAGATAGATCATACCTATATAAATACATATGCATGAATAGAGAGAAGACCAAAACCTCAAACACATGGAGCGCATCGCACCCGTATCACATTTTTCTATGATACGCTTGCGATACGGTCCCAACTCACAACCAAACGTATCCCGGAGGACACGAACAAGTCCAATACATAAATTATGAATAATATATATATTAATTAGAGTGTCTATGTGTTTGTGTCACAATGGGATATGCACAAGGCCCCGTGTCGGAGAAAACCCCCCAAAATTAACCCGTTTCGTCAAATTGACGAGATACGGCCTACACGTACCCAATTATGGATACGACACTAGTCACAAACAAACAATCAAGTGTCAATTAGATCTATTAGATCAATTGACAAGCACTACATGTGCCAATCTCGAAATTTCCCCAAAATTGGCACCAATTTGGTCATAACTTCCACCGTAGGTCTCCAATTGACCCAAAACCAAATTCTATGGGTAGTCTATGCATGTGGGTTGGTTTCTCATGGTAAAACCTCAGATCTAGAGTCTAATAGAAAGAAAAAAACTAAATTTTACCTATTGAGGATGGATTCCCAATAAAAAGGTCCGAATTGACAAGTAGCTCATCTCTTTGTAGATATTGGCCTCATCTTCCTTGCTCCTTGCTTCCTTCTTATAGATCCTTGGTGTAGCAAATCAATGATAAATTTAGAAGGTGATTGTTGAAGAATTGGTGGAGAATTGGTAAGAAAATGGAGAGAATTTGGAGAGGGAAATTGTAGATCTAGAATTTAAAAAAATTGGAATGAAGGAATGATTTTCTCTCTCCTCAAGGGGGGCGGCCTATATACATCCTCCTAGCAACGTAAAATGACAAAAATACCCCTTGGGGCCTCTCATGAAGAATTAATTATGGAGGGAAGGTTCTAGTCTAATGGTTTCATTATTAATCAAGTCTCTTAATTCATGGGCCTAATTCATTGGCTCAACTTAGACTAGTCTAAAAGTTTTTTTCATGCTTTCTAATTAAATGGTTAGGTCCACTACACAAGTCCAAAATAAATCTACCTAGCAACAAATAATAATACAATAAATAAATAAATCATGTCATGCATAATTATTAATTATAATAAATCCTAAAATAATTAATATCCATTGAAAATTACCAAACTACCCTTAGATGAAAATGTGAGGGTGACAAACCAACCCACCTTAGAAAAATTTAATCCTCGAAATTAAGGAAGAAACTATCTACCAAAACAAACAATACACTACAAAAAAAGAATTATACCTCACGGCTCGAACAGATACGGATATAGCTCGCGCATCTCGGTCTCTCGCTCCCAGGTACTCTCTCCTGGCGAGTGATGCCTCCACGCAACGCGCACCAAAGGAATCGTCTGATTCCTCAGCACCTTCTCTCTCCGATCCAGTATCTCCACTATCTGCTCTGGATAGCTGAGAGTAGGGCCCACCTCTATCTCCGAATGATCCAACATATGACTGGGATCTGCCACGTACCGTCTCAACTGTGACACGTGAAACACGTTGTTCACTCCCTCCAATGCAGGTAGTAAGTCTAGTCTATAAGCGACTGCACTAACCCTCTCAAGAATCACTACGAGAAAAAGTCAAATTAGCAACGTCTAAAAACGTCGCTAAATAACCAAAAATCGTCGCTAATTTGGTTTAGCGACGTAATTAGCGACGTTTAAAAGCAGTCGGAAAAAACCAAGTCGCTAAAACAAAAAATGTCGCTAAACGTCGCTATGCCGACGTTTTTTAGCGACTTTAATGTGTCGCTAAATTTAGCGACGTTTTGCGACGCCAAGTCACTAAAAAGCGACGTTTAGTAAAGTCGCTAAACGTCGCTGATTAGCGACGTCTATCGCGATGTTACACCGACATCTTTAATGACCTGGCCATACTGCCATGTCAGCAATTGGCGACGTATAGCGACGTCATTAGCGACTTTTTACAGCATCGCTAAATAGCGACGTATTTAGCGACGTAACTTAACGTCGCTAAACGTCGCTAAACGTCGCTAATAACGTCGCTAATTTAAAAAAAAAATAGTGTCCAGAAGCAAACATTGGTGATTCCC
The DNA here is from genome assembly GCA_036927795.1 of Iris macrosiphon. Classification (NCBI taxonomy): domain Eukaryota; kingdom Viridiplantae; phylum Streptophyta; class Magnoliopsida; order Asparagales; family Iridaceae; genus Iris; species Iris macrosiphon. The sequence goes on from JAYESA010000084.1 coordinate 562,064, forward strand.
TGCAGTTTTACATTATCTTCATCATACACACCAACATGATTCAATCTAGTTAACTATATAATCCAATTAAATTAAAGACCACAAGAAGTATCAATCCAATTAAATGTGGATAACTATATAATCCAATTAAATTAACTAAAAAATTAAAGACCACAAGAAGCATCATACATCATGTCTATTGTTGAAGTATCAATAATTCATAATATACAATCGCATCCTAAATAATAATAAAAATAACTATACTACTACGGATCTACAGGAGGCTGACCACCGGCGCGCTTGAAGGATAAGAACTCCTCATACTCGTCCCGTGGAATCGACACCGATGTTGATGGAGAAGGCAGTGACGTCGGTGGAGGCCGTGCCCGCTCCAAGTCTGCGAGTCGCTGGTTGTAAGAATCCAGGGTAGATAACAGCCTCGTACTGCTATCACCCATTGAATCCTGCATCCTCGTCAGCTTCTCGCCCATCGATAGCTGTGACGCCTGCACCTCCATGATGTTGCGATCATTGGAGGCTCTAATATCATTTGTCAATTCTCGTAGCTCCGTCATGCTGCGGTCGAGCATATCCAATCGTGCGATGAGCATCGGATCGTCCGCCTGCGGCTGGGACCGGGACTGGTCCTCCATACTTCGCAGCAAGTCGTCACGGAGAGACGCAATCTGACGGTCAACGGCCTCCTGGACTCTGGCCGACGACTGCGAGGGCTGCGACTGCGAGGGGTGTGTGGAATGCGCAGCTGTCGGGGAGGCCCTAGATGACTGCGTCGCAACCAGGGCGCCATAGGAGCCCGTACCGTAGTACGTACCCCTCTGGAGACCACCAGCTGCGGTCACCCGCAGGTCGTCCGCCGACGGAGATGGACCGGGCTGCGACGAAGCACCAGCCTCTCCAGGTGTAGGTGCACTAGCAGTCGCCCGCTCACGAAGCCTAAGATACTCGGCCTAGAAAAGGTTTGGAAACTCAATAATTGCCTAAATTATATTAAAATAAACACAAAGTAAAGTAATACTTACATAGGTCTGTGAGGCCCTCTCATCAATAAGATTTTCGTTCTTGCGATGGGTGGCCAAGAAGACGGTCACCATGTTTGCATCCTCAACCCTCTGTACCTGTTAAAAATATATTATTTATTACTAAACCTAAATATTTTTCCAAGTACCATTTTATGGTACTTATATTAAAATAATATATTTTAAAAGAAAAAACATACCAAACGACGAAAATGTTCCGTCATCGGAATCGAGCCACCACACCACTTGGCAGCATTCTGCCTAGCCGCCTTGGCCTTCTTAGACCTTTCCTTGTAGCTCGGATCGTCGAATCTAGCCCTCATCGCAGTCCACTGCTCAGGCGTGATCCAACCTTGGATCGGTTTTCCAGCACGATCATGAGCCTTCTGGTCATCCAGAGCATCTCGGATAAGCTTGGCGGCAACGGTAGGAAAGAGCCGCTCGATCAACTCGGCCCGGTGCGGAGGATAAAAATATGTTTGCTACAATAAATAATTCATTAAGTTAGCATCACGAATATGCATAAATTAGAGGATTTATTTAATATACTTTTACCTGGAAGTGCGCAAACCAGAATGCCTTCCATGCATTGTGGCTGTACTCACTCACAATTACCGGCAGATTACTGCACTCCCTTTAGTAAAAAAACCTAACCCCCCCAAACTGGCACACTGATACACACATACACTCTTAAGAATTCTGTAATCAAAACTCACCTGGTACCAACAACACCTATTAAGTACTCTAAATTCTATACTTCATATAAACACTCCATCTATACTCATATAAATACTCCATCTATACTCCCAGATCTGGGATACACCTATATGAATGCTCAACCTTCACACATATTACTTATTCTCTTCAACACATATATTCACTCAAACACCTGACTAATACACCTCTTTAAATCAGTCACCCACTGCTACTGCTTACCTTCTTCCTCAATATTTGATTACCCCTTATCCCGAGCCACACACTCATGTGTGCACTATAGTATCACTATGAATACCCAATCTTCTCTCAGATGTTGGTGTTATATCTGACACTTGCCCTCATGTCCTTCAAATCATACGAGTTTAAACCCCATCTCAAACACATCCACATCTTGCCTTGCACTAGTTGCTGACTGGCTCAGTAAGTTGCTGCACAAGGATGCAGTGTTTACACTGTATTAGGACCCCCTCACACCTGCCTGCAGAAGCTACCAACCAACTACAATGCACCTAAACCTTAATGCACACTATGTTCAGCTGTGCAGTGCCTCCCCAAGTTGCCTGTTGCACATTGGGCTGATGTGTCTCAAGTCTCCCCCTGCTCACTGCTAGTAAGCAGTGCTCACTGCTGTTGTTACCTCTCTCGTCGACTTGGGCCAGTCGGCCGTAACTCTAACCCTAACCCTAACCCCATGTCAAAAAACCTAACCCTAACCCTAACCCTAGGTCCTGATCAGTGTCTGTGTCAGTGTGTGTGTGTGCCGTATCTGTGTCTGTGTCAGTGTCTGTGTGTGTGTCATATTTGTGTCAATGTCACATGTGTCATATGAGAGAGAGAGAGAGAGAGTAGGGTTTACCGGAGTAGTCGCGGTGGAGAGCCGGTCGACGGAGCGGGGGGGGGAGATTTTTTTTCTTTTCGAAATTTCAACAGATGGGGAAAAATGAAACCGAGCCCTAATTAACCATATTTTAGTGACGTTTAGCGACGTCCAATAAAAACGTCGCTAAATTAAATTTTAGCGACGTCAATGACGTCGCTAAACACGTTGCTAAATATTTTTAATATAAAGGTCGCTATATACGTCGCTAAACGTCGCTAAATTAGACATATTAGCGACGTTTAGCGACCTTAATTAAACTTATAGCGACTTATCTTTTAAAATCTTAATAAAAGTCGCTAAACATCGCTGAATGTCGCCATTTAGCGACGTCTAGCGACGTTTTTATAAGGAGTCGCTAATTTATATATTATTAGCGACGTTTCTTTTGACGTCGCTAAAATACGTCGCTAATACCGTTTTTTCTAGTAGTGAATGTTGAAAGGACCGATGAATCGTAGACTAAACTTGCCGCCTCCACCGAAACGAATCGTGTCACGTGTCAGAGAAATCCTCAAGAAAACCATACCGCCAACCTAGCACAAAACACAATCTTAGCATTCTAACAAGCAACAATCAAACACAAGCAAGACAAAACTTAAAGCTATACCCCAAACTCCAAAGGTCTCCGGTGGCTATCGGCCCAATGTCGCTGCCTATCCTGCGCCACTCGAAGTCTGTCCCTGATAAGCTTTACCTTCTCTGCCGCATCCACTACCATCTCTGGTCCCAATAAAGCCCTGTCACCAACATCATCCCAGGACAACGGAGTCCGGCATCTCTATCCATACAACACCTCGAATGGTGACATCTCAATGCTGGCTTGGTAGCTGTTATTGTATGAAAACTCTACCAAGTGAAGGTGATCCTCCCAAGAACCTCCAAGATCCAAAACACAGGTGCGTATCATATCCTCGAGAGTCTGAATAGTCCTCTCCGACTGTCCGTCCGTCTGAGGGTGATAGGCGGTACTGAACTTGAGTTGAGTGCCCAAGCTAGCCTGTAAACTCCTTCAAAAATGGGACGTGAAACGACTATCCCGATCCGAGACAATGCTCACTGGAATACCGTACAATCTGACAATCTGGCGCACATACATCTCTGCAAGTCTCTTCGTAGATGTACCCACTTTAAATGGCAGAAAGTGGGCTGATTTGGTCAACCTGTCCACGATGACCCAAATCGCATCCTTGCCTCCTGGAGAACGCGGAAGTCCTGATACAAATACATGGTCACATGCTCCCATTTCTACTCCGGAATGGACAAAGGCTGGAGCAATCTTCCTGGTCTCTGTCTCTCCGTCTTGACCTGCTGGCAAACTAAACATCTGGACACAAAGCTAGCTACCTCCCGCTTCATGCCATACCACTATACATGCTCCCTCATATCTCTATACATCTTGTTGGCACCGGGATGCATAATCTCTTCGCACAATGCTCCCTTCGGTACGCACAACCTGGTATCGTGTCGCAATGATCCGTCATCTGCGACGATAAAGTCTCCTATAAGTTTGACCTGAACCTGTGCTCTGATGCTCCTCAGAGACTCGTCCTCATACTGTCCGGCTCTGACTCGGTCCATCAGCTCCGACTGAACCTGAAGTCCCCACATCTGTGCTGCGACTCCCGAAATCAATACCTCAATGCCCAAACTATCGAGATCTGCCAATAAATGCATGTCTCTAGTCAAGCACATAGCCACGGGATTATCCCGGGTCCGAACAATCTGAACATATATGTTCCTAACCGTTATTATCCCGGGTCCAAACAATCTGAAGAGGAACATCGATGTATATTTATAGCCTTTGATAGATGAGTTGAATCAGCTGTGGGAAGTAGGTGCCAACACGTACGATGTTTCTAGAAAATAAAATTTTTAGATGAGGGCAGCACTTATATGGACCATCAATGACTTTTTGGCCTATGGAATATTATCGGGATGGAGCACTCATGGTCGTCTTTCATGTCCGTATTGTATGGACCGTACTAAGGATTTTTGTTTGAAACAAGGAGGCAAACCGTGCTTCTTCGATTGTCATCGACAATTTTTGCCGAAGGATCATCCGTACCGGAGGAACAGGAATGTTTTTTGTACGGGCGTTGTGGAGAAGGCCAATCCATCGCTAAGGTGGCCCAGATATACGATATGGAAGAGGTAAAAGACTTACCAAGTGCTATCGAAGAGCCTACTAAGGGGTACAAGTGTGACGGATTTGGTCGCACCCATAACTGGACGAAGAGGAGTATATTCTGGGATCTGCCATATTGGAGCACCAATCTGATCAGACATAACCTTGATGTTATGCATATCGAGAAGAATGTATTTGATAACATAATTAATACTGTAATAGAGGTAAAGGGGAAGACGAAAGACAATCCGAAGGCTAGGTTGGACTTAGAAGAAATATGTAGATGTCCTTCATTGCATTTGATAGAGGAGGGGAATGGAAAGTTAAAGCAGCCTAAGTCAATTTTTTTATTGGAGAAGGAGGATAAATGGAGACTTTGTAGGTGGATTTAGGATCTAAAATTTTTAGACGGATACGTGTCGAACTTGAGAAGATGCGTCGACCTCAAGGAGAACAAACTGGCGGGTATGAAGAGCCACGATTGTGACGTATTCATGGAGAGGTTAATTCCGGTTGCATTTCGAGAATTATTACCGTAGGTCATTTGGGATCCATTGACAGAGCTCAGCATATTCTTCAGAGATCTTTGTTCTACTAAGTTGCTCGTCGATCATCTAGAAAAGCAAAAGAAGGACATTGCGGTAACACTGTGCATGCTCGAGAAGGTATTTTCTCCTGGATTCTTTGACTCTATGGAGCATTTGCCAATTCATCTTTCCTATGAGGCACATGTTGGCGGTTCTGTTGGTTATCGGTGGATGTACCCCTTTGAGCGACATATGAATCACCTAAAGAGAAAGGTAAAAAATAAGGCACAGATTGAGGGCTTTATTTCTGAAGTTTATGTTCTCGAGGAGATTATAAACGTTTGCTCAACGTATTTCAATCCTCATGTTGCTACTACTAGAACGAGCGCTCCGAGAAACAACGACGGATATCAGAAATCTAATGATGCAATACTAAAAGTATTCAATGCGTCCGAAAAGCCTTCGGGGAAATTGAAGAAGAGATATTTGAATGACGATGAGCTAAGGGCTGCTCAGTTGTATATATTACTCAATTACGACGAGGATAAAGTGGAGAAGCTAGAGGGGTAAGTAATTAATACGTCCATGTTTACGTCATCTCAATGTAATAGTATAAGCTATTATTATGCTACTAATCAACGGTTGCTTCATTATTTTTTAGCACATATAATGATGAGCTGAGGTCGGTTAGACCCTACATAACAGACATAGAAGTAGAACAAGAAATGAGACGCCATTTTTCTTCTTGGTTGAGTGCATATATAAGGAGCTTGGTAATTATTTTTTCTGTATGCACTTGCACAATAAATAACTTACTATCGCTACTTTGGTATTTAGGTCGATCGTCTAATAACACCCGAGACTGAATCTATTAGAACTTTAGCCAAGGGACCAATTATTGTCGTCAAAATATGGCGAAGTACTGTGTGAATGGGTTTAGATTCAAGTCAACAAATGCTCCGATCAGAGACAACTTTCTGGATCTTGATTCCACGAAAAATAGTTGTTTGTGTATCAAATCTTTGAACTACAAAGATGTCGATCCAGGCAATAATTTTTTTGGCATCTTACGAGAGATTGTGGAGTTGACATATAATTATGTCATAGAACCTGCTAAGTTCGTGCTATTCAAGTGTGAATGATTCGATCTGATTCAAGATCAAGATTGAAAAATTGACAAGCACGATCTTGTGGATATAAACTACAAGCGTAGATATCAAGGCTATGAACCATTTGTCCTATCAAGTCGGGCTCAGCTCGTGTACTTCACAACTTATCCTAAACGGGGGACAGCAAGGTCGGATTGGTGGGCAGTATGTAAGACTAAAGCTAGAAATACCTTTGACGTTGACGAAATAGCTTATCAGGAGGATGGGCTACCTCTTGTAACAAATATTGTAGATGTGGACTCAACGAAAGTTACTCATTACACGACTAATAATGTAAAAGAAGTAGAATTATCCAAAGAGGAATACGAAGACGAAGCAGATGAAAGTGAAGATGAGGAGAAAGAGAAAGAGGAGGATGAGGAAGGCGAACAAGATGAATTTTCTGAAGATGATTGAAAATAAAATATTTTGTCCGAAAATATGTACTATATTTTGACTGTAGAATATACTATTTTGATGAAGATATGTATTATATTTTGAGTACAGAATGTACTATCCATTTAGACTTGTGACACCACTAGTTATTTACTGTGCAATTCTATTAATGTTATGAGATATGCATAAAATTTTGACTGTAGAATGTATTATATATTTGTGTATTTCTTTATTCATCATATGTTGTTATCAGGTATGACAGGACGACACGGAGCGATCGGCAGGTCCCGAGGTAGACAGAGTGCTCCTCCGGTACTGCCTATTGTTGGTTCTGGATCCTCGGCGTCTAGTACTCCAGTATATCGACCAGTCACATCTCTGACTGCGACGACGTTATGTTACGCCCCGATTCTGTGGAATCGATAGTCGTCCCTCGAACGTGACGTCGTGCGTGCCTAGGTTGCGCATCGCACAAGTCTAAGGTATTTTGCATAACTAGCACATATTCAGAGTAAGCAGATAATTGAAACACAAAGTTGAAATATGGAAAAGTTCTCTTTATTGATAATGAACATCTTTTTACAAACTCTTGAATGAGTCAGAAGGTTACCGCACGGGCTTACAAAATTTGACACAAAATGAGATAGTCGTCCTTTATATTACATCATTTACTAAGACTTTAATATGTAAAGACCTCCAGACTGAACAATGGCTTTCCCACAGAGCTGTATTGAGTTAAGTTTGCTAGCTCCTGGCTTCAAAATGCTTCAAGTAAGGTACGATCAGGGCGTGCCGGCAGCTAGACTGGATTAGGAAGTGACTTCAGCTCCTCGCAGGATCTCCTTGGTGCGGGGAACCTGTTTCAACGAGGGTCAGTACATTGAAATATACTGGTGAAGACGAGCTAACCCAACTATACCAATCAACACGTTGTTTATATGAAGCATGCAACTTATTTGTGGTCTTTCTATCTTACCTTAGTTCATTTTACAAGCAAGCATTGATATAGAAATTTACTAAAATAAACTTGCCACCGTTCGGTGACTTTTACCTGCCCGTCTGAACAACCTGCACAATACTTACAATGTCCTTCCCTGCCACGAAGACACAAGTTAGCTTGCACAGGTTTAAATATACGAGGGAATCACTGGCATGATACCATAAGGGAGGAGTTATAGTCTAGAACGAGGATGGTATGCAACGAAAGCACTAGGGCGCTACACGCCATCCCGTCCAGGATAAGAGACTAAGCAAGAGTTTTGCCCGGATCGGATCGGTGCCAGTGCCCCAGCGACAATTCGCAGGAACTAAGACCTTGTGCACAAGTTGTCCGTGATCAAACGACGTCTATGTTAAGTTATCAATTTATGTAGTTGAGGAAACAAGAGTATAAGTCAAGTAGCATTGCATAATTTATTTTACATAGTCTTCCTGAATAATTTATTGCATAACAAGGTGTGTTCCATGCTTAGCATAATTTATAGAAGAAGTATACATTCTAACTAAAATTAAAGCATAAGGAAGAATATTCTACACTAATTAGCATGCAATAGATAACCATTCACAAGTTGATTGAAAAGCACAAGTAGTCCAAGTCTATTCCTTTTTATCTTAACATCTTTTAGTTATTACTTTGGTATCGTTTGATCGGGACAAGCAAGAATACAAGATTTTAGATGTGAAGACTTGGAAGAAGGGTCAACTGAATCGAATATAAGCCACTCACAAGTTGGTTGGAGAAGGAAAGGAAAGAGGTGCTTTAAGACTCCGCTCGCACGTTGTCTACTTCTCGTTCACCTGCATTGCCACGAATAGCTGATTAATACCTCTTCCACTCTTTCCAATCTCGGAATTGAAATGCAGTTCAACGAAAGAAAATAATGAAATCCATCGAAACCGTTCAAGAAAATGCAACAAATCCGAAAACCAACTCAAAACATGAAAGCAACAAAGCGACAGCGAAAACTAGGCAAGAAAACTTGCAGCGGAGCTGTCCCTCTTGACTCTGCCGCTAAGTCGATCCTCGAGGCACGGTCCACTGAATATGAAAATCGATTCCTAAGAAGCAAATCTATAACGAGGATGGATTCTTGATTCAATCTATCCTGATCGAACGATACCGACTTGTATTTCTTAGCTGTAAAACCCCTAATTCTGAAAATTGTATTTATTGTATTATTAATTAATTATTTATTTATTTATAGTAATTATAAGCTAAATAGAGGAAATATATTTCATTTAATTTTTATTTGAGATGTTTGTGCAATTAGAGTATTTATGGAGCCATTATAAATTTTTTCTAATTTATTCCATGTAGGAGACCATTTTGGACAGTTGCTGGCTTAAACGTATGCACCAATATAATTTTAGAGTTATATATATATATATATATATATATATATATATATATATATATATATATAATTTCTATTGGATCAAACCCAAACCGCAACTCCTAAACCCACTACGCGCTTGCACCTAAACCCGCGTAGAAATATCAGCAGCAGCAGTAACAGAAACTTAACTTCTCTTTCTTTCCTTCTCCGCACGTAAAGTTTAAACCCCACGAGTAAAACAACTCCGCGCGTAAACTCTCTCCACCGCTTCCTATTTTCATCCGCGTGTAAAAATCAACTCCACCGCTTTATTTTCTTCACCGCACGTAAAACATCCCCCGCGTATGACTCATCCCCCACCACCTCATTACCTGTTTTTACTAAACACTCCCCAACCGCAACCAAAACCAATGATAAGAAAGAAAGAAAACAGCAGTGGCAATAGTTTCTTAACCATTAAGTAACCCCCACCGCCTCTTGTTCTCTATATATATTACAAATTTTCCAAACGATAATCCTACTTCTTCTTACAACAAACTTAACACTATTTGGACGTGCTATACAGAACTTTTGCTCGGTAAGTATACCTTACCATTGTACTATTATTTATATTCCAGCTGATACATGCATGTTTAAATTCTACTTATATAGATGTTTATTTTGTAGATTTTTGGACCTACTTTATGAGACCACCCCAGTATTATGAAGCATCATTAGGTTCATTGGCCGTGACACAGTTGTTACACAAGTTGTGAGTCTCATATAGATCCCGGACTACGTATTGGGTTGGCCGCCTGTACGTATGAGCCGTGCGTTAGGGATGACTACTGATAGAAACTTTGTATGCTAGTAGACCTGGCAGTTATTTAGAGGTTTATCGTGTCATAGATATGACATATCTAGAGCATGGGGTGGGGAGAACAATAAGTAAGACGTTTGGGCTCCTTTACACTTTACTCATGTACGCCCGGATTCTCCACCGGAGAAACGGGTGATGACGACCACTATATTTTATATTGCAGACGGCCTTTGCCGTTCAAAAGATGACAAGCTGGTAGGCCCCTGATTCTCTGAGAGAATCATGCCAATCCCATTATTGGCCAGATAGCCCACGTGTTGGAAAGTTGTTCTCAAACTGCATTCATCTAGACGGTTAGGTAACCCATTGGATGTTTATATTTCAGTACTTATTGGCATGTTATTATGTATCTTGTTACGTCCCTCTAAGGACCTGGTCCCTTTCCAGATATGGACGAGCAGGAGTATCCGCAGGAGTACGGACCTGGACCGGATACTACTTACCAGACTGAGGAGGTCTTACCCTCGGAGTATCTGTGATTTTATTACCGCTGTTTAGAGATCTTTTGCTACTTCAGTATAGTCATTTTGTAGTGGATTTGTTTCCACCCGACTATCAGACTTGATACTCATCTTTGATGTTCAGTTATTATTCAGCTCTTTATTTCCTACTGATTATTTGTGTTGTGGATGAGATATAGCTTCTGTGTGACTTATTGTGACAGTATATTACCACTGATGAATTGGATATTCATGTACGGCGTACGTGTGTATATGGTTCCATATATTGGAGTTCGTATACATACGGCTGGGCGTGTTACGTATTCCTAGTCGTGCGTATTTTGGGACTAGGGCGTGACATGTTTTTGGTGGTGGCCCATGCAGGTCAGAATATATTATCTTGGTTACGTAACTGTACCAAACAAGCCTACGTATAGGAATAGAGTATAAGGATCTCATCCACACTTGACTAAAACCTTATTCTTCCTTTCAAACTATCCTTTGTTTGAATAAACATGTTTTACGCCAGACTCTTTATCCTTGTTGGCGTAAAAAGCCAAAAGACTGCCTAGTTGGCGTAAAAGCCAATTGACTATCTTGTTGGCGTAAAAGCCAAACTATGAAGAAGATTGTCTCCTTTACGCTGCGGTTATGATAACTGACACGAATTCCTTCGTAAGATCAGGGCATGCAAGCCACGTAGGTAAGTGCCCTAGCGTAACTTGATGATTCCTGAATAATAGATAAACAGCGTAGAATAGCCCGATAGGCGTAAAACACAAGGATGGTGAGGTGAGCGTATTTATTACAGCCTTAGCTTTTTCCAGCAATGTCTAAATCTCGTACATTAAATACAGAGATATGCCTCGAGCCCTGTGCAGAAACAACTTTTGACGTGGCGTCTGATTGTGTCTCATCTTGAGCGTAAAAAATCATCTCTATAGGAAGCGTATTCAGAAGACTCAACTTTTCTTTCTTTTTGAAGCATAAGACGACTTGTATCAAATATATCACTAGACGACAACCTGGGTCTCTGTACAAAATTATCATCACAGCCGTCCTCTCGATCTCCGTACGGTACTTTTGTCAGATGTCAGGTTCACTGATTTATCTGACAAATTCATCCGAGGAAATACAAAGAGTTCCTCGTAACGTACTTTACGCTGCAAAGTATGCTAGACTTTATGCAGATAGATTTTACACGCAGCGACCCTTTACGTGCAGATGTGTTACGCAGACAGATTTTACGCCGACTTGACAACTTTGAAACCTTACTTTACGCCAAAACTACTTTGATTTTCTGCTTTACGCAGATAACTCTGAAGTCTTACTTTACGCCAACTTCCTTGAATCTCTGTTTTACGCCGACGACTTTGAATCTCTACTTTACGCTTCTTTTCTTTACGGGGCTAGCCTTGAAGCCATATTTTACGAGGACAATTTCCAGCCTATCTCATACTTCTATATTCTATTTAAATGTTTACATCCTGTTTGATTTCTATACTTCTTCTAAATCATTGTGTACATCACCTACAGATAGATGAATATGCAGAAAGGATATACTGTCGCCGATGGTGACACAACTCCTGGAGTCAATGGTCAGACTCAAGGAGGGACCTCATCACTTCATAGACTTCCAGGACCAGATGGACAGATTCATAATCCAGTTCCATCTGATCTTCCCGTTCCACCTAATGGGACCATTCCAATCTCATCGACACCGCAGGATGGCCAGGCACAACTGTTCCAATTCTTTCAGATGATGATACAGGAACAGAGGCAGCAAGCAGCAAAACAGAGACAAGAGTTCCTAGCAACTCTTGAAAGGATGGATGCAATGACTACTGTACCAGCTCAAGCACTAGCTCCAGAACCTCGAACTAGAGTTGGATCAGTAAAGGACTTTATACAGATGGGTCCGAGGTCGTACAAAGGCATTGAGAGTCCAGAGGAAACTACCAACTGGATCAATCACACTCGAAAGTTATTAGAAGCATCGCAGCTACCTGCAGAGCTATGGATGACGGGTGTAAGGATGCTTCTAGATGGTAATGCTCATCACTGGTGGGAATCCATGGAGCACCAGTTGGGTACATACCAAACTTGGAAGCAGTTTCTGGAGTGCTTTGAAAGGAAGTACTTCCCGGACACCGTCAGAGATGTATTGTACGACCAGTTTCTCCACCTGGAGCAAGGGAACAGAACAGTGGACGAGTATGATGCCGAGTTTAGTCGACTCAGCAAATATGGCGCTGCTCTGATACCAGTTGACTTGACTAAGGATAAGAGGTTTCACCGTGGACTGACTCAGGAGCTCCAACATTATACAAGCTCCTAGTCTCGAATCTCTTATGTCGAATTACTGATAGAAGCCAGATTGCAAGAAACCATCAACCGAGAAAAAGGAAGTCAGCTGAGGACACAACAAGGACCGGCAAGGACACAACAAGGAGGACCTATTAGACGTCCTTTAGCTCAGCAACAGCAGAACCAGCACATATCAGGACCGTACCAGATTCTAGAGAAGCCCCAATGCAATTATTGTGGGAGACGCGGGCACATCTCAAGGGACTGCTGGGTCCGTTTGGGACAGTATATGAGATGTGGTTCCGGACATCATATAATAAAAGACTGTCTTATGCAGCAGGCATCGACACTTCCACCACCAGTACCGAGACTAGCACTTCCAGCACCGAAGCCAGCTCAGCAAATGATGAGACCAGGAGCACCTCGACCTCCAGCAGCAGGGAGATTTCAGCAAGGACCGCCGCTACCTGCACAGGAGGATCAATTTGCGAGGGCTAGATAGGGACAATCACAGAGGAACGGACAAGCTTTTGCAATGGAAGTGGATGACATGAATAAGAAGATTGATGTCATAGCAGGTATCACTCTTGTTTTTACTTTTCCTGCTGTGACATTGTTTGATACGGGAGCCACTCACTCATTCATATCATCTAGATTTATTGCAAAACACAATATTGCCTCCACACCTTTATCTAATTATGTTAGAATTCTTACCGGAGGAGGAGTCGTACCTGTTAGTAGAATTTGTAGATCATGTCCTATAGTAATACGTGGCAGAGAGATGAACGCCCGACTCTTAGTCCTTCCTATGCCAACTTTTGATATTGTGCTTGGAATGGACTGGCTGAGCAAGTACCACGCTTTCTTCGATTGCTTTGGAGGAAGCATTCTTTTCAAAATACCCAGACAGCCTGAACTTGAGTTTGCACGAGAATCCACAGAAATCCTTGATGGTATGCAACTCACAATAGAAGATGTTGTCTATCATCCCATTATTTCAGAATTCCAAGACATCTTTCCAGAAGAATTACCAGGCCTACCCCCAGATAGAGACGTAGAATTCTCAATTGAATTAACACCGGGAGCTTCACCCATAGCATCACATGTTTATAGACTAGCGAAGAAGGAGATGGATGAACTGAAGACACAATTGAAAGAACTAGAAAAGAAAGGTTTTATCCGACCAAGTGCATCACCCTGGGGAGCACTAGTGTTGTTTGTACCAAAGAAGGATGGGTCAGTACGAATATGCATTGACTATAGAGCCTTAAATGCAGTGACAGTAAAGAATAAATATCCATTGCCACACATTGATGACTTATTTGATCAGCTTAGTGGAGCCAAAATATTCTCAAAGATAGATTTGAGATCGGGATATCACCAGGTGAAAGTACGGAAGGAGGATATCCCGAAGACCGCATTCCGAACAAGATATGGGCACTACAAGTTTCTGGTCATACCGTTTGGATTGACCAATGCTCCAGCTATCTTTATGGACTTAATGAACCGAGTCTTCCATCAGTATTTGGACCAGTTCGTGGTCGTCTTCATAGATGATATACTTGTCTATTCAAAGAGCCACGAGGAACACGAAAAGCACATGCAGATTGTTCTAGAGACCTTGAAGAGAGAGCAGTTATATGCAAAGCTCAGTAAATGTGAGTTCTTCTTGGACAGAGTCTCATTTCTTGGGCATGTCGTTACAGGAGATGGTATTTTTGTTGATCCAGAAAAGATCACGACAGTCGAGACATGGCCTGTTCCTAAATCAGCAGCAGAAGTGAGAAGTTTTCTTGGACTTGCAAAATATTACCGACTGTTCGTGGAGAACTTCTCAAGGATAGCAACACCTATGACTCGGTTAAATTGCAAAGATCAAGAGTTCATATGGACCAACGAGTGACAAGCCACTTTTGAAGAGTTGAAGAAGCGACTGACTACAGCACCAGTATTAACTATTCCATCAGGATCAGGAGGCTATGTGATCTACAGTGACGCGTCAGGAAAAGGCTTGGGATGCGTATTGATGCAGCATGGCAAGGTGATTGCTTATGCATCTAGACAGTTACAAGTACATGAGAAGAATTATCCAACTCATGACTTGGAACTTGCAGCGGTTGTATTTGCTCTGAAGCTATGGAGATATTACTTATATGGGGAACGAGTGGAAATCTATACAGACCACAAAAGTCTCAAGTATGTCTTCACGCAGAAGGAGTTAAATATGAGGCAACGTCGATGGCTCGAGTTGATGAAAGATTTTGAGATAGAGCTACATTATCATCCAGGCAAGGCTAACGTTGTAGCAGACGCGTTAAGCCGGAAGCCAGCAGCTTATTTCTTGACGACACAGAGAGAATTACTGGAGGACTTGCAAGGTCTTGGCATTGAAGTGATATTATCTGGAGTAGATGGGACACTAGCCAACTTGCAAATACAATCATCACTAATAGAAAGAATCAAGGCAGCACTGCCTACAGATGCCAGATTCCAAAGATTAAAGGAAAGGACAGAGGCCGGAGAGCAGATAGGACTGCGCATCCATAATGATGGGACATTACGATGTGGTAATCGTCTTTATGTTCCAAATGGAGAGATTCGACAGGAGCTGATGACAGAAGCTCATAGTTCGATATATTCTATTCATCCTGGAGGCACCAAGATGTATCGTGATTTACGATAGCACTTTTGGTGGCATGGAATAAAAAGAGAGATAGCTCGCTTTGTAGTTAAATGTTTGGTATGTCAACAAGTAAAGGTGGAGCACTAGAGAACGACAGGGTTATTGCAACCACTTTCGATTCCAGAGTGGAAGTGGGAGCACATCACTATGGACTTTGTCACGGATTTTCCCAAGAGTCCAAGTGGAAGAGATGCAGTATGGGTAATAGTGGACCGACTCACCAAGTCAGCCCATTTCTTACCTTTTAGAATTGGCCAATCTACAGAAGCTTTGGCTGACTTATATATAAGGCAAATTGTGAGATTGCACGGCGTACCAATCAGCATTGTATCAGACAGGGATTCGCGCTTTACTTCACACTTTTGGAGGAGCATGCAAGAAAGCCTCAGAACTCGTCTGAAGTTCAGTACATCTTATCACCCACAAACAGATGGACAGTCATAACGTACTATTCAGACATTGGAAGATATATTGAGGGCTTGTATTTGGAGGATCATGGGAGGACCACCTACATCTTGTGGAGTTTTCTTACAACAATAGCTATCAGGCAAGCATCCAGATGGCTCCGTTTGAAGCATTGTATGGAAGGAAGTGTAGGTCTCCCGTGTGTTGGAGTGACATGGAAGAACGTCAGATTCTGGGACCAGAGTTAGTGGTCAACACCATTGAGACAGTTAAAAAGATACAAGGACACTTGCGAGCAGCGCAGGACAGGCAAAAACAGTGGACAGACCTTCATCGTCGTCCCTTGAAATTTAAAGAGGGCGATCATGTCTTCTTAAGGATATCACCTACCAAAGGCACCATTCGATTCGGAGGACGCGGCAAGTTGAGTCCAAGGTATATTGGACCATTTGACGTGCTAGAGAGAGTGGGAGAAGTGGCATATCGACTTGCACTACTACCTTCACTTGAGGGAGTACATGACGTATTCTACGTGTCGCAGCTCAGAAGATATGTGGCAGACAGCAGTCATATTCTCGACCATTCGGAGATCACCATTGGGCCGAGCTTGTCATATCAAGAGCAACCCGTAGGAATCCTTGATCGTCGAGAGAAAGTATTGTGGAACCCGTCTATTCCCTTGGTCCGTGTGGCATGGAAGCATGGCGCGCCAGGAGAATCTACTTGGAAGCGTGAGGACGACATGCGCCAACATTTTCTGAACCTATTCGTAGACCAAGGTATAAGTTTACTTTGTTAAAATATATCTGCTACCATTCTAGACTTTCTACCATGGCTTAATTTTAATTTTGAGGACAAAATTTTTATAAGTTGGGTAGAATATAAAACCCCTAATTCTGAAAACTGTATTTATTGTATTATTAATTAATTATTTATTT
Organism: Iris macrosiphon; assembly: GCA_036927795.1. NCBI lineage: Eukaryota > Viridiplantae > Streptophyta > Magnoliopsida > Asparagales > Iridaceae > Iris > Iris macrosiphon. The sequence continues at coordinate 578,841 of JAYESA010000084.1, forward strand.
ATTTATAGTAATTATAAGCTAAATAGAGGAAATAGATTTCATTTAATTTTTATTTGAGATGTTTGTGCAATTAGAGTATTTATGGAGCCATTATAAAAATTTTCTAATTTATTCCATGTAGGAGACCATTTTGGACAGTTGCTGGCTTAAACGTATGCACCAATATAATTTTAGAGTTCTCTATGTATATATATATATATATATATATATATATATATATAATTTCTATTAGATCAAATCTAAACCGCAACTCCTAAATCCACTACCCGCTTGCACCCAAACCCGCGTAGAAATATCAGCAGCGCAGTAACAGAAACTTAACTTCTCTTTCTTTCCTTCTCCGCGCGTAAAGTTTAAACCCCACGCGTAAAACAACTCCGCGCGTAAACTCTCTCCACCGCTTCCTATTTTCATTCGCGCGTAAAAATCAACTCCACCGCTTTATTTCCTTCACCGCACGTAAAACATCCCCCGCGTATGACTCATCCCCCACCTCCTCATTACCTGTTATTACTAAACACTCCCCAACCGCAACCAAAATCAATGATAATAAAGAAAGAAAACAAGAGTGGCAGTAGTTTCTTAACCATTAAGTAACCCCCACCGCCTCTTGTTCTCTATATATATTACAACTTTTCCAAACCATAATCCTACTTCTTCTTACAACAAACTTAACACTATTTGGACGTGCTATACAGAACTTTTACTCGACAAGTATACCTTGCCATTGTACTATTATTTACATTCCAGCTGATACATGCATGTTTAAATTCTGCTTATATAGATATTTATTTTATAGATTTTTGGACCTACTTTATGAGACCACCTCAGTATTATGAAGCATCATTAGGTTTATTGGCCGTGACACAGTTGTTACACAAGTTGTGAGTCTCATATAGATCCCGGACTACGTATTGGGTTGGTCGCTTGTACGTATGAGCCGTGCATTAGGGATCACTGCTGATAGAAATTTTGTATGCTAGTAGACCTGGCAGTTATTTAGAGGTTTATTGTGTCATAGATATGACATGTCTAGAGCATGGGGTGGGGAGAACAATAAGTAAGGCGTTTGGGCTCCTTTACACTTTACTCCTATACGCCCGGATTCTCCACCGGAGAAACGGGTGATGACGACCACTATATTTTATATTGTGGGTGGCCTCTGTCGTTCAAAAGACGACAAGCTGGTAGGCCCCTGATTCTCCGAGAGAATCATGCCATTCCCATTATTGGTCAAATAGCCCACATGTTGGAAAGTTGTTCTCAAACTGCATTCACTTAGACGGTTAGGTAATCCATTGGATGTTTATATTTCAGTACTTATTGGCATGTTATTATGTATCTTGTTACGTCCCTCTGAGGACCTGGTCCCTTTCCAGATATAGACGAGCAGGAGTATCCGTAGGAGTACGGACCTGGACCGGATACTACTTACCAGACTGAGGAGGTCTTACCCTCGGAGTATCTGTGATTTTATTACCGCTGTTTATAGATCTTTTGCTACTTCAGTATAGTCGTTTTGTAGTGGATTTATTTCCACCCGACTATCAGACTTGATACACATTTTTGATGTTCAGTTATTATTCAGCTCTTTATTTCCTACTAATTATTTGTGATGTGGATGAGATATAGCTTCTGTGTGACTTGTTGTGACAGTATATTACCACTGATGAATTGGATATTCATGTACAGCATACGTGTGTATATGGTTCCATATATTGGAGTTCGTATACATACGGCTGGGCGTGTTACATATTCCTAGTCCTACGTATTTTGGGACTGGGGCATGACATTAGTCGCGCTCCCCGAATAGGGGAAACGGGGTACCATATCCTAACCAACTAATTAAAAGTTTCGTCCCCAAAACTTAGGAATAGAATCTACCACTAGGAAATAATGAAGGGAACCTTTCCCTCATCTCAGATTCAAGCTCCCAAGTAGATTCTTCAACCGAATATTTTTTCCAAAACACGCGCACAAGAGGAACCGAACAACTTCGAAGCAGCTTCTCCTTGCGATCCAAAATTTGCACAGGATGTTCAACATAAGTCAAGTCTACCCTAAGGTCCAGTTGATCAAGATCCACCACATGACTCGGGTCGTACACGTACTTTCTAAGCTGTGAAACATAGAAGACATCGTGTACTTCGGATAGTGATGGTGGTAGTGCAATCTAATATGCGACTGGGACGACTCGCTTTAGTATCTCGAACAGACCGACAAATCTTGGACTTAGCTTCCCTTTTGCTCCAAACCTGGTAACTCCTCGCATGGACGAGACTTTAAGAAATATCCGATCACCTTCTAAGAACTCAAGAGGTCGTTGATGCGTGTCTGAGTATCTCTTTTGCCGACTCTGTGCTACTTTCAGCCGTTCTCGGATCAAACGAATCTTCTGGATGGTTTGCTCCACAAGTTCAGGGCCAAGAATTTGACGTTCTCTAACTTCGTCCCAACAGATCGGGGATCTGTACTTTCGCCCATACAATGTCTCATACGGCGCCATCTGAATGCTGGATTGAAAGCTATTATTGTATGCAAATTCGGCTAACGGTAGATGCATGTCTCAACTCATCTTCAAGTCCAAGGCGCAGAGTCGTAGCATGTCTTCGAGGATTTGGTTGACACGTTCTGTTTGACCGTCTGTCTGTGGATGGTAGACGGAGCTGAACTTCAACTTCGTCCCCATTGCTGACTGCAGGATTTTCCAGAAACGTGATAAGAATCGACCATCTCTAGCGGAGACAGTGGATACGGGCACACCGTGGAGTCGAACGATCTCGTTGAGGTAGATCTGGGCCAGGCGGTCGGCACTCCAAGTATTTTTGGTAGGCAGAAAGTGAGCTGACTTGGTGAGTCGATCAACGATGACCCAAACGGCATCATTCACCTGTTGCATCTTCGACAAACCAATAATGCAATCCATTGTTATATGTTCCCATTTCCACTCCGGTATAGCAAGATTCTGTATCACTCCGCCCGGCTTCTGGTGCTCGGCCTTTACCCTCTAACAAGCCATGTATTGCGACACGAACAGTGGCACATCTTTTTCATGCCGTGCCACCAAAACGTCATCCGGAGATCTCGATACATCTTTGTGCTACCTGGATGTGAAGTGTAACTAGCATAATGTGCTTTCATGAGTATCTCTTTTCTGAGGGTTGCATCGTTAGAAATGCACAATCTTTCCTTCACTCGCATCATCTCTTCCGTGCCCACCGCAAAGTCGGTTGTCTTTCCTACTGTGATAAGACCTTGCATCTTTTACAGGAATAGGTCATCCCTCTGAACGGACTTGACTTTTTCTAATAAGTTAGGTTCGAGGCACAGCTGAGCCACTTGCGCCCCCTTTTTGTATCTGATTATAAATGTAATACCCAAAGCTTCTATATCCTGAAGCAGCTTGTCATCAATAGCCAGGCTCCCAACGAACACTCGACTCAGCGCATCAGCTACAACATTACCCTTACCAGGTGTGTATCTGATCATCAGGTCAAAGTCGCTAAGGAGTTCAAGCCAACGCCGTTGTCGAAGATTTAAATCCTTTTGGGTATAGAGATATTTTAGGCTCTTTTGGTCTGTATAGATCTCATATGGAACACCATAAAGGTAGTAGCGCTACAACTTCAGTGTGAACAACACTGATGCTAGCTCCAAATTATGGGTTGGATAATTCTTCTCGTGAGGCTTCAACTGCCTCGACGCAAAAGCTATCACATTATCCCTTTGCATAAGGACACATCCCAAACCCTTTCCTAAGGCGTCACTATATATCTTAAAATCATTGGGTCCATTTGGAAGGGTAAGAATTGGTGCTGAGACGAGGTGCTGCTTTAACTCCATAAACGAAGATTCACAGTCGTTCGTCCACGCGAACGTTACTCCCTTCCGAGTGAGTTGAGTCAGAGGTGAGGTGATCCTCACAAAATCTCTAATAAATCTTCTGTAGTTGTAACGCCCCGATCCCGCAGGGCCGTTCGTCCTCGCTTTGGTCCCTATGGAATCGATCATCCTCGCACGGGCGTGATGCCGTGCAAGCCTAAGATGCGCTTGCACAAGGCCAAAGCTTTGAACAAGGGCAAATATGCTATTCAATACTGAAGCAGCGGCACACATATTGCAGAAAAGTAAAGAACAAGCGGCGCATGGCCGAGGTTACAATTCACTCAAGCACTCTGTCTCTCGATTACAATGACACCATTCCATACATCATGTCCCTCTATATAAAAGCAGCATAAACTCGATGCGGCTCAAGGCATCGACTCCAGATTTTTGGTTCCTTGGGGATCTTGGGGGGGTGCTATTAGATTGTTGAAAAGATGTGTTTGCTTGAATAAATGAAAGAGAAGAGTCTAATAGTCCGCCCTGATGTTCCGTTCCTTCGGGTTCCTGGGGGGTATGGCTATTAGATTGTTATATGCTTGTGAATGTGAATGTGATTGGATATTATTTGAATGTTGCTTGTCATGCATTGGTCTCGGACAACTTGTGCACAAGGTAATAGTCTCTCGATCGGTTTTTGGGGCACTAGAAATCGGTCGGTCCGGAAGGGATTGTGAGAGCACCCTGATGTTCCGGTCCTACGGGATCTTGGGGGGTGTTGTTGTCCAATAATGGAGAAACTCATGGACCGTCATATAGATAGGGCGCATGCTAGGTTTACCTTCTTGCATACCTGTCAATTGATTACGCCAAATGATTGATTCATAAGTTTATCCATATATGCAAATTGTGTCTAACTTGTGTGTCTGCTGCAGGATAATCGTTCGGCTATGGGGTAAGAAATATGAGTTTATACATAAACCTGCTCTGATACCACTATGTCATACCCCGGTCCTGCAGGGCCGTTCGTCCTCACTTTGGTCCCTATGGAACAGATCGTCCTCGCACGGACGTGACAGTAGTAGCCCGCCAGACCATGGAAACTTCGAATATCGCTAGCTGACTCAGGCCTCCTCCAATTTACGATGGCTTCTATTTTCTTTGGGTCAAATGAGATGCCCTGTGTAGAAATAATATGCTCGAGAAAGGATATGTTATCCAACCAGAACTCGCACTTACTAAGCTTTGCGTACAACTTATTGTCTCGAAGGGTTTGAAACACCATCCACAGGTGTCTTGCATATTCATCCTTATTCTTCGAGTACACTAAGATGTCATCGATAAAAACCACTACGAATTTATCGAGGAATGGTCGGAACACACGATTCATCAAATCCATAAAAGCGGCAGGGGTGTTCATCAGTCCAAACGGCATAACGAAAAACTTGTAATGCCCATAGCGGGTCCGGAATGAAGACTTTGGCATATCCTCTGGCTTAATCTTCAGCTAGTGGTAGCCCGAGCGAAGATCAATTTTTGAGAACATCGTTGCCTCTTGCAGCTGATCGAAGAGGTCATCTATCCTGGACAGAGGATACTTGTTTCTAATTATGACCTTATTCAGCTCCTGGTAATTGATACAGAGTCGCAATATTCCATCCTTTTTCCTTATAAAGAGCATAGGCGCGCCCCAAGGAGACACGCTTGGACGGATGAACCCACGATCCAGCAGTTCTTGAAGTTGGCACTTTAACTCATTCAGTTCAGCAGGGGCCATTCTGTACGAAGCCTTAGAAATCGGCTGATTATTTGGGAATGTGTCAATAGTGAACTCGATCTCTCAGTCAGGTGGCATGTTGGGTAGTTTGCTTGAAAACACATCAGGGAACTCCGCCACAACGGAAGAAGACTCAACGTTTGCGTAATCCAGCTGTGTATCCCGAACCAACGCTAAGTATCCCTCGCAGCCAGTATGTAGCATCCGTTAAGCAAATATCGCAGAAATTACCATGCAGGCCCTGGACGCATCAGTTGCTGGACTACTCGTGTAGCAGAATTCGGCTTCTCCAGGTAGGCGGAAGACGACTCTATTCTCTGCACATGCATTCGATAGTTGCCGAGCAAGCGCCGATCCAATCCATCCCCAAAATGATGTCATAATCCCGAACATCTAGGACTAAAACATCTAAGATAGCTTCCTTCCTCCAATACAGACGTAACCACCTTGGCATACTGAACGGACATGTATTTTTGTGCCCGAGGGGGTGATAACACTAAGGTCTATATACAACGGTAGCATTTATATATTATTTTTCATGACAAAATTCATGGATATAAAGCTATGTGTTGCACCAGAATCAAATAGCACATGTGCATGTATGTTATTAAAAGGCAAAATACCTGACACAATGGTGTCCGAGGCCAGGGCTTCTTTCCGTGTCATTGTGTACACCCGACCTTGAGCTTGACGATGCTCTTGCTGCGGTGCGGCTCTATTAGCTTAGGGTGCTGTAGCCTAATTTGGATGCTGAGAGCGACGATCAGCGAGGCATTTTGGGCAATCACTAGTTTCATGGTTTGAATCACCACAAGCGAGGCATAACCCAAGCTTCATGCGACAGTTTTTGGCCGTGTGATATAGCTTCCCATAAAAGGAACATGGCTGCCCTGGTTTTCCTTTTTTTGGACCACCGTTATTTGGACACTTTGTAGAGTTGTTTCCTTTCTCGTTGCTATGGCACTTGTGATTGGAGGTATGCACAATGCCGACAGCAATAGGAGGATACTACGGTTCAAGAGAAAGAGCATGATTGAGAACTTCCCGTATCATTTGGTATTGAGGAACGACCACGTGCGGATGGATGGCAGGTCGCAGGCCTCCTTCAAATCGTCTGGCATGACTCACCGCATCAGGTAAATAGGAACTTACAAATTTTGTGAGCCGGTTGAATTCAACGGAATACTGCTTTACTGTCATGCTGCCTTGCCGTAGTTGTACGAACTCGTTCTCCTTTTGCCGACGTACGTGAGAGGGTATAAACTCCTCTTTGAACGCGCCACGAAAAGTATCCCATGCAATCGTATCCTCTTCATCGTCAACTGGAAGAGATCTTCGATGCACGTCCCACCAATCGTGCGCGAAGCGAAGCTGCAGTTGGGCACACGCGACACGCTTCTTCTCGGGTACCTCTAGAAGTTTGAAATGATCCTCAAGTTCGGCCAACCAATATAGAGCCACGATTGGATCTTTAGTCCCTTTAAACGGCGTATTGCAGACCTTCTTGAAGTCGACAAAGTCAAAGGCAGTCACATCCTTCTTCTTTGGAGTTTGCGGTGTTCCGACTTCAAGCACGGGTTGCTCCACCGGTGTCGCTATTGTTGCCGCGGAATGGTTGAAGGCCAAGGTCTGTACGATATGTTGCAGGATATCCACCTGCTTTTGTTGGACTACAAATCGGGCTTCTAGATTGTCTTGGAACTTGCTCTGCCTCTCTTTCGCTCGCTTCTCAGCCCGTTCATAATGAGCCTCATCCCTTTGTTGGCTAGACTCTAGCATCCGCATCATCTGCTGAATGGGATCGACATGGGACATGGCTCGCTGGCTCCGAGAACTTTCTGATGTGCCAAAACTGCTTTCTTGGGCTTGTGTCTCGCCCGGCGCTAGCGATGATGCTTGCACTTGAGCTATTCCTTCAAAAGAAGGTAATTTACATCAGGATCATAATGTATTATGGACTTATTGTATGAAACGTATCTTATTTTGGCCTAACGAGTTCAAGAGTCCGCACAGGGAATAGATCGTTAAAAGAACTTTTTTGATACGAGGGTCAAAGAAACTTGAAGCTGTGCTCTGATACCAATATGTCATGTCCCGATTCCGTGGAATCGATAGTCATCCCCCGGGCGTGACGTCGTGCATGCCTAGGTTGCGCATCGCACAAGGCTAAGGTATTTTGCATAACGAGCACATATTCAGAGTACGTAGATAATTGAAACACAAAGTTAAAACATGAAAAAGTTCTCTTTATTGATAATGCACATCTTTTTACAAACTCTTGAACGAGTTAGAAGGTTGCCGCACGGGCTTACAAAAGTTGACACAAAATGAGATAGTCGTCCTTTATATTACATCATTTACTAAAACTTCAAAATGTATAGACCTCCAGGCTGAACAATGGCTTTCCTACGGAGCTGCATTGAGTTAAGTTTGCTAGCTCCTGCCTTCAAAATGCTTCAAGTAAGGTACGATCAGGGCGTGCCGGCAGCTGGACTGGATTAGGAAGTGACTTCAGCTCCTCGCAGGATCTCCTTGGTGCGGAAAACCTGTTTCAACGAGGGTCACTACATTAAAATATACTGGTGAAGGCGAGCCAACCTAACTATACCAATCAACACGTTGTTTATATGAAGCATGCAACTTATTTGTGGTCTTTCTATCTTGCCTTAGTTCATTTTACAAGCAAGCATTGATATAGAAATTTACTGAAATAAACTTGCCACCGTTCGGTGACTTTTACCTGCCCGTCTGAACCACCTGCACAATACTTACCATGTCCTTCCCTGCCACGAAGATACAATTTAGCTTGCACAGGTTTAAATATATAAGGGGATCACTGACATGATGCCATAAGGGACGAGTTATAGTCTAGAACGAGGATGTTATGCAACGAAAGCACTAGGGCACTATACGCCATCCCGTCCAGGATAAAAGACTAATCAAGAGTTTCGCCAGGATCGGATCAGTGCCAGTGCCCCAGCGACCGTCCGCAGGAACTAAGACCTTGTACATAAATTGTCCGTGATCAAACGGCGTTTATGTTAAGTTATCAATTTATGTAGTTGAGGCAACAAGAGTACAAGACAAGTAGCATTGCATGATTCGTTTTGCATAGTCTCCCTGAATAATTTATTGCATAACAAGGTGTGTTCCATGCTTAGCACAATTTATAAAAAAAGTATACATTCTAACTAAAATTGAAGCATAAGGAAGAATATTCTAAATGAATTAGCATGCAATAGATAACCGTTCATAAGTTGATTGACAAGCACAAGTAATCCAAGTCTATTCCTTTTTATCTTGACATCTTTTAGTTATTACTTTGATATCGTTTGATCGGGGCAAGCAAGAATACAATATTTTAGATGTGAAGACTTGGAAGAAGGGTCAACTGAATCAAATATAAGCCACTCACAAGTTGGTTGGAGAAGGAAAGAAAAGAGGTGCTTTAAGACTTCGCTCGCATGTTGCCTACTGCTCGTTCACCTGCATTGCCACGAACAGCTGATCAATACATCTTCCACTCTTTTCAATCTCGGAATTGAAGTGCAGTTCAACAAACAAAAATAATGAAATCCATCGAAACCGTTCAAGAAAATACAATAAATCTGAAAACCAACTCAAAACACAAAAGCAACAAAGCGACAACAAAAACTAGGCAAGAAAACTTGCAGCGGAGCTGTCCCTCTTGACTCTGCCGCTAAGTCGATCCTCGGGGCATGGTCCACTGAATGTGGAAATTGATTTCGAAGAAGCAAATCCATAATGAGGATGGGTTCTTGATTCAATCTATCCCGATTGAACTATACCGACTTGTATTTCTTAGCCGCGCTCCCCGAATAGGGGGAACGGGGCACCACACATTACGTGGAAGCACTCCTGGGACGAGTAGTTCCAGGCCTGATAGTACTCCCTCGTCCAGCGTTCCTCTTGCTGACGGAACCAAGGAGATAGATGAGCATATGGCGGAGGTTGAGTCGACGTCGTCCCAGCCTCAGCTAGATCCTCCATGCGTACCTCCGGACGAGACGAGGGCGAAGATTTGGGCCGACGGTACAAAGTAAGTCAATTAGATGGTTTTGCATCATATATATCGTGTATTTCTTTATTCATCATATATTGACTTTTTCGATAGAAATAATTATCTCTGTATAGATATCATCCCTCGTAGGTATAGAGACGTCTGGCCACTTCCTGAGGTACAACTATGGTAGCCCTTGGATCAACTACTCTGATGCTCCGGAGGAGAGAAAAGCGTTCTGGTTTGCGCACTTCATAGTAAAAATATATTATATCAATCATCTAATTTATGCATATTATATAACTTACTAAATTACTTATTATAGTAAACGTATTTTTATCCACCGCACCGGGCCAAGTTGATCGAGCATATGTTTTCAGTCGTTGCCGCCAAGCTAATCCCTGATGCTCTGGATGACCAGAAGGCTCGTGATCGCGCAGGAAAACCGATCCAAGGTTGGATCACGCATGAGCAGTGGACTGCGATGAGGGCTTGATTTGACAATCCGAGGTACAAGGAAAGGTCTGAGAAGGCCAAGGCGGCTAGGCAGAAGGCAGCAAAGTGGTGTGGTGGCTCGATTCCGATGACGAAATATTTTTGTCGTTTGGCATATTTTTTATTTCAGATATATTATTTTAATACAAGTACGATAAGATGGTAGTAGTATAAAATATTTAATTTTAGTACTAAATAATATATTTTTAATAGGTACAAAGGGGTGATGATGCAAACATGGTGACCGTCTTCTTGGCCACACATCGAAAGGGCGGGAATCTCATTGATGAGAGGGCCTCGCAGACCTATGTAAGTATTACTTTACTTTGTGTTAATTTTAATATAACTTAGGCAATTATCGAGTATCCAAACTTTTCGAGGCCGAGTATCTTAGGATGCATGAGCGGGCGACTGCTAGTGCACCTACAGCGGGAGAGGCTGGTACTTTCTCGCAGCCCTCTCCAGCTCCGTCGATGGACGAGCTGTGGGTGACCGCCGTTGGTGGTCTCCAGAGGAGTACGTACTACGGTACGGGATCCTATGGCGCACTTGTTGTGACCCAGTCATTTAGGGCCTCCACGAAAAGTGCGCATTCCCCACAGTCCTCGCAGTCGTCGGGCCGAGTCCAGGAGACCGTTGACCGTCTGATTGCATCTCTCCGTGACGAGTTGCTGCAAAGGATGGAGGAGCATCCCCTATCCCAGCCGCTGGCGGACGATGCGACGCTCATCGCACGATTTGATATGCTCGAGCGCAGCATCATGGAGCTCTGAGATATAACAGCTGATCTTAGAGCGTCGACAGAGCGCAGCGTGACGGAGCTACAGGCATCACAGCTGTCCATGGGCGAGAGGCTGACGATGATGCAGGATTCAATGGTTCATAGCAGTACGAGGTTGTTATCTACCATGGATTCATAGAACCATCGACTAGCAGAGTTGGAGCAGATATGTCCTCCTGGTGCGCCTTCATCAACACAGACTCCACCAACGTCACTGCCTTCTCCATCGACATCCGTGTCGATTTCACGGGAGCAGTATGATCTGTTCTTATCCCTAATGCGCGTCTGTGGTCATCCTCCTGCAGATCCGCAATAGTCCTAGTTAGGATAGTTTATTGATTGTTTGTGTTTCAGACATATGATATTTGGTCATTTATGAATATTCTTTATTTTTGAGGCTTTCGGACTTTATTTCTTGTATTCTTTACGACGAGGCTTTCAGACTCAGTTGTGTGGATATTTGTTGTATTCTTTACGACGAGATTTTGTCCTGACTCGATTTGTAATCTCAAAGTTTTATTTTCTTCACATTTTACTATATTATTCATATTAAATGTATGTTAATTTACCGGAGTTGAGTGTTCAACCGAAGGGAGTTGACGAACCCAGCAAATTCAACAGAGGGTTGCTCTGGGTCTATTTGTACAAATTGTGAATTCATAAACTTCAGGAAGAATGGTTTGGAAACAATTGAATATTTTGTTTTTTATTTTTTTCACTATATCTTTAGCGACGTTTATATACGTCACTACAAACGTCGCTATAAAAGTTGCTATACACGTCGCTATAAACGTGCTAAAAACGTCGTTGATCGTCGCAAATCTGCTGACATGGCAGTATTGCCAGGTCAATATAACGTCGCTAAATGAGTCGCACAACGTCGCTAAAAAGAAAAAACTTAGCGACATATAGCGACAAATAACACATCGTTAATTTAGCAACGTTGCGTCGCTAAACGTCGCTAATATAGCGACGCATTTACGTCGCCAGAAAACGTCGGTATAGCGACGTTTTGCGACATTTTTTCGGTCAGCGACTAGCTTAAAGGCGACCTCATCGAAACGTCGCTACATATGTCGCTAAATTATTTAGCGACGTTTTTTGGCCATTTAGCAACGTTTTTAGACGTCGCTAATTTGAATTATTCTGGTAGTGTTTCTCTGGCCATTCTATTTACTTTATAGGTCTTGTCTTAACTACATCTCATTTGCTTTCTCCTGGATTTTTAAAGTCATAGAGAAATTTTCTCACTTTAGGGTGGTTCATGTATTGTCTGGCATGTATCAAATATGGGGGAGGTGTTTGTTTGAGTGTTTGAGTCTTTGTACGGTACATTGGTACATCTGCTAGTATGGGGGAGTTTGGTATTAGTTAGACTATGATTAGCTCTTCTTTTTTCCTAATATCAAACAATGCACATATGATATATCATTGATAAATGCTCTTAATTCGAAAATTTTCTGAAAATCGAATTATCTGAAGTTTGCTTCAAACTAAAATTGTCTTATCATTGATCATATATTGACAGTTTTTTTTTCTAGACTTGCCTTGCTGTGTTTATAAGGGTTTTTTTTTTTTTATACATGCTGCCACAATGGGGGAGATTGAAAGTCTCAAAATGTTGTTAGCATGCATCAACCACTTATGAGAGGTTCTTTGTGAGACGAGGGTCGTGAGGTCACTCAAACTCATTCAAGCTAATGTCTGCAAGATCAAGACAAACAAGTATTTCTTTCATATAGAGCTAGGTTCATTTTTTTTTCCATTTTTCATTTAGCTCAGAGTATTGCATATAGCTTGTGTCAAATAAAAAAAAAATGAACATCATCCTTCTTTTTTCAAAACAAATGCATGGATATATATAGTAGTAGGGAAAAGCTCACTGACTTGGGCTACCACTAAATAGTGGAATGCGAGTGTGTGCTTCACGTTTGGTATTATGGTTAAAGAATTAGTGTGAAATATTGGAAAGGAGGGGGAATTAAGATAGTGGGTCATATATATAGTCATCTCCTCCTTTCTGGTGTTAGGTTTTGGTTGCATGTGTGGTTAATTAGGAGTAGTTTGCTGGCATCTATTTTTGCTCACACACGGTTTTGTTAGTTGGTTGGTTTTGATAAAACACTGTTCTTTTTAAATCAAATGCACGGTTTTGAAAATGATAAAAGCAGATCAGTTTGCTTCCATACGGAGACTGGTTTTGTTGGAGTTGTTATTCGGGTGTTAATAAAAGGGACAGAACCGAATGATTTGAATAATCAGAAAAACAGTGAAAAAATTTGAAAGAAAAGGAGTGAATTCTCATTCATTCATTCATTCATTCATCTAGCATTTTCATACTGGTGGCGCTTGATCCCGCGGAAAAGAAAAGGAGAACCGGACAACGTCTTCCAAAGCTTGTGGACTCGAGTTTGAGAGACGGGATTGATACGGTTGTGGGTGGCTTGCTTCTAGCTATTAGTAAGTGTTACATCCTTGAACTCTTTTTGCTTATAGTGGATTGTTGTTTCCACGTGGACGAAAACGCGTGTTGAGGTTTCAACCGGGAAGTAAAGGTCTACGGTTCCTCGTTAAATCTTGTTCTTGTACTACGCTGATTCTTTCGATCTTTTCATTATTTGATAAATTGTTTCTTGAACTATTTAAGTATTTTTTGTCTTTAGTCGATTGCCAAAACATGTGTATCAACTCAAATTGAGTACGTGAAAAATTTACAATGATGACAGCTAGATATAACATATACGTCTAGGACATGCAAATATGGATATTATTGCAAGACTATCCACGAAGAAGCTGGTAAGAGGCTTACCGGAGATTACTTTTAAGAAGGATATAGTATGTGCTGACTGTGAAAAGAATAAAGCTACTAAATATTCTTTTAAGTCAATAAACGATGTAAGTACCTTTAGACCACTACAACTATTGCATATGGATTTATTTGGACCTAGTAGAGTCGCCAGTCTTGGCGGTAAGCTTTATGCATATATAATTGTTGATGATTTTTCTAGATATACATGGATTTACTTTCTTGCAAACAAAAATGCGACATTTTCTGAATTTGTTATTTTTTGTAAAAATGTTCAAAACGAAAAAGGTTTCATGATTACTCGCATCCGAAGTGATCATGGAGGCGAATTCGAAAATGGTGATTTCAAAAGCTTTTGTAATGTAAATGGTTTTTCTCATAAATTTTTTTGTCCTAAAACTCCTCAGCAAAATGGTATTGTGGAGCGGAAGAATAGAACTCTTGGCGATATGGCTAGAGTCATGTTAAATCAATATAATATTCCGAAATACTTTTGGACTGAAGGTTGAATATGGTTCATATTCGACCTATATCGAAGAAGACTCCCTATGAACTTTGATTTGATAGAATTTTCACTATTAGTTATTTCAAAGTTTTTTGCTGCAAAGGTTTTATTCTCAATACTAAAGATTACTTAGAAAAGTTTGACTCCAAGACCGATGAAGGTATCTTTCTATGTTATGCCACCAAAAGCAAGGGATATCGAGTATTCAACAAACAATCACTGACCGTTGAAGAATCAATCAATGTCACATTTGATAAACCCAACAATCAAGCACCAAATGACAATGACGACGAAGATGTCAAACCTATATCCAACAAGGTTCCTGAAGATCAACCGACTCAAGTTATCTGGAAAGTCTGCCCAAGAGATTGAGATTCTCTACAAATCATCCAGAGGACTTGGTAATAGGTGATGTATCAAAATGTGTAAAGAGATATCATTGCAAATGTTGCTTTCATTTCTCAAATAGAACCAAAGAATATAGGAGAAGTATTTCCTGATAAATTTTAGATTTCTGCTAAGCAAGAGGAACTCAACAAATTTGAACGTAATCAAGTTTGGGAACTTGTTCCCAGACGTAATGATTATCCTATCATTGGTACTAAATGGATTTTTCAAAATAAATTAAATAAGAATAGTTCAGTTACACGCAACAAAGCATGTCTCGTAGCTCAAGGTTATAACCAAGAGGAAGGCATTGACTACGATGGGACTTATGATACGGTTGCTAGACTAGAATCTACTCGAATGCTTTATGCTTTTGCAAGTTTTCATAATTTTAATTTTTTTCAAATGGATTCAAATGTGCTTTCTTAAATGGTTTTTATAAAAGAAGAAGTTTTTGTTAAGCAACCCCCTAGTTTTGAAGATTTTAAAAATTTTGACCATGTATTCAAGTTACGAAAGGCTCTATATGGACTCAAACAAGCCCCACGAGTTTGGTACGAGCGCCTTAGCTCCTTTCTACTTGAAAATAATTTTTTAAAAGGAAAAGTTGATACTACCCCGTTTATAAAACCTACTGATGATTCTATGTTATTAGTGCAAATATACGTAGATGATATCATATTTGGATCTACTAATGAGATGCTATATAACGAGTTTGCTAAGTGTATGCAGAGTGAATTTGAGATGAGCATGATGGTCATATGCTTCCTAGGATCGCAAATTAAGCAACATTCACAAGGAACGTTCATTAATCAAGCTAAGTACACGAATGATTTGCTCAAGAAGTTCAACATGGATAATGTAAAACCTATCGGAACTCCAATGACAACATCAACAAAGCTTGACCTTAATGAAAATAGTAAACCTACAGATGTACGTATGTATCGAGGTATGATTGGTAGTTTGTTATACCTAACAGCTAGTCGTCCAGATATTATGTTTTATGTATGTCTTTGTGCTAGATATCAGGCTAACTCTAAGGAATCACATATGTGCGCAGTTAAGCGTATCCTCCGATACCTTAAAGAAACTTTAACGACAGGCTTATGGTATCCCAAAACCACGTCCTTTGACCTTATTGGTTATTCGTATGCTGATTTTGCTGCATGCAAAGTCGATCGAAAAATTACCAGCGGACTTGTTATTTCCTAGGAAAGTCTCTAGTCTCCTGGTTTAGCAAGAAGCAAAATTCTGTCGCATTATCAACAACTGAGGCTGAGTATATCGCCATAGGACATTGTTGTGCACAAATGTTATGGATGAAGCAAACTCTAGAAGACTTTGATCTGCACTATAAGAGCATTCATATTTACTGTGATAACACTAACACTATTAATCTCACTAAAAATCCTATATGCCATTCACGCACTAAACACATAGAGATCAGACATAACTTTCTAAGGTATCATCAACACAGGGAGATATATGTTTAGAGTTTGTTGACACAGAACATCAGTTAGCAGACATCTTTACAAAACTTTTAACTGAAGATCGATTTTGTCAAGCCCCAGTCCCAAAATATCAAGGGACTAGACACGTGGCAATGGCCAGCAGCACACACCAATGGGCAAATCCAATTTAATGGATCCATCAGGGTGTACTTAAGCTGTAATACAACAATAAGGGTCTAATATACTAATCTCATCCACAGAAATAAATACAACAATATCAGAATCATAATGCAATATCAAGTCTCAATAAACATAACTCGGGGAACAACCCGATAATGAGTCTGATACAGTAGTCAAATGACAAGAAATAAGAGTAAACAACTGTAATTACTGAGTATGGATAAAGCATATACTCAGAAAAAATACTCGGCGATCACTCGTCTTCTGGATCTGGTACTGCTCCAGTGCCTGCTCCTGTTCCTGCTTCTGCTCCTGCTAATGCTCATGTCCCGTATACCTCGGGATAGATCTCCTCTGCTATTCCTGGAGACATAATCCGGATCCAGATCATCAGGGGACATAACAAGGTACAAAATAACTCAAGCCAAAATAAATGCAGTGAAGCAATAAATGAAACAATATGGTAAACTATATAACCAGCTAAGTGATATGCAAGTGAGAGCATTAATCATACTCAGGCTGAGACTACTATAGGCTCTGTGTCGGGGAAACCCATAGCAGTATTCTCTCGAAGGGCTAGTAATGTGCCAAAGCTCTGTGTCAGAGTCTAAGACACCTCCAGTAATGTAATATATATATATATATATATATATATATATATATATATATATATATATATATATATAATCAGCCTTTTGTATGGTAAATCTCTCCCCACCCAATGTAATCACACGTCTCATGTCCATGACACGCAAGATCATATCTAATGCAGCAAGTCATAATGAGATCTAAGCATATGAATAAAGTAAATATCAAGAATCATGTAACCTATACAGAATCACCATGAATATCTCAGGAAGATTCTGTCTCATAAATAGTGTCAGGTGTCCTGAGATATGACGTACTTGATAAGGCAAGCACGAGAATGTATAGGGTCTTGATATCCATGTCTAGGTGACGTTACACAACTCCGCGTACGGCATTGGCACCCGAATATTATTCGGACGTTAAGTAATGTCACACGGTCCTAGGTTAAGCATGTACATCATCAAGATAACAGTATGAAGTAGGTACTGCAAGTTTGGCAAGGTACACTTGCCTGGGGCTCTAGCTTCAACTGTTGCTCTGGTATCAGCGGGATTTGCAGGTACTCCTCCAGTTGCTGAAAAAAATATTACCATCAGGTTCAGAAGACATCAAATAGCTAGAATTGCCTGTCCTTGAGTCCAATTTGGACACAGGGACAAAAATGACAGTTTCTGGTCAAAGCGGGGTCCACATGTGGCCCGCTTCGCACCGAAAAGTGTGCCAGAGACAATGTTCTCCAAATTCATCAAACTTAGTGTCAACAAGTCCAGAACGATGATACGAACCCAACGGAATGTCCAGAACTGTATTCCGATGTGCCGATCACAAAATCGCCCGTCAAATGGAGTCGTGGGGCCCACGATACGCGATTTTGTCAACGTTCTCAGAATCGAACCAAACTTGGGTCACAGGACCGACGTATTGCTACGAGTCCGATGGCACAAGTTTCGTTTTGATACGACGTGCGTACACGAAGTTACAACGAGTTCCAGAACAGGACCGATACGGGATGTTGTCGACGGATACGCGTTGATTCCGTTGTGCACGCACATCCTAATCAACTTTCGCAAAATCCCACACGTCTGTATTAACGGCGTGCACCTTTCGGTGAAGTCCGCACACGATCAAGTCGTCCCGTTTAGCGGGGCGCACCCAGTTCCGGGGAAAAATAAGGCAATTATTTTCCTGATTTTGGGTCACAGTTTACGATCGCCACAGGACGCGATACCCCGAGCGAGTTGCACGAGTATCGAGAGGGTCACGCAGTCTACGCGTCAAAGCAGACGGAATAGAAAACGGGACAGTGAGGAGAGAGAAACAATCACCTGAACAGGGCTCCAAAAAAGACTGAAAAATGCGTTCACGCGGGGCGGCGCGTCACGGCACGGCCGGCTAGGGCACTGGCGGCGGCTAGGTCTTCGTCGAGGCGGCGCTGGAGGTAGCTGCGACGGAGGCGTCGCCGGTGCTGGAGGCGGTGGAGCTCGGGTCGATTGAGGCAGCGGGTCGGGGAGGCCGAAAAGGCAGCGGAGGAAGGTGGTCGTGTTCGGGTTGGGGGAGGCCGGGGTTCCTCGGGGAGAGCAGCGGCTGCTCGGCGCTGGCGGCTGGAGGCGGCGTTGGCGAAGCTGGGAGGGACGGTGGCCGGGTGCAGCGGGTGGCGGAGACAGGGGATCGAGGGTGGTGGATGGTGGTGGCGGAGGAGGATGGCGGGTTTTATAGAGGGCGGACTGGAGGTGGAGCGCCACGGCGGTTGCGGGAGGCTGAGACGGGCGGCCGTGGAGAAGGCGAGGGGTCGAAACCGTCGGCGGGGATCGCGGCGGTCGGAGCTGATCAGCCGCGGGCGAGGATTACAGCGGTTAGGGTTCCACTGTAGGTCGGGTTTGGGTACGGGCTACCGGGTCAGCGGGTCGGGTCTGAATCCGACCCGCTAGGGTTGGTTTAGACACGGTTCAAGGTCGGTCCGGTTTGGGTTCGTTTGGTTTGGGTTGGTTCATTAAACCGAGTTTATTTTGGGTTTAATAAATAATTTAGTTTTTAGGTCTTTAAAAAATGGTTCTGGGGTCCAATAAATTTCAGAAAAATTACCCTATGTCTAATATTTTATTTTACACCCAAAAATATTATTTTTACAATATTTTAATATTTAATAAAAACATTTAAAATTATTTAATTCCAAAATATCTTGAATTTAATTAGTTAAAAATACAGAAAAATTCTGAAAAATTCTGAAATTTGATTTTTTAAAATCCTGAAAAATTTGGGGGTTTACAGATTCAACTTTATCCGTCGAAAATTAGGACTTCTCGATTCTGATAAAATATAAGAATGTAAGTCGCTTTAAATTCTTATTCAATCTAAGTTCTTCAAAGTTCTGATAATTTTGGATACAAACCGAAAGGGCCCTTCTATCAACAAGGTGTAAATAACCTTAAGCGACACGGTACTTAAGTGTCTTCAGGCCATCGCTAGCTGGGATCCTGTCCCTACAGCTACTCCGAGATTATACGGACTTTACGAAAATTTATAATCTGATAAAGCCCATTTGGCACTTATTTTTCATATACTATATCAAGTCAAGAAATCGCAATCATCGATTAAAGTTGACACTGAAATTCTGGTTCAAATAAAAACCGAATTCGGACTGAACTCGAACCGAACTCCGTCCTTTAATTTCCAAAATATTAAGATATAGTTGACCCCACATAAATTTTAGGATTTTTGGCTGCTATTTATTCACCTCTTTCGTGATTCTCTTACAAACAAAAAAAAAACCACCTCCTCCTCATTAGAACCCTAATTTCTTCCCTCCTCTCAAGGTTTTCTCAAATCTCTTCAACCTTTTCTGAGATATAATCTAAATTTTCTTTTATCCATGGCTCCGAAAAGAAAGAAAGGTGAAACCTCTCTTGATCCTTTATTTTGTCCCATTATGCCAAATATTGGAGAGTTTGATGATTTTCTTTTCAGAAATCTAGAAAATTCCAATGCATGGTTTAATGATTTTTTCAAACGTAATATTTGTTCTGGTAATCATATTGATTTTCATCATTATAATAACTTCATTTCTATTTTTCAAAAATTCCAACTTGAAGAACTTGTTGCTATACATTATCGTGTTTATCTGAATGTTGTCCGCATGTTTTATTATAACTTAACACAACGGCATCATTTCTTCAAGAGTACACGGTATCAACATTGAATTTGATACAAATGACTTGGATAAAATCCTACACATACCTACTAAAGGTTGACCCCTCGTCAGTATTACTCGAGTTCAATTTGAAAACAACGTAACTCTGGACACTTTCAAAAACTGTGTCCCACATAATTGTCCACCCGAAAAATTCTACGCTAGATATCTGACCAAATATTTCTTTGAAATGCATCACATCATTTTCTCAACGTTTCTATCTAAGAGGACTTACTTTTATGAAATTTCTTACTTAAAAATGTCTGCCTTATATCATCTGCATTTCTCTATTTTGTTCAATCTTCCACAGAGTATCATATTCCAAATAGTTCAAAGGACGCTGGCAGTTGAATTATGTTCTCTCCTTCCTGCCAAAGAAGAGACCAACCTTCTAGAGGAGAATGCAACGAAAGTGCAGCTAAAACTAATATTGGAAAACAACAAGTATATAATTCTTCGTTCCGATATCAGTTATAGCAAAGGCCACGGTCAGGTAACAGTATCAAAAGTGCCAAGCCAGCACCACAAGCAGTATTTTACATTTAGAAACAATCAGTCAAGAAAGAAAATATATAAATAAAATTTGGGATCACTTTCTTGAACCTACTTAAACTCTCATCATTTCCAAGAAACGTATAGATACAATCAATATGTGTACATCTGCAATAACTAGTTAACTAGTTTGTTACATACGCATCTGATTATGACATGCATTACAACATGGACAATGAATACAAATTGGCTGCATTTCTGCCATCCTAATTTCTCAGGTTATACATGAATCACTCTAGGGCCCTTTTGAGGGAAGAATAATATAGTTTATATACAAAACACAAAGAAAGTAATTCGGAAGTCCCCTACTGATAAAGAGGTAACTTGCACACTACAAAAGGGTGTCTCGGACGATCCGTGATAGTATACGTGAAGATAACCTACTCATCACCTCTGGCAGCAGTCTTGTTGAGATGCTCGGCAATACTGGAAGAAGTTCTTGGGTAATGTAGGAAATGTTTAAACCCTGTCAAAGTACAACAAAAATTAGAGAAATATACAAAAGCACGTGGAGGAAATTTTTGTTCAAACATACATCAACTAAAACAGTGATAATGGATTCCTTAAATTGACCATCTTACAGGGTGAATTTTGTAAGGTCTCTATAAACATGTCAAATAAATGCCAATTTTAGATAGGAGGGATTCAAATAACAAAAATAAGAGAAACATCCATAAACGTGGCGGAACTTCTTGTTCAACCATACATAGTTTACTAAAACAGAGTGATCATGAATTCCTGAATTGACCTATCTTGCAAGGTGAATTTTGTAAGGTAGCTATAAACATGTCAAAACATGTCAAAAGCCAATTTTAGTTGGGAGGGATTCCGGTAACAAGTAGCTCAAAAACAGGCATCGACTCTACATCAAATGCAATATGAATTGTATGCTATGACAAACAAGATTTAACCACATAGCACCAACATAACATGTAATAAATATGAGAGATTTGGGGAGTGATAAGAATATGATTTTAGGACAAGTTGGAATATTGTGTCAAATACAATTTTAGAATTATGTTTTCAGTCTATTTCTGTTAGTAGGTTATTGAATATGGGTATGAATCAAATCGAATATAGAAAGGATAGAATCTCATATGTGTCAGTATCGTACCGCAAGGAAATCCAATGTTTACAGGTTTGAGAATTTAAAACAGCAACAAACAAATACTTGACTCAAACAAATACTCGACTCTTTTCAGATATCATACAACTACTAGATAAAAAGCTACTGTCAATAAAAAGGCTAATTACAGAGGCACTGTTAAGCCCAATACATAAGTCACGTCTTATCCACTACATAAGTCACGTCTTAAAGATAAGCCTCCACGAAAAGCTGCGGAACTCTTGCTCAAATGAATTCAGGCGTGGGAAAGCGAATCAGTGGAGGAATGAAAGCGATTTAGCTCTAGTAGGTCGTCAAAGGTTCATTCCATATTAATAGATTTAAAAGGTCCATCTTTTCATATGTATTCTTGAGTTATTACAAATAAGAAGAAACTCTTTGTGGAGTGTGGAGAGTATACTGGTTATTCCCTAAATGTTCTCTCTCAATCTCCACCAAATTAGGGTTTGTCACTATCCCTTCTCTTCCTTGTCTCTCTGTTACCCGAACTCTCCACTTTAAGGAGAAGCATCCGTCGAACCGATAGGACAGGGGTAGGGGTATGTGATCTGTATCCGATCCTCCATGGTGACAATCGGAAGATTGGTAGTGAAGTAGATGGTTATTTTAATGTGGTAGTGAAGTAGATAGTTTACTTTAATATGAAACCATATAAATTCAATTACATGTCTTTTATGAAGTCACGCAAATTTAATTACATGATGTGTCTTTTTATGAAATCATGCAAATTTAATTATATGACGTCTTTGATGAAGCCATGTTTAAATATATTTATTTTAATAGTCATATCCCCGTACCCGTATCCAAAATTTGGATCCATTTTACCCGAGTCCGTGTATCCTTCAATTATGAGTTTGAAGGACCCGACTCTTGGATATGCACCCGTACCCGACACCCGTACCTGAGTCCAGGTAACATAGCCTCATGTCCCATGCCTACTTTCTTTTTGTTAGTATTAGTGATTACCCAATTGGGTCTAGCCCACAATAGGTTTTCCTTACTGGGCTTAGAAAATTAGGGCAATTGGACAATTTCCTTTTAAAATTTATGAATCTCAACATAGTGTACAAAATAAATTCTCATTGGTCTTTGCCAATATAGAAAATGTTCATAATCAAATGGTGGGAGACTAGTGCTTGAGCCCTTTGGCGGGATAAGTGGAAGCTCTGGGTTACCTACTGTTGGCGGGGAGAGTTGTCACTTTGAATAAATGCTTCTTTGAACCTCAAAAAATGGGGAAGATTCATGATAGGGCTTCCATCTTAGAGAGAGAGAGAGAGAGAGAGAGAGAGAGAGAGAGAGATTAGGCGAAAAACGAAGTGTCTAAAATGTATAACAATGTGATAAAGGACATATTTAATGAAGGGCAAGTTTGGTTTCCGATCAAAATGGAGGAGTTGTTCTTTCCACTAGTATTTCGGGCAAAAGAGGCAGAAATTGCCATTTTCGCTGTACAGAAATGGCAAAAAAGCCAAATGCTCTAGACTGCCTCTGTTAGTACTTGTCTTTTAAAATGGTGCTCTGCCATTTCAAATGGGAAGCGAATATTGGGTAGCCACCATAGTTTAAGACCACTTGTTGGGAACAAAAACAAAATCTATTCACCAATAATCAAGCTCCGCAATGGATCCATGATCACAATGACAACTGATAACCAACTTCTACATAAAAACAAAGGCCAAAATACAAAACACGTGCTCCGCAACGAACCATGACCATGATAACGAAATGATAACTGACTTCTACATAAAAACAAAGGCCAAAATATAAAATATAAAGACTTAAGGATTACGTGAAAAATCATATCCGGTAAAACCTCCGGGAGAGCAAGATCAATACTAAAATAAGGTTACAAAGCTTACAAGATTGCTAGAACTTCACAACCGGCAATACAAGAAAAAGAATACAAAGAGAACAAAAGATATCCCAGAGGTTACACCAAAGAAAACCCGAACTCTTCTTCAACCTCTTTCTTTCTCTTAACCTATTGGTGGTTATCTAGCACCTTTATGAGGACAAAATGTTATTTGGAATATGCTCAAGGATTTTATAACCAAATAGAAACCCTAACCCTAGACAAGCACTGATAAACCGATTCCAAATAAGCTGATTTGTCATTTAAGATAAGTCCTAGGATATTTATTTACAACCAAATAGAAACCCTAATACTAAACAAGTAACTAAAAAGGTTTTGGATATCTTGAATCCTAATTAAATTGTCTAGTCACAAAGTCGGTTCAACTATACCAGTTGAAGGACCCTTCCGAAACGAAGCGAATTGGATGAGCGGAGAGATTATAACTAGGAAAGATATTACAATGGATCCTTCAACAACCTACTCGTCTACTTTTTTTGACAATTAATTATTATTATCATCTTTTATATTACCATTTGATTGATATCTTTGTTGAACTTCGTATTGTAAGTTTTAGATTGCTTGAGTCCCCACTTTTGGCTATTCAGATCAAGAACTCACCAGATACGGGATTGCGGGATCGAAATTGCTGTTCATAGGGATTAGGAGATCTCAGTTACTAAGGGCAAAATTATTGAAGGTTACTAAGGGCAAAATTATCGAAACTAACCGATTCAGAATCACTAAAATGCTCAGAACGCCCCTAAAATTGTCGAAATTCATAATCATAGAAAGGATCCAAACCAATATTGCATACTATGATCCTATATACCAAAATTTATCAGTCTTAGGTATCTCTTTTCCATTGACATAGACTCCCTCCTATTTCCTTTAATTTTTTTTTTGTTGCTAAAGTTACGTTTCATTATAGCATGTTGTCCTAATTTTAAAATCCTTAGATACCAAAATTTATCTCGACAACTATTTTATAAGTTTTATCTATTATCAAGTAGCACCATATTAACAACAACTATCATACACCATGAAACCTTATCTTGAATATTGTATAAACGCTTGTCGTTGTTTTGTTGCTATGGAGCCTCATCGTGAAAATGGGTTGTAATTTCATCAATACTATGTAATAATTTCATCCATACTAGAAATGTAAGCCAATGGTAGAGAGTAGCCAATGGTAGAGAGTGGTATCTCCTCTAATTGCCTGCATGGTCGTCGTAACTCCATCATTAAAAGCGTTTATAATATTAATATATATAGCTACTACAGACTTGTCGCTTTTTCAAAATTCACCACATTCCCTCCTAGGTACTCTATTATAATATTTTTAAGTAAATAGAATCCACGAACTGATCCCTCTCCTTCCCTCTAAACCATTTCATTACTCTTCTTAGTAAGTAATATCTTCCACAGTAGATTCTCACCAGCTTAAAACCGGATTGGTTTTCTAAAGTTTTAGTTTCTTAATCTTTGCTCAATTACACTATTTGAGGAGTTTCAAAAGAACTTTAGCCATTAGGATTTTTGTATAACTAATATGAATTCCATAATCATGGAGGAAAACGATCTTATCATACTGTTATTTTGTATTCCAAGAGGTGAAAACTGTGAAGATACAAGAACTAGTCGGAACATTCAATTTATCTCTGAGTAGCCAAAGCGACGATGCTCTAAGGGGATAAAACCAAATGCAGAGGCCCAAACTAGATACCAGAAGTATTAAAACTAAATATATACCCTTTTAGAAGAACAACAAATGGTCATAAGCAAAAGCAAGAACTTCGGCTATGATAGAATATAAATGCAACAAGAGAAAAAAAAAGTCTTTATCACAAACTTTTGCGATCGGCTACTTTGAATAATTTTCTTCCATTCAGCTATATTAAAGTTCATGTCCTCTGTAACACTAACAACTATATTTTTCGGCTAGGATAGAATATAAATGCAACAACAACAACGAAGTCTAATCCCAAACCTTTGTGATCGGGTACTTGAATCATTTTCTTCCATTCATCTATATTAAAGGACATGTCCTTTGTAACACTAACAAAAACTATATCCTTCTTTATATCTTTAATCTATTTTGTTTAGGCCTACCCCTATAACACTAACAAAAACTATACCATTCTGAGCTTTAATCCATGTTTGTTTAGGCCTACCTCTAGTCATAGTGGCTGCTTTAACTACTATCTTATCGTTTCTTATTATCTATTACTAGAACTTAAGACAATTTTGTTTCATTTTGACCTCAATTAATGACACTTCCAACTTCTCATGATTACCAATCCTATCTTTTAATGTATTGCTACTCATCAATATTAGCATTCTTATTTCAGCTATGCTATTTTTCTAGACATGTATTTTAGTTGCCCAATGCCTACCACTCTAACCCTAAAGCATGGCTAGTCTTTTACTTGTCTTATAGAAATTTTATTTCAACTTAAATAGTATTATGAGAATACAAAGCACTCTACAAACAACCTCCATTTCAACTATCATGTTTTAATTTTATTTACAACATCCTTCTCAATTTCTCCATTATAATGAATGATTGATCGTAAATATTAAAAAGTGTCACTCCTAGGTATCTTTTGTCCATCTATATATACTCCTCATTTCTCGTTGGCTTCCCGCTGAAGTTCTATTTTACATACTCCGTTTTAGTCCTAATTTTAAAACCCTTATTTCAAAATTTCACTCCACTTTTATTTTAGAAATAAATACATTAACCCTCCTATATTTCATGGGTATTACAGGGACTACCCTTATTTTGAAAATAATTACACGGACTACCTCTCTACTTTATATTTTATTTTTGAAATAAGGATGGTTAGTGTTATAACTTTTTATAGAAAATATAAAACATAGGGGTGGTTCGTGTAATTAGTTTCAAAATAAGAGTTGTTAGTATAATAAGTATAAAACATAGAGGTAGTTAACGTAAATTGTCCTTATTTTAGCATCTAACATTCTCTACACTCATCGACCATCAAAATATCAACATCGAACATCATACACCATGGAACCTCCTCATTGTAGTAATTTCATCCATAACTCGTGCAAATAGGTAAGAATTAATGTTGATCCTTGATGAATACAATAGTGAAGGAAAAGACTGGCCATCTCCTTTAGTGTTTCGCCTGTTAGTCATAACTCCCTCTTACATATCCTTAATAGTCTCAATAAAGCCACTACATATTTGTTTCTTCTCCAAAGCCTGCTACATTATAGTCCTACGAACTCTATCACAAACTATTTTAACTCAATAAAAACCATATATAAATCCCTCTTTTCTCTCTAATTTTTTTCATTAATCTTTTTAGTAAGTAAATGGATCATAGTGGATCTCCTCTGCATAAAACCAACAACGCCCCCCCCCCCCCCCCCCCCCCCCCCCAACCCACCACCACCACATACAAATAAGTCAAACCAAATTTATGACAGAATATAAATGACACCTGATAGATGCATCCAATTTATAGATAATAAACCGGTTGAATTTTGAAATGACAACCAAATATCACATGAATCTAGTTTATCATGTGATAACTAATCTGGTTTTGTGTTGAGCTCGAGTTAGGCTATTGAGGCTATGACAACCATGACAAAATTAAAACTTCAAATCTCGTAGAGTAGTGTATCACACTTATATATGATACACACTATCCCAGGATTCATAACTAGATTCTAGGTCAACAGACTCTACATGAAGTACAGGAGTTGAAGATGCTAAAGAAAGCATGGAACCATATAGTAAATAAATAGAAGCGGATAATGACAAGTACCTGGTTTGTTGTCGATTTTGAAGTTCCAGCTGTTAGAAACTTAGCTACTTTCTGTACATTGTTCAGTATGATTTTATCCTCCTCTGTGATGGAAGGAAGCAAAGCTGTGGTCCTCAAGGGAACCATGGCAAAAACTGGTGCTACATTTCGAATTCCCAATATCGCAGCTAGCTGTACCAACTGCTCTCTTGAAAGTGCATCAATTGCTTTGACAACCTGCATTACACATTGAAAGAGCACTTTGTATTAGTCTGCCACATAATATGCTCCCATTAATATGAATAATGCTGTGCAAAAATGCATGGATATTGATTGTGACAGATAATTAGTATGACCCCGGGATGCACACAGGTATATTATCATATCAGGAGTTTGAACTGTACTAGTCAAGTGTCTAGAATCACCTAAACATATTTCACCTTGATTTTAACATTTCCTACTCATGTTGAAAAGAGCATAATAAGAAAAAGTCTAAGAGGATCCGATTTATTCAAGACCTGGGTATAAGTAATAGTTAAACAAGTGAAGCAAATCCGAGGTGGAAATATATATACATTATTGGCACATAAGTTCCTACAGAATCATCATTGTTACATGTTTTAAACCCATCTTCTTTCAAGGAATCCAGAGTCAGAAGTGAGATATCAGTTAAATCAAAATATTCATGAAATTAGGTACGCTGTACATGACAATTGCAGTCCTTAAAGACAGAAAACACTGATACATTTTTTCGTCCATGTCTATGTGAGTGTGTATAGTAGACAATTCTATTGCAAGGAAATTACGTATACAAGGATACATTGCTAGATTCTTGATACTGTCACTAAAATATCAGGTAGGAAATTCACTACAGGAAATGTAACGCTTAGATTTTACACATGCAATAAACTTATCAGATTTGTTTACCTCATCAAGAATGAATTCTCGGAAAAAGTTTCCTTTGTCCGACAACAGAAATGCAAGGGCTGCCCTTGTCCTAATTGGCCGATCTGACTCCGACACCATTATTGGAAATCCTGGGAATGAAAAACTTGTTTGACCTTGTAAAACACCAAGACCAGCCATATTTCCATCTAGGTCCTGACCGCCTCCACTTTTAGCAGCACTGATGAAATTCTCAAAGGCTTGCATAACATCAATGAATCTTTCTGCATCAAAAACTCCAGATTTTCCATATATCGTGTACCGCAGAGCACTTCTCAGTCGTGGGGACTCATCGGTTAAAAGTCTCTGATGATCAAAACACGTAAATGATCAATATATTTCAAATTCCTAAAATGTATATCTATTGAAATTGAAATGATAAGTATGCAGTAATATGTCATCAGGCATTTCCATTAGCATTTGCATTAGCATTTGTATTTAAAACTAAAATTAGAAAAGATAGGATTAAAAATAGGCCATAGCATAGCTTTCCACCAATTCAGTAGAGTAGTATAAGAACAACTAAGTTAGCAGGAGATATCCATCTTGTTTCAGAAATCAGATTGGGGGAAGTTAGCTCTAGAATACTTCATAGATGGAAAAGAAAAATCTTATCATACACCTGAACAAAGTACAACTTTTTGAAGGCGAGCATCGGGTACCAGGAAACTGCAAATACCAGTTTGCATCATAGGGACCAATAAATTTCAAACCTTCCTAATTGAAGAAACAAAACCCATTTAAGTCCGGTTAAAAGGTGCCAACAACAGTCATGCCTAAAGGAAACGAGAAAAGGTAACATTTCCACTAGTTTCTGGAGAACCAACATTCAAATCTTTGGCTTCAGGTTCATCTTAAGACTTTAAGTAGAAGGGGAATGTTGGGTTTGTTTCATCCATTATGGACCATGTAAACAGAAAATACACGAATATCTGTAAATTAACGAAGTAGAAAATATAAAAGAAAAAAAGGCATGAAATATTCAGCAACCAGTATAACAAAGAAACTAGTCCAGAGCTGGTGTGGTATGTAGTAGAATTATTTATCCATGCTAAGTGGAAGTAAAAATAGATTGAAATATCAACACGATACTAAGTGTCAAGGCGTTAGAATGACATAATTCCAATGTAGTGGCAGTAAACTATCTAGTATCTCCGCCCAGGGCCCATGAAACAGGAGGGCCAAAAAAAATCAGTTAAAACATAAATATATAAATAAATTTGTATCTAAAATAGAACTAGTATGTACCATGGGCCTTCCTTAACACAAAGCAATTGTGGTGTAGTGGTTATTGTGTTAGACTTGCACACGAGGTTCTTAGTTCAAATCTTGATGGTGGCATTTTTTTATACTTTTATTTCATTTTAAATTTTTTTTTTTTACATTATGTATGGGGGCCCCATTTTGAAAGTTCCCCTCGGGCCCCCATGAGCTCAGGGCCGGCCCTGTCTCCAATGGTGTAGTAATACCACCACGTCTCGGTGGATCTAGCCATGAGCTGCCTTCTTTTGTAATGACATATATGTAATATTGGTTCCAGTAGAACAGAAGATCATTTAATAATTCAAGAAAGCAAGGAGAACATTGAAATAGACAGTACAAGAAACACACATGTGCCAGCATGCTAATATAGAACTATAAATCTGTACTGCCAAACTCATTTCATAACACCGATAATTTAAGAAGTAAATGCTATAGAGGAGATGGCCTTTAACATATCTGAATGGAAGAAAAGGATAATAGCAAACCACAAAAATTTGCGAATAACTAACAGTGCATGATAAAAGTTAATACTTAATAGACACACCAAGACATTGATAAATAGTTATCATAAGTTTTGTATGAGAAGCAAACCTGAGCAATATATGGATATGCTTCATCTACGATTGCAAATTCGGGATTTCCTACTAATGCTATGCCTTCTAATACTCCAATTGCTCTGATAATTAAAGCAAAATAGGGTGGTATTCGGAAGGGATAATCAAAGGTTATCTGAGCTAAATCAGTTGCTAGCTCTTGAAAGTTAATATTTTTTGCACCGCCTCCTTCAAGTGCCTGATCAAAAACTTTAGCAAGGACTGGCAAAATTGGTTCCAAATTAACTCCCTCAGAAATGAAATCAAGCTTAACGAAATCCTTTACAATAGCACCATAATCACGATGGATGAGGTGAGCTATTGCATCAATCATACCATATTTCTGATCATCAGTCAATGTTGTCATAAGGCCTGAAAAAGAGAAAGTATGTATCAGATGATTCATACTGCATGTCCAAGACTAGAATAGGGCACATATAGAATACATGATTGGACAAGGAAACGGTTATTATCGCTTCTACCAGGACTTGTACAAATACAAACAGATCTTTCCTTGATATGAATATTAGTAATTAAAGAATTTGAAACAGACTCATAATATAGCCTATAGGCATACACGTACACACATTAAATAACAATATAGTAACAATATGACTCATTGTTCTAGAAAGAGCAGTCATCTACACCAGACTGCCAAAGAAAAGGTAAACATTATAGATTATTTGAAAGAAAAAAAAAACTTGGATGTGAAAGCATAATTGCTGCTTAAAAAAAAACTATAGTTGATAAGTTAATATTAATCATATTTTGCATGCAAGATTTGACACTGAGATGTAAAAGCATACTTGCTGTTAAAATAAAATGCAAAAGTAGACCATCTGCTATTGACATTCAACTCCATAGCGAGCATCATGAAGCCATATAGAATAAACCAAGAAACATGAAGCTTGTCCATTTTTAAGCAAGTACTTCAGTGTTGAGATATCATGTTCATATAAGCTCATGAACTTATCCTGAATAAAAGAGGACAGTCCATAAAATAAAATAAAAATCCATTCACGCTGATCAGATCCGTATCCAAAGAGAAAGTGCACTAGTAAGTAATAAAATGTATGTTCTGTCAATGAGCAAAGGGAACAATAGTTTAGTTCCAGTAAGCTCTAAAAACAGATGCATTCCAACTCCAAACTCAGTGAAATAAATTCATGCTGAATCACCACCTCCCTTATAAATACAAGAAGAAAATCTTTGTACTGCTTAAGAACATTTAACTCCTATATATCAATCTGCTGGTCACTGCATATCTAATGATCTATAGTATAGAATTTGAACATGTTTATATAGATTAATCGATAATCATTGAGAGGAGATTTCTCTATTTCCATGTCCTTACCATTTCTAGCTACTTGTGTAAACACATATTGTTTGGTACAAATAAATTTTTATTATAAAACACAGTCTAATCTACATGGAGCATCTTAGAGTTGAATCTTACCAAAATCGAGTATAGCCAACTTCCCTTCTGGTGTACGAATCA